>CM046952.1:77726515-78343795 GCA_025698515.1 Gossypium sturtianum
GGTATGAGTCCAACCACGAATTTGAGACCTTTCAAGGTGACCATCGCGAAGGTATGATTTCTTCTTCAAAAGCTTCAACATATCTATCTATGGAGAAACCTTTGCAAAGAAGTGAACGTGGTTCATATACGTCGAAGAATTCATCCATGAAAGATTGTTCTCGAAGTGGTTCACATCGTGATTCTTATTTGACGAGGAACTCAAGGCGAAGCCAAGCATATGTCGAGTTTGAAGCCAACTTTGGTGATGAACACGAAAGCATGAGTTATTCGTCATATGGTTCAAAGAAGTCACGATCGAAAAACCTTTCACAAAGGATAGCAAATGATTTCTATGAGAAAATGACTTCTTTCTTTGAGTCAAATCCTTCTCTTTTTGATTCTATTGTATCTTCCTCTTGTTGTAATCAAAATGAAAAAGAAATAGAAAGTGAAAAAGAAAAGAAAAACGAGAGTGAAGAAAAAGATATTGAAAAAGAAGAAAATGACAAAGAAAAAGAAAGAAAAGAAGAAAAAGAAAAAGAGATCGTGAGAGAAAAAGAAAATGAAGAAAAGAAAATTGAAAAGAAAATTGAGATTGAGAAAGAAATTGAGATAGAAAAAGATGTTGAAAAAGAAACAAGAGAACAAGAAGAACGGGAAAAAGAGAGAGTTGATTTAACTAACTCGTTTGAAGTTTGTTCTTCTTCTGATTCTATTTTTCATGTTCCTGACAAATCGCACGAAGACTTCCAACTTCAATACCTTCCCGACAAGCAAAGTTTTTGTTTGATTAAAAAAAGTAAGATTGAAAGTGAAATTGAACCACCTACGCCGGAAGGTAAGGAAGGTAAGTGTTTTGAAACGATTTCGACTCCATCAAATTTTTCTAATGAGTGTGAAAACATGGATAATACCGTCATTTGCCATCCCTCGATTCATTCTGATATTTTAAATGATGGTAAGACGAGTTTGTCTAATAACATTCATTGTGATGCAAGGTTTGACGATGAATTTTCTTTTAATCCCAACTTGTTTGATTGCGGGTATTACGAGATTTGTTCATTGTCTAATGCGGAATCTTTGAGTTTTTGCAAATCAGTTTTAAAACATGTCAAGAGTTTTTATTGCTCGATCTTCAATATGCATTTAAAACATGAAATGCTTAATCATTTTATTTTGGCTGTTTGTGATCTACCTATCTTTTGGATTGAAGAAAGGATTCTTATGTTTGATCATTTTGATAAATCTTGTATGAAAGGGTCCATATATCGATCGTTGCATGATATTGTTGTACGAAGTAGTGAGCCATGTGAAACATTTGGAATACCTGTTTGTGATGTTTATGTTTATCATCTGAATCATTATTCGCTTGATGATTTTAACTTATGGAATCCATTTACATCGTATGAATGCCTTAGAGATTGTTAAATTTTATTCCACAAATTTGATAAGGCATTATTTCTTTTGTATGATAAGTGATGCGATCCCGACCGCATCATGTTACGACACAACTCGATGCCACCGAGATTAGCCCAAACTCGAGGGGCCCAAGTGCAAAATAAAGCTTTTAATTTTAATTTTTTAATTTGGTTGCTGGAATAAGGACTTTGATTTATTTATTTTAGTTACTTTAGTTATTATAATATGAGTCTTTAATTATGTCTTGTTTATTAAATGCATCTTTAACTAATGTCTTGCATTATTGATCTACATCTTTTAATTATGACATGCATTATGTGTTCTGCATTTAATAAAGTCATGCATTATGTAACTCTCATGATAGTTAAGTTTGCATAATAAATCGTGACATGCATTTAAGCATCTTAGTTTAATAAATGAGTTCCTGGACATTTATTCAACTCATCTTAGTTTAATTAAATAAGTTGTGTTTAATAAGAGGCTTATTAATTAATCTAGTTACTAGGATGTTTTAATGAAGCATGAGTTTAAGTTAATTTAATTCTGCTTCCATAAATTAACTAGTTGCTGCATTAATTGAAGTCTTAACTTTTAGTTCATATAATAAAGTCAAGTGTTTAATGTGTTTAAGTTAAAGTAGTGTTTAATAAGTGTTTAAATGTGATTAAATTGTTTGTTTAATGTGTTTGAATGTAGGAAACTTTTCAGCTGAAAACCGTTACACTCAAGGGGATGTTACAAAGAGTTAATGTGACTTTTCAAGTGAAAACGGTTACACACATGGGGAAGCATTATTTAACATTAAAGGGAGATGTTATGATCATTGAAGGAAGCATTACATCTCCATTAATTTCGGCAGCAACCTATTCATCTTCCATAACCATTTGAAGCTTAAAAGATCACCCAAGAGTTACAACTTCTCATTAAGTTGCTGGTGACCATTCGGCTGCTAAGAAAGCATGAAACCAAGCATTTAAACTCATTGAAATCAGCTCATTAGGAGTCTTAAAGTTTTTTTTTATTTGGCTAGAGGAATTCAAGAGTTTTACCCATTGATTAGATTTTATTTCAACCATTTAAATGCATAATAAAGCTGAATTCATATGACTCTTCAGCTAACCACATGTAAACACTATATATACTTTGTTAATAGCTTGTAAAAGGGACTTTTGATGCTTAATGAAATTTATGAGTTATCTACTCTCTTTATTCTTCAAGGTTCAAATTGACTTATCTAGTAGCTAGTGGCGTCAATCTGACTTGTTTCGAACTTATCATCCATTTGGGTGTGGCGTTCAAACCTTTATACCGAGGTTCCTATCTTGCTAGATAGTGGGTCGAGGTTTTATCCAATTCCGTTTTTTACCTTTGAAACATATAAGACTCGGGTCCTTAATTCCTATTAAGGGTTCTTTCTTGTTTCAGCCAATTATCCATTCAATCCATCTATTTTCTTTATTATTAAATTGCTGCCATTTTCTTAAATCCAACCATTTTTCCCTTTTAAAACAAATCGAACGAAACCTCTTCGTAGACGATCGGGCAAACTCGTATATGACTCGACTCACCCCGAGGCAGACCGTATCAATAAGTTGATCTTATCCTTCCACATGTGTCATACTTGTGTTGCTGTGTTTATGCGTGGATTGCAAATTTGTTTGAAGTAATACTTGTTAATTCACGACTATTCTTTCCAGGTGTCTCGATTACCATCCTCCCCATTTGATCGAGGAAAGCTGAGCAAAAGGAATTCCGTTCAAGAGAACCATCTGCTCGATTCGAGGACGAATCGCTTTCAAGAGGGGGTATGATGCGATCCTGGTCGCATCATGGTTTGACTCCATCTGATGCCATCGAGAGTGGCCTAAGTTTGAGGGGCCAAAGTGCAAAATGAAGCTGATTCCAGCTCTTTGAACCGATCCAACTAAATTGAACTCTTTATTTAATTTTCAGCTTTGCATTTAGTTTGCATTTTAAATACTTGCATTTAAGCATCTTAGTTCAATAAATGGTTGCTGGTCATTAATTCAACTCAACTTAGTTTAATTAATTGAGTTCTTTTAATGAATTTAATTTAATAGTTGTTTCTTTAATTAATCTAGTTACTAGGTTAATTTATTGATGCATGAGTTAAGTTCATTTAATGATGCTTTATTTAATTAAGCTAGTTGCTTTAAGTGTTAGTTTATTTAATTAAGCTAGTTGCTGGAATAAATGATGTTTAAGTGTTAGTTTATTTAATTAAGTTAGTTGTTAATTTATTTTAAGTTTAATAATTGCATTAATTTGTCGGTTACATGTGATAATTGCAGGTGAATTTTCATCTTACATTCATTATTACTATTAAATAAAGAAGAACATTATGGTTCTTTAAATTCGGCAGCCTTTTTGTCTTCAACTTCTATAACGTTTGCTTCATGTTATTTACTACAAGCAATCATTTCTCCATCATTTGGCTGGTGACTTTTTGGTTGATCGTGGAGAACTCAAGGGACATTGACAAGCAATTTAATTGAAGAATTAATCACATTGAAGATGGGAGTTACATGGCTAGAATTCCAAAAGTTGAGACTTTTCATTTGGTCAGTGACTTTTCAGCTTGATCATGGAAGAACCCAAGGGACACTTTTTAAGCATTCAAATTCATTTAATCAGCTCATTAGGAGTCATAAAGTTGCTGTTATTTGGCTGGAGGAATTCAAGAGTTTTTAGATTTTATTTTAGCCATTTAAATGCATATTAAAGTTGAATTCATTTGTCTCTTCAGCTAACCACATGTAAGCACTATATATACCTGTTATTAGTTTGTAAAAAGGAGACTTTTGAACTTTGGAATATATTTTATGAACTTTTGTTCATTGAGTGAGATTATTCTCCTCTCTATCTTTCGTACGAGTTTCGATTTCAACTTATCAAGTTTTCTTGCTTGTGGCGTCAATCGTTCTCATCCATCAACTTATACCATAGGTTCTTATCTTTATAGATAACGGGTCTTGGTCCATATTCGACTTCCATATTTCCACCTTAAACGTTATAGAAAATGGGGTGACACATATTTGTGTTGAATCGTTTCTTGTTTAAGATCTACTATTCATTTCCACCAAATTATCACTCAACTATCCCTTTGTTATCATTTGTTAAATTGAACCATTCAAACACCATTTTCATTACTTCCATTCTTCCTTAATCGAACTGACCTAAACCAAATCCACTTCATCAATTTTCACCTCCATTCCTAACTTAAAACAATTGCCAAAAAAATGCACTTATTCAAGCTTCCGCAAAGTCAACCTCAAATTCTGACTATTTTTCTCGAAGACTTCATTTCCTCCTCGTAGACGATCGGACAAACTCTTATACGACTCGACTCACCCTGAGGCAGATCGTATCACTATTTAAGAAGTGACTATTATCGAGACTCCTACTCAACGAGATCTTCAAGACGGAGCAAAGAAAGTTACGAGTATGATCCTTTTCAAGGCGATGAACAGAAAAGCATGAGATATTCGTCGTATAATTCAAAGAAGTCCCGCACGAAGGATCTTACACGAAGAATTGAACATGATTTCTATGAGAAAATGACTTCTTTCTTTGAGACAAATCCTTTAATTCTTGAATCTTTTGTAACATCTCCGAGTTGTAACGAAATCGAAAAAGAAAGTGAAGAAGGAAAAGAAATAAAAGAGTATGAAAAAGAAGAAAACAAAAATGAGGAAAAAGAAATCGTGAGAGAAAAAGAAAAAGAAGAAAGAAACATTGAAAAAGAAATTGAGAATAAAGAAAAGAAAATCGAGATTGAGAAAAAAATTGAAAAAGAAAAAGATGTTGAAAAAGAAGTGAGAGAAACGAATGAGCAAGGAAAAGAGAGTGAATTTTCGACTAACCCATTTGAAGTCTTCTCTTGTTCTGTTTCTTCTTTTCAGGTTTCCGAGAAATCGAGTTATGAATGCCAACTTCAGTACCTTCCCGATGAACGACATTTTCGTGTGATCAACAAAGGTAGAGTTGAAAGTGAAGTTGAATCACCCGAATCGGAAGGTAAAGAAGGTAAGTGTTTTGAAATGATTCCAACTCTACCAAATTTGTCTAATGATTGTAAATATGTGGATGACATCATCATTTGCCATTCTTTAATTGATTGTGATAATTTATGTGATGGTAAAAAGAGTTTGTCTACTAATAATCAATGCGATGCAAAGTATGAAGGTGGAGAGACACATATCCAACAAGTACAAAACTCGAGTAAGTATTACGATGAATTCTCTGTTAATCCCAACTTGTTTGATTGTGGTTATTATGAGATTTGTTCATTGTCTAATACGAGTAAGTATTACGATAAATTCTCTGTAAATCTGTTTCAAAACATGTTAAGAATTTTGATCGTTCGATTTTGAATATTCACAATTCATATTGGTTTAACATGTTTGATTTTTCGAAACTGAAGCCCCCATCTTGACTTAGATAATCAAAATCATGTTTTTAAACCGGGACTATGTTTGGTATCATTTGGTATGTCTTATTGGAAAACCAAGCAACGACAATTGTGCTTGAAAAATTTCAATCATTTTGATTCGTGGTTGTTGAATAAGGTAACAAATTTTGTCAACTATTTGTTCAATTTTTATTCGTTCCTTAAACAATTCTTATGGTTGTTCACCTACCATTTGAAAATGGTTGAGTCGAACGCGAAGCTTCAACTACACTACATGCCCACGGAGAGAAGGTTTGTATTGCTCGATCAAGGTAAGACTGATCTTTGTCTTTCTGAGTATAAAGGTAAGTCTTCTGAAACTGTTGATGCGTTTTTGCTCCCTTTGGATTGCGATAAGCTTTGCGTTGCTGATTTTGTTCTTACTAAACATTTAGATCATGTTATGATTAATCGTTCTATTTTGCCTATTCGTGATCTATCTGTTTTGATGAATGATGACAGGATTCTTGACTTTGATAATTCTGATAATTTCCGTGTGAAAGAATCCATATTGCGTCACATGTGTGATCCATTTGAAAAATTTGAGAAGTCTTTTGTAACACCCCAAACCCGGTCAACACACTACAACCGGATTCGGCATGTCACAGGGTAAAAATAATTTGAATAAAACAAGTTGTAGGTTTAAATTTTGAAGATAACGCTATAAAACACTTTGCTGTTTAAAGTTTGGACAAAAGAAGAAAACTCCTTTAAGAAAACCGTTTGTTTTTAATGAAATGCCGACTTTTATTAAAATGCAAAGTTGAAAACTGTTTTGTATTTGAACTTAAAGTAAAACTTAGGTTGGCGAAAATCTGAGTTGTTCGTTAACACCATTTGTTTGTTATTACCCGATGATAAAGTTTGAAAATCCCGATAAGAGGTATAACTTTTCAAAAACATTGAGTTAACAGGTTATTAACATGCCATGTTGTTTAACTTAAGCACAATATAATAAAACTAATAGCAGATAATCAAAAAACCCAAAATAATGGAATTTAGCGGCCTTATTACAAATCCAAAACAAAATTTAAAAGAAAATTAACCCAAAATAGTAAATGAGATAAAACCCGATAACATAACGCATGGCCACCTCGAGTCTGCCCCGACTCCACATCCGCGATCTATGCCTCATCTGCAAAATGTAAGGGAAGGGGTGAGTCATCGAGACTCAGTGTGTAAATCCCCATCCAACAGGCCCTTACACAATTTCATATGAAAATATGCATATCATGCACCCAAACCTAGCCATCCAATGCTCCTTTCTCTACCCCGTGTGGTACCAAACCACTGGTGGTGCCAAACCACTGGTGACCCAAAGTCACGATATCCATAATTGTGGTGCCAAACCACTGGTGACCCAAAGTCACGAATATTCCAATGATGGGGCCAACCCATCGTGTGATACCAAATCACCGGCGCTAATCCCGTATAATCAATCGTGGGGCCAACCCACCGTGGTGCTAAGCCACCGGGACGAGGCGCTGAGGTGCCAAACCTCCGGTGTCCCAAAGACACGAATGTGATACCAAATCACCGTGACCAAGTCACGAATCCAATGATGGGGCCAACCCATCGTGTGATACCAAATCACCGGCGTCAATCCCGTATAATCAATCGTGGGGCCAACCTTTGTGGTGCTAAGCCACCGGGACGAGACGCTATGAGGTGCCAAACCTCCGTGTCCCAAAGACACGAATGTGATACCAAATCACCGGTGACCAAAGTCACAAAATCAATCATGTACCAAACCACCGGAGGTGCCAAACCTCTGGAGGTGCCAAACCTCTGGTGACCCAAAGTCACAGATATCAATCTTCCCCCTCCTCTCATCATACCCATGCAATATGACATAATAATTCGTGTATGCAGTATGTCATGTATGCTAGACATATATCAAATATAAGTATAACATGAATTACCATCATAATCAGATAGACATAAAACAACATAATCACCCTAATCAACCTCTAAGGGTATAACCGTAATTTTACCTACCAAGGGCATTTTTGTAATTTACCCACCAAGGGTATATCGATAATTTACCCACCAAGGGCATTTTCGTAAATTTTGCACCTACAATGGCCTTTCCCAAGGCCCAAATGTCACCCCGAGCGACTCAGCTACCATTTCCGGTCGTACCGGACGATTGGGCCTAAAACTCGATTCCGGCCCATTCGGGCCCACACGCTCGTGTGGCCCACCTAGCACAAATCTAGCCATGTATATAAGTTCCACCTAGTCTAGTTCACTATATACTACACAATCGCACAATTTACTCATAAGGGCCCACGGGCCCTTTGGGCCCACTTGGGCCCATCGCGGCCCAAGCAGCCCCAACCCACAAGAATACTACTTATGGCCTCAACTATCACGTTGAAGCCCCACGTCGCATCTTGCGCGCGCTCAGCGTAACTACTATTGTCGTGGACCGCACTTCGGCATTTGCCGCTCTACAACTAGAGTAGAGAGAGTTACACACCTGATAGGACTCTGGTGTTAATCCGCGCTCCGACCACTCCTGTGCCCAAACGCCTTCCAAGGTGTGTCAACCCTCCTCCTGGAATGCTCTTTATATAGCTAGCTCTTCACCTTCCTTCTTTGTATCTTTTCGATGTGGGATCCTTCACAAGTGAGTTTAAATTCAATCAAACTCTTCCCGTCCGCATCGCAAAATAAATACTCCTTGCTTCTCATGAGATTCGAACCTGTGCTCCCTTGCAACATAATCCACGCTGCTAGCCACTTAGCCACAAGCTCCTCTTGTGTCTTAAACCATGCGCAACTAAATATAAATCTATAGCCAAATTCTGAGGTCCAAGTAAAAAGAAAACCAAAATGCAAAAGCCAAGACTTGAACCTTGGACCTCCTTCCTTCCTTGTGGCGTCACTCCCTTGCCTCTTAAGTGGCGTCACTTTGCCACTACACCACACACTCCTTTTGTGCCATTTTTCCCCACATTTTATTCTTAAGGCCTACCTGCCAACTTCCAGGGTTTTTTTTCACCTAAAACCAAAATTTCCCCAAAGCTAATATTTGATCCCGGGACTTCATAGAAGCCCTCTAACCTTCCAAAATAACTTACCTAATAAGTCTAACTTGCATTAATGCCGTTCTCAAAAAATTTTAAACGCTACTACGCTCAAAGCCCATTGGGCCCAATCCTACTAGGCCCAATTTCGGGATGTTACAAATCTACCCTCCTTAAAGAAATTTCGTCCTCGAAATTTCCAACTACCGGAACATTCGTACAACCTAACCTACAACACTGTGCTCACGCTGCGCACTCTGATTCCAATAACCCTAATATACTTTTAACTAGAATTTAGAAATCCTACACATACTTAAAAACACCTAACCATTAAAGCAGACAAATATTTCGTATGCAATCAACTCTATATCCGAACATCACATCCAACCCAAACACACAGAATAGATATTCAAAATACAGCATATAACAAAGCAAAGTATCAGGAAACTTACAGTGCGGATTGGTGCCGGAGACTCGGGTGCCATATTTAAAAAAAAACAGATATATATTTTTCTAAACCATTTTCCAAACCATCTTTTGAAAACATTTTTTTGAACCCAAACCCACAGCCGAGTTTTTAAACCTGGCTCTGATACCACAATTGTAACACCCCAAACCCGGCCTAAACGTTACGACCGAATCTGGCATGTCACATGAAAGGAATGTCTAAAAGCGTGCATTCATTAAAAGCTCATATTCTTTATAGTTGTGGTGAGAAATCGAGATTAAGTGTGTAAATCCCCATCCAACGAGCCCTTACACAATTTCATATGAAAATATGCATATCATGCACCCAAACCTAGCCATCCAATGCTCCTTTCTCTACCCCGTGGTACTAAACCACCACCGTGGTGCCAAACCACCGTGACCCAAAGTCACGATATCCATAATTGTGGTGCCAAACCACCGGTGACCCAAAGTCACGAATATTCCAATGATGGGGCCAACCCATCGTGTGATACCAAATCACCGGCGTCAATCCCGTATAATCAATCGTGGGGCCAACCCATTTGTGGTGCTAAGCCACCGGGACGAGACGCTATGAGGTGCCAAACCTCTCGTGTCCCAAAGACACGAATGTGATACCAAATCACCGTGACCGAAGTCACGAATCCAATGATGGGGCCAACCCGTCGTGTGATACCAAATCACCGGCGTCAATCCCAGTATAATCAATCGTGGGGCCAACCCATTTGTGGTGCTAAGCCACGGGACGAGACGCTATGAGGTGCCAAACCTCTGGTGTCCCAAAGACACGAATGTGATACCAAATCACCGGTGACCGAAGTCACGAATCCAATGATGGGGCCAACCCATCGTGTGATACCAAATCACCGGCGCCAATCCCGTATAATCAATCAGTGGGGCCAACCCACCGTGGTGCTAAGCCACCGGGGCGAGGCGCTATGAGGTGCCAAACCTCTGGTGTCCCAAAGACACGAATGTGATACCAAATCACCGGTGACCAAGTCACAAAATCAATCGTGGTACCAAACCACCGGAGGTGCCAAACCTCCGGAGGTGCCAAACCTCCGTGACCCAAAGTCACAGATATCAATCTTCCCCCTCCTCTCATCATACCCATGCAATATGACATAATAATTGTGTATGCAGATGTCATGTATGCTAGACATATATCAAATATAAGTATAACATGAATTACCATCATAATCGGATAGACATAAAACAACATAATCACCCTAATCAACCTCTAAGGGTATAACCGTAATTTTACCTACCAAGGGCATTTTCGTAATTTACCCACCAAGGGTATATCAATAATTTACCCACCAAGGGCATTTTCGTAAATTTTGCACCTACAATGGCCTTTCCCAAGGCCCAAATGTCACCCCGAGCGACTCATTTACCATTTCCTGGTCAAATGCGGACGATTGGGCCTAAAACTCGATTCCACCTTCATTCGGCCCACACGCTCGTGTGGCCCACCTAGCACAAATCTAGCCATGTATATAAGTTCCACCTAGTCTAGTTCACTATATACTACACAATCGCACAATTTACTCATAAGGGCCCACGGGCCCTTTGGGCCCACTTCGGCCCATCGCGGCCCAAGCAGCCCCAACCCACAAGAATACTACTTATGGCCTCAACTATCACGTCGAAGCCCCACGTGCGCTCGCACGCTCACAGTGGCTACTATTGTCGTGACGCACTTCGGCATTTGCCGCTCTACAACTAGAGTAGAGAGAGTTACACACCGATAGGACTCGTGTTAATCCGCGCTCCGACCACTCCTCGTGCCCAAACGCCTTCCAAGGTGTGTCAACCTCCTCCTAGAATGCTCTTTATATAGCTAGCTCTTCACCTTCCTTCTTTGTATCTTTTCGATGTGGGATCCCTTCGTCGTAAGAGAGTTTAAATTCAATGAAACTCTTCCCGTCCAGCATCATAAAATAAATACTCCCTTGCTTCTCATGAGATTCGAACCTGTGCTCCTTGCAACATAATCCACGCTGCTAGCCACTTAGCCACAAGCTCCTCTTGTGTCTTAAACCATGCGCAACTAAATATAAATCTATAGCCAAATTCTCGAGGTCCAAGTAAAAGAAAACCAAAATGCAAAAGCCAAGACTTGAACCTTGGACCTCCTTCCTTCCTTGTGGCGTCACTCCCTTGCCTCTTAAGTGGCGTCACTTTGCCACTACACCACACACTCCTTTTGTGCCATTTTTCCCCACATTTTATTCTTAAGGCCTACCTGCCAACTTCCAAGGTTTTTTTTTTCACCTAAAACCAAAATTTCCCCAAAGCTAATATTTGATCCCGGGACTTCATAGAAGCCCTCTAACCTTCCAAAATAACTTACCTAATAAGTCTAACTTGCATTAATGCCGTTCTCAAAAAATTTTAAACGCTACTACGCTCAAAGCCCATTGGGCCCAATCCTACTAGGCCCAATTTCGGGATGTTACATCTTTGTTCTCTTCGGTTGTTGATAGAACACATGATGCTGATTTTCATCATTTAGATCATGAAATGTTGGAACGTTCTGTCCTATTTAATGATGATCTCTTTGTTGAAAAAAGGAATTTTGTGTTTAATAATCTTTGTTTATTTGTGAGTGATTTCATACATAGTTCAATGCAAAATGTGGTAGTTCAAATTCGAGTGCCACATGCACCTACTCAAATATCAGCCTGTGATGAATATATATATATCATTTGATGTGTTACTCGCATGTTGATTCTGACTTATGGAATCCATTCGAATCGAATGCATGTCATGAAGCTTATCCAATTCAGTTTCAAATGTTTGATAAGGCATTGTTCATTTTGTACGATAGTGTGATTATGCCTGTCTGCATGAGATTCATTTGTTTTGTCTTGCTTATATTTGGACTACAAGTTTGTTTGAAATCTATTTTGCTAATTCATGGATACCTTTTGCAGGTGTTGCGATTATCATCTATCCCGTTTGATCGAGGAAAACCGAGTCAAAAGAAATTTTGTTTAGAAAATCAACAGGTCGATTCGAGGACGAATCGTCTTGAAGAGGGGAGGGATGATACGGGCACGCCCGGGCCACCAGCATTTTACAAATTGAACGAGCTCGAACTCGAAGTCCCAAGTGCCGTGAATTTGATATGCACTTTGGTGCATTTCCAAATTGAGCCGGATTAATTCATTTGAGCTCACTCGAGCTCATTCCAGCTCTTTGAGCTGATTCTTTAATTTTAATGCATTAAATAAATTTGGACATAATAAATATTTGTTTTAATTATTTTGCTGCATTTAAATAAGCTTAAATAAGTCTTAATTAGTGCATAATTAATAGTTAACTTTAATATGTCTAGTTTAGGACATAATTAAGAGATCTTTGCACATTAAATATGTCCATCAACATCCTTTAATGGTGTCCTATTGTTCAAATTAATTTTAGACAACCAAAAGCTTCATTTATTTCATGTTTCCTAGCTCAAAACATGGTTTTAATGGGTGCTAGCTACGGCAATTAATGTGTCTCTAATGATTTAATGAGCTGATTTTTAACATTAATGTGCAGTTGGGCGTTATTAATGCATGGGCGACATGCATGAGACATTATTTATTGAAATGTTGGTGCATGCGTGGGACAACATTCAAGGCATTTAGTTGCTGGTTTCATTTCCTAGACGAAGTAAATGTGCTGTTTCCTATCTCCTAGGCGTGGTAAATGCTTCTCATTTAATAAGGAAGCTTTTCAGTTTTACCATGCATCATCAATAGCATGTTTGGATGGCAATTAATTTGGCTGAAGCTTTCAGCTATTTCAAGGTTCTTTTTCGTGACTAACAAAAGGTTAAATGAGATTGTTGCTTCGTGAAAAGGAAAAGGCCCAGCATTAAAGAAAACCGAAATAAAGTTGCTGTTGGGTCTATGTCTCCATGCGTGAAGAGTATTTAAGGGCTGGTATAAATGTTTGGGGTGGTCTTTCACGTTCCCAAGGTGACTTTCCAGCCATGTTTTTAAGCTTTTCAATGTGACCATGAGCCTTCCCAATGCATGGCCGTTGCTCTCCCCAAAGGATACTACTCGTGCGCATAAATGCTCCACCAAGCTGCTGGAGTCTTTTAGCTTTTCCAAGGCCGAATTTAATGGAGATTGAAGTCCTTTTTGCTGCCTATGTCGTCAGTTCATTTAAAGCTGAGTTGGGGACTTAAATAGTCTTCCTTTTTGCCGTCCCAAGTCCTAGAATTCACCAAAGGGCGTGCACATTTCAAGAAGACCTTGTTCAGCACATTTAAGCCGATTGTGGGCAACTAGAATCAAGCCTATTGACGTTTTCTATGCATGGGAAACTATAAGGAAACCTTCTCCAAATTTCTAGAAAATTTCTAAGTGTTTCTAGATTAATTTAGCTTAGTTATTAAGTTATTTGAATGACCATTCGGCTAGCTCTAATTAGCCTATAAATACTTGTTATTTTCATTGGTTATGAAGATTAAGACTTTTGCCAATTTATGAAACTATATGAACGTTGTTCATTTGAGTGAGTTTGTCTCCTCTTCCTTTTCGTACGAGTTTCGATTATGACTTATCAAGTTTTGCTTGTGGCGTCAAGTCATTTCTCATCCACCAACTTATACCATAGGTTCTTATCTTTATAGATAATCGGTCTTGGTCCATCTTCGATTCCATCTTTTCACCTTAAACATCATAAAACCCGGGGTGACACTTCCTTAGTGTTGAATCGATTCTTTATTTAAGTTCTATTATCCATCTCCACCGAACTATCACCTATCTACTTTTCCTATCATTATTCCTTCAACCTTAAACTGACTCCCATCTTTTTTCCTTCATCATAAACCGAACCTATCCTTCACATTATCCAAATCATCTTCTACACCTAAATACCTCCATTCCTAACTTAAACCATCTTCTAAACAAATTCACTTAAAGCTTCGGCAAACTCATCCGTACTTCATCTATAATTTCTCGAAAGGCTCATAACCTCCTCGTAGACGATCGGGCAACTCGCATACAATTCGACTCTTCCCGAGGTGGATTGTATCATTTGATCTTGTAACACCCCAAACCTAGCCCAAAACACCACGGCCAAATCCAGAATGTTACGGGAAAGTGGTGAAACCGAGTTCTAGTTTAATTAGTGAAATCAGACTTTAAATTTGGAAATAAACCCTTCGTTTAAGGAGTTGTCATTAAAAATAGTAGTTTGCCGAATAAAAATGCCCAAGTTGTATAAAATCCGATTCATTTTATGTCTCCGTTGTAAAAATGTTTCAATGTCACATTTTAAAAATTATTAAATAAAAAATCCCACTTAAAACCATAAATCCCAAAATATATTGAGTGGCCTTATTACATAATGAAGATAACCCAAGAAAATAAAATCTAGTAGTTTAAAATAGAGTTACGAAACCAACATCTGCATGGCCACCTCGAATCCCCTCCAGCCCGGTTCAACGTATCATGTGTTACCTGCATTGTTTTTGAGAAAAAAATGGGGTGAGTCACCAGACTCAGTGTGTAATTACACTACACAGTTTCCACTAATGGCCTTAGGCCCACATCCACATCGAACTAGCACCATGCTCAATCGTAAATGCAATATGACACCAATCCCAACCTAGTATCCATCCGCTACACACCACCCGCATACATCCATCCAATACACACACAGGGATTACTAAATCAACCCTCCATTCGCTACACACCTCTTTGGCAGTCTATGCCGACGGACACACTGCTCAAAGTCCACATAGTGGTCTAGCCACTGATCCACGTGATTAAATCACAAATATCCACGATGAGACTCAAGGTCTTCATCAATTCACAATGAGGCTCAAGGCCATCATTAATCGTGACAGAGTCACCCACATATGAGTATACACTTCCCCTTTTATCAGTATATCTCGAACCCCATGCACATGCAGCATAATATGATGAAATGGCATTATAATAGAATATGAGCACATCCATATACATATATACAACATGCTTACATGCATCCACAATTATCTTTCCTCAATTTCAATATAGGTAGTTTACTAACCTGGTTTATCGGTTTACCCAATGTGGGTAACAACACCACCACAACCACTATTTCGGCTACCACACATAACACATATATTTAATTAAAACAACTAATGAAATAAAGGTGTGATAATTACACACTGAAAACACGAAGCACTAGACTATCGATCTCCTAACGTCCTCACTCGAAGAGATTACGATGATTTGCTTGTCCTTTTCGATCTTTGCCCTGACCGGTGGCCAATCTGAACCAATGCTGGCCGGTTCTTGAACTTAGGGGTAGAGACTATGTGTCCAACCCCTCCCTTCGATTGACTGGTACTCGATTCCATCAAATAAGATCTTGGTCAGAAGACCCGATTAAAACGTTGAATAAAACTATAACGGAACCAAAAGTATGCTTTGATTGAAAGAACATCCTTACCCAAGGTCGACAGAATCCCAAAGGCTATTCACTTGAGCTTAAAGGCTGTCGAAATCCCTACATAACCCATGTTAGATTCGGCCTTAACACTTATGGTCAAAAGAAGTGGCCTTCGGTCGAACGTTATAACCTTCTTACCCTGATTGATCAAAACCTGAAAGATCCTTAATGCCCCTAACGCTGGCTTCAAGCAATAGATCTGAATCAAACCCTTCATAGATTCGGCCACACACATAAGAACAAAGTTAGGCTTTTGGTTCGGCAACCAAATAGAAATGAGAGAGATTCGGGTAAAAGAAAAACCCCTTACCACCACTTCTAGGATTCGAATGAGAGGATTGATAGGAAGAGTCACCACCCAAGAGATGTTCGGCTCTGCTAGATTCGACCAAGAGATGACACTTGCGGCAACAAAATGAAAAAAAGAAAAGAAGAATAGCAATGAAAAAGAGAGAAGTAATGGTGAATGGGAGATTCGGCCAAGGTTCTAGTGAATAGAAGGGTTATTCGGCTTTTGGAAAATGAAGTAATCGATGAAAAAGAGGAAGAGGGAGTTGAGGTTTAAGAGGTTTCGACTATGGGGGGAAAGTGAAGGGTATATTTTGGCTTTTGAAGATGAGAAGAGAAGATAAACCAAAATGACCCTAATGGTCTTCTAGATTTCAGCTATGAGTCAAAAGAGAGAAAAGAGTTGAAGAGCTAGGTGATTTTCGGCACAAGAGAGGGTGAGAGCAAAACTAAAACAAAAGTGAGAAGCACAACCAAATGCTGAAAAACAACTACTACACACTAGCACCAAATTTCGGCACCCTCCCCTTAAGCTTGAAACCGAAAACTCCCCCCTCTCAACCCCTCAAAAATTCAGCTAACACTCACCTAGCCAACACCCCCCATGATTCTCTCCTTAATTCCCTCTACATCACCCATTCAAATGAGTTTGAATCATTCCAACCCCACAAATAACTCTCCACCACATATTCAAAAGATTTGACCCATTCAAACCTCCACCTTTCAAGTGCCCTTGCCGAATCCACTACCTCCCCCTCTTGACGCAAAATACAACTCCAAAATGCTGCCCATGTTGCTCGAACCTCCTCTCCCTTGGAACTCCCTTTGACGTAACTCCCCTGCACACCAGATGACGTCTCCTTGTGTAACATCCTAGAAAGTGCCTATGCATTTTCGGTTTAGTTCTACGAAGTGACATGTTTTAGGTACTAAGAATAAATTTTGAATATTTTTGGAAACCCGAAAATGAATGAAAATGAGTTAGAAATGAACATTTTTGGAAACCTGAAAATGTATGAAAATGGATGGAAATGATTTGGAAATGATTCAAAATAGGAAAGTGAACATTTCTGGAAACTTGGAAATGTAAGAAAATGTCAAGTTTACAGAGCCGAACGAAAATTTTTGGAAACTTAGAAATGACCTAGAAATGACGAGTTTTAAGGTTTAAAAGGGGAAATTAAGGCAAGGTGGCCTTAAAAGAAAAAGTTTGTGAAATTTGACACACAAACAGGCTTGGAAAAGTGGTCTGAAGATGCCACTTAGGGCCTCTGGAAATGGCGCCATATGCAAGAGGAATGGGCCTGAGTTTGAGTCACTTGGGAAGCAAATAAAGGAGGTTTTATTTTTGCTTCCAGAAGACTGAGGTGGACGGCACATGGCTATAAATTAGGAGCTTTTATTATTTTATAAATAGTGGATAAATAAGGGATTTATTTATCATTATTTTCAAGAGATAATTGTTGGATTAAATTCTTTTAATTTGAATAAAGAGATAAAGAGGAAAATAAGGGAGAAGTGATGGCCAAGTAAGGGACTTTGAGTTTAATAATTTCGGCTAAGTAAGGATAGTTGCTGAATTATCTTTTATTTTAAGTGATAATTAAAGGATAAAGTTATCGATAGAGGAGTGGTGGCCAAGTAAGGACTCCTTAGATGATAATTTCTGGCTATAAAAGGAAGGAAGGAGGGCTACTCATCAATTTGTGCTTCCTCCTTTCTCTGCCGAATTCTTAGTGCTCTCTTCTCTTCTTTTCTTTCTTTTCTTTTGTCAAGTCGAAATTAAGTAATTGTTGGAACCTAGCCGAATATTTTCCTCTCCATTGGAAGCCATAGCCGAATCTCCCTGTGAATCTAAGCAAGGAAGTAGTCAACTGAAGTATTAAGGGGATCTCTCGGGTTTCTACAATCGTCGACTACAAGGAGGAATATTTCGGGATCTAAGGTAAGAAACTATAAGATCCAAAGGTCTTGTTTTAAGTTTTAATGTTAGATTAAACCTAACATGTGATTATAGGAATTTCGACATCCCTAGGAAAGCAAGGATACTTTTCTGGGATTTGAGATCACAAAAAGGAATACAACAAAGTTTTGGGACTTGATTCTTAAGTCAATCGGCAACAAGGTAGGTTTTTCAAAGATACAAATCCTACTAGGATTTGGTTTTAAAGCCAAAAAGGTTTATTAATGTGTTTAAATGATTGGTAGAATATAGGAGTTAAGGATCTAAATCGGTAGATCGGTTCTTCGATTTCAAGGACTTCGTTAAGCGAATCAGTGTGTACCCCACACTAACTTTTAATAAGATTGATGGTAATATGTAAAATATGCATGTTTATAAGAATGTGGCCAAGGTACCATAATATGGTACAAAGTACTCAGGTACGTTTCCTACTCCTATTAGGATTACGAAATATGTTATATTTAACATGTGAAATATGATAAGAATGTGAATTTAAGTATGATATGCATGATATGAATAATATGGGTCATTCGGGATATATGAAAAAGGGGAAGTGAATGTGACGACTTCGGTCTCACTATCTGAATGTGGTGACTTCGGTCACATTATCTGAATGTAGTAACTTCGGTTACATTATCTGAATGTGGTGTCTCATGACACAATTATCTGGTGGCTATGCCACAAAATTTTATATGGGCGATGAGCACGCGTCGATCGCAGCTGATCGCCTTCGATGGTGTGTAGCGGATGGAGGGTTGACTTAGTAGTCCCCACGGTGTGCAGGTTGGTACGGGGATGTGTAGCGGATGGCACCTAGGTTTGGGTTTGGGTTGCATCATCATTTTTATCTGTTATATGAATAAGTATTGGATATGAAAAATGTATGCCTGATCTATTGAATTTTAGTGTTGTGTACACATTGAGTCTCTGTTGACTCACCCTGCTAGTGGGACTATTTTTCAGGTGACGATCAATAATGGACCTGGTTCATGGCGGTAGCTTAGGGATGGCCATGCTCAGCTTGAAGTTTTATTCAATATGGATACTTAAATTTATTTAAGTATTTTAGAATTTCATTTTGGGATTTTACTTGATGAAATAAGGCTATAAGTTACATTTCTTTACTTTTATTTTTAATTACTATGTTACGAATTATTTTCAATTAAAGTTAAGTAAAATTTATTTCTTTAAAAATAAACCCTAATTGTTTTTTCATCTTAATTAATTGGATTTTAAAATAAGATAAATGGGTTTTTAACTCAAGCACAACCCAAAATAATAGTTTTTAAAAATCGCACAAGTTTTCCTCTGTAATAAAAGAATTTTGTAACTGGGCCACTTAAGAACATACTGAGATCCGGTCCAAAGCTTGTGGGCGGGTATGGGGTGTTTTAGTTTGGTATCAGAGCCCAGTTTTAAACTCTCGGCCTGTGGGCTAAGGCCCAAAACATTTTCAAATCGAGCCAAGTAAGCTTTTTGAAAGAATTTTATGAAATAAATAGGTTTTCTGGCATGGCTCCTAAGTCTCCGACCCGCAGTCCACCAGGTAAGTACCCCTAACCATTTGTGTGATTATGTGTAATGAATATTAGAAGGGTAGAAAAGGAATGGAACGTAGAATAGCATGATAGGAACTTGAACCCTAGGACTAGTCTTCTCAAACACAAACACATAAGACTTAAGGAACGTTAAACAAACCTATGGCTAAGTCACTGAGTTAGGGTGTGGTAACCCCTGTGCGCATGTCTAGGATTGGATCCTAAGAGCTCGTATTTAAGCAAATCCTAGTGACTCACCTCCTCTTCGCAGAATCCTACCGTGCGTAGCTTCTGTTCACCCTAACCTGCAGGGCTCGAGAGGTGTGGCAACCTTTGTGCGCATGTCTAGGAATGGTTTCGGTGGGAGCTTGGTATTTAAGCAAATTCACGTGACTCACCTCCTCTCCACTCGAATCCTCGCCTGGTGCGTAGCTTTGGTTCACCCCGACCAAGAGGACTCGGTCATAGGCTAAACACAATAACTAAAACCCGAAAGGGAATTAGCCGTGTTTTTTATAAAAACAAAAAAACCCTAGTTTTAGAACTCTTAAAACTTTCTTCTAAATTCATGAAAACCATCTTTACAAAATTTTCCAAAAGCTTTCCGATTTATACAAAATGCCCCTAGTGGTAAAATTACCAAAATACCCTTGGTTTATAAAATGACCAACTACCCAACAATTTTGCCAAAATTTCATTATTTTATCAATGTTCAAAAACCCTAATTTGCAAATTATCAAAAATACCTTGAATTTTGGAAATTTCAAAATTGCCCCTAACTTATAAAATTACCAAAATGACCATGATTTCCAAAATTTTTGCAACATCACCGTTTTGAAAAGTACAATTCTCAAAAAGAACCCTCAAAGTTTTGCAACCTTTGAAATATCCCTGATTTATAAGATTTTACAAATTTACCCCGGCTTGGAGAAAAAAAAAATCACCAAAATACCCCCGAGGTCCAAAATCACCGAAATGCCCCTGGATTTCAAAATTTTTCAAAATACCCCGGAATTTAAAAATACCAAAATACTTTATGACAAAATCACCAAGGAACTTTTTCCTTTTGAAAATTACTAAAATACCCACAGAGGATAGAATTACGAAAATACCCTTGGGTAGTGGAAAAATAATAACAATGAAAACTACAACCTTTCTCTGAATGAACGAAAGTTCATAATTGTTTGATGGATGTACGAATGAATGGAAAGATTGTGTGCATGTATGAATACGAAAGAACCACTCCTAAATTCTTTTTCATAAAACTTCTTCATGGATAAACAAGTGAAAGAAAGACTAATTCATAAAACTTCTTAATCGACACGACATTAGAAATGAGCTCTAGAGGACGTGGTCATCGTGGGCGAGGTAGAGGAAGGATGACGGTGTCGTAACCCGTTAGATCAGTGTCAAGGGTCCGACAACGAGATACCACCGCCACCACCACCCCTACCGTGGGTGTTGAGCAACAAGCTCAGACGGGAGAAGATGCCGTGTCGCAGTCGTCTTTGCGAGTTTTGGAGTTGGTGGCTGGTGCAGAGGAGGAATTCGGGAACCCGTAAGTCCATGCTCGAGTGGCTCCGAGCTAATGGAGCTGAAATGTTTCGTGGGGTATCGGGTGTGGCACCCAGTTCAGCTGAGTACTGGTTGGAAGCAACAGAGCGCATCATGGATGAGCTTGACTTGACCTCTGAGGAGAAGTTAAAAGGAATGGTGGCACCGTTACGCGATGAAGCGTATCGCTGGTGGTTGATCATCCGGGATGGTGCCACACCGAGGATCCGACTGGGAATATGTTAAGGAAGCGTTTTAGAAGAAGTATGTGGGAACCAGGTATACTGATGAGTAAAGGAAGGCATTTCTGGGGCTGGTTCAAGGGAACAAGTCCGTGGCGGAGTATGAGGCTGAATTCCTAAGGTTGAGCTGATATGCTCGAGGAGTAGTGCCAACTAAGCATGAGCGCTCGTGTCCGCTTTCTGAGGACGGGCTAAGGGATGATCTCGAGACTATTGATAGCACCGCATCGGGGCGAGCGGGAGTTTTCTACTTTGGTAGAAAAGGCCAAGGTGGTCGAGGGAATCAAAGATTCTACAAAGCAGACTGTGGATCGGAATAGGCCCAAAAGAGGTTTTGGATCGTCTGGGAAGGCTCAAAAGAGGACTAGAGTTGATGGGCCGCAAAATCAAGAAGCCGGGTGCAGATGGCAGATCATCCTTGTGAACATTGTGGGAAGAAGCACTTAGGGAGTGCTTTGGAAAAAGACGGAGGATGTTTTTCGTGTGGTCCAAGGACCATATGCTTAAGGATTGTCCTAAGAAGCCAGATGAAAGTCGACTAGCCGCTCAGAATGTTAGTCAGGTTGGTAGAGGAGGACAGCAACCTCAACGAGGTCGTGGTTCGAGTAATCGAGGTAACGGTGCTGGTAGAGGATGTGGAGCACAGGCATAGGTGCTGCTAATGCTGAGGCAAGGCAACCGGGTTTGGTTTATGCGGTTCGCCGTAGGGAGGATGGAGACGCACCGGATGTTATAACCGGTACGTTCCTTATTTATGGCAAGCCTTATTATGCCTTAATTGATGTGGGCTCGACCCATTCATATGTTGCATGTAGTGTAGTGGAAACACTAGGCCTAGACTCAACTTTCTCGATAGGGAGATAATCGTAGTAAGCCCATTAGGCCAAACTGTAATGGTGGATAAGATCTTTCGGAATGTACCCCTAGAGATTCAGGGAGTGAACTTTCGGGCTGACTTAATGGAACTACCTTTCGGGGAGTTTGAACTTATACTTGGAATAGACTTGCTGCCAGGAACAGCTCCTGTGTCAATCGCTCCATACCGAATGGCGCCAAAGGAGTTAGTTGAGCTCAAGGCTCAAATCCAAGAGTTGTTGGATCGTGGGTTCATACGACCCAAAGGTGTCTCCATGGGGAGCACCGGGCCTGCTTTGTAAAGAAGAAGGATGAAACTATGCGTATGTGCATAGATTACCGTCAGTTGAATAAGCTGACCATCAAGAACAAGTATCCTTTGCCAAGGATCGATGACTTGTTCGATCAGCTGAAGGGGGCCTATTCTCAAAGATAGACTTAAGGTCGGGATATCACCAGTTGAAGGTGAAGGAGGTAGATATCCATAAGACCGCTTTTAGGACAAGATACCGCCATTTTGAGTTTGTGGTGATGCCGTTTGGATTGACAAACGCTCCAGCCGCGTTCATGGATATGATGAACCGAGTTTTCCAACCATACTTGGATAGGTTCGTCGTTGTGTTCATCGACGATATTTTGGTGTATTCTAAGTCTGAAGAGGAGCATGATGAACATCTCCGAGTGGTACTACAAGTATTAAGGGAAAAGAAACTCTATGCCAAATTCAGCAAGTGTGAATTTTGGCTTAAGGAGGTGGCATTCTTAGGGCATGTGGTATCCGCAGAAGGAATAAGAGTGGATCCTAGGAAGATCGAAGCAGTGTTGGATTGGAAACCACCTAGGTCCGTGGCTGAGATCCAAAGTTTCCTAGGCTTGGCGGCAATAATGTAAGGTTTGTGGAAGGGTTCTCGCCAATAGCCGCGCTTTGACAAAGTTGCTAAGGAAGGAAGTACCCTTTGAATGGACAGATAAGCAACAAGAGGGCTTTGAAAAGCTCAAGAAGGTGTTGACTAAGCTTGGTGCTAATCCAAATGAGGCGAGCAAGGATTTTGTGGTGTATTGTGATGCTTCGCATACGGGATTAGGATGTGTGCTAATGCAAGATGGAAAAGTAGTCACAGATGCGTCTCGGCAACTAAGGCCTCATGAGGTTAACTACCCAACTCATGACTTAGAGTTGGCGTAGTGGTTTTCGCCCTTAAGGTTTGGAGGCACTACCTCTATGGAGAAAGGTCGGTGATCTACACAGCACCACAAGAGCCTTAAGTATCTGTTGACTCGTAAGGAGTTGAACTTGAGGCAACGAAGGTGGTGGAGTTGTTGAAGGACTACGACTGCTCGATAGAATATCATCCGGCAAGGCAAATGTGGTAGCCGATGCCCTAAGTTGGAAGGTTGTGTCGGATCTAAGGGCTATGTTCGCCACTTGAGTTTATATGATGATGGAAGCCTGTTGGCGTAATTACAAATCAAGCCCACATGGTCGAATGAGGTGAAAAGGGGACAGCTGGTCGATAAGGACCTAAGTGCTAAGTTTCGCAAGTACAGAATGGAGAATTAAAGGACTATGGCGTCAATGATGAAGGAGTATTGTACTACAAGGGTAAAGTCTGTATGCCGAGAGACGAGGAGTTAAGACAAAGGATTCTTCTGGAGGCGCATAGTAGCCCTTATGCTATGCATCCCGGAGGCAGTAATGTAACACCCCAAACCCGGTCTATGCGTTTAGACAAGATTTGGTTTGTCACACCAATCACACATTCGTTTATTTTCATAGGGTTAAGATAAAATAGTGCTACAAAACTTTTTGTTATAAAACCAATGTTCTTAAGAAAACTTAACATATTGAGATAAAACCATATTAAGAGTTTAGAAATAAAATTTAAATCATCCACACAATAAAACCATAAAACATAATAAGAGGCCTTATTACATCAACCCAATAATAGCAATTAAAATAAAAACTTAAATAAAGTCATAGTTTATTAAAACCCAAGTTTGTAGTATGGCCTCCACCAAGTCATCTCCTACCCAAGTCCACGCCAATTTCCATTACCCTGAAATGGTTAATAAAATTTGGGTGAGTTACAAAGAACTCAAGCAGTGCAACTCACTTACCACCATTTTTAGGTCAAATCGTCAAGATATCATGTCGGGCTTGAGCCCATTAACAGATTTCAACCATACATCGTAAAGTAACATAATTTAAAGAGAAGAATGCATGAAATATGAATTTCCCAAACCAACCTAGTATCCATCCGCTAACACCCCGCACTAACCAACACACCTGTGGGGATCAAGTCAACCCACCCCGCCAAACACACCAATCATGGGCTTAAAGCCCTTAAATAATTTTGTAGTGCACTACCGAACTAGATTGTGACATTGTCACCGAACTAGAGGCATTTAGCCGAATTTGTGGCAGAGCCACCGAACTAGAGGCATTGAGCCATATTGTGGCAGAGCCACCGAACTAGAGGCAATGAGCTATATTGTGGCAGAGCCACCGAACTAGAGGCAATGAGCCAAATTTGTGGCAACTGCCATTCTTCTCTTCATATAACCCACCCCATGCAATCATGCGTATATAACAAATACAATCATATAACAGATTTTCATTAATCCATATCATCGGTGGGCTTATCAATTAACCCTTCATTAGGCTCAATTAAACAATTTATCAACTAGCCCATTTAGTAGTTTAGTGACTTTGGCCCATTTTAGCCCAATTTATCGAAACAGAGTATTTTCGCCCATTTAATCGAACTAGAGTATTATCGCCCATTTTATCGAACTAGAGTTTTATCGCCCATTTTATCGAACTAGAGTATTATCGCCCATTTTATCGAACTAGAGTATTATCGCCCATTTTATCGGTTTTAACTGCTTTCATGCATTTACTCAAAAATATGAGTTGCTACGTATTTTCCCGCTTTTTACTATTTTACGAATTTATCACGTAACTTACAACATGATGTCCAACCCAAAATGAGTGTGAAGTTACACACTGGTTATGGAGAGAACTAAACTTTCCCGCTCTTCAACACCTATACGTATTGTGTTAATTAAAACACTATAATCTATAATAAACCGATCTAACTATAGCGATCTAGAGATTTACCTCGGATTTTCGTAAGACTTCTACTTGCGATTTTTCTCCGATCGATGGTTCGCGCTAATCGAATCGAATCCACGAACAAATAATGGTTCGGGAGTACGAACGACTTCGAACAGCTTGATTTTCCTCGGTTGAACGCCCACAACCCGTGGGAAATCCCGGATTGCTTGAAATAGTCCTTTGCTTGTACTTAGGGGAATAATGTAACCTCCCTTCTTCCGAAGGCTAAACACCGCCTCTTTTCTTCCCTATTTTGAATGTCTTCAAGGACAAAGATCGTTAATCCAATGATATCAAAATAATCCTAAGGTTTTAAAGATATGATTTCCTTACCACAAAATTGATTCCAACGTTTTGTCACCCACGACTTCTTGATTCCAAACTTCCGTTATCGCACTAGTATAACAAAATAAACGTTAAAAGAAGGAACGCTTATTTTGATCTAATAAAGCTTTCAAACCATCATCAATATTCGCCATAACCACTATTAACTAATCGAAACGAAAAGGATTCTTACCTATTTCCACGTCGAAAAGATAGGATTTGAGAATAATATGGATCTAAGAAGAATTCGGCTATGAAGAAACAAAGAAAAAGAGAAAATAAAATCGGTTATAGGCACTTTAACATTCGCCATGAAAGTGTAGGTGGAGAGAATTTCATTGAAAGAAATCAAATAGGAGAGAGATGGTGATGATGTTTCGGTTTCCAAATAGAATGGAAAAGAAAAGAAAGAAAAAGATAAGTTTTGAGAGCAATGTATAATCGGCAATGGGGAGAAGAAAAGAAAAGAATGGTCTCTTTAGGTATTGGTAAAATCGGCACAAAGAGAAAGGCACAAAATTGACACCAAAGTGTAAAACAAAATGACCAATTTGACAAAAGAAACTAGGCTTACCAAGTGCACAATTTCGGCCAAGGAAAAGAGAGTTTGAGAGAATTTTCAAAACTTGCACAAACTAAACAAAATGACCAAAACCAAAGACTAAAATTCCTAGCCAAACTATCACCAAAATTCGCTCCCCTAGCCATAATGCCGTCCATATGCTTGGTCTTTAGGCCAAGATATTGTTTCCTTAAACAACTCCTTGATTCATGCCTCATATCTTCAAATTTTCCTTATTCCTTTGATATACTAACCAAAAATAACAAGTCAACACCTTCCATATATGCTCTTGGCCGACACTTGCTATACATGGGCGTAAAAATCAAAAATAAAATTCACCTAGATGCTATTTAGGGATTCAACCTTCACCCCATGTACTAGCTCATGCGCCAACACCACTTGTCCAACTACTCATCTTATGCTACACATTGACACTTAAATTAATTTATGTGTCAATGCCACTTAGTCTATTTCCATAAATTCTCAAAATTAATATTATTCCTTCTAAAAAAATTTTAAACCCTTCTTCAGACTATACTAACCACGAAAATAAATCAGAAAATTTTACTTTCTAGAATAATTACTCAAAGCACACATAGAAAATAAATTACTCAAATTTTCAGTGGTGTTACAACTCTACTTCTAAAAGAAAATTTCGTCCTCGAAATTTACTCCGGCTGAAAAAGGTGAGGGTATTGTTGCCAAATTGCATCCTCAGTTCCCACGTAGCTTCCTCCACTCCGTGGTTACGCCACAACACTTTGACCAACGGCACGCCTTCTTCTTAGCACCTTCACGCCTCGGTCTAAGATTTCCACCGGTTCCTCCTCAAAAGACAAATCCAAATTCAACTCCACTTCTTCTACCGGTACTATGTGCGAAGGATCCGATCTATAGCGCCAACATGGACACGTGGAAAACATTATGAATTTGGCTCAATTCCGAGGTAACTCAATCTGATAGGCCACTCGACCAACTCGCTTCACCACACGATATGGTCCAATGTATCTAGGACTCAACTTGCCCTTCTTCCCGAATCAATATCTTCTTCCAAGGTGAGACCTTCAGAAAACTTGATCTCCTACGGCATACTCGATATCCTTACGCTTCGGATCCGCATACGACTTCTCGCCTATCCGGCTTCCTTTAACCGCGTGCTAATAACTTTCACTTTTTCTTCCGCTTTCGTAAATCATCTCAGTCCTAACAACCGCGATCACCCAACTCACCAACAAATAGGAGAACGACACCTACGACCATACAATGCCTCGTAGGGGTGCCATCCGAATGCTAGACTCGTAGCCGTTGTTGTTGCGCAAATTCCGCTAACGGTAGAAAATCCTCCCAACTACCTTTGAAGTCGATTACATCCCCTTAACATGTCTTCCAGACCAATCACTCTCTCCGATCGACCATCGATCGAGGATGAAAAGCCGTACTAAAATTAAGCTTTGTACCCAAGGCTTCATGCAAAGCTTTCCAAAATCGAGATGTAAACCTAGGATCCCGATCCGATATAATCGATACAGTACCCCATGCAACCTCACGATTTCGGATACATACAAACTTCGCCAACTTCGCAACGAGTAGTCCGTGACGCACCGGTAGAAAATGAGCAATCTTTCGTCGACGATCAACAATTACCCAAATGTAATTTTTCTTAGTAGGTGTTAAAGGTAACCCACTAACAAAATCCATTGTTATCCGCTCCCATTTCCAAAGAGGAATCTTAACTAGTTGCAAAGACCTGACGGCAATTGATGCTCCGCCTTCACTTGCGACAAGTTAAGCATTTTCCCACAAATTCGAAATCTCACGCTTTCAACCTGTGCCACCAAAACCGCTCACGAAGATCCCGATACATCTTATTTCCTCCGGTGCATAGCATAAGGGCTACTATGCGCCTCCTCAAAATCATTTGCCTCGTGATCCGAATCCTTAGGCATACTGCACCCTTTCACGAAAAACACAATACACCTTCTCGAATTTATTCCAAAATCCTCAATTTCACCATTTTCCACTTGTCAAATAAAAGTCTCAACTTCTCATCTAAAATCTGCTTTTTCCTTAATTTGTTCCAACCACATAGGCTTCACTTGAAATTCCGCTATCAAACTACCATCCTCATACAAACTCAAATGGGCAAACATAGCTCTCAAATCGATACCACCTTTACGACTTAATGCGTCCGCCACTACATTAGCCTTTCCAGGATGATACTCAATAGAGAAATCATAATCCTTTAACAGCTCCACCCATCTTCGTTGTCTCAAGTTTAACTCCTTCCGAGTAAGAAGATACTTAAGACTCTTGTGATCCGTATAGATGATAGACTTTTCACCATAGAGGTAATGCCTCCAAATCTTTAAGGCAAACACCACCGCCGCTAACTCCAAATCATGAGTAGGGTAGTTCACTGCAAGGTCTCAATTGACGAGAAGCGTAAGCTACAACTTTCCCACTTTGCATCAATACGCACTTAAACCCGTATGTGACGATCACAATAAACTCAGAACTCCTTCCCACCTCAAAGTTGAATCAATACCGCTCCTGCTAAAACCTTCTTCACGCTCGAAACTTTCTTGCCGCTTATCACCCATATAAACAACACTCCTTCCGCAAAAGCTTAGTTAGAGGTGCAAAGAATCAATGAGAACCCCTCAACAAAGCGCCTATAATATCCAAAAAACCCAAGAAACTCCGAATCTCACCACCGACTTCGGTGGTTTCCAATCCAATACCGCTCAATCTTCCGAGGATCCACCCTTATTCCTTCTACTGATACCACATGACCCAAGAAAGTCACTTCTCTTAACCAAAATTCACATTTACCGAATTTGGCATACAACCGATTATCTCAAGCACTTGCAATACAATCCGCAAATGCGAGTCATGTTCTTCTTCGCTCCTCGAATAAACCGTAATGTCATCTATGAATACCACCACAAACCGATCTAAGAATGGTTGAAAGACCTTGTTCATCATATCCATAAATGCAATGGTGCATTGGTCAACCCAAACGGCATCACTAAAAACTCATAGTGTCCGTGAACGGTTTCGAACGCCGCCTTGTGAATATCCGCTTTCTTTCACCTTAAGTCGGTGGTAACCCGACCTTAAATCAATCTTGGAGAAAATGAAGCTCCCTTCAATTGATCAAACAGTCGCCAATCCTCGGCAGAGGGTACCGATTCTTGATCGCCACTTTATTCAATTGCCTATAATCGATACACATACGCATTGACCCATCCTTCTTCTTAACAAACAAAACCTGCTCCCCTCACTGAGACACACTCGGTCGAATAAAACCCCGATCTAGCAGCTTCTTGAATTTGGGCTTTAAGCTCCGACAACTCCTTCTGCCATTCTATAAGGAGCAATGGACACCGGAGCAGCCTCCGGCAAAAGCTCAATACCAAATTCCACTCCCGATCCGAGGTACACCAGAAGTTCTTCAGAAAAACATCCGAAAATTCCTTCACCGCTCTCACATCTTCCATCGACAACTCTTTGGCATCTAAAGCACTAGTAAATGCTAAAAATGCTCCATATCCTTTTCGCACTAACTTCTCCGCTTTAACGCAGTAAATCACGCTTTGTCAAGAAATTTCTCCGCCGCCTATCATAACTATCTCCTTATCCTCCGCAGCTTCTTATCAACATCCGCTTTTCAAAGACAAATTAATTGCGCCCGTGCTTAACCAACCAATCCATGCCTGTAATGATATCGACTCGCCAAAAGGCAATTCCATCAAATTTGCCAAGAATGTTTCTCCTTGAATAACTAAGGGCACGCCTCCAAACAATTTATTAACCACCACCGATCGACCTAAGGGACTAATCACCCTCATCTCTTTATCGGAAATTTCGTAGTCTAATTTCAAGTTTCCGCTTATGGTGCTAGCAATGTACGAATGAGTAGAACCAATATCTATCAAGGCAATAACGGGTACATCGTAAAATGAAGAACGCATCAGCTTATCACATCAGTGCATTGCCATCCTCACGACGCCCGACCGCATACACCAATCCCGGCCGTCTTGCATCCGCGCTGCCTCTAGGACCATTGCCTCGACCACGCACACCTTGACCACGCCCACCCCATTACCACCACGACCTGGTCCCCGACCTCTCTGGTTGCTTCGAACTCCTCTTGCCGGTGGTGCATCAAGAGTACGAACTTCTTGAGTTGTATCCATACGCCGAGGGCAACTCCTATATTGATGCTCCGTCGATCCACATTTATAGCAAGCACTGCTTTCCTCCAACATTCTCCTAATGTCTTTTCCCACCTTTAGCACAATCCCGACTGACAATTAACCATCGGGTGCTCTTCCTTGAGCTGGTTCCTCATTCCGGCCTCTTCAGAATCTTCTCAAGAACCCGAATGCTTCAGATCTTTCTTGCCTCGAATTTGCTCCCGATTTTGACGCCCGAGTTCTTAGCCTCTTCGGCTATCTTGGCCTTCTCCACAAGAGCGGCAAAGTTCTAACTTGTTGTGGGGCTATCGTAACCCGCAACTCGCCTTTTTCAACCGCCCTCGGCGCACACAACGCTCATGGTCCGTTGCCACTATCGCTCGAGCATAGCGACTCAAACGTAAGAACTCACCTCATATGTCGCCACCGCCTTATTTCCTTGCACCAGTTCAAGAATTCCTTCCTTCGCATCCACATAGCTTGTTCCCACATATTTCCCTTGAAAGGAAGCCTTGAAAATTCCTCGCTAATTAAAGCAAAGATCGCGCCATCTCGGATAGTAAGCCACCATTGGTAAGCTTCGCCTCTCAACAAAGATACCGCTCCTCTTAACTTTTGTTCCACAAAGGCACTCAAGATCGCCCATAATTCGCTCTCATCGCCTCAAGCCAATATTCAGCGACATTGGGAGCTACACTGAGAGACACCTCTCGAAAACCTCACCCACCGGATTTCGGGCCGCCCGATATCGACCCACGAGCGGTTGGTCCAGCTCGATCCAAACCCTTTCAAGTACTCGCAGCATTGCTCGTGTCACAAAGATTATCCTCTTCCATATGGTCGCGATCCCGCTCTCACTCTCGAGTGACGCAGTGCATCCATTTCCGACATATAACCCGCACATCGCTTGCGCCCTAACACCTCGTCCTCTACCACGGCCACGCTTACCGCGCCCCACGACCACGCCCTCTAGTGCTCATGGCGAATAATTCGATTTAACTGATTAAGAGTTTTATGAATCGAATAATATTTCAATTGTTTATTAACGATATCTTATGATATGAAAGAGATAGAGTGTTTTCGCATCAATATCCTATTGTCTCAATCTCTACGGTTTTAACACCTAAAACTAGAAGTTCTAGAGTGTTTCTTATAATCATATCACAATGATAATAAACATACAAAGATACGAGATACTTACTTGACTTGGCGCGGGATGCTCATGGTGCCATACTACCTTTACTCAAAACTCTAGAAATTATTTTCAAACAAATTTCTTTATTGAACCCAAACCACAAATAGAGTTTTGAACTGGCTCTGATACCACTAAATGTAACACCCCAAACCCTGGTCTATGCGCTTAGACAAGATTTGGTTTGTCACACCAATCACACATTCGCTTATTTTCATAGGGTTAAGATAAAATAGTGCTACAAAACTTTTTGTTATAAAACCAATGTTCTTAAGAAAACTTAACATATTGAGATAAAACCATATTAAGAGTTTAGAAATAAAATTTAAATCATCCACACAATAAAACCATAAAACATAATAAGAGGCCTTATTACATCAACCCAATAATAGCAATTAAAATAAAAACTTAAATAAAGTCATAGTTTATTAAAACCCAAGTTTGTAGTATGGCTCTCCACCAAGTCATCTCCTACCCAAGTCCACGCTAATTTCCATTACCTCAAATGGTTAATAAAATTTGGGTGAGTTACAAAGAACTCAAGTGTGCAACTCACTTACCACCATTTTTAGGTCAAATCGTCAAGATATCATGTCGGGCTTGAGCCCATTAATGATTTCAACCATACATCGTAAAGTAACATAATTTAAAGAGAAGAATGCATGAAATATGAATTTCCCAAACCAACCTAGTATCCATCCGCTAACACCCCGCACTAACCAACACACACTGTGGGGATCAAGTCAACCCACCCCGCCAAACACACTCAATCATGGGCTTAAAGCCCTTAAATAATTTTGTAGTGCACTCACCAACTAGATTGTGACATTGTCACCGAACTAGAGGCATTTAGCCGAATTTGTGGCAGAGCCACCGAACTAGAGGCATTGAGCCATATTGTGGCAGAGCCACCGAACTAGAGGCAATGAGCCATATTGTGGCAGAGCCACCGAACTAGAGGCAATGAGCCAAATTTGTGGCAACTGGCCATTCTTCTCTTCATATAACCCACCCCATGCAATCATGCGTATATAACAAATACAATCATATAACAGATTTTCATTAATCCATATCATCGGTGGGCTTATCAATTAACCCTTCATTAGGCTCAATTAAACAATTTATCAACTAGCCCATTTAGTAGTTTAGTGACTTTGGCCCATTTTAGCCCAATTTATCGAAACAGCAGTATTTTCACCCATTTAATCGAACTAGAGTATTATCGCCCATTTTATCGAACTAGAGTTTTATCGCCCATTTTATCGAACTAGAGTATTATCGCCCATTTTATCGAACTAGAGTATTATCGGCCCATTTTATCGGTTTAACTGCTTTTCATGCATTTACTCAAAAATATGAGTTGCTACGTATTTTTCCTGCTTTTACTATTTTACGAATTTATCACGTAACTTACAACATGATGTCCAACCCAAAATGAGTGTGAAGTTACACACCGGTTATGGAGAGAACTAAACTTTCCGCTCTTCAACACCTATACGTATTGTGTTAATTAAAACACTATAATCTATAATAAAACCGATCTAACTATAGCGATCTAGAGATTTACCTCTGATTTTCGTAAGACTTCTACTTGCGATTTTTCTCCGATCGATGGTTCGCTAATCAATCGAATCCACGAACAAATAATGGTTCGAGTAGTGCGAACGACTTCGAACAGTTGATTTTCCTCGGTTGAACGTCCACAACCCGTGGGAAATCCCGGATTGCTTGAAATAGTCCTTTGCTTGTACTTAGGGGAATAATGTAACCTCCTTCTTCCGAAGGCTAAACACCGCCCTTTTCTTCCCTATTTTGAATGTCTTCAAGGACAAAGATCGTTAATCCAATGATATCAAAATAATCCTAAGGTTTTAAAGATATGATTTCCTTACCACAAAATTGATTCCAACGCTTTTGTCACCCACGACTTCTTGATTCCAAACTTCCGTTATCGCACTAGTATAACAAAATAAACGTTAAAAGAAGGAACGCTTATTTTGATCTAATAAAGCTTTCAAACCATCATCAATATTCGCCATAACCACTATTAACTAATCAAACGAAAAGGATTCTTACCTATTTCCACGTCGAAAAGATAGGATTTGAGAATAATATGGATCTAAGAAGAATTCGCTATGAAGAAACAAAGAAAAAGAGAAAATAAAATCGGTTATAGGCACTTTAACATTCGCCATGAAAGTGTAGGTGGAGAGAATTTCATTGAAAGAAATCAAATAGGAGAGAGATGGTGATGATGTTTCGGTTTCCAAATAGAATGGAAAAGAAAAGAAAGAAAAGATAAGTTTTGAGAGCAATGTATAATCGGCAATGGGGAGAAGAAAAGAAAAGAATGGTCTCTTTAGGTATTGGTAAAATCGGCACAAAGAGAAAGGCACAAAATTGACACCAAAGTGTAAAACAAAATGACCAATTTGACAAAAGAAACTAGGCTTACCAAGTGCACAATTTCGGCCAAGGAAAAGAGAGTTTGAGAGAATTTTCAAAACTTGCACAAACTAAACAAAATGACCAAAACCAAAGACTAAAATTCCTAGCCAAACTATCACCAAAATTCGGCTCCCCCCCTAGCCATAATGCCGTCCATATGCTTGGTCTTTAGGCCAAGATATTGTTTCCTTAAACAACTCCTTGATTCATGCCTCATATCTTCAAATTTTCCTTATTCCTTTGATATACTAACCAAAAATAACAAGTCAACACCTTCCATATATGCTCTTGGCCGACACTTGCTATACATGGGCGTAAAAATCAAAAATAAAATTCACCTAGATGCTATTTAGGGATTCGAACCTTCACCCCCATGTACTAGCTCATGCGCCAACACCACTTGTCCAACTACTCATCTTATGCTACACATTGACACTTAAATTAATTTATGTGTCAATGCCACTTAGTCTATTTCCATAAATTCTCAAAATTAATATTATTCCTTCTAAAAAAATTTTAAACCCTTCTTCAGACTATACTAACCACTAAAATAAATCGTAAAAATTTTACTTTCTAGAATAATTACTCAAAGCACACATAGAAAATAAATTACTCAAATTTTCGTGGTGTTACAAGTAAGTCGTCAGAGATCTAAGGGAACAATTTTGGTGGTCCGATCTTAAACGGGAAGTTACTAAATTTGTGGGAAAATGTCCGACGTGTCGCAAGTTAAGGTGAACACCAAGTTCCATCGGATTGCTTCAACCAATCGAGATTCCCAATGGAAGTGGGAGAGAATTACCATGGACTTCGTTAGTGGGCTTCCCCTTATGCCTACTAAGAAGGACTCGGTATGGGTAATAGTGGACCGTTTGACCAAGTCCGCGCATTTCATTTCGGTAAGAGTAGACTATTCTCTTCAGAAGTTGGTCAAGTTATATGTGGCGGAAATTGTGAGGTTACATGGAGTACCGGTATCGATCATCTCCGATAGAGACCCAAGGTTCACGTCTCGGTTCTGGAGGGCACTTCATCAAGCTTTAGGCACTACTTCATTACGGCTTTTCATCCACAATCAGACGGGCAGTCTGAACGAGTTATACAAGTGTTGGAGGATATGTTGAGAGGCAATGCGACAACAATACCCTCAATTATTTTAGTTAGAAAATTTCGAGGATGAAATTATTTTAAGGGGGTAGAACTGTAACATCCTGGAAAGGGCCTATGCATTTTCGGTTTAGTTCTACGAAGTGACATGTTTTAGGTACTAAGAATAAATTTTGAATATTTTTGGAAACCCGGAAATGAATGAAAATGAGTTAGAAATGAACATTTTTGGAAACCTGAAAATGTATGAAAATGGATGGAAATGATTCAAAATAGGAAAGTGAACATTTCTGGAAACTTGGAAATGTAAGAAAATGTCAAGTTTACAGAGCCGAACGAAAATTTTGGAAACTTAGAAATGACCTAGAAATGACGAGTTTTAAGGTTTAAAAGGGGAAATTAAGGCAAGGTGGCCTTAAAAGAAAAAGTTTGTGAAATTTGACACACAAACAGGCTTGGAAAAGTGGTCTGAAGATGCCACTTAGGGCCTCTGGAAATGGCGCCATATGCAAGAGGAATGGGCCTGAGTTTGAGTCACTTGGGAAGCAAATAAAGGAGGTTTTATTTTTGCTTCCAGAAGACTGAGGTGGACGGCACATGGCTATAAATTAGGAGCTTTTATTATTTTATAAATAGTGGATAAATAAGGGATTTATTTATCATTATTTTCAAGAGATAATTGTTGGATTAAATTCTTTTAATTTTAATAAAGAGATAAAGAGGAAAATAAGGGAGAAGTGATGGCCAAGTAAGGGACTTTGAGTTTAATAATTTCGGCTAAGTAAGGATAGTTGCTGAATTATCTTTTATTTTAAGTGATAATTAAAGGATAAAGTTATCGAGATAGAGAGTGGTGGCCAAGTAAGGGACTCCTTAGATGATAATTTCGGCTATAAAAGGAAGGAAGGAGGGCTACTCATCAATTTGTGCTTCCTCCTTTCTCTGCCGAATTCTTAGTGCTCTCTTCTCTTCTTTTCTTTCTTTTCTTTTGTCAAGCCGAAATTAAGTAATTGTTGGAACCTAGCCGAATATTTTCCTCTCCATTGGAAGCCATAGCCGAATCTCCCCGTGAATCTAAGCAAGGAAGTAGTCGATCAAGTATTAAGGGGATCTCTCGGGTTTCTACAATCGCTCGACTACAAGGAGGAATATTTCGGGATCTAAGGTAAGAAATTATAAGATCCAAAGGTCTTGTTTTAAGTTTTAATGTTAGATTAAACCTAACATGTGATTATAGGAATTTCGACATCCCTAGGAAAGCAAGGATACTTTTCGGGATTTGAGATCACAAAGAAGGAATACAACAAAGTTTTGGGACTTGATTCTTAAGTCAATCGGCAACAAGGTAGGTTTTCAATATACAAATCCTACTAGGATTTGGTTTTAAAGCCAAAAAGGTTTATTAATGTGTTTAAATGATTGGCCGAATATAGGAGTTAAGGATCTAAATCAGTAGATCGGTTCTTCGGGATTTCAAGGACTTCGTTAAACGAATCAGGTGTGTACCCCACACTAACTTTTAATAAGATTGATGGTAATATGTAAAATATGCATGTTTATAAGAATGTGGCTAAGGTACCATAATATGGTACAAAGTACTCAGGTACGTTTCCTACTCCTATTAGGATTACGAAATATGTTATATTTAACATGTGAAATATGATAAGAATGTGAATTTAAGTATGATATGCATGATATGAATAATATGGGTCATTCGGGATATATGAAAAGGGGAAGTGAATGTGACAACTTGGTCTCACTATCCGAATGTGGTGACTTGATCACATTATCTGAATGTGGTAACTTCGGTTACATTATCTGAATGTGGTGTCTCATGACACAATTATCTGGTGGCTATGCCACAAAATTTTATATGGGCGATGAGCACGTCGACTGCAGCGACTACCTTCGATGATGTGTAGCGGATGGAGGGTTGACTTAGTAGTCCCCACGGTGTGCAGGTTGGTACGGGGATGTGTAGCGGATGGCACTTAGGTTTGGGTTTGGGTTGCATCATCATTTTTATCTGTTATATGAATAAGTATTGGATATGGAAAATGTATGCCTGATCTATTGAATTTTAGTGTTGTGTACACATTGAGTCTGTTGACTCACCTCGTTGTGGGACTATTTTTCAGGTGACGATCAATAATGGACTGGGTTCGGCGGTAGCTTAGGGATGGCCATGCTCAGCTTGAAGTTTTATTCAATATGGATACTTAAATTTATTTAAGTATTTTAGAATTTCATTTTGGGATTTTACTTGATGTAATAAGGCCATAAGTTACATTTCTTTACTTTTATTTTTAATTACTATGTTACGAATTATTTTCAATTAAAGTTAAGTAAAATTTATTTCTTTAAAAATAAACCCTAATTGTTTTTTCATCTTAATTAATTGGATTTTAAAATAAGATAAATGGGTTTTTAACTCAAGCCCAGCCCAAAACAATAGTTTTTAAAAATCGCACAAGTTTTCCTCTGGTAATAAAAGAATTTTGTAACCAGTTTACTTAAGGAACATACCAGATCCGGTCCAGGCTCGTGGGCCGGGTATGGGGTGTTTTCACCTTGCCACTCCACCACTTCACTTGTTGTGTCCTTAATCACCACTTTTAATCCATTAAGGCCTGACTCTACTAGCTCTCCCCTAAAGGCTTCAAACTAGAAATTTTCACTAAGGCTCCTACCTAACCCCAAGGTTTCCCGAAGCCCCCAAACACACTCAAACAACCATGCAACACACAAGAACACATAGATACGAAATAAAATGTACTACCCCTAAATCCTGGATGTTACAGGCTTCTACCCCTTAAAGAAATTTCTGCCCCAAAATTACAGTCAAAATAGATGAGGGTATTGTTGACGCATTGCCTCCTCCGGCTCCCACGACGCTTCCTCAAACCATGGTTCGCCACAACACCTTGACTAGAGGAACTGATTTCTTCCGTAGCACCTTCACATCCCGCTCCAAAATCAATTGGTTCCTCCTCGTAAGACAAATCGCCTTAACTCAACTTCCTCTCACTCGGCACCACATGAGATGGATCCGACGTAACGTCTTAGCATCGAGGCGTGAAACACATCATGCATCCGCTTCAACTCAAGGCAACTCCAACTGATACGCTACTGGCCCTACCCGCTTCAAAATCCGATAAGGCCCTATAAACCTGGGGCTCAGCTTACCTTTACGTCCAAATCTCATCACCCTCTTCCTCGGCGAAACTTTCAGGAAAACCCAATCACCTATTGTGAATTCTATCTCTTTCTGCTTAAGATCCATATACGATTTTTGTCTGTCCGATGCCTCCTTCAACCGAGTTCAGATTACCTTAACCTTCTCTTCCGATTCTGCCACCAACTCCGGACCTAAGACTCACCTAACTCTGTCCAACATGTAGGAGTGCGACACTTCCGCCCATACAATGCTTCATACGGCGCCATCTGAATACTTGCTTGATAACTGTTGTTGTACGCGAACTCTGCTAAAGGCAAGAATTCTTCCCAGCTACCTCTGAAATCGATGACGCAACCCCTCAACATATCCTCTAACACCTGAATTACCCTTTCAGACTGGCCATCCGTCTGCGGATGAAATGCCGTGCTAAAGTCCAACCTGGTGCCCAAAGCCTGATGCAACGCCCTCTAAAACCGCGATGTAAATCTAGGGTCCCTATCTGATATTATTGATCACTGCACACCATGCGCCTCTCACAATTTCCGCCACATATAGCTTAGCCAACTTCTGAAGAGAATAGTCGACACGCACCGGTATGAAGTGTGTGGACTTTGTCAACCGATCTACGATCACCCATACTTTGTCTTTCTTAGTAGGCGTAAGAGGAAGCCCACTAACGAAGTCCATCGTGATCCTTTCCCACTTCCATTGCGGAATCTTCACCGGTTGCAGCAACCCCGAAGGCATTTGGTGTTCAGCTTTGACCTGCTGATACGTCAAACACTTCCCCACAAATTCTGTGACTTCTCGCTTCAATCCGTGCCACCAAAATTATTCCGCAGATCCCAACATCTTACTCCCCGGGATGCATAGCGTAAGGGCTACTATGCGATTCCCAAGAATCCTCTCTGCCTTAACTCCACATCCTTCGGCATACAAACCCTCCCACGAAAAACACAAAACTCCGTCACTGCTCACACTGTAATCCTCTATTCCCCATCCTGCACTTGTAGAAGTCGAGCACTCGAACCTCATCCACCAACTGCTTCTCCTTTACTCGACTTATCCATGACGGCTTCACCTGCAGCTTCGCTAAAAGACTCCCATCGACATATAGGCTAAGATGAGCAAACATCGCTCTCAAGTCCGATACTACCTTCCGACTTAGTGCATCTGCCACCACATTCGCCTTACCCGGATGATATTCAATCGAGCAGTCATAATCCTTCAATAGCTCCATCCATCTTTGCTGTCTCAAGTTCAGCTCCTTCTGAGCCAATAGATACTTTAAACTCTTGTGGTCTGTATAGATAACAGACTTCTCTCCATACAGATAATGTCTCCACACCTTTAGAGCAAAAACCACTGCAGCCAACTCCAGATCATGAGTGGGATAGTTAACTTCATGTGGTCTTAACTGCCGAGACGCATAGGCAACAACCTTCCCCTCCTGCATCAATACACAACCTAACCCCGTATGAGAAGCATCACAAGATACCACAAAATCTTTCCCCGCTTGAGGTTTGAATTAAAACCGAGCCTCCACAAAACCCTCTTTAGCTTCTCGAACTCTCTCTTGTGCTTGTCTATCCACACAAATGGTACCTCCTTCCTCAACAACTTAGTCAAGGGCGCGCGAATTGAGGAGAAACCTTCGACAAACCTTCAGTAATAACTCACAATCCCAAGAAACTCCGAATTTACGCCACGCACTTAGGTGGTTTCCAATCCAAAGACCGCCTCGATCTTCCGAGGATCAACTCTTATCCCTTCTGCGGATACCACATGACCCAGAAAAGTAACTTCTCTTAACCAAAATTTGCACTTACTAAATTTGGCGTCTGCTTTCTTCTCCTTAGAATCTGTAGAACCACCCGGAGATGCGTATCATGTTCCTCTTCCGACTTGGAGTATACTAGGATGTCGTCTATGAATACTACGATGAACTGGTCCAAATATGGTTGGAAGACCCGATTCATCATGTCCATGAACGCGGCTGGTGCATTCGTCAACCCAAATGGCATTACCAGAATTCATAGTGCCCGTGACGAGTCCGGAAAGCCGTCTTATGAATATCTGCTTCTTTTACCTTAAGCCGGTGGTATCCTCGACCTCAAATCTATCTTCGAGAAGACCGCAGCCCCTTTGAGTCGGTCAAACAAGTCGTCTATCCTCGCAGTGACGGATACTTGTTCTTGATCGTCAGCTTATTCAACTGATGGTAATCTATACACATACGCATAGATCCGTCTTTCTTCTTTACAAACAACACCGGTGCTCCCCATGGAGACACACTGGGTCGAATAAAACCGCGATCCAGCAACTCCTAGATTTGGGCTTTCAGTTCTACTAGCTCCTTTGGTGCCATCCTATAAGGGGCAATAGACACGAGAGCGTGCATCTTGGTATAAGCTCGATTCCAAACTCCACCTCGCGATCCGGAGGCAACCACGGAAGCTCCTGCGGAAAAACATCTACAAACCCCTTTCTTTTTTCTAACCTCCTCCACGATCGCTTCTTTGCATCCAAAGAACTAACAAACGTCAAGAAAGCCATGCGCCCTTTCCTCACCATCCTTTTCGCCTTAAGAGCTGACACCACATTAGACAGATAGTCTCTCCTCTCACCTATTACCAAAACTTCATCATCCCCGAAAGTTCTTAACGTCATGCACTTAGCAACACAGTCTAGATTCGCTCGATACCTTACTAGCCAGTCCATGCCTAAGATCAAGTCAAATTCTCCGAACGGTAGTTCCATCAAGTCACCGAATATCGACCACGAACTTCTAGAGGCACATCTCTAAAAAGTTTATCTACCACTACCGATTGCCCTAAAGGACTAAGTACAGTCATCTTCCTAGAAGCAGTTTCAGGATTCACATTCAAGGTTCCAGACACCATACTAGCAATATAAGAGTGTGTTGACCCGACATCAATTAGTGTAGTAAAGGGTAACCCAGAAATAAGGAATGTACCCGTTATAACATCTGGTGCATCCCCCTCTTCACGATGCCTGGCCGCGTAAACCAACCCAGGCTGCCTTGCCTCAGTACCTCCGGTTCCTCTGCCCTGCGTTCCACGTCCTCAGCCAGAACCATTCCCTCCTCGGTTCGGACCATGACCTCTCGCATCTGCTGACCACCCCTACCTGGCTGCACATACCCTCGACCTACCATCCGAGCCCTGGTCATGTCTTGCGGACAATTCTTAATCAAGTGATCCTTCGACCCACATCTGAAACACTCTTTACTTCTTCCCCAGCACTCCACTGCTTGTGACCGCCCACACTGAGCACACTGACGAAATTGCCCCCCAGTACCCGGCGTAGTATCACAAACAGGTCCATTAACCCTAGGCTTTTTCTGAAGTCCTCCCGATGATCCTGACATCCATAGCTTCTCTTATTCCTGCCTCTATCCCTGTCTCTATTCTGCCTCTCGATACGCTTAACCTCCTCAGCTATCTTAGCCTTTTCCACCAAAGTAGCGAAGTCCCTTTCCTGCTGAGGAGCTATCAACACCCGCAGCTCATCCCGCAGCCCATCCTCAAATGTCACACAGCGCTCGTAATTGGTTGCAACAATCCCTCGGGCGTACCGGCTTAGTCACAAAAATTCTGCCTCATACTCAGCTACCGATTTTCCCCCTTGCACTAAATTCAGAAAAGCCTTCCTTTGGGCATCTACATAACTGGCCCCAACATACTTCCCTTGGAATTTCATCTTAAAGAAATCCCAATCTACTTGATTTGCTGGTGTACCCTCCCTGACGGTAAGCCACCACTGGTAGGTTTCATCCCAGAGTAGAGAAACTGCGCACTTCAGCTTCTCCTCAGCTGTGCAATCCAAGTCATCCATGATTCTTTCGACCGCCTCTAGCCAGTACTCAGCCACGTTTGGAGCTACCCCAGAGACTCCCCTAAATATTTCGGCTCCATTTGCCCGGAGTCGCTCAGGAACCGATTTTCGAGCCCCATTACCCACGCCTGCTCCCGCAACTCTCTCTAGAACCTACAGCATTGCCTGGGATACCGCATTATCACCACCCGTTTGGTCCTGGAATTCTACTTTCGCAGCTGGCGGCAGCGGCATCTTATTTCCTGACCCGTGGCCGGACCCTACCAGTTCCGACACAGCAATCCTGCCTCGACCCTGTCCACGTGTATTACGTCCACGTCCCCTAGTACTCATGTCTATTATCACGTTTTAACCTGTTTTAAGGAAATTTTATGCATTAGCTTTCTTTCCACTTATTGATTAAATGGGTAGTTTTATGACATAGAATTTTTAAGTTGTTCTTTCGTAAAGCGCGTACATCCCTAAAGGTTTTTGTCTCGAAAGAGAATATCCTAAATTCTAACATCCATAACAATGCATCATACAACCACTTCCATCCAACTCATTTAACAGTCAGAAGACTTACCTGGTAGACCTGGGCCGAAAACTCGAGTGCCATGCCTTCACTCCATTTCATGAAAAATTTCTTTTAAACTAATTTTGAATACAAAATTTGAAACATTGTGGGCCTCAAAACCCCAAAGGCCGAGTGTAAAACTTGGCTCTGACACCAAATTGTAACACCCCAAACCCGGCCCAAAACACCACGACCAAATCTGGAATGTTACGGGAAAGTGGTGAAATCGAGTTCTAGTTTAATTAGTGAAATCATACTTTAAATTTGGAAATAAACCCTTCGTTTAAGGAGTTGTCATTAAAAATAGTTGTTTGCCGAATAAAAATGCCCAAGTTGTATAAAATCCGATTCATTTTATGTCTCCGTGGTAAAAATGTTTCAATGTCACATTTTAAAAATTATTAAATAATAAATCCCACTTAAAACCATAAATCCCGAAATATATAGAGTGGCCTTATTACATAATGAAGATAACCCAAGAAAATAAAATCTAGTAGTTTAAAATAGAGTTACGAAACCAACATCTGCATGGCCACCTCGAATCCCCTCCAGCCCGGTTCAACGTATCATGTGTTACCTGCATTGTTTTTGAGAAAAAAAAATGGGGTGAGTCACCAGACTCAGTGTGTAATTACACTACATAGTTTCCACTAATGGCCTTAGGCCCACATCCACATCGAACTAGCACCATGCTCAATCAGAAATGCAATATGATAGCCCAATCCCAACCTAGTATCCATCCGCTACACACCACCTGTACATCCATCCAATACACACATGGGGATTACTAAATCAACCCTCCATCCGCTACACACCTCTTTGGCAGTCTATGCCGACGGACACACTACTCAAAGTCCACATAGTGGTCTAGCCACTGATCCACGTGATTAAATCACAAATATCCACGATGAGACTCAAGGTCTTCATCAATTCACAATGAGGCTCAAGGCCATCATTAATCGTGACAGAGTCACCCACATATGAGTATACACTTCCCTTTTATCAAGTATATCCAAACCCCATGCACATGCAAAAAGATAATATGATGAAATGGCATTATAATAGAATATGAGCACATCCATATACATATATACAACATGCTTACATGCATCCACAATTATCTTTCCTCAATTTCGATATAGGTAGTTTACTAACCTGGTTTACCGGTTTACCCAATGTGGGTAACAACACCACCACAGCCACTATTTCGGCTACCACACATAACACATATATTTAATTAAAACAACTAATGAAACAGTGTGATAATTACACACCAAAACTCGAAGCACTAGACTATCGATCTCCTAACATCCTCACTCGAAGAGATTACGACGATCCGCTTGTCCTTTTCGGATCTTTGGCCCACACCCGATGGCCAATCCCGAACAATAAAATCGACCGCTTCTTGAACTCAGGGGTAGGGACTACGCGTCCAACCCCTCCCTTCGATTGATTGGTACTCGATTCCATCAAATAAGATCTTGGTCAGAAGACCCGGTTAAAATGTTGAATAAAACTATAACGGAACCAAAAGTATGCTTTGATTGAAAGAACATCCTTACCCAAGGTCGACAGAATCCCAAAAGCTATTCACTTGAGCTTAAAGGCTGTCGAAATCCCTACATAACCCATGTTAGATTCGACCTTAACACTTATGGTCAAAAGAAGTGGCCTTCAGTCGAACGTTATAACCTTCTTACCCTGATTGATCAAAACCTGAAAGATCCTTAATGCCCCTAACGCTGGCTTCAAGCAACAGATCCGAATCAAACCCTTCATAGATTTGGCCACACACATAAGAACAAAGTTAGGCTTTTGGTTCAGCAACCAAATAGAAATGAGAGAGATTCGGGTAAAAGAAAAACCCCTTACCACCACTTCTAGGATTCGAATGAGAGGATTGATAGGAAGAGTCACCACCCAAGAGATGTTCAGCTCTGCTAGATTCGGCCAAGAGATGACACTTGTGGCAACAAAATGAAAAAAAAGAAAAGAAGAATGGCAATGAAAAAGAGAGAAGTAATGGTGAATGGGAGATTCGGCCAAGGTTCTAGTGAATAGAAGGGTTATTCGGCTTTTGGAAAATGAAGTAATCGGTGAAAAAGAGGAAGAGGGAGTTGAGGTTTAAGAGGTTTCGGCTATGGGGGGAAAGTGAAGGGTATATTTTGACTTTTGAAGATGAGAAGAGAAGATAAACCAAAATGACCCTAATGGTCTTCTAGATTTCAGCTATGAGTCAAAAGAGAGAAAAGAGTTGAAGAGCTAGGTGATTTTCGGCACAAGAGAGGGTGAAAGCAAAACTAAAACAAAAGTGAGAAGCACAACCAAATGCCGAAAAACAACTACTACACACTAGCACCAAATTTTGACACCCTCCCCTTAAGCTTGAAACCGAAAACTCCCCCCTCTCAACCCCTCAAAAATTCGGCTAACACTCACCTAGCCAACACCCCCACGATTCTCTCCTTAATTCCCTCTAGATCACCCATTCAAATGAGTTTGAATCATTCCAACCCCACAAATAACTCTCCACCACATATCCAAAAGATTTGACCCATTCAAACCTCCACCTTTCAAGTGCCCTTGCCGAATCCACTACCTCCCCCTCTTGACGCAAAATACAACTCCAAAATGCTACCCATGTTGCTCGAACCTCCTCCCCCTTGGAACTCCCTTTGACGTAACTCCCCTGCACACTAGATGACGTCTCCTTGCCACTCCACCACTTCACTTGTTGTGTCCTTAATCACCACTTTTAATCCCTTAAGGCCTGACTCTACTAGCTCTCCCCTAAAGGCTTCAAACCAGAAATTTTCACTAAGGCTCCTACCTAACCCCAAGGTTTCCCGAAGCCCCCAAACACACTCAAACAACCATGCAACACACAAGAACACATAGATACGAAATAAAATGTACTACCCCTAAATCCCGAATGTTACAGATCTCCTCGACGAAGCTTGAAGAAGAAATAATCAGCACTTAAATGCTGTCCATGCATGGGGAAAATAAAACCCAACAGCTCCTTTAATATTGCTCCTTTTAATCACATGGGAAAAGAAACCAGCAGCTCATTAACTCCTTTGTTGTTCACTAAAAATGTGCTTTGAAGAGCTGAACAAACAGCTCATTAAATAACGTCCCATGCATGTAAGACAACCCCTTTAATGCCATTTCATGCATGCTTAGCCGAACTTAAATGCTGCCGTCCCAACCAAGCACCAACATCTTCTTTAATTCGACAAGCATGCTTCTTTATTGATGCTGCTAATCATGAAAATTGCACTTTAGTGGCTGCAATAAATTCGGCTGTACCTATAAGATGCAAGAACCAATTTAATGAGGTAAAATATAACGACCCGAATTTAGGCCTAGTAGAATTGGGCCCAATGGGCCTTGGGAAGTAGGAGTGATTAAAATTTTTGAGAACAAGAGAACGGCATTATTTCAAGTTGGACTTATTAGGAAGGTGATTTTGGAAAGTTACGAGGTTTTTAGGAAGTTCCGGGTTCAAGTTAGGCTATAGGTAAATTTTTGTGTTTATGCACTTAAAGGAGAGAAGGTAAGTGGCATCAAGACTTAAGGTAATAAGTGTGTATTTTGCTAGCATAAATGAGCATATGGCAAGGAGTTTATGGCATTAAGTGGAGAGCTTGGAGGGAAGGGGTTCAAATCCCATCTTTTGCAAATTTTTTATTAATTTTTTGTACTTCTCTTCCAAGTGTCGGTCATGGCATCAAATATGGTAAGGGAGACTTTTCTAATGTTGGAAAGATGGCTAATGAAATATGGTAAGGAGGAAGATAAGGGAAAAGGAAGGAAAGAAATGGAAGAATAGTAAAGAGAAGGGAACTTGTTGGCCTATTATGTGGAGGATGTTTTGGAAAGCATTTTGGTCAACACTCATCTTTTGGTAAAGATGATACATGGTTTTGTTAGGGGGGGAAGAGGGGGAGTCGAATTTCTCTAGCTCTCCCTTGCATTTCACATTTTTGGGATCACTTTTTCTTTTCGAGGCATTTTGGGGTCTTCTTTAATTTTTCCTAACCAAAACCTCAACTTCACCATGTCTTTCTAACCCTTTTCTTCCTTAGTCGAATCTCTCATATAGCTACCATTTCAGTTTGTGTTCTTTAATAGCTTGTTCTTTGATTGGTTTTCTTTTCGGTATAGTCTCCATAGTTGAACTTAGAGTTGTTGTCTTGTTGCTAGTGCCAAACCTTGTTATCCCTTTAAACTCATCCCTGTTATTAAGGGCCGAATCAAGCCATCCTTTGCTGCTACTTATCATTCTCTTAGCCTTGGTTTCAGAAGTTGATTGGTAAGTGGGTGATTAGGCCGAATATTGGTGGTAAGATGTTACTCTTTATTTCGATGTTTTGCGCCGCTCATGTGATTCTATTTTGTGGTGAAGATATCAACTTCCTACTCTTGTGAAAGGGCCAAATATTGGATGAAGGCTAACCCTTTTGGTACATCACTTATTTACTTTTGGAACTCGTTGCAATAGCCAAGGTGCAAGGCCAGATTTTTGAATCTAGTAGGGAAGGATCACGATTGTGGGGGCAACGAAGAGTGGTTCTTTAGGAAATCCAAATCAGGTGTGTAATCTCGTACCCTTCTGAATACATGTTTGAAATGGTATGTAATCTCATACCTCTCTGAAGGTTTGCATGAAATGTTCTGTGATTCGGTTGAAATATCGAAGAAAACCAGAAACCGACATCCGTGACCACTCGGGCGTGCGTATGTTCGTAGTGGTAACCATATTTTGCAATGAAATAGTTTTGGTTAGCAGCAGTGATGTGATTTTGAAAAATCATGAAAAATAGGGGAAAGAGAATTAGTAAGTGAATAAGATATAGAATTAAATCTTACTGTGTCTATTTTTAAATGAAAGAAACATAGTAGGAAGAAGGATTTTATATTCTGAGATATTTTAATTTTAGTGAGACTGGTTCTGAATGACTTCGTGGTTCCCTGTTCTATCTTGGAAAAATCATTTAAAATTTTACAAAGTGAATTATGAGTTATAATTTATATGTGTAGATTCCTTAGTGAGCCTATTTTTAATAGAAACAAGTGGGAGCAATATATGAAAACTTTACAGTGAGATATTTGGATTTAGGGTAAGAAAGGTCAGAACCATTGGTCAGTGAAACAAGGGAAACTTTAATGAATAAAATGTACTAAATTGCTAAGCCAAAAATTCTGGAAAAATTTTTGTAAGAATATATATGAGTCTAGTTTCAAGGAAAATTTACGGATCTAAATTTTGAGTTTCCTAACTCGAGTTATAGTCAATTTAGTCAATATGACATAGATGGACAGTTTTAATTTTTATGCCCCTAAGTTCTGAATTACGAAAATGCCCCTATGAGCCGAATCACGGAAATGCCCCTAAAGGGCCGATTTGCTAGAATGCCTTAATGGGCCGTATTGCATAAAGATCCTTAAAAGAACCGGATTACAAAAATACCCTTATGGGCTGAATTACAAAAATGCCCCTATGGGCCGATTTGATAGATTGCCCTAATGGGCCGAACTATAAAGTGTGATAATAGGCTAATTTACTGTAATAAATCTCTAAATCAATGATTGATGTTTATATTTGTGGATATTATGCTTTATTATGTATGCTTTATTATGTATGTTGCATTTACATAATTTGCATAGGATGGGGAAAAATGTTGAAGAGAAGTGTAGCCCGGTGGCATTGCCATAAAAATGTTTGTTATTATGTTTCATTCTGATTCTGGTGGCTTTGCCACAAATTCTGATAATGGCTATGTGCCAACCTAAATATGGCTTTGTGCCATCGTGATTATGGCTTTGTGCTAAATGTATTTACCCGGGGCTATGTGCCTAACATATGAATTAACAACTCTGAATCGATCATATTTACCCAAGGATGTGTGCCGATTATATTACCGTATATGATATTCTAGTGGCTCAGCCACAATCTGTATAGTGGCTATGCCACGCATAATTATGACTCGGTGGCTCAAACCACAAATATTATTAAATGGCATCTTGCTGCGAATTAAATGGCATCTTGCTGCGAATTAAATGGCATCTTGCTCATGAATTAAATGGCGACTTGCTGCGATTGGTGTGTTTGGCGGGGTGGGTTGACTTGATCCCCACAGTGTGATGGGATGGTACGGGTGGGGTGTAGCGGATGGATATCTAGGATGGGTTGGGTTGCATACATTCATACATTTGCTTCATTTTAAGATTGTTATGTAAAGGGCTTAGGCCCATGATATTGCTATATGGGTTCGTGCCCAAAGGGATGACTGGTAAGGGGATTATACACTCGAGTTCTTGTAACTCACTCCCCTTTTCTTAACCCTTGTAGGTAATGCTCAAAGATTTAGGACTTGGGGCCATGGATGACTCGGTGGAGGCCATACTTTTGGATTGTTATTTTCGGACTTTAGTAAACTTCTTTTTCGTATTATTTCGTTGCTTTTATTATTTCGGGTTTTAAAGTTGTAATAAGGCCTCTGGGATATTTTTATTTGGTTTTATGTTTAGCCGTACTTATTATTTTTCTTGCATTATTTTAAATAATGGTTTTCCAAAATAGATTAACAAATGGATTTCATAACAAACTTTTACAAATATTTTAACTCGAAAATCTTCTTTCGAATTATCAACGATATTTTCAAAAGTCACGGTTTTATAAGATTACTAGTTCAAATTATCGATTTATCAATCAACCTTCGAGATTAGTTGTATTTTATCAAGTATTTCAAATCAAACTTGTTTTTCTTGATTATAAAAAAATAATACCTATTTTAGTACGAATCAAAAGGATTTTACACGTTTTCTCATGTGACATGTCAGATCCGGTCATAACGCATGGGCCGGGTTTGGGGTGTTACATAAAATCGACTGGACAAAGAGTTAAAACACTCATAAATTTGGCAGTCACACTTTAAGACACAAATTAAAACATGTAACAGCCACAAACATATTAATTCGGCTAGACACTTTAAAATTTGTTGTACATTAAATTGGTCTGAAACTAGACATATTAAAATCAACTTAAAAACATGTAATAAAATGTGACAAATTAAACTCAACTAAGACAAATTAAATTCAACACAAATTAAATTATTAGGACACTTTAATTTGCTGTGGGAAAATTAATAGATAAAATGTTCAATTTATTTAAAGCATTAAATTTAAATAATCAGCTCAATGAGCTGGAGTGAGCTCGAGTGAGCTCAAATTGAGCTCAAATGGACTAATCCGGCTCAATTTGGAAATGCACCAAATTGCACATTAGCTCCACGGCACTTGGGTCATTTGATCCGAACTCCAACAATTTGTTAAACGTTAGGGCCCCGAGTGTGCCCGTATCATCCCCCCTCTTCAAGAAGATTCGTCCTCGAATCGACCCTTTGGTGTTCCGAACAAAATTCCTTTTGGCTTGGTTTACCTTGGCCAAATGGGGCAGATAGTTTTCGAATCACCTAAAAAAGATAACCATGAGTTAGCAAGAGTTGTTTCAAACATACTTGCAAACCAAATATGAGCAAAACAAGACAACTAAGTCGCACGCAAATGGGAATAAACACATTATCATACAAAAGGAACAATGCCTTATCAAATGTTTGACTCACACTGGAATAGATTTCAAGGCATGCATACGATCTAATTGAATTCCACAAGTCAAAATCATCATGCGAGTAACAAATCAAATGATAGATATAATCGTCACAGGCAGCTATTTGAAATGGTTTACATGCATCACGAATTTTTACAATAATATCATGCATTGGTCGATATATGGACTCTTTTACACGAGAATTATCAAAATTATCAAACATAAGAATCCTTTCATCAATCATCAAGACAGATAGATCATCAATAAGCAGAATAGGACATTCAACCAATTCATGATCTAAATGATTTACAATAGGGAAAACAGTAACATGAGTTCTATCAACATCCGAAGAGAGCAAAATGGATTCATAAGTTTCAAGTGTCTTACCTTTGGGAGTTGAAAGAAAAAGATTGACTTTACCTTTCTCCGTTAGCACAAACCTTCGATCCTCGGAAATATATTGTAGTCGAAGCTTCACAGTTGAATTGACCTTTTCCAAACGATATGTGAACTCCATGTACAACCACAAAACGTGCTTAAGGAACGAATAAAAATTGAACAAAAAGTGGGCAAAGCTCATTACCTTATTCAAAAGCCAAGTATCGAAACAATAGGAATTTCTCACACGAAATTGATGATACTTGATTTTTCCACAAAATGAATCAGAAACAATTCCCGATTTAAAAACATGTGTTTGATTATTTAAGTCAAGATGTAGCAATAGTTTCAATAAATCAAACATGTTTAACCAATAGGACTTGTACATATTCAGAAACAAACAATCAAAACTCTTGACATGCTTCAAAATAGATTTGCAAAAACTCAATGATTTTGTATAGGACAATGAACAAATCTCGTATTTACCATAATCAATCAAATTGGGATTAAAAGAAAATTCATCATCATACTTAATCGAGTCTTGCATTTTTCAGATATACGTGACTTCACCTGCACACTTTGCATCACAATGATTTTTATTAAACAAACTCATCTTACCATCATTTTAAACATCACAATTAATTGAGGGATGGAAAATGACGATATTATCCTCATAATCACAAACATTAGAAAAATTCGATGGCGACTGAATCGTTTCAATACACTTCCCTTCCTTACCTTCCGGCTCGTGTAATTCAACTTCATTTTCAACCTTACCTTGGCTGATCATTTGAAAACGTCGTCCTTCTGAAAGGTATCGAAGTTGAAGGTCATCGGGCGATATATCGGGACCCTAAAATGAAGAAATAGAAGAAGAACAAAGTTTCGATGAGTTAGCTAAATCAATACTCACTTTTTCTCGCTCATCTTGTTCTTTTGTTTCTTTTTCAACATCTTTTTCTTTTTCTATCTCAACTTTTTTCTCAATCTCGATTTCTTTTTCAGTTTTTCTTTCTTTATTTTCTTTTTCTTCTTTTTCAATCTCTTTTTCTTCACTCTCATTTTTATTTTCTTTTCTCTCATTTTATTTTTCTTGTTCTTCTTTTTCAAGCTCTTTACAACTTGTAGAGGTTACAAAAGAATCGAAAAGATAAGGATTTGCCTCAAAGAAAGAAGTCATTTTCTCATAGAAATCACGCTCGATCCTTCATGTAAGATTCTTCGGGCTGGACTTATTTGAATCATACGTTGAATAACTCATGCTTTCTTGTTCGTCACCATAATAGGGTTCAAACTCGAAATTTGCTTCGCTTCGCCTTAAATTCCTCGTCGAATAGGAATCATGATTTGAACCACTTCGATAACGATCTTTCGTGAATGAATACTTAGATGCATATGAACCACGTTCACTTCCTCGTTGGTAACCTTGAGAGGGCTCAAATTCACGGTTTGATTCATACCGTCTCAAACTTCTTGAGGAATAAAAATCTCGGTCAAAATCTCTTCTCGGATGATCTTCAAATGCGTGTCTTTGAGACAATCTTGACTTCATCCTTCAACTTAAAGAAAGTCGTTCTTGTTGGTCTCATTCCTCGATTCGATCCAATCGCTTATGCAACTTGTCAAACTTGGTGTTCACGATTCTTCGCATCCCGTTCAACAAGTATTGATAATCAAATTCTGACAACGCTTCTTGATTCATGTTTATTTTCTGAAAAGAAAGATTGTTAAAACAAAACAAAGATAATACCTTACTACAAAACTCACAAGTCACTCACAAAGAAAAATTACTCCACTCGTGTTTCACTCGTTTTATGGCTTTTTCTCTAATGAGTACACTTGTGCCTTTTACCACTCAACCTCACTCTCACAAATTCGTACTTCGTTTCGAAAGACTTATTTGCTGCTTGAGGGTCGGCTTCAAAGTGGTTACAAGGGTTAAATGATTTACAGGTATAGGGAAGGTTGAAAAAGAAAAAAAAAATTCGGTATGAGTGTGGCGTTGGGGTGGAAAGGATGAAAACAAAATAATGGTAGAAAGATAGGGGTAGAAAGATGAAAACGAAGCAACTTGCCAAAAACTTTCACTATCCTTTTTTTTTATATTTGTATCTTTTTTTTCAACTTAAATAAACTATATGCTGATTACAAGAAAAATTAAATTACAACTTTGAACTTTTTTTTAAATTTTTTTAAATTTTTTTAACTTACAAACTAACTTCCGGCTTCACGCTCTTCGTCAAAACTCTTCATTTTGTAGCTCTGATACCAGATGATAGGGTCTGCCTCGGGATGAGTCGAGTCGTATGCGAATTGCCCAATCGTCTACGAGGAGGAAAATGTGTCTTCGGAAGATAATAGAAAATATAGTTATATTTGCGGAAGCTATTGAATGAATTTGTTTAGAAAAGGGAATTGAGTTAGGAATGGAGGTTTGAAATGAAGGAAATGATTTAGGAGACGGAAGGGTTAGGTTCGGCTATGGATGATAGTAATGAAGATGGTAGTTGTAAATGACTCGGTTTAATGGGATGGAAAGAAAATGGATGAATGTCAAGTATGAAATGGATTGGTGGAGATGGAGAGATGGACTTAAACACAGAAACGATTCAACACTAGAAAAGTGTCACCCCGGTTTCTATAATTATTTAAGGTGGAAAAATAGAAATCGATGATGGACCACGACCCGTTATCTAAAAAGATATGAATCGATGGTATAAGGGAATGAAAGAATAAGTGATAGATGCCACAAGCTTAGCTTGATAAGTCTAAGAAACTTGTACGAAAACGAAGAGGAGATAAATCTCACTCAAGAACATAAGTTCATAAAATATAATCAAAGTTCAAAAACCTAACTTTACAAATGAAAATAGCAAATATTTATAGCCAACTAAAGAGCTAGCTGAATGGACATAAAACACTTAATAACTAAGTTTAATTTCAGCTATAAATTGCTGAAAAAATCTGGAATAAAATCCCTTGAATTCCTTGGCAAAATTCGGCTGATCATGGCCCTTGATGTGCTTGCAAAATTTGGCTGGACATGGATGGATGTTGTCTACATTCGGCCTTGGTCTTTTAATGAAGCTTGAATGTCCCTTGGAGAAGATAAACAGTCATCTTTGAAAGGAAATAACCTTTTGGCCGAATGGTCACTTGGGAAGAGCGCCAAACAGCAACCTCTTGAACTCTACGAAAAAGCCACCAGCTGGTCATTGAATTCCTTGCCCTTTGATCTCCTCGACGAAGCTTGAAGAAGAAATAATCAGCACTTAAATGACGTCCATGCATGGGGAAAATAAAACCCAACAGCTCCTTTAATATTGCTCCTTTTAATCACATGGGAATAGAAACCAGCAGCTCATTAACTCCTTTGTTGTTCACGAAAAATGTGCTTTGAAGAGCTGAACAAACAGCTCATTAAATAACGTCCCATGCATGTAAGACAACCCCTTTAATGTCATTTCTTGCATGCTTAGTTGAACTTAAATGCCGCCGTCCCAATAAGCACCAACATCTTCTTTAATTCGCCAAAGATGCTTTTTATTGTTCTTCTTCTGCTAATCACGAAAATTGCACTTTAGTGGTTGCAATAAATTCGGCTGTACCTACAAGATGCAAGAACCAATTTAATGAGGTAAAATAGGCTGGACAAAGAGTTAAAACACTCATAAATTCGACAGTCACACTTTAAGACACAATTTAAAACATGTAATAGCCACAAACATATTAATTCTAATTTGGACACTTTAAAATTTGCTTTGCACATTAAATTGGTCCAAAACTAGACATATTAAAATCAACTTAAAAACATGTAATAAAATGTGACAAATTAAATTTAACTAAGATAAATTAAATTCAACACAAATTAAATTATTAGGACACTTTAATTTGCTGTGGGAAAATTAATAGATAAAATGTTCAATTTATTTAAAGCATTAAATTTAAATAATCAGCTCAATGAGCTGGAGTGGGATCGAGTGAGCTCAAATTGAGCTCAAATGGACTAATCCGGCTCAATTTGGAAATGCACCAAAGTGTACATTAGCTCCACGGCACTTGGGTCATTTGATCCGAACTCCAACAATTTGTTAAACATTGGTGCCCCGGGCGTGCCCGTATCATCCCCCCTCTTCAAGACATTTCGTCCTCGAATCGACCCGTTGGTGTTCCGAACAAAATTCCTTTTGGCTTGGTTTACCTTGGTCAAATGGGGCAGATAGTTTTCGAATCACCTAAAAAAGATAACCATGAGTTAGCAAGAGTTGTTTCAAACATACTTGCAAACCAAATATGAGCAAAACAAGACAAGTAAGTCGCACGCAAACGGGCATAAACACATTATCATACAAAAGGAACAATGCCTTATCAAATGTTTGACTCACGTTGGAATAGATTTCAAGGCATGCATACGATCTAATTGAATTCCACAAGTCAAAATCATCGTGCGAGTAACACATCAAATGATAGATATAATCGTCACAGGCAGATATTTGAAATGGTTTACATGCATCACGAATTTTTACAATAATATCATGCATTGGTCGATATATGGACTCTTTTACACGAGAATTATCAAAATTATCAAACATAAGAATCCTTTCATCAATCATCAAGACAGATAGATCATCAATAAGCAGAATAGGACATTCAAACAATTCATGATCTAAATGATTTACAATAGGGCAAACAGTAACATGAGTTCTATCAACATCCGAAGAGAGCAAAATGGATTCATAAGTTTCAAGTGTCTTACCATCGGGAGTTGAAAGAAAAAGATCAACTTTACCTTTCTCCGTTAGCACAAACCTTCGATCCTCGAAAATATATTGTAGTCGAAGCTTCACAGTTGAATTGACCTTTTCCAAACGATATGTGAATTCCATGTACAACCACAAAACTTGCTTAAGGAACGAATAAAAATTGAACAAAAAGTGGGCAAAGCTCGTTACCTTATTCAAAAGCCAAGTATCGAAACAATAGGAATTTCTCACACACAATTGATGATACTTGATTTTTCCACAAAACGAATCAGAAACAATTCCCGGTTTAAAAACATGTGTTTGATTATTTAAGTCAAGATGTAGCAATAGTTTCGATAAATCAAACATGTTTAACCAATAGGACTTGTACATATTCAGAAACAAACAATCAAAACTCTTGACATGCTTCAAAACAGATTTGCAAAAACTCAATGATTTTGTATAGGACAATGAACAAATCTCGTATTTACCACAATCAATCAAATTGGGATTAAAAGAAAATTCATCGTCATACTCAATCGAGTCTTGCATTTTCTGGATATACGTGACTCCACCTGCACACTTTGCATCACAATGATTTTTATTAAACAAACTCGTCTTACCATCATTTAAAACATTACAATTAATCGGGGGATGGAAAATGATGATATTATCCTCATAATCACAAACATTAGAAAAATTCGATGGCGACTGAATCATTTCAATACACTTACCTTCCTTACCTTCCGGCTCGTGTGATTCAACTTCATTTTCAACCTTACCTTGGCTGATCATTTGAAAACGTCATTCTTCCGAAAGGTATCGAAGTTGAAGGTCATCGGGCGATATATCGGGACCCTGAAATGAAGAAACAGAAGAAGAACAAAGTTCCAATGAGTTAGCTAAATCAATACTAACTTTTACTCTCTCATCTTGTTCTTTTGTTTCTTTTTCAACATCTTTTTCTTTTTCTATCTCAATTTTTTTCTCAATCTCGATTTCTTTTTCAATTTTTCTTTTTTTTATTTTCTTTTTCTTCACTCTCATTTTTATTTTCTTTTCTCTCGTTTTCTTTTTCTTGTTCTTCTTTTTCAAGCTCTTTACAACTTGTAGAGGTTACAAAAGAATCGAAAAGATAAGGATTTGCCTCAAAGAAAGAAATCATTTTCTCATAGAAATCACGTTCGATCCTTCATGTAAGATTCTTCGGGCGAGACTTCTTTAAATCATACGTTGAGTAACTCATGCTTTCTTGTTCGTCACCATAATAGGGTTCAAACTCGAAATTTGCTTCGCTTCGCCTTAAATTCCTCGTCGAATAGGAATCATGATTTGAACCACCTCGATAATGATCTTTCTTGGACGAATACTTGGACGCATATGAACCATGTTCACTTCCTAGTTGGTAACCTTGAGTGGGCTCAAATTCGCGGTTTGATTCATACCGTCTCAAACTTCTTGAGGAATAAAAATCTCGGTCAAAATCTCTTCTCGGATGATCTTCAAATGCGTGTCTTTGAGACAACCTTGACTTCATCCTTCAACTTAAAGAAAGTCGTTCTTGTTGGTCTCGTTCCTCGATTCGATCCAATCGCTTATGCAACTTGTCAAACTTGGTGTTCACGATTCTTCGCATCCCGTTCAACAAGTATTGATAATCATATTCTGACAACGCTTCTTGATTCATGTTTATTTTCTGAAAAGAAAGATTGTTAAAACAAAACAAAGATAATACCTTACTACAAAACTCACAAGTCACTCACAAAGAAAAATTACTCCACTCGTGTTTCACTCGTTTTATGGCTTTTTCTCTAATGAGTACACTCGTGCCTTTTACCACTCAACCTCACTCTCACAAATTCGTACTTCATTTCGAAAGACTTATTTGCTGCTTGAGGGTCGGCTTCAAAGTGGTTACAAGGGTTAAATGATTTACAGATATAGGGAAGGCTGAAAAAGAAAAAAAAATCGGTATGAGTGTGGCATTGGGGTGGGAAGGATGAAAACAAAATAATGGTAGAAAGATAGGGGCAGAAAGATGAAAACAAAGCAACTTGCCAAAAACTTTCACTATCCTTTTTTTTATATTCGTATCTTTTTTTTTCAACTCAAATAAACTATATGCTGATTACAAGAAAAATTAAATTACAACTTTGAACTTTTATTTCAATTTTTTTCGATTTTTTTTAACTTACAAACTAACTTCTGGCTTCACGCTCTTCATCAAAACTTCTCATTTTGTAGCTCTGATACCAGATGATAGGGTCCACCTCGGGATGATTCGAGTCGTATGCGAATTGCCCAATCGTCTACGAGGAGGAAAATGTATCTTCAGAATATAATAGAAAATATAGTTAGATTTGCGGAAGCTATTGAATGAATTTGTTTAGAAAAGGGAATTGAGTTAGGAATGGAGGTTTGAAATGAAGGAAATGATTTAGGAGACAGAAGGGTTAGGTTTGGCTATTGATGATAGTAATGAAGATGGTAGTTGTAAATGACTCAGTTTAATGGGATGGAAAGAAAATGGATGAATGTCAAGTATGAAATGGATTGGTGGAGATGGAGAGATGGACTTAAACATAGAAACGATTCAACACTAGAAAAGTGTCACCCCGGTTTTTATAACTGTTTAAGGTGGAAAAATGGAAATCGATGATGGACCACCACCCGTTACCTAAAAAGATATGAATCGATGGTATAAGGGAATGAAAGAACAAGTGAACAACTGATGGTATCATGGCACTTGATGTGCTTGCAAAATTCGGCTGGACATGGATGGATGTTGTCTACATTCTGCCTTGGTCTTTTAATAAAGCTTGAATGTCCCTTGGAGAAGATAAACAGTCATTTTTGAAAGGAAATAACCTTTTGGCCGAATGGTCACTTGGGAAGAGCACCAAACAGCAACCTCTTGAACTCCACGAAAAAGCCACCAGCTGGTCATTGAATTCCTTGCCCTTTGATCTCCTCGACGAAGCTTGAAAAAGAAATAATCAGCACTTAAATGCCGTCCATGCGTGGGGAAAATAAAACCCAACAGCTCCTTTAATATTGCTCTTTTTAATCACATGGGAAAAGAAACCAGCAGCTCATTAACTCCTTTGTTGTTCACGAAAAATGAGCTTTGAAGAGCTGAACAAACAACTCATTAAATAACGTCCCATGCATGTAAGACAACCCCTTTAATGTCATTTCATGCATGCTTAGCTGAACTTAAATGCTGCCGTCACAACCAAGCACCAACATCTTCTTTAATTCAGCCAGCATGCTTCTTTATTGCTGCTGCTAATCACGAAAATTGCACTTTAGTGGCTGCAATAAATTCAGCTGTACCTACAAGATGCAAGAACCAATTTAATGAGGTAAAATTGGCTGGACAAAGAGTTAAAACACTCATAAATTTGGCAGCCACACTTTAAGACGCAATTTAAAACATGTAATAGCCACAAACAAACATATTAATTCGGCTGGACACTTTAAAATTTGCTGCACATTAAATTGGTCTGAAACTTGACATATTAAAATCAACTTAAAAACATGTAATAAAATGTGATAAATTAAATTCAACTAAGACAAATTAAATTCAACACAAATTAAATTATTAGGACACTTTAAGTCGCACGCAAACGGGCATAAACACATTATCATACAAAAGGAACAATGCCTTATCAAATGTTTGACTCACGTTGGAATAGATTTCAAGGCATGCATACGATCTAATTGAATTCCACAAGTCAAAATCATCATGTGAGTAACACATCAAATGATAGATATAATCGTCACAGGCAGATATTTGAAATGGTTTACATGCATCACGAATTTGTACAATAATATCATGCATTGGTCAATATGTGGACTCTTTTACATGAGAATTATCAAAATTATCAAACATAAGAATCCTTTCATCAATCATCAAGACAGATAGATCATCAATAAGCAGAATAGGACATTCAAACAATTCATGATCTAAATGATTTACAATAGGGTAAACAGTAACATGAGTTCTATCAACATCCGAAGAGAGCAAAATGGATTCATAAGTTTCAAGTGTCTTACCTTCGGGAGTTGAAAGAAAAGATCGACTTTATGTAACACCCCTTACCCGTATTCAACGCCGGAACCGGGCACGAGGCGTTACCAAACTAAAGACCTCAAGATCGCCACTTAGGCACAAAATGACCACTCTCTTTGGCCATTGCAACAACCTCAATCCCGACCAACAAGGCCTCTCTCAGACACACGAGGGCTCTCGAGACCATATCGAAAACTCTTACGATCTTAAAATTTTTCCATCTATACAGGGCTCACACCCCCGTGTAAGATTTGGCATGCCCGTGGATGTCACACACGCCCATGGTCACTACCCGTGCTTGAAAACTCAAGCATTCTGCCAATGCCCCACGGTTAGGGCACACGCTCGTGCTCTCCACCCGTGGTGCACACTGACTACCTTAACACGGCCTAGAGTCAAGACACACGCCCGTGTAGCTAGCCTGTGGCCAACACTAATTAACACACACGTTCTAGGCACACGCCCGTGTGACTAGTCCGTGGTCTATTCTGATTTAAAATACTAACATGCAGGGGACACACGATCAAGTCACACGCCCATGGGCTGACCGTGTGTCACACATGGCCTAGACACACGCCCGTGTGCCTACCCACATGGACAAGAACAAAGCTATTTGCCAAGTTCTTTTCACCCTTCTAGCATACACAATCATGCACTCATTCAACACATCCATAATCAACTCAAAGTCTTACAATCTTACATAGATAACTTCATCTTTTCATATAATAAAGTGCCAACAACTATGGCATTATACAAAATAGATTATCCATCTAAAGGCCAACACATCATAGCCATAAATAACAAAATTCACTAACTTGTCTAGCCCCTATACATGCCATATACAAAACATTGAGTCTAATGTACCAGAGTGTGCTGATAGTTTGGGCGATCTTCCAATTGATCCTCGTATCTCGATTCAACACTTTTTCTCTATAAGACAAGGGAAAAGAAAGAGAGTAAGCTTTGAGCTTAGTAAGTTTACACATAAACAATTAAGCAACATAGTATAAGCTAAACAACAATTAGCATTATACTAACATATAATGTACAACTATGCTTACTCTTTCTATCCCTTACCACATTTTCAGCACATCACGAGTCACTTACTCTGTTACACCCCAAACCCGGCCTAGACGTTACGGCCAGATTTAGTGTGTCACATAGAGGGTTTGCTAAAAGCTAAGCGTAAGTTGAAAATATCGCGTTTCTTTAAAACTCTGAGTTTCGATATTCGTTAGTAAAAACCCAGTTTGTTTAATGTCCTTTTTATGAAGTTATTAATGTTTTAACAATAAAACTGTTTCCACTTGTGAAAAATCAAACTTGAGTATTTGCGAGAACGTGATGTTTTGTAAAACGATTAATATTGCGTTAAGAAAATCCCATGTTTCTGAAATCAACAGTTATTAACGGAAACTTTAAAAGAAAATTTAACCAGAGGCCTTATTAAAATATTAACCCACAGAATAAAAATAATCTTAGAAATAAAGCAAAAAGGAATTTACTAAAGTTTGCAAGCGATGTTTCTAAAGCATGGCCTCCACCGAGTCATCCACGGCTCCAAATCCTTACTACTGAGAATTACCTGCGAGATTAAGGAAAAAGGGGTGAGTTACAGGAACTCAGTGTGTAATCCCCTAAACCGACATTAACTGGGCCCGAGCCCATAAGTCATCAGTTTGGGCCTAAGCCCCAAAAACATAGTAATGCAAATGAATTAATGCAGCCCAACCCAAACCATCCAACACACCCCCGACCAGCCAATCACACCTGTGGGGATCAAGTCAACCCACCCCGCCGCTCACACCAGTAATGCAGTCAAGCTGCTAAACATAGAATATTTGTGGCTGAGTCACCGGAGTCATAATTATGTATATATAAATATATTGTGGCTATGCCACCAGGCTACACTGCTCTTCATTCAATATCTCGCCCCATGCAACATGATAAAATGCATCATACATCTCAATATCTAAAAGCATAACATATACATACACACATTTCCAGACGATATTAAGGGTAAAACAGACATTCAACCCAGCGAGGGTATTTTAGTAATTTCGTAACCCAGGGGTATTTGGTAAATTGGCCCAATAAGGGCATTTTGGTAAATCGGCCCAACAAGGGCATTTTGGTAAGTCGACCCAATAAGGGCATTTCAGTAACTTACCCACCAAGGGTATTTTAGTAATTTACCCACTAGGGGTATTTCAGTAACTTACCCACCAAGGGTATTTTAGTAATTTGTAAACCCCTCAAAAGGTCTACAGTCGCCTCAAGCGACTCAAGTATTCTAAACAGAGATAATGATGCGAATGGGCCAAAGGCCCACTCTCGGCCCAAATGGGCCCACACGCTCGAGTGGCCCATTTAGCCCGAATCTAGCCACATATATGAGATTCCATAGTCTAATCCAACATCTACTTACACAATCATATAACTTATTCATATGGGCCCACGGGCCCACTTGGCCCCGTTCGGCCCATCATGGCCCAAACAGCATCAACCCACAAGAATACTCATGGTGGCCTCGACTATAGCGTCGAAGCTCCCACACATGCGCTCGCACGCTCGTGTGGCTACCATCACCGTGCGACCGGCCTTTTGGTACTTGCCGCTCTACAACTAGAGTAGTGCGAAATACACACCTGATAGGAATTCTAAAGCTAATCCGTGCTCCGAATGCTCCTATGCCAAAATGCCCACCAAGGTATGTTTACTCTCCTTATAGCTTGCTCTATTTAAAGCCATATTCTCACCTTCCCTCTTGTTAGCTTTCCGATGTGGGATCCTTCCTTCAGTAGAGTTTAAATCCAACACAAACTCTAGCCGTCCAATCCGCAAAATAAATACTCCCTTGCTTGACATGAGATTCGAAACCAGGCTCCCATGTAGCATAATCCATGCCGCTAGCCACTTTACCAATTAGCTCCTTGTTGTCTTAAAACATGCGCAACTAAATATAAGTCTATGGCCAAAGTCTAAGTTCACTTAAAAAAATAAATCAAAATGCAAGCGCCAAGACTTGAACCTTGGACCCCCTTCGTTCCTTGTGGCGGCATTCCCTTGTCTCCTATGTGGCGCCATTTGCCACTAGACCACAACTCCTTTTGTGTCATTTTTCTCCTCATTTTATTCTTAAAGCCTACCTTCTAACTCCCAGGGTTTTATTCACCTAAAACCAAAATTTTTCCTACAGCTCAGGTTTGTTCCCGGGACTTCATAGAAGCCCTCTAACCTTCCAAAATCACTCACCTAATAGGACCAACTTGCATTAGAGCCGTTCTCTTGTTCTCAAAAATTTTAAACGCTTTCACGCCCAAGGCCCAATGGGCCCAATTCTACTAGGCCCAAATTCGGGGCGTTACGAATCTACCCCCTTAAAGAAATTTTGTCCTCGAAATTTCTAACTATCTAACAGTCATTTAACACAGACTACTCTACCATGCTGCCGCTGCGCACTCTGATAATACTAATATACTTCTAACTCAATCTTGAAATCTCTTACACACAATCAACCATCTAACCACAGAAACAAACATATATTTATCACACATGCATACAATTTCTATATTCAAACATCACATCCAAACAAAACGCACACAGAAGAAATACAAAAATATAGTCATTTCAGCATATACAAAGCATAAGGTCAAGAAACTTACGTATTTGGTGCCGGAGACTCGGTGTACTTTCAGTAACACTATCACTTTTCAAGTTAAAAATTTAAACACTTAAGGAAAAATTTCAAAACCCATTTCACAGCCGAGTTTTGCAACCTGGGCTCTGATACCATTAAATGTAACACCCCAAACCCGGTCTAGACGTTACGGCTGGATTTAGTGTGTCACATAGAGGGTTTGCTAAAAGCTAAGCGTAAGTTGAAAATATCGCGTTTCTTTAAAACTCCGAGTTTCGATATTCGTTAGTAAAAAACCAGTTTGTTTAATGTCCTTTTTATGAAGTTATTAATGTTTTAATAATAAAACTGTTTCCACTCGTGAAAAATCAAACTTGAGTATTTGCGAGAACGTGATGTTTTGTAAAACGATTAATATTGCTTTAAGAAAATCCCGTGTTTATGAAATCAACAGTAATTAACGGAAACTTTAAAAGAAAATTTAACCAGAGGCCTTATTACAAATATTAACCCACAGAATAAAAATAATCTTAGAAATAAAGCAAAAAGGAATTTACTAAAGTTTGCAAGCGATGTTTCTAAAGCATGGCCTCCATCGAGTCGTCCACAGCTCCAAATCCTTAGTACTGAGAATTACCTGCGAGATTAAGGAAAAAAGAGTGAGTTACAGGAACTCAGTGTGTAATCAATCCCCTAAACTGACATTAACTGGGCCCGAGCCCATAAGTCATCAGTTTGGGCCTAAGCCCCAAACACATAGTAATGCAAATGAATTAATGCAGCCCAACCCAAACCATCCAACACACCCCCGACCAGCCAATCACACCTGTGGGGATCAAGTCAACCCACCCCGCCGCTCACACCAGTAATGCAGTCAAGCTGCTAAACATAGAATATTTGTGGCTAAGCCACTGGAGTCATAATTATGTATATATAAATATATTGTGGCTATGCCACCAGGCTACGCTGCTCTTCATTCAATATCCCGCCCCATGCAACATGATAAAATGCATCTTACATCTCAATATCTAAAAGCATAATATATACATACACACATTTCCAGACGATATTAAGGGTAAAACAGACATTCAACCCAGCGAGGGTATTTTAGTAATTTCGCAACCCAGGGGCATTTGGTAAATTGGCCCAATAAGGGCATTTTGGTAAATTGGCCCAACAAGGGCATTTTGGTAAGTCGGCCCAATAAGGGCATTTTAGTAACTTACCCATCAAGGATATTTTAGTAATTTACCCACTAGGGGTATTTCAGTAACTTACCCACCAAGGGTATTTTAGAAATTCGTAAACCCCTCAAAAGGTCTACAATCGCCTCAAGCGGCTCAAGTATTCTAAATAGAGATAATGATGCGAATGGGCCTAAGGCCCACTCTCGGCCCAAATGGGCCCACACGCTCGAGTGGCCCATTTAGCCCGAATCTAGCCACATATATGAGATTCCCATAGTCTAATCCAACATCTACTTACACAATTATATAACTTATTCATATGGGCCCACGGGCCCACTTGGCCCCGTTTGGCCCATCGTGGCCCAAACAGCATCAACCCACAAGAATACTCATGGTGGCCTCGACTATCGCGTCGAAGCTCCCACACGTGCGCTCGCACGCTCGTGCGGCTACCATCACTGTGTGACGGGCCTTTTGACACTTGTCGCTCTACAACTAGAGTAGTGCGAAATACACACCTGATAGGAATTCTAAAGCTAATCCGTGCTTCGAATGCTCCTATGCCCAAACGCCCACCAAGGTATGTTTACTCTCCTCATAGCTTGCTCTATTTATAGCCATCTTCTCACCTTCCCTCTTGTTAGCTTTCCGATGTGGGATCCTTCCTTCAGTAGAGTTTAAATCCAACACAAACTCTGGCCGTCCAATCCTCAAAATAAATACTCCCTTGCTTGACATGAGATTCGAAACCAGGCTCCCATGTAGCATAACCCATGTAGCTTGAAATTTTTGAAGAACCCTAACAATGGCTCTCTCAAATTTTCGGCAGCCTTGGAGAAGAAGATAATGAATTTTGTCATCTTTTCTCCTATTTTAATCACTTAATTGTTAAATGACCAAAATGCCCTTTTTGATAAACTTTCTATTTTAACTCATCCATACCCAAATTTGTCCAAAAATTAGAAATTGGGAAAATTGCTATTTAAGGACCTCTAATTAATATTCTAAAGCTATTTCACACAAATAGCTTCTAGAATCTCACGTTTTGCAACTTTTGCAATTTAGTCCTTTTGGACAATTCAACCGCAATTTCACAAAATTGCTTAATGAAACTTTCACACTAGCATGCATACAAAGCATAAACCTCAAAAACTCATTCATATACCTCAGATTTGTGGTCTCGTACCACTATTCCGAGTAGGCCCTAGATTGGGATGATACATTTTACCTTTCTCTGTTAGCATAAACCTTCGATCCTCAAAAATATATTGTAGTCAAAGCTTCACAGTTGAATTGACCTTTTCCAAATGATGTGTGAACTCCATGTACAACCACAAAACATTCTTAAGGAACGAATAAAAATTGAACAAAAAGTGGGCAAAGCTCGTTACCTTATTCAAAAGCCAAGTATCAAAATAATAGGAATTTCTCACACACAATTGATGATACTTGATTTTTCCACAAAACAAATCAGAAACAATTCCCGGTTTAAAAACATGTGTTTGATTATTTAAGTCAAGATGTAGCAATAGTTTCGATAAATCAAACATGTTTAACCAATAGGACATGTACATATTCAGAAACAAACAATCAAAACTCTTGACATGCTTCAAAACAGATTTGCAAAAACTCAATGATTTCGTATAGGACAATGAACAAATCTCGTATTTACCACAATCAATCAAATTGGGATTAAAAGAAAATTCATCGTCATACTTAATCGAGTCTTGCATTTTTCGGATATACGTGACTCCACCTGCAAACTTTGCATCACAATGATTTTTATTAAACAAACTCGTCTTACCATCATTTAAAACATCACAATTAATCGAGGGATGGAAAATGACGATATTATCCTCATAATCACAAACATTAGAAAAATTCGATGGCGACTGAATCGTTTCAATACACTTACCTTCCTTACCTTCCGGCTCGTGTGATTCAACTTCATTTTCAACCTTACCTTGGTTGATCATTTCAAAACATCGTTCTTCCGAAAGGTATCGAAGTTGAAGGTCATCGGGCGATATATCGGGACCCTGAAATGAAAAAACAGAAGAAGAACAAAGTTCTGATGAGTTAGCTAAATCAATACTCACTTTTTCTCGCTCATCTTGTTCTTTTGTTTCTTTTTCAACATCTTTTTCTTTTTCTATCTCAATTTTTTACTCAATCTCAATTTCTTTTTCAATTTTTCTTTCTTTATTTTCTTTTTCTTCTTTTTCAATCTCTTTTTCTTCACTCTCATTTTTATTTTCTTTTCCCTCATTTTTATTTTCTTTTCTCTCGTTTTCTTTTTCTTGTTCTTCTTTTTCAAGCTCTTTACAACTTGTAGAGGTTACAAAAGAATCGAAAAGATAAGGATTTGCCTCAAAGAAAGAAGAGTCATTTTCTCATAGAAATCACATTCGATCCTTCGTGTAAGATTCTTTGGGTGGGACTTCTTTGAATCATACGTTGAATAACTCGTGCTTTCTTGTTCGTCACCATAATAGGGTTCAAACTCGAAATTTGCTTTGCTTCGCCTTGAATTCCTCGTCGAATAGGAATCATGATTTGAACCACTTTGATAATGATCTTTCATGGACGAATACTTGGACGCATATGAACCACGTTCACTTCCTCGTTGGTAACCTTGAGAGGGCTCAAATTCGCGGTTTGATTCATACCGTCTCAAACTTCTTGAGGAATAAAAATCTCAGTCAAAATCTCTTCTCGAATGATCTTCGAATGCGTGTCTTTGAGACGATCTTGACTTCATCCTTCGACTTGAAGAAAGTCATTCTTGTTGGTCTCGTTCCTCGATTCGATCCAATCACTTATGCAACTTGTCAAACTTGGTGTTCACGATTCTTCGCATCCCGTTCAAAAAGTATTGATAATCAAATTCTGACAACGCTTCTTGATTCATGTTTATTTTCTGAAAAGAAAGATTGTTAAAACAAAACAAAGATAATACCTTACTACAAAACTCACAAGTCACTCACAAAAAAAAATTTACTCCACTCGTGTTTCACTCGTTTTATGGCTTTTTCTTCATGCCTTTTACCACTCAACCTCACTCTCACAAATTTGTACTTCATTTTGAAAGACTTATTTGTTGCTTGAGGGTCGGCTTCAAAGTGGTTACAAGGGTTAAATGATTTACAGGTATAGGGAAGGATGAAAAAGAAAAAAAAATTGGTATAAGTTTGGCGTTGGGGTGGAAAGGATGAAAACAAAATAATGGTAGAAAGATAGGAGCAGAAAGATGAAAACGAACCAGCTTGCCAAAAACTTTCACTATCCTTTTTTTTATATTCGTATCTTTTTTTTTTGCAAATCAAATATACTATATGCTGATTACAAGAAAAATTAAATTACAACTTTGAACTTTTTTTTCGAATTTTTTTAACTTACGAACTAACTTCCGGCTTCACGCTCTTCGTCGAAACTCTTCATTTTGTAGCTCTAATACCAGATGATACGGTCCACCTCGGGATGAGTCGAGTCGTATGCGAATTGCCCAATCGTCTACGAGGAGGAAAATGTGTCTTCGGAAGATAATAGAAAATATAGTTAGATTTGCAGAAGCTATTGAATGAATTTGTTTAGAAACGAGAATTGAGTTAGGAATGGAGGTTTGAAATGAAGGAAATGATTTAGGAGACGGAAGGGTTAGGTTCGGCTATGGATGATAGTAATGAAGATGGTAGTTGTAAATGACTCAGTTTAATGGGATGGAAAGAAAATGGATGAATGTCAAGTATGAAATGGATTGGTGGAGATGGAGAGATGGACTTAAACACAGAAACGATTCAACACTAGAAAAGTGTCACCCCGGTTTCTATAATTGTTTGTGGAAAAATGGAAATCGATGATGGAACACGACCCATTATCTAAAAAGATATGAACCGATGGTATAAGGGAATGAAAGAACAAGTGATAGACGCCACAAGCTTAGCTTGATAAGTCTAAGAAACTTGTACGAAAATGAAGAGGAGATAAATCTCACTCAAGAACATAAGTTCATAAAATATAATCAAAGTTCAATAACCTAACTTTACAAATGAAAATAGCAAATATCTATAGCCAACTAAAGAGCTAGCTGAATGGACATAAAACACTTAATAACTAAGTTTAATTTCAGCTATAAATTACTGGAAAAATTTGGAATAAAATCCCTTGAATTCCTTTGCAAAATTCGGCTGATCATGGCCCTTGATGTGCTTGCAAAATTTGGCTGGACATGGATGGATGTTGTCTACATTCGGCCTTGGTCTTTTAATAAAGCTTGAATGTCCCTTGGAGAAGATAAACTGTCATCTTTGAAAGGAAATAACCTTTTGGCCGAATGGTCACTTGGGAAGAGCACCAAACAGCAACCTCTTAAACTCTACGAAAAAGCCACCAGCTGGTCATTGAATTCCTTGCCGTTTGATCTCCTCAACGAAGCTTGAAGAAGAAATAATCAGCACTTAAATGCCGTCCATGCATGGGGAAAATAAAACCCAACAGCTCCTTTAATATTGCTCCTTTTAATCACATGGGAAAAGAAACCAGCAGCTCATTAACTCTTTTGTTGTTCACGAAAAATGTGCTTTGAAGAGCTGAACAAACAGCTCATTAAATAACGTCCCATGCATGTAAGACAACCCCTTTAATGTCGTTTCATGCATGCTTAGCTGAACTTAAATGCTGCTTTAATTCGTCCAGCATGCTTCTTTATTGCTACTGCTAATCATGAAAATTGCACTTTAGTGGCTGCAATAAATTCGGCTTTACCTACAAGATGCAAGAACCAATTTAATGAGGTAAAATCGGCTGGACAAAGAGTTAAAACACTCATAAAGTCGGCAGCCACACTTTAAGACACAATTTAAAACATGTAATGGCCACAAACATATTAATTCTACTGGACACTTTAAAATTTGTTTTGCACATTAAATTGGTCCAAAACTAGACATATTAAAATCAACTTAAAAACATGTAATAAAATGTGACAAATTAAATTCAACTAAGACAAATTAAATTCAACACAAATTAAATTATTAGGAGACTTTAATTTACTGTGGGAAAATTAATAGATAAAATGTTCAATTTATTTGAAGCATTAAATTTAAATAATCAGCTTAATGAGCTGGAGTGAGCTCGAGTGAGCTCAAATTGAGCTCAAATGGACTAATCCGGCTCAATTTAGAAATGCACCAAAGTGCACATTAGCTTCACGGCACTTGGGTCATTAGATCTGAACTCCAACAATTTGTTAAATGTTGGTGCCCCGGGCGTGCCCGTATCACTACCCTACAGGGGTAATTCGATAGTTCTACCCTACAGGGGTATTTCAGTAATTTCACAAATCAGGGTATTTCGAAAATTTTACAAATTGGGGTATTTCAGTAATTTGTAAACCAAGGGTATTTCAATAATTTTACAAACTGAGAGTATTTCAGTAATTTTATAACTCACGGGTCTTTCGATAATTTCAAAAATCAGGGGTATTTCAGTAACTTTACAAACTGAGGGTATTTTAGTAATTTTACAAACCGAGGGTATTTCAGTAATTTTACAAACTGAGGGTATTTTAGTAATTTTACAAATCGAGGGTATTTTAGTAATTTTACAAATCGAGGGTATTTCAGTAATTTTACAAATCGAGGGTATTTCAGTAATTTTACAAACCGAGGGTATCAACGACCCAACAGAAGGTCCACCGTCACCTCGAGCAACTTAGGCAATCTAACTTGACTTAACGGTGAAGATAGGCCTAAGGCCCATTACCCTGCCCAAGTGGGCCCACACACTCGTGTGGCCCATTTAGCCTAAAAACAACCACGGCTATGCAATGGCACAGCCCAAATCAATAACTTATCACATCACGGACATTTCATCTGTGTGGGCCCACAAGCCCATTAGGCCCACACGGCCCCCTTTCGGCCTGACGCGGCCCAAAGCACCTAAGTCATATACACGACATGATAAGCCTATCTATTTCCCATTTAACAGTGTGACTTGCATTCGCGGGCCCTACGGCCCATTGGCCCATCGAGGCCCATTCTAGCCCAAGTGACCCACTACGGCCCAAGCCCATGAATTCGCTCATGGTGGCCTTTCTCATCACACGCTCACACTCCGTGAGCACGGTTCACCACACGCGCGATCGCACGCTCGTATGGCATCGTTCGCCGGTATTTCGGCTTTTCGGCATAATGCCGATCAACAGTCAAAATAGTACAATATACGCACCTTCGGCTTTTCAACCAATCAACAATCAGAATAGTGTATATGGATACACACCTTATCACGTAGAGTACTAAATAATCACGAAGCGCCACCACCTTCACTAGAGCGATCAACCGTGATTTGCCTAGTTAAACCAAAGTATTCTAAATGAGAGATAATGATGCGAATGGGCCTAGGGCCCATTCTCACTTAAATGGGCCCACACGCTCGTGTGGCCCATTCAGCCCAAATCTAGCCACGGATATGATATTCACATAGACCAGTCCAATATCTACTACACAATCATACAATTTATTCACATGGGCCCACAGGCCCATTGGGCCCACTCAGCCCAAGGCAGCCTAAACCCATGAGAACACTCATGAGGGCCTCAACTATCGCGTCAAAGCTCCCACACGTGCGCTCGTACGCTCGTGTGGTTACCATCGCCGCGTGACCGGCATTTCAGCATTTACCGCTCTACAGCTAGAGTAGTGCGAAATTGATACGGGCACGCTCGGGGCACCAACGACTCACAAATTGACGGAGCTCGAAGCCAAAGTCCCAAATACCACTGAGCCCATGTGCATCTTCATGCACTTCCAAATTGAGCCGGATTAGCTCGTTCGAGCTCAATTTTGAGCTCACTCGAGCTCGCTCCAGCTCATTGAGCTGACTCTTTAATTTTAATGCATTAAATAAATTAAGTATTTAATTTATTAAAATTCCTACAGAAAATTAAATGTGTCTAAATATGTTATTTGGTGCCTAATTTAATTTTTCTTAAACTAATTTAATTTTTCCATTTTATTACATGTTTTAATTAGTTTTAATGCAAGAGTTAAATGTGCAGCAAAATTTTAAGTTTCCAGTCGAATTAATGTGCTTGTGGCTATTGAATTTAAAAGTATTTGTGGCTGCCGAATTTATTGTGTTCCAAGCTGATTAATTGTGGTTTAAATGTGCAACTATTTTCGGCAATTAAAGAAGCAAGCATGCTGAGTTATTGAACCCCTTGCTACAGCTGAATTAATGCATGAACAAGGCATGGGAGACACATTCATTGAGCTGCTGGAAAAGGAACCATATTAATTAAGTTGCTGGAGCCTTTTACTCCATCCAAGATCGAATTAATGGGAGAATAAATGGCTGCTACCTTTTGATGTATCCAAGGCCGAAATTCTCCTTTTCATGTGTTTTTTTTCCGAGTAAAGCAATGGACATGCATTTTTGTGAACCACAAAGGGAGTTAAAGAGCTGTTTCGTGAATGACAAAAGGGAACAGCATTTAGGACGTAGCTGGGCTTGTTTTCCCATGCGTGAACAACCATTTAAGATACATGTTGGTGGACGAACTAAAGAAGGTGTTGGACATTAATTTTTGCTGCATAATTAATGAGATGTTGGAGTATATACATGGCTTGGACGGCAGCAATTTAATGAGCTGCTAAGCATGCATGAAAATAACAATAAATGGGTTGTTTAGCATGAGTGGACGGCATAAATGCTAGGGGACATGCATGGGACGTACCTAGCTGCTGCATGCCTTTTCAAGTGACCCAAAATTCATTCCCTCTTCTAGAAACATGGCTAATGACGTTCCCAAGGGCTGCACAAGGACTTGGACGAATTTCGGGACAATTAACCTTCTAGAAACCTGACCATTGGAGTGCCATTGATGCCAAATACATTCAGCCAAATATTGCAAGCTTACAAGGCCACATTCAGCCGAATTTTTGCTAAGAACTCTAAGGGACTTTAATTCTAGATTTTCCTAGCTTATTCTAGGATAATTTTTGCTTAGCCCTTAAGGCATTTTGTGACCATTTGGCTAGCTATTAGTTGGCTATAAATACTTTTCTTCTTTCATTTGTAATCAGTTTTATAGTTTTTGATCATTTATGAAATTATATGAACGTTGTTCATTTAAGTGAGCTTGTCTCCTCTTCGATTTCGTGCAAGTTTCCTAGACTTATCAATTGCTTGTGGCGTCTAGACTTGTTCTTTTATCAAACTATACCATCGGTTCTTATCTACCTAGATAACGGGTCGTGGTCCATCTTCGATTCCATTTTCCACCTTAAACAAATATAGAACACGGGTGACATCACATAGTGTTGAATCGATTCTTTGTTTAAGTTCTTTAATCCATTTCCACCAAAATATCACCTATCTTTTATCCATCTTCCTTCAACATAAAACCGAATCTATCATCTAAACCGTTTCCTTCATTTCTCAAACCTCCATTCCTAACTTAATCCATTTCTTAAAACCAATTCACTTAAAAGCTTCCACAACTCTTCCATATTTTCTCATTATTACCCGAAGGCTTGATTTACTCCTCGTAGACGATTGGGTAATCTGCATACATTTCGACTCTTCCCGAGGTGGACTGTATCAGAAATACACACCTGATAGGAATCTGAAGTTAATCCGTGCTCTGAACACTGTTCTGCGCAGAAGCCAACCATAATCGCACCCTTGACCCCCAAGGGGTGTGTCGATCAACTTCGGTCACCACCACCGCGACCCAACGGCATACAGATCAACGAATGATCCAACGCCTAACCCAAACGAGCACACCACAAAGCGAAAGGGATAAGCCAAGAAAGGTATGCTTACTCTCCTAATGGTTTGCTCTATTTAAAGTCAGCTTCTTGCCTATCCTCATGCTAGCTTCCCGATGTGGGATTCTCTATCAATCCTCAAAAATCGACTCCTTAGAAAAATAATCCACCTTTGCGTGCAAAGGGATTCGAACCAAAGTCCTCTCGATAGCCATGTCACGCCACCACCACTAGGACACAAGCTAATTTGTGTCATAAGTCCAACACATTTAACTATAAAGCCTACTTACTCGCTTCCAGATTTATTTAAAAGAGAAACCGAAATAAATTTCAAAAGCCAAGACTTGAACCTTGGACCCCTTGCTTCCTCTATGGCGTCACTTCCTTATCTCCAATGTGGCGCCATTTGCCACTAGACCACAACTCCTTTTGTGTCTTATTTTACCCTAATTTATTTATGAGTCATACCATTAGAGATCAGGGTTCCACTAAGGCTAAAAATAAAAATTTTTCCTATGGCCTAACTTGAACCCGGGACTTCATAGTACCCTCTAAACACTCCAAAATCACTCACCTAATAGGTCCAACTCGCATTAGTGCCGTCCTCTTGTTCTCAAAAAAAATTTAAATGCTCCCATGCCCAAGGACCAATAGGCTCAATTCTACTAGGCCCAAAAATTCGGGGCGTTACAAAATTCTTCTCGAGACATGTTTATTTTCTGAAATGAAAGATTGTTAAAAACAAAATAGAAAAATAATACCTTACCACAAAAATCTCACAAGGTCACTCGCAAAGAAAAATTTCACTCTCGCTCGTGTTTTCACTCTTTTTAAGGCTTTTACTCGCTCTAATGCACTTGCCACTCGTGCCTTTTACCGCTCGATTCACCTCTCAAAATTTCGTAGGAAACTCTTTTAGGCTTAACTATTCACTTAGGGGTCTATTTTAAAGAGGGCTACAAGGGTCGTAACGTGAAAGGGTTCAAGGTAGGCTGAGCAAAGAAAATATCGGGTAAGTGTGTGGCATTTGGGAAGGGTGGAAGTGATGTAGAACGAACAGTTTCGAGGATCGAGAGTAGAAAAGATGGAAATGAGAACAAACACAAATCTTGCAAAACTTTCACTATCTCTCTTTTTTTTTTTACTTTCGTATTTTTTTTAATATTTCGAATTTTCCTTTTTTTTTAATTACAAATGTTAAATACAAATAGAAGACTTGGAATCACAAATTTTTTTTTAATAATTTTTTTTTCAAAACTTACTCTGGCCTTCACAAACATTCGTACTCCTCGATTTTAAGTAGCTCTGATACCAAATGATACGAACCCGAGTTGCGAAACTAATCTGGGTCGTAGTTGTGCCCGATCGATAAATCGATGAAGTATCGTTGTAATTCAGAGTTGATTGATATTCGGCTGTTTGTAGGCTAAATGAAAGTTGCAGATGGGTTCAAAGGAGTGTGTGTATCAAACGGATGATGGCTCGATTTGAATATAAAGGAGTAGGCAAAGAAATGTTGAGGATGGGATAAAAGGACTTAAGGACAAGATCGAACCAATATTATGAAAATATTGACCTGAGACTTATACGTCGCTTAAGGTTGCTGGAAATAGGTTAAAGAACTTCAACCCACTATCTATAACGAGATAGGAACTGAAAGTATATCGGGTGAACGCCACACTCGTTGATGAGTGATAAGTTTGAAGAAAAACAAGGTTGACGCCACTAGAGAACTAGATAAGCCAACTCGAGTTTTAAACGAAATTTGAGAGTTGAATAAACTCACAAAATGATAGAAATTCATTCAAAGTGCAAAAAGTCTGAATTACATCAAATTGGCTAAATATTTATAGCCAAAACATGGGCTAGCCGAATGGACAAGTTTCCTAGCTGAATGGTCAACCTTAAATTGACTTAATTAAGCTGAAAGTTCTTGAAAATTTCAGGTTGCTTCCTTGTGCATTGGGAATTCCAAAAATCATCTTCTAGATGCCTAGAAAATCAACTAAAATAATTGGAGGCCTTGGGAACTGAATGGTGCATGTAGGTTCGGCCTAAAGGCTTGAAATTGGCTTTAATTGTGGCTCCTATTTAAGGGTTCCTTGGAGAAAGCAACTAGCAGCCACCTATACCTGCACCAAATTAAAACAACCATTAAATCATGTTTTAGGACGAAATAAATTTAGGCCACAAGACAAATTAAATTCGGTAGCTACTTAGGACACATTTAATTTCATGCATGAACTAAGACAAATTAATTACTTGTATTAATTCAGCTGGACTAGGACACATTAAAACATGCAATAAATTTGTCCTAACTTAGACACAATAAAATAGCTAATAAATATGTTATAAAGTAAGACACATTTAAAACTTAATTAAAATGTCCAGATTTTTATTTTTGACATATTAAAGATGCAACTTAATATTTTGAGCTGAACTAACTAAATTAACTAATTAATTTAAATAATTTGTTTTAATTCCAGCAAATTAAACGCATAAAATAAAAAGACAGAAACGAGCTCATTGAGCTGGAAACGAGCTCATTGAGCTGGAATCGAGCTAAATTGAGCTCAACAAGCTGGAAGTGAACTAGTTCAGCCCGCAAGGAATTTCCAACAACGCTTAGGGAACGGATCCAAGAACGTGCTCGGGGTGTGGCCGTATCAACTTTTTAATTTAATATAGTTTTATTTAAATTAATAAGTTTGCATATTTTTAATTTTAGATTTACACTTTGTGTGTTCTGCATTTAATAAAATTATGCATTATCTAATTTCTATGCTAGTTAAGTATGCATCATAAATAATGACATGCATTATGTAACTCCCATGTTAGTTTAAGTCTGCATCATTAAATTAAGTCTTGCATTAAGTAACTCATTTTTCCATTTAGTTTGCATTTCAAACCATGCATTTAAGCATCTTAGTTTAATAAATGGGTTGCTGGACTTTATTCAACTTATCTTAGTTTAATTAATAAGTGTTTTTGTTGAACTTTATTTAATAAGTGTTGCTCTTAATTAATATAGTTCCTAGGATTATTTATTGATGCATGAGTTTAAGTTTATTTATTTATGCTTCTTTAATTAACTAGTTGCTGGAATAATTGATGCATATGTTTAGTTCATTCATTTAATTAAGTATTTATTTTTGATATGTGTAATTAGTGTTTAAATATGTTTAATAAGTCCATTTTAATGTGTTTATTGTAGGTGTCTCTTTAGCTTACAACCGTTACATTTCAAGGCTGTTACAACTTAATTGAAGTGACTTTTCAAGTGCTTTTTTGGTTACAAAAGAAGGAGCTGTTACAAAGGAAGTTTTATACATCATTTAAGGAGTTTTAAAGAGCATTATAACACCCTTAAAAATTCAGCAGCAACCCTTTCATCTACCAGCTATTTTTGCCCTTTCAAAAGATTAAATCAAGCATTCAAAACACCATTAAGGAGCTGGTGTCTATTTGGCTAGCCAAGGGACAATTCAAGAGTCATCTTTCAAGCATTCAAGGACATTCATTCAGGTAAATTGAAGTGAATTCAATGATGGAGTTATTTGGTTCAAGAATGTCAAGGGACTTGAACTTTATTTCAGCTTTTTATTAGCACATTAAGATGAATACTTGTGACTATTCGGCTACCCTATTCTAGCACTATAAATAGGTGAAATCAGCCTTTGTAAAGGGACTTTTGAACTTTGATAAAATTTTATGAACTTTTGTTCTTGTGAGGTTTTCCCTCTCATATTTCGTGTGAGTCTCGAATTGACTTATCTAGCGTGCTAGTGGCGTCAACCGAACTCCTTCCGAACTTATCACCAACCTGGTGTGGCGTTCATCCTTTCAATTATACCTTAGGTTCTTACTTCGCTAAGTAACGGGTCGAGGTCCATCAACTATTTCCATCCTTCCCCTTAAGCCATATAAGTCCCGGGGTGATACTCAATATAGTATCGAATCAATCTTGTGCTTAAGTTCATTTTTCCATATCCACCGTTTATCCCAAACTATCTATCTTTATTTTATTTCTTAAACCAAGCCTACTACATTTCATACTAAAACCATCTTTCATCTCCAAACCACTTCTTTAGCTTCCGCATATTTTTCCACCAAACTTACAAATTTTCAACGTATCAAATTTTCTCCTTGTCAACGATCGGGCAAACACGTGAATCGACTCGACTAACCCGAGCCGGATCACATCAATTTCAAGCACCAAATAATTATCAACTATACCATCTATTCTTATACTCAATTTCTACTCAAATAAGTCCATCCAAGACACTTAATTTCACAACCCAAAACATATAGATCAAGCATTAAGTAAACCTTACCACAATTTACATTTAAACCACAATTCTCATCAACTAATTTAAGCATAAACATACCATAATCATCACTCACTACTTCTTACTACATTCATCATTTACATTTCTCACACATAATAACCAAAATCATCTAACTTCCAAGCCATGTCACATGGCAAGATCCAACATGTCAAAATACACCATATCTACTAGCCTATACATGCCATATACCAAATATGTACATCTTTCAAAAGTACCTGTGATTGAGTCACCGACGATCCCCAGATCCGAGCTTGCTTTAAAAACAATGTAAAACAAAGAGACATTTCACATAGTAAGCTTTAGAGCTTAGTAAGTTCGTAACATAATACATTCAATTTAATAATTCAAATACAATATACAAAGTTAATCCATCACATAGATCAACTCTCGAATACTCACACCATATCATCCATAGCTAATATACTCACTCCACCATTCATATTTCCATACATAATTCAATCAACCACAAAGGTTCAATACATACCTTAGCCAACACATAGTTATTCACCAACCATGCTACTCAATGCTAGATATTACATTTCGATCAGCCTTTGTTATTCGTTTGATTCAATCGCACACTTAGTTCCAATTTCATAGCCGAAGCATAAATGTCATCGCACACTTAGTGCCTGTACTTTAAACTGAACTTATCTCGGTTTCGCACACACAGTGATACGAACTCGCCTACGATGCCTACAATGGAAGCCAACCAAGATGCCATCAAGCTACCTAGTGGACCAATTACGCGTGCCCGTCCTAAACAATTTAAAGATGCCATTTCAGCTTTGGTGGAACAAACTTGTATTGAAGATAGAAAGGAGTTCAAGGATGTGCCGAAAGTTTACAATTTGATTGAGGCTAAAATTTGCTCAGCTAGCTAGTTCGGCTACTAGCTCATTAAATACTTCATTTATGCATTATTTATTTAATTTTACTACAGCCTAATTAGTTAATTCAGTATGTCTTAAACTCAATTTAATTTGTCTTAGTTTATTACAAGAATTAATGATGTCTAGGACTTAGCCGAATTTTAATATGTCTTAGTTAGTTTTTAATTAAGTTGTTTAAATGTTAATCATTATGTCCAAAGTGTGTTTTTAATGTGTTCAGCCGAATTTGGCCTGAATTGAATGTGTTTAATCCTTTTTGTAGGTTCAGCCAAATTTGGCCTGAATTGAATGTGTTTAATCCTTTTTGTAGGTTCAGCCGAATTTAGGAGTGCATTCAAGTCAGATTCATGCATGGGAGATTCATGCATGGGACGGTTCATGAATGAACCTTTTTAATGCATGTTTGCTGCACCATTTGGCTTCCCCAAGGTGACCATTCAGCCAAGGGTTACCAGCAACTTAAATCCTTCATGTTTGGCTGATTGTCTTCCCCAAGCAGCATCTATGCGTTCACACTTGCTGTTCACACAAGGGGACTATTCGGCTGGCTTAGTTCACATTCAAATGGCTCTTCAAGCTTCATGTTCACACCGTTGGGGCTGTTCAAAGACTCCCTTAATTGCTCCTAACTATTTAGCAAAATTTGCCAATTTAATGAGCCAATTAAGGCTATGGTCGAACCTAGACAATGGCTGGTGGGCTGCTCATGCATTCATCTTTTTAAAATACATTTGCTTAAGCCTTGAGGAGCTCTACATTCAGCCAAATCTTGCTGGACATTTTAATGGATTATTTCTAGAAAATTCTAGTTGTTTCTAGCTTAATTTACTTAGCCATTAAGCCTTGTTTATGGCCATTCGGCTAGCTAGGAATTTTGGCTATAAATACTTGTTAACTTTGTTTGAGAAAGGACTTTTGAGGCTTAATGAAATTTTCAGATTGTGAGTTATCCACTCTCTTAATTCTTCAAGGTTCAAATTGACTTATCTAGTAACTAGTGGCGTCAATCTAACTTTGTTTCGAACTTATCATCCATTCGGGTGTGGCGTTCAACCTAATACCGTTGGAATCTTGCTAGATAGTGGGTCTCGTTTCTATTGAACTACATCCATACACTTTGAAACGTATAAGATTCGGGTCCTTAATAAACTATTAAGGGTTCTTTCTTGTTTCAGCCAACCATCCATCTTAACCATCTACTATCTTTTTTTTAAACCGCTGCCATTTTAACTTAAATCCTAAAACTTCCCTTTTGCTAAAATTAAAATGTGAGCTACCTAATTTACGATCGGGCAACATCTACGACTCGTTCTCAATTACGATTTGAGTTCGTATCATTTTGGTATTAGAGCTATTTAAATTAGGTGCGTTTTTATTATTTCTGAGCTTCTGAAAAAAATTTAAAAAAATTCAAAATTAAAAAAAATTCAAAAGTTGTGATTTTCAATTTCTACTTGTACTCCATACTTGTATTTGAAAAAAAAAGAATTACGAAATTGTAAAAAAAAAGTGGAAGCTTTTGTTGCAAGTCTGTTTATCTCATTCTTCTATTGCCGATCATCATATTCATCTCCCTACTACCAATTCTTATACCCCCCAACGCCACATACCAAATTCATTTTCTTTTCTTTCAGCCAACCCTTACCCACAATATTTATTCCTTTTGCTAGCCCCTTTCAAGCTGACCTACAAGTTGCTAATAAGTTTAAGGTAACCTTCTAGAATTTTGAGAGGTGGATTCGAGTGGTAAAAGGCACGAGTGAATTCATCAAAGAAAAAGCCAATTTTGAGTGAAACACGAGTGGGAGTGTTCAATATTATGTTTTCTTTTTGAGTGACTTAGTGAGGTTTGTGGTGAGGTTTCTTTCTTTCTCTTATTTCAATTAACATGTCAAGAAGTCCGGAACGACGAGTAGTAAGTGGAGGCGCATCTAATGTCGCCGGTGGTGGAGGAGGATTACAACCACAAAGGAATGTTCCCGGAGGAGGAGTACCCGACTTGCAAGTGCAACCATAATACGAGAAATTACACGATTGTTCCAGCCCCAATTTGATTCCATCCAAGAGCGTATGGACCAAATGGAGGAACGTAGTCAGCAAGCAAATAACCCTCCAATTTCGAGAAGGGAACAAGAACGGCCTTGGCAACATGAAAATGATTTGTATGAGCCAAGTGACGTGGAAAGCGATCAAGCATCAAGAGGCCAACGAGCGCGAGGTCAAAGGGATCGAGAGCGAACCGAGGATGAATTGAAAAATATTAAGATGGCGATACCGGCCTTCCAAGGGAGGTCCGATCCTAAAGCCTACCTCGAGTGGGAGAAGAAGGTGGAACTAGTTTTTGAGTGTCACAACTACTCGAAGTGATACGGGCACGCCCGGGGCACCAACGACTCACAAATTGACGGAGCTCGAAGCCAAAGTCCCAAATACCGTTGAGCTCATGTGCATCTTCATGCACTTCCAAATTAAGCTGGATTAGCTCGTTCGAGCTCAAGTTTGAGCTCACTCGAGCTCGCTCCAGCTCATTGAGCTGACTCTTTAATTTTAATGCATTAAATAAATTAAGTATTTAATTTATTAAAATTCCTACAGCAAATTAAATGTGTCTAAATATGTTATTTGGTGCCTAATTTAATTTGTCTTAGACTAATTTAATTTTTCCATTTTATTACATGTTTTAATTAGTTTTAATGCAAGAGTTAAATGTGTAGCAAAATTTTAAGTTTCCAGCCGAATTAATGTGCTTGTGGCTATTGAATTTAAAAGTATTTGTGGCTGCCGAATTTATTGTGTTCCAAGCTGATTAATTGTGGTTTAAATGTGCAGCTATTTTCGGCAATTAAAGAAGCAAGCATGCTGAGTTATTAAACCCCTTTCTACAGCCGAATTAATGCATGAACAAGGCATGGGCGGCACATTCATTGAGCTGCTGGAAAAGGAACCATATTAATTAAGTTGCTGAAGCCTTTTACTCCATCCAAGATCGAATTAATGGGAGAATAAATGGCTGCTGCCTTTTGATGTATCCAAGGTCAAAATTCTCCTTTTCATGTGTGTTTTTTTCGAGTAAAGTGATAAACCGTAAAAGTAACATATTTTAATCCCACATTTAGCATACTTTTGGATGATTTATCCCTTGATTTATGTAAAAAGGTGCTCTTAATTCTTTCTTTTCATGTTTTATACTCAGGGAAGCACCGGAGGATGGAAAGAATGAGAAACGGGCTTAAAACGGACCAAATTGGGCCAAAGTGAAAATCGACACGGCCTGGACTTGATCCAACATGGCCGTGTCTCCTTGATAGACTATAACACGGCCTGATCACGATTTACACGGGCGTGTCACCTCATTAAAGTTTGAACACGGCCTAAAGACGATTCACACGGGCGTGTGCCATGGCCGTGTCCATATCGTGGAGAAGAGCATTTTCACTCGGAAAAGGATACTTAGGGGCAAAGTAACCTATTTCAAAAGCCTATATAAACACCCTAAGTATAACCTAGAAGAGGGCGGTGAGCTAGGCCAAGGAGCCGAGCCGAAAAGGTCAGATTTGTGGGAAACACTCGAAGATAGCCAGTTGATCCATATCAAGAAGCCAGAATTCTACTCAAGACGGTGGATCTCTCCTTCAATTCCTTCAGGGGGTTTTAGGGATTTCTTATGTTTTGTTTTATCTTTTCTTCTGAGATGTTTTCTTTTATTGTTATGAACTAAACCCTTGAGATACAGAAGGGGATGAAACCTAGATGAATCTTGTTATCGTTTCTTTGAACTATATGATAAATATTTGACTTGTTCTTAATTATGTGTTCTTAATTCTTGTGTTAATATTTTCGGGATATTGATTCAAGTTTGATGTGCTTAGGTGGAGGAGCAAAAGTCCCTGTTTAAGAGTAAATCTAGCATAATTAAGCGGAGTTGATCGCGCGCCTAGAGATAGGTGATTTAGATTTTGCCGATTAGGGTGAAACCTAATATGGGAGTCCATAGATCGAGTTAATGCAATTCTAGGGGTTTTAATTAGAAAGAGATTTCAATTAATCAACCTAGGGTTAGACGTTATTCGCTTTGAGAGAGGGTTTAATATACGTTAGGGAGTCTTACGGATCAAGTCAAGTGAATAAATCGTGCAGTTCGAGTTAGATAACAAGTGAAGTCTAGGTGGATTCTTCCTAAGGGTATCGTCTTAATCAACTGAGTTTTTCCATTAGTATTTCCCCAATTCATTCTTTTTTCCTTTGCGTCTTTAGCTTAGTAGTTAGTTAAATTTAGATTAAATAACAACTTTACTTATTTTAGGCTAGATAATAAAAAGAAAGTTAGTATTAGTACTTTTGGTTCCTTTGGGTTCGACAATCCGGTCTTGCCTAAGCTATACTACTGTTCGATAGGTGCGCTTGCCTCAATTGTTGTCATAGTTAGTTTCGTGTTCGATCATTCTTTTATAAATTTAAAACTCAAAATCACAAATGATCAAGTTTTTGGCGCGCCGTTCTTGTCGGAACTAAAATATTAAGAAAGCTCAATTTTTATTACTTTAGCCATTATTATTATTATTTTTTTATTTTTATTTTTTTTACTTTGCTAAATTTTCTTTTATTTGATTTTGGCAGATAGAGGAGATGTCACTGAATAACTATCAGTGGCAAGTTATAAGGACAAAGCCAACAAAAGCAGTCGATATCTACAACTTCGACCCAATTACCAGGCTATCAAACCAGTTAGAGATGTTAAATAAAAAGTTTGATGATTTGTGTTCTTCGCAGATACATCCAGTTATGCAGTACGAAACAAGCGGAGGCATGGCAAATCTTGAGTACCCACCCTACAGATATGGCATAGAGAACGAATAAGTCCACTATATGGGTAACTATTCTAGACCTCAAAATAATTTTTATAGTGACACTTATAATGCAGGTTGGAGGTACCATCCTAATTTCTCGTGGGATGATCAAAGTAGCCAAGGACCGGAACTTCCTCCAAATTTTCAACAACCACCTTACCAACAGGAAGAGGAGTCGAACCTCGAGGAGATGCTAATAAAATTCATGGCAGCCATAGATACCCATCTCCAAAAAATTGAGACAACGCTTAATAATCAATAAGCATCGATCAAAGGGATCGAGAACCAAGTTGGGGAACTTACTAAGTCAGTTGGACAACTTGCAAAGATAATTTTCGAACGACCGCAAGGGCGTCTACCAAGCAACACTGAAACTAACCCAAAAGAGCAAATTCAAGCCGTAACAGCTCATGACAGTGAAAGGTTAGTGGAATCTGACCCAAGGCAAGAGCACAGAGTAAGTGAAGGTAAGGTTGAGGTAAGCCATGATTTACCAAACCCGGTAATTACAGAGTACCAAGCTCATATGCCATACCCCAATGCGATAAAGAAAGACCACACAGAGGAATAATTCGGTAAATTTCTTATACCTCCAAAGAAGTTTCTTATTAACTTGTCGTTTCTTGAAGCTCTCTCGCAGATGCCAGATCCTAGACCTCATGTCAATAAAGAAGAAATTCATGAGGAACGAAAGCTTCGGATCGATGAACTAGACGAGTGAAAGATACACTTCAAAGAAATACACGAAGCAAAAACGAGGCAACTCCACGAGAAACTTAACGATGGGACAACCCAGCTTAAGATAGGAGATCAGGTACTCAAAATCTTCCCAGATGGAACAGTTGAGGTAACTAGTCTTAAATTCATCACTTTTAAGGTTAACACTACTCGACTTAAACTATATATCAAAAACCGAATAGATCACATAGAAAGGATTGTCACCTCCTCAAACCACCCTAATTTTTGCGAATACGAGGAAAGTCTAGCTTAAGACTTTAAACGAGCGCTTCTTGGGAGGCAGCCCGAGCACTAACCCTAATTACTTTCGTATTTGTTTTCATTTTATTTTCTTCTCTTATCTTAGTCTTAAACACCTAGTTTTAAACTAACCAAAAGTGCAAATTTCCAACCCACACGGCCGTGGCCGTGGCCGTATGGAGGTACATAATCTTTGTACTGAAAATGGCAGAAGAGATACAAGTCAGAAAGAATCAAATCTTCAAGTCACGGACTCCAACCACCACCACACGGGCATCGACAAAACACCACAGCCGTACGACGCGGCTGTGGACGACATTGACTTATCACCAACGGGCGTGGCGACCTAAGCATGGGCGTGGGAGAAACGAATGAAGCCCACCACGATCATGCGATGCGACCATGTGAGATGCCACGCCCACGAGACACGGGCGTATGAATGTACCTGACTTGAGAATTCTATTTAAACCACCCACCCCTCCCTCTTCTCACCCATTCAGCCCATTTAGTTTTTCTTTTCTTTCTCAACCCTCTCCCTACTTTTCTTATCCAATACATTCCCAAAACCCTTGAGCTACACCAAATGCTGAAGAAGCGGAAGGAATCAAGCATAGTCTCCCAGAGGGAGACCGATCTATATAGGTTCATGCAGGCCGCTTCATTCACTCGCCAAGCCAAGGGTCTTTGAGACCATTTATCTTTTCTTTTACTTTTTTCTTCCCCTTTATTTTCCTTCTCTTTGACTATCTTATGCTTAATTTAGTTTATTTTAATTTAGTATCTTAGTGTCAGGTTCTTCAGGCTACTTGGGAATCATGCCACTTCCGCCACCGCTAGCACCTCCGCAGCCTTAGAGGTCACACCCACCTCGCGAACCATCCAACAATAATGACCCCTCAGTCCATCCATCTTTTCTTTTAATTTTATTTTACTTTTTGTTTTCTTTCTCTTTATCTTTCTTGTCTTTAATTATATATTTAGTTTATTTTAAATGTGTCTTCATAATTCCTGTCTAATCCTCCATGAGCTACCCAATTTCTTCATCTAGCACAAAGCTCGTTAGTAACCACCACAACAAAAAGACGACACCTCCAACATAGCTTTCACCTCCAATCCAAGGATGTCATCCATAATTCAGGGAGTTTCACTTCTCTCCATATCTTTTGAATTTATACTTAATTGTCTATATATATATCTTTGTACATTGAGGGCAATGTACATCTTAAGTGTGGGGGGGTGAACAACCTAAAAAGGTACCTAACTTTTTTCATTATTCTCAAATTCCTGAAATTAGGTGTCAAACTTTTTGCATTGTTCTCAAATCCCTGAATTATGCCTTGTCTTAAAGTAAATTTCTCATATTATCATTAGAATTAAATTTCCATGATTGATGATTTTTATTGATATGTTTTAAATTAAGTCATTGATAATTGTGCATTGATAATTAAATTCTAAGATACTAGAGAATCAAGCATGATAAGTTTATTTTTCGGTATTAAATTTTTTTTTCTAGGTTGTTAACCTGAATTTGAATATTACTTTGAAATTTGAAATTTACGAGGTTGATATCAAAATACCCATAATTTTTGTGAGATTTTGAGCCTTATAAGAGCATATATCCTTTTTCATGCTCACTTTTTGATTATGAGTGTGTCAACATTGAACTATTATTCTAGAACTTGCATCGATTATACATGTTGAGACCACATCTTTGATTTGATATACAGAAATGATAAAGGCACCTAGGATTTAACCCACTTACTCCATAAAAATCCTACCTTCATAATTAACCCCTAGTGAACCCCTTTGATCCTAACAACCCTTTTTATTGACTCACCCACTAATATTAACCCAAAACCCTTTGTATTTGTTATCACCATTCTTCTTTACTACCCTTTTTTGTCGAGATTTGATTTGATCAGTTGCCTAACTATGTTCTTTATTTCAGTTGTTAAAGTTCTTTATTATTACTTAATTATGTGTTCTTAAAAAAAATCGAAGTATATTCAGTATTAGTATGATGAAAAGCGAGCTTGTACAGTTAACGTCTATTTATTGAAGAAGAAGCTCGTATTATTAGTTTCAAAGTTTTAATTCATGTAATTATTTATTTTTCAGTTCATTGTTTCTAGTTAGGTAATTTTTTAGGTCGATCTTGATTCTAACCCTCTAATTCAGCCTTTATCCACACCTTAACCCAAGCCCCGTTACAACCCTGATAAAGACCTTTTGATTTGTGCATCATTTCATATTACAGTGGTGGAGATTTGATTTTCATGCAAGCCTATGGGATTAACTTTTCAAGTTTGACATTTGAGTGCTTAATTCTGAACCTTAAACACTTCGAGTGATTTGAGTGAATCTTTTGTGAGGATGTCAATCCTTGTAGGTTTTGGATCAGAGGTAATTATTTAGATGAGGGGAAACACGTATGTTTTCTGCTACAAATGTATGACTTATATTGTTTGAATCTTTAGGACTCTTTGAGTTAAATTATCCATGTATAAATTATCTATAAATTATGATGAGAAATTGTTGATAGGAATATTGAATCATGGAAAGTTCGTTTTAATTGTAAGTTAAGAATTTTGCTTGAGGACAAGCAAAAGCTTAAGTGTGGGGGTATGTGATAAACCGTAAAAGTAACATATTTTAATCCCACATTTAGCATACTTTTGGATGATTTATCCCTTGATTTATGTAAAAAGGTGCTCTTAATCCTTTCTTTTCATGTTTTATACTCAGGGAAGCACTGAAGGATGGAAAGAACAAGAAACGGGCTTAAAATGGACCAAATTGGGCCAAAGTGAAAATTGACACGGCCTGGACTTGAGCCAACACGGCCGTGTCTCCTTGATAGACTAGAACACGGCCTGATCATGATTTACACGGGCGTGTCACCTCATTAAAGTCTGAACACGACCTAAAGACGATTCACACGGGCGTGTGCCATGGCCGTGTCCCTATCATGGAGAAGAGCAATTTCACTCAGAAAAGGATACTTAGGGGCAAAGTAACCTATTTCAAAAGCCTATATAAACACCCTAAGTATAACCTAGAAGAGGGCGATGAGCTAGGCCAAGGAGCCGAGCCGAAAAGGTTAGATTTGTGGGAAACACTCGAAGATAGCCAGTTGATCCATCTCAAGAAGCCGAAATTCTACTCAAGACGGCGGATCTCTCCTTCAATTCCTTCAGGGGGTTTTAGAGATTTCTTATGTTTTGTTTTATCTTTTCTTCTAAGATGTTTTCTTTTATTGTTATGAACTAAACCCTTCAGATACCTGAAGAGGATGAAACTTAGATGAATCTTGTTATCGTTTGCTGAACTATATGATAAATATTTGACTTGTTCTTAATTATGTGTTCTTAATTCTTGTGTTAATATTTCTGGGATATTGATTCAAGTTTGATGTGCTTAGGTGGAGGAGCAAAAGTCCCTGCTTAAGAGTAGATCTAGCATAATTAAGTGGAGTTGATCGCGCGCCTAGAGATAGGGTGACGAGATTTTGCCGGATTAGGGTGAAACCTAATATGGGAGTCCATAGATCGAGTTAATGCAATTCTAGGGGTTTTAATTAGAAAGAGATTTCAATTAATCAACCTAGGGTTAGACGTTATTCGCTTTGAGAGAGGGTTTAATATACGTTAGGGAGTCTTACGGATCAAGTCAAGTGAATAAATCGTCTGGTTCAGAGTTAGATAACAAGTGAAGTCTAGGTGGATTCTTCCTAAGGGTATCGTCTTAATCAACTGAGTTTTTCCATTAGTATTTCCCCAATTCATTCTTTTTATCTTTGCGTCTTTAGCTTAGTAGTTAGTTAAATTTAGATTAAATAACAACTTCACTTATTTTAGGCTAGATAATAAAAAGAAAGTTAGTATTAGTACTTTTGGTTCCTTTGGGTTCGACAATCCGGTCTTGCCTAAGCTATACTATTGTTCGATAGGTGCGCTTACCTCAATCGTTGTCATAGTTAGTTTCCAGGTTCGATCATTCTTTTTATAAATTTAAAACTCTGAAATCACAACAATCATAAAGCAATGGACATGCATTTTTGTGAACCACAAAGGGAGTTAAAGAGCTGTTTCGTGAATGACAAAAGGGAGCAGCATTTAAGACGTAGCTGGGCTTGTTTTCCCATGCGTGAACAACTATTTAAGATACATGTTGGTGGACGAACTAAAGAAGGTGTTGGACATTAATTTTTACTGCATAATTAATGAGATGTTGGAGTATATACATGGCTTGGACAGCAGCAATTTAATGAGCTACTAAGCATGCATGAAAATAACAATAAATGGGTTGTTTAGCATGAGTGGACGGCATAAATGCTAGGGGACATGCATGGGACGTACCTAGCTGCTGCATGCCTTTTCAAGTGACCCAAAATTCATTCCCTCTTCTAGAAACATGGCTAATGACGTTCCCAAGGGCTGCACAAGGACTTGGATGAATTTTGGGACAATTAACCTTCTAGAAACCCGACCATTGGAGTGCCATTGATGCCAAATACATTCAACCAAATATTGTAAGCTTACAAGGCCACATTCAGTCGAATTTTTGCTAAGAACTCTAAGGGACTTTAATTCTAGATTTTCCTAGCTTATTCTAGGATAATTTTTGCTTAGCCCTTAAGGCATTTTGTGACCATTTGGCTAGCTATTAGTTGGCTATAAATACTTTTCTTCTTTCATTTGTAATTAGTTTTACAGTTTTTGATCATTTATGAAATTATATGAACGTTGTTCATTTGAGTGAGCTTGTCTCCTCTTCAATTTCTTGCAATTTTCCTAGACTTATCAATTGCTTGTGGCGTCTAGACTTGTTCTTTCATCAAACTATACCATTGGTTCTTATCTACCTCGATAACGGGTCGTGGTCCATCTTCGATTCCATTTTCCACCTTAAACAAATATAGAACTCGGGGTGACACTTTCATATTGTTGAATCGATTCTTTGTTTAAGTTCTTTAATCCATTTCCACCAAAATATCACCTATCTTTTATCCATCTTCCTTCAATATAAAATCAAATCTATCATCTAAACTGTTTCCTTCATTTCTCAAACCTTGATTCCTAACTTAATCCATTTCTTAAAACCAATTCACTTAAAAGCTTCCGCAACTCTTCCATATTTTCTCATTATTACCCGAAGGCTTGATTTACTCCTCGTAGACGATTGGGCAATTCGCATACATTTTGACTCTTCATGAGGCGGACTGTATCATCTAGTATCAGAGCTACAAATGAGGAGTCCCGATGACGTTCGTGAAGCCGGAATAGATTTGTATTTGTAATAAGATAAAAAAAATCTTCAAGTTGTACTTTTTTTCGTTTCTTGTCTTTGCATATATTGTATTGAAGTGAAAAAAAAGAATTACGAAAATTAAAAAAATCGTAAAAAAAAGTGAGAAGTTTGTTTGAATTATTTTCTACCCCGATCTTCTACCATCATTTTGGTTTCAACATTCCACCCCAACGCCACCCCTACCCTATTTGCCAAAGCCTTTTTGTTTTAGCCTACCCGATACCAAAATTTTTCTTTTGTTCAACCTCCCCTATACCCAACATTAATCCCTTGTTAACCAATTTTGTAACTGACCCTCAAGCCGCAATAGGTCTTTTTGAAACGAAGTACAAAATTGTGAGACGAGATTGAGTGGTAAAAGGCACGAGTGTATTCATCAAAGAAAAAGGCTTATACGAGTGAAACACGAGTGTGAGTGATTTTTTTCTTTGTGAGTGAACTTGTGAGTTTTTGTGGTGAGGTTTTACTTTTCAGTTTTATTCTTTTTAACAATCTTACTTTTCAGAAAATAACATGTCTCAAGAAGAGTTTTCATCTGATGATTTCCACTACTTGGTGAAAGAAATGGACCGGATGCTCGAAAGAAAGTTAAGTCCACTACAAAAGCATTTGGGTCAAGTGGAGGAAAAGGTTCGACGAAAGCACACTACAACAAGTCGAGAAGCGGAGTTGCGACCATTTCAGAGATCCACTTTCGATGATTATTCGAGAAAAGACTTCCGTCATGATTTCCATGCGTCATCAACTTCAAGGTCAAGAGACTTCTATCAAGATTCCTCTTCAACAAGAAGTTCATCATTCAATGAATATGTGAGAAAGGATTATCATCGAGATTCGTATTCATCAAGGCCTCCGAGACAACGAGAAGAAAGTAATGAGTACAAGCTTTTCGACAACGCGAACGAGAAAGCACAAGCAGTTCTTCAAGAAATTCATCCATGAAGAATCTTTCAAGAAGAAACAATTGTGATATCTATGAGAACATTCTCTCGATCCTTGAGTCAAATTTTTCTCCTTTCGATTCTTCTGACTCATCCTCTTATTTTAATCAAAACGAAAGTGAAAAAGAAAATGAAAAAGAAAAAGAAGAAAACGAGAGTGAAAAAGAAGAGAAAGAACAAAAAGAAATTGAAAAAGAATACGAAAGAAAAGAAAAAGAAATCGAGAGAAAAGAAAATAAAAGTGAGAATAAAGAAAAAGAATTTGAGATAGAAAAAGAGTTGGAAAAAGAAGTGAGAGAACAAGAAGAGCAAGAAAAAGTGAGTGTTGATTTAGCTAACTCATCGAAACTTTGTTCTTCGTCTGTTTCTTCTTTTCAGGTTTCCGAGAAACCGAGTGATGAATGCCGACTTCAATACCTTCCCGACGAGCAACGTTTCCAAATGATCATCCAAGGTAAAGATGAAGTTGAATCACACGAGTAGGAAGGTAAGGAAGGTAAGTGTTTTGAAACAATTCCATCTCCACTAAATCTTTCTAATATTTGTGAATATGCGAATAATATCATCCTTTGCCATCCCTCGATTCATTTTGATGTTTTAAATGATGGTAAGACGAGTTTGTCAAATCAGAAACATTGCGCTGCAAATTATGAAAGTGGAGTAACGAATATTCGAAAAATGCAAGACTCAAGTAAGTATGACGATGAATTTTCTTTTAATTCCAATTTGTTTGATTATGGTTATCACGAAATCAGTTTATTGTCTAATGCAGAAACTTTGAGTTTTTGTAAATCAGTTTTGAAACATATAAAGAGTTTTGATTGTTCAATCTTGAATGTGCATAAGTCTTATTGGTTTAATAAGTTTGATTTATCGGAACCATTGACACATTTTGACTTAACCAATCAAATGCATGTTTTTAAACCGGGACTATGTTTTGTATCATCTGGTATATCTTGTTGGAAAATCAATCAATCCCAATTGTGCTTGAAAATTTTCAATCATTTTGGAAATTGGTTCTTGGATAAGGTAACGAATTTTGTTCAATTTTTCTTCAAATTTTATTCGTTCCTTAAACAATTTTTATGGTTGTATTTGAAATTCACTTTCCATTTGAAAATGGTTGAATTGAACGCGAAGCTTCGATTACACTACTTGGCCGTGGAGAGAAGGTTTGTATTGCTCGATCAAGGTAAGACTGATCTTTGTCTTTCTGAGTATAAAGGTAAGTCTTCTGAAACTGTTGATGCGTTTTTGCTCTCATCGGATTGCAATAAGCTTTGCGTTGCTGATTATGTTTTTACCAAACAGTTAGATCATGTTATGATTAATTGTTCTATTTTGCCCGTTTGTGATCTATCTGTTTCAATGAATGATGATAGGATTCTTGAGTTTGATAATTTTTATTCTTGTGTTCGATCAATGCATAAAATTATTGTGCACAATCGTGAACCATGTGAAGCATTGCAAATATCTGCTTGTGATGAATATATCTATCATCTGATATATTATTCACATGATCATTTTGTTTTGAGGATATCATTTAAACCGTATGCCTGCTTTGAAGCTCATTCCATCATGTTTCAAAAATTTGATAAGGCTTTGTTCCTTTTATATGATAAAGTGTTTATGCCCATGTGCGTGCGAACTATCTATTTTGTTTTGCTTATATTTGGTTAGCAAGAATGTTTGCTAACTTGTGGTTATCTTCTTCAGGTACTACGATTATTATCTGCCCCATTTGACCGAGGTAAACCAAGCCAAAAGGAGTTTTGTTCAGACAACCAATGGGTCAATTCGAGGACGAATCGTCTTGAAGAGGGAAGGGATGATACGGGCACGCTCGGGGCACCAACGACTCACAAATTGACGGAGCTCGAAGCCAAAGTCCCAAATACCACTGAGCCCATGTGCATCTTCATGCACTTCCAAATTGAGCCGGATTAGCTCGTTCGAGCTCAATTTTGAGCTCACTCGAGCTCGCTCCAGCTCATTGAGCTGACTCTTTAATTTTAATGCATTAAATAAATTAAGTATTTAATTTATTAAAATTCCTACAGTAAATTAAATGTGTCTAAATATGTTATTTGGTGCCTAATTTAATTTCTCTTAGACTAATTTAATTTGTCCATTTTATTACATGTTTTAATTAGTTTTAATGCAAGAGTTAAATGTGCAGCAAAACTTTAAGTTTCCAGCCGAATTAATGTGCTTGTGGCTGTTGAATTTAAAAGTATTTGTGGCTACTGAATTTATTGTGTTCCAAGCTGATTAATTGTGGTTTAAATGTGCAGCTATTTTCGACAATTAAAGAAGCAAGCATGCTGAGTTATTGAACCCCTTGCTGGTAGAGAATTAATGCATGAACAAGGCATGGGCGGCACATTCATTGAGCTGCTGGAAAAGGAACCATATTAATTAAGTTGCTGGAGCCTTTTACTCCATCCAAGATCGAATTAATGGGAGAATAAATGGCTACTGCCTTTTGATGTACCCAAGGCCGAAATTCTCCTTTTCATGTGTGTTTTTTTTCGAGTAAAGCAATGGACATGCATTTTCGTGAACCACAAAGGGAGTTAAAGAGCTATTTCGTGAATGACAAAAGGGAGTAGCATTTAAGACGTAGCTGGGCTTATTTTCCCATACGTGAACAACCATTTAAGATACATGTTGGTGGACGAACTAAAGAAGGTGTTGGACATTAATTTTTGCTGCATAATTAATGAGATGTTGGAGTATATACATGGCTTGGATGGCAGCAATTTAATGAGCTGCTAAGCATGCATGAAAACAACAATAAATGGGTTGTTTAGCATGAGTGGACAGCATAAATGCTAGGGGACATGCATGGGACGTACCTAGCTGCTGCACGCCTTTTCAAGTGACCCAAAATTCATTCCCTCTTCTAGAAACATGGCTAATGACGTTCCCAAGGGCTGCACAAGGACTTGGACGAATTTTAGGACAATTAACCTTCTAGAAACCCGACCATTGGAGTGCCATTGATGCCAAATACATTCAGCCAAATATTGCAAGCTTACAAGGCCACATTCAGCCGAATTTTTGCTAAGAACTCTAAGGGACTTTAATTCTAGATTTTCCTAGCTTATTCTAGGATAATTTTTGCTTAGCCCTTAAGGCATTTTGTGACCATTTGGCTAGCTATTAGTTGGCTATAAATACTTTTCTTCTTTCATTTGTAATCACTTTTACAGTTTTTGATCATTTATGAAATTATATGAACGTTGTTCATTTGAGTGAGCTTGTCTCCTCTTCAATTTCGTGCAAGTTTCCTAGACTTATCAATTGCTTGTGGCGTCTAGACTTGTTCTTTCATCAAACTATACCATCGGTTCTTATCTACCTAGATAACGGGTCGTGGTCCATCTTCGATTCCATTTTCCACCTTAAAAAAATATAGAACCCGGGGTGACACTGTCATAGTGTTGAATCGATTCTTTGTTTAAGTTCTTTAATCCATTTCCACCAAAATATCACCTATCTTTTATCCATCTTCCTTCAACATAAAACCGAATCTATCATCTAAACCGTTTCCTTTATTTCTCAAACCTCTATTCCTAACTTAATCCATTTCTTAAAACCAATTCACTTAAAAGCTTCCCCAACTCTTCCATATTTTCTCATTATTACTCGAAGGCTTATTTACTCCTTGTAGACGATTGGGCAATCAGCATACATTTCTACTCTTCCCGAGGTAGACTGTATTAGAAATAAAAAAGGTGAAGCTTGCTGCCATCGAGTTTTTTGATTACGCCATCATTTGGTAGGATCAGTTAACTATGAGTCGAAGGCGAAATGGTGAACATCCAGTGTCTACATGGGCAGAAATGAAGGAGATCATGCGAAAGCGATTCATTCCAACCTACTACCACCGCGAACTGTATCAAAGGCTTCAAAGTTTTACTCAAGGCCTTCGAAGTGTTGAAGATTACTACAAAGAGATGGAAGTGGCCATGATTATAGCCGACATGGAGGAAGACCGAGAAGCTACCATGGCATGATTCCTCATCGACCTTAACCGCGACATTGCCAATATCGTGGAGCTGCACCACTATGTTGAGGTTATTGATATGGTCCATATGGCCATAAAGGTCAAAAAATAACTTAAAAGAAAAGGTACGTCTCGAACTTTCCCTAACACTTCCTCAACAACAAAGTGGGGGCAAGGGACCAGTAAACAAGATGTTCCGAACTGAGCCAAGGAGGTGAGTGGCACTGTGAAGCCTAATAAGCCAAGTGGCGAGACGAGTAAAGGCAAGATTGAAGCTATTCCAAATCAGACTCGAGACATCAAGTGTTTCAAATGTCTTGGTCGGGGGCACATCGCGAGTCAATGCCCAAACCGAAGCTCGATGTACATGCGAGAAGATGGCGAGATTGAGTCCGAAAGTGAAAACGAGGACAAACTAATGAGACATCTCACGACAAGGAAGAATTAGAACAAGCTAAAAATGGTGAAATCCTAGTTGTGAAGAGAAGTCTAAGTCTGTAAGGTGTCGAAAGCGAGCAGCAATGCGAGAACATTTTTCATACGCACTGCCAAGTACAAGGGAAGATTTGCTACATCATTATCGACGGAGGAAGTTGTACTAACGTGACTAGTACAATGATGGTGGAGAAACTCGGATTGGCTACCACCAAACATCTCCATCCATACAAGCTCCAATGGCTTAACGACGGTGGAGAATTAAAGGTGACAAAGTAAGTTTTGGTTTCCTTTACGATTGGAAAATATCAAGATGAAGTTCTGTGTGATGTTGTGCCGATGCATGCGAGGCACCTTCTTCTAGGAAGACCTTGGCAATTTGACAAGCGGGCTATACACGATGACTACACCAACCGATACACTTTCAAGCATTTGGGCCGAATGGTGACTTTAGCCCCACTCACACCGAAGCAAGTCTACGACGACCAATTGAAAATGAAAGCATCCATTGAAAAATTGAGAGAAAATGAGTTAGAAAAGAAAAATGAAAAAGAAAAAGAAAATAGTGTGGAAAAAAAGAAAGGCAAAAAAATGAGTGACAAAAAAAGAGAGATAGAAACAAAAGATAAGAAAAAGAATTTCTTTGTGAAAGAGAGAGATATTCGAAAATCCATGTTGTTGAAGTAGCCTTTGCTTGTACTTTTGTACAAAGAAAGTCTTCTTGGTACTAACAAATTTGATAACAATCTACCACCTCCTGTGTTGTCTTTGTTGCAGGAATTCCAAGACGTGTTCCCGGAAGAAATCTCAAGCGGATTGCCACCCATACGCGGGATTGAACACCAAATAGACTTTGTGCCGGGAGCCACCATTCCAAACCGTCCTGCTTACTGAAGTAATCCTGAGGAGACGAAGGAACTGCAAAGACAAGTGAACGAGCTACTTGAAAAGGGCTATGTGCGTGAGAGCCTAAGTCCTTGTGTGATGCGAACCCAGTCGCATCATGTTTTGACACAACTCACCGACCTCAAAATTGGCCTAAACTTGAAGGGCCCAAGTGCAAGATGAAACATCTCATAGACCTGATTGATTATTGGGCCAATGTTTTAAGGACTTTTTAATTTAATATAGTTTTATTTAAATTAATAAGTTTGCATATTTTTAATTTTTGATTTGCACTTTGTGTGTTCTGCATTTAATAAAGTTATGCATTATGTAACTCCCATGTTAGTTTAAGTCTGTATCATTAAATTAAGTCTTGCTTTAAGTAACTCATTTGCTCATTTAGTTTTCATTTCAAACCATGCATTTAAGCATCTTAGTTTAATAAATGAGTTTCTGGACATTTATTCAACTCATCTTAGTTTAATTAATAAGTGTTTTTGTTGAACTTTATTTAATAAGTGTTGCTCTTAATTAATCTAGTTACTAGGATTATTTATTGATGCATGAGTTTAAGTTTATTTATTTATGCTTCTTTAATTAACTAGTTGCTGGAATAATTGATGCATATGTTTAGTTCATTCATTTAAGTTAAGTATTTATTTTTGATATGTTTAATTAGTATTTAAATATGTTTAATAAGTTCATTTTAATGTGTTTATTGCAGGTGTCTCTTCAGCTTACAAACGTTACATTTCAAGGCTGTTACAACTTAATTGAAGTGACTTTTCAAGTGCTTTTTCGATTACAAAAGAAGGAGCTATTACAAAGGAAGTTTTATACATCATTTAAGAAGTTTTAAAGAGCATTATAACACCCTTTAAAATTTAGCAGCAACCCTTTCATCTACCAGCTATTTTAGCTCTTTCAAAAGATTAAATCAAGCATTCAAAACACCATTAAGGAGCTGGTGTCTATTTGGCTAGCCAAGGGACAATTCAAGAGTCATCTTTTAAGCATACAAGGACATTCATTCAGCTAAATTGAAGTGAATTCAATGATGGAGTTATTTGGTTCAAGAATGTCAAGAGACTTGAACTTTATTTCAGCTTTTTATTAGCACATTAAGATGAATACTTGTGACTATTCGTCTACCCTATTCTAGCACTATAAATAAGTGAAATCAGCCTTTGTAAAGGAACTTTTGGAACTTTGATAAAATTTTATGAACTTTTGTTTTTGTGAGGTTTTCCCTCTTATATTTCGTGTGAGTCTCGAATTGACTTATCTAGCGTGCTAGTGGCGTCAACCGAACTCCTTCCGAACTTATCACCATCCTTGGTGTGGCGTTCATCCATTCAATTATACCTTAGGTTCTTACTTCGCTAAGTAATGGGTCGAGGTCCATCAACTATTTCCATCCTTCCCCTTAAGCCATATAAGTCCCGGGGCAATACTCGCTATAGTATTGAATCGATCTTGCTGCTTAAGTTCGATTTTTTCACATCCACCACTTTTTCGACTTATCTATCCTTTATTTCTTTATCATTAAACCGAACCTACATATTTCTAAACCCTCTGTTCATTCCCAAAACCACTTTGTTATCTTCCGCATATCATCACCAAACTTGCGATTTCAACGCCCCGAACATTCTCCTCGTCGATGATCGGGCAAACTAGTGAAACAACTCGAATCACTCGGGTCGAATCACATCATTGTGTCGTGTCGATTTTGTTAGTTCCCAAGAAAGATGGAACATGGAGGATTTGCGTAGACTATTGCGCCATCAACAAGATCACGATCAAATATCGACATCCCATTCCGCGATTGGATGATATGCTCGATGAGTTGAGTGGAGCTTGCTTGTTTTCAAAAATAGATCTTAAAAGTGGATACCATCAGATACGCATGTGAGAAGGCGACGAGTGGAAGATCACTTTCAAGACCAAGCAAGGACTTTACGAATGGCTCATTATGCCATTTGGGCTAACGAACGCCCCACTTTCATACGACTTATGAACCACGTTTTGCGATCGTTTATCTGTAGATTTTGTGTTGTATATTTCGATGACATACTTGTTTATAGCAAGACTTTAGACGAGCATGTGAAACATTTAAAATCTCTTCTGGAAGTATTGCGAAAAGAAACCTTGTATACGAATGTGGATAATTGTGCTTTTTGTACTAACAAAATTGTTTTCTTAGGTTTTGTTGTCAGTTCGAAGGGCCTTGAAGTCGATCAAGAAAAAGTCAAAGCGATCCAAGATTGGCCACGACCGACGAGCATCTCCCAAGTTCGAAGTTTCCACGGATTAGCCAGCTTCTATAGACGGTTCGTGCCAAACTTCAGCACATTGGCTACACCATTAACTGGGGTAATCCGTAAGAATTCTACTTTCGTTTGGGGAGAAGAACAAGAAAAAAGCATTTCTTAAAATTAAAGATTGTTTGACTCATGCACCCTTATTAGCATTACCTAATTTTGACAAAACTTTCGATTTAGAGTGTGATGCATCAGGTTTAAGGATTGGAGCGGTTCTCATGCAAGATAGACGCCCCGTTGCTTATTTTAGTGAAAAACTCAATGGCACTTCTTTGAACTATCCAACGTACGATAAAGAATTATACGCGCTAATTCGAGCCTTGGAGACTTGGCAACACTACTTGTGGCCCAAAGAGTTCGTAATTCATACCGATCTTGAGTCTTTGAAACACCTAAAGGGGCAGCATAAACTAAACAAGCGTCATGCCAAGTGGGTAGAATTTCTCGAATCATTTCCCTATGTTATTAAATATAAAAAAAGGTAAAGAAAATATAGTTGCTGATGCACTATCTCGGAGGTATGCTTTGCTAAACGTTTTGGATTCCAAGCTACTTGGGTTTGCATTTCTTAAAGATTTATATGCAAATGATGCTGATTTTGGTGAATTTTTTAGGTTATGCGAAAAAGGAACTTATGAGAAGTACTATCGCCATGACGGGTATTTGTTCCGAGAAGGAAGACTTTGCATATCGCAAGGATCCGTAGGAGAAGTCTTACTCAACAAGGCTCATAGTGGCGGGCTAATGAGACATTTTGGCGTAGTTAAGACTTTGGCCACGCTTCAAGAGCACTTCTATTGGCCCAAGATGTGGAGAGACATCGAACGATTCTGTGGGCGATGCCTAGCGTGTAAAAGGGCTAAGTCTCGGATTAAGCCCCATGGTTTGTATAAACCCTTACCTGTGCCTGAAACTCCTTGGACTGATATATCTATGGATTTCATGCTAAGCTTGCCAAGGACTAAGAATGGCCGAGACTCTATTTTTGTAGTTGTGGATAGGTTCTCTAAAATGGCCCATTTTATAGCTTGACATAAAACCGATGATGCTGTAAATGTTGCTAACTTGTTTTTCAAAGAAGTGGTTAGGTTGCATGGCATGCCAAGGACTATCGTGTCTGACCGCGACGCAAAATTCCTTAGCCATTTTTGGAGGACATTGTGGGGGCGTTTGGGAACCAAGTTGCTATTCTCCATGACTTGCCACTCGCAAACGGACAGCCAAACTGAAGTCGTCAATCGAATACTTTCTACGTTGCTTCGAGCAATTATTCGAAAAACTTAAAGACGTAGGAAGATTGTTTACCGCATGTGGTGTTTGCATATAATCGTTCTATCCATTCTGCTACTAAATACTCCCCATTTGAGATTGTCTATGGTTTTAATCCTTTAACACCGCTTGATCTAATGCCTTTGTCTTCTAACCAACTTGTGAATTTAGATGGTAAACGCAAGGCCAAGTATGTTAAGTAATTACACCAAAATGTTAGGGACAATATTGAAGCGAAAACTAAGGAGTATGAGCAACGGGCCAACAAAGGTCGAAGACGTGTCATTTTTGAACTGGGGGACTGGGTTTGGGTTCACATGCGCAAGGAAAGGTTTCCTGCGCAAAGGCGATCCAAGCTTCTTCCAAGAGGAGACGGTCCATTTCAAGTCCTTGAACGAATAAATGACAATTCTTACAAATTGGACTTACCAGGTGAGTACAATGTTAGTGCGAGTTTTAATGTTTCTGATTTGTCTCCTTTTGATGTAGGTGACGATTCGAGGATGAATCGCCTTGAAGAGGGGGGGATGATATGAACTCGCCTACGATGCCTACAATGGAAGCCATTTCAGCTTTGGTGGAACAAACTTGGATTGAAGAGAGAAAGGAGTTCAAGGATGTGCTGAAAGTTTACAATTTGATTGAGGCTGAAATTTGCTCAGCTAGCTAGTTCGGCTACTAGCTCATTAAATACTTTATTTATGCATTATTTATTTAATTTTACTACAGCCTAATTAGTTAATTAAGTATGTCTTAAACTCAATTTAATTTGTCTTAGTTTATTACATGAATTAATGATGTCTAGGACTTAGCCGAATTTTAATATGTCTTAGTTAGTTTTTAATTAAGTTGTTTAAATGTTAATTATTATGTCCAAAGTGTGTTTTTAATGTGTTCAGTCGAATTTGGCCTGAATTGAATGTTTTTAATCCTTTTTGTAGGTTCAGCTGAATTTAGGAGTGCATTCAAGTCAGATTCATGAATGGGAGATTCATGCATGGGACGGTTCATGAATGAACCTTTTTAATGCATGTTTGCTACACCATTTGGCTTCCCCAAGGTGACCATTCGGCCAAGGGTTACCAGCAACTTAAATCCTTCATGTTTGGCCGATTGTCTTCCCCAAGCAGCATCTATGCATTCACACTTGCTGTTCACACAAGGGGACTATTCGGCTGGCTTAGTTCATATTCAAATGGCTCTTCAAGCTTCATGTTCACACCGTTGGGGCTGTTCAAAGACTCCCTTAATTGTTCCTAACTATTCAGCAAAAGTTACCAATTTAATGAGCCAATTAAGTGATACGGTTTGCCTCGGGATGAGTCGAGTCGTATACGAATTGCCCAATCGTCTACGAGGAGGAAAATGTGTCTTCGAAAAATAATAGAAAATATAGTTAGATTTGCGGAAGCTATTGAATGAATTTATTTAGAAAAGGGAATTGAGTTAGGAATAGAGGTTTGAAATGAAGGAAAAGATTTAAGAGACGGAAGGGTTAGGTTCGACTATGGATGATAGTAATGAAGATGGTAGTTGTAAATGACTCGGTTTAATGGGATGGAAAGAAAATGGATGAATGTCAAGTATGAAATGGATTGGTGTAGATGGAGAGATGGACATAAACACAGAAATGATTCAACACTAGAAAAGTGTCACCCAGGTTTCTATAATTGTTTAAGGTGGAAAAATGGAAATCGATGATGGACCACGACCCGTTATCTAAAAAGATATGAACCGATGGTATAAGGTAATGAAAGAACAAGTGATAGACACCACAAGCTTAGCTTGATAAGTCTAAGTAACTTGTACGAAAATGAAGAGGAGATAAACCTCACTCAAGAACATAAGTTCATTGAATATAATCAAAGTTCAAAGTTCTTAACTTTACAAATGGAAATAGAAAATATTTATAGCCAACTAGAGAGCTAGCTGAATGGACATAAAACACTTAATAACTAAGTTTAATTTTAGCTATAAATTGCTGGAAAAATCTGGAATAAAATCCCTTGAATTCCTTGGCAAAATTTGGCTGATCATGGCCCTTGATGTGATTACAAAATTCAGCTAAAAGTAGAACCAAATGGACAGCTTCTAGAACAACATGGTTCAGCTGGACATGGATAGATGTTGTCTACATTCGGTCTTGGTCTTTTAATGAAGCTTGAATGTCCCTTGGAGAAGATAAACGGTCATCTTTGAAAGGAAATAACCCTTTGGCCGAATGGTCACTTGGGAAGAGCACCAAACAGCAACCTCTTGAACTCTACGAAAAAGCCACCAGCTTGTCATTGAATTCCTTGGCATTTGATCACCACGACAAAGCTTGAAGAAGAAATAATCAGCACTTAAATGCCGTCCATACGTGGGGAAAATAAAACCCAACAGCTCCTTTAATATTGCTCCTTTAATCACATGGGAAAAGGAACCAGCAGCTCATTAACTCCTTTTTTGTTCACGAAAAATGTGCTTTGAAGAGCTGAACAAACAGCTCATTAAATAACGTCCCATGCATGTAAGACAACCCCTTTAATTCTGTTTCATGCATGCTTAGCTGAACTTAAATGCTGTCGTCCCAACCAAGCACCAACATCTTCTTTAATTCGGCCAGCATGCTTCTTTATTGCAGCTGCTAATCACGAAAATTGCACTTTAGTGGCTGCAATAAATTTGGATCTACCTACACGATGCAAGAACCAATTTAATGAGGTAAAATCAGCTGGACAAAGAGTTAAAACATTCATAAATTTGGCAGCCACACTTTAAGACACAATTTAAAACCTGTAATAGCCACAAACATATTAATTCGGTTGGACACTTTAAAATTTGCTGTACATTAAATTGGTCTGAAACTAGACATATTAAAATCAACTTAAAAACATGTAATAAAATGTGACAAATTAAATTCAACTAATACAAATTAAATTCAACACAAATTAAATTATTAAGACACTTTAATTTGCTGTGGGAAAATTAATAGATAAAATGTTCAATTTATTTAAAGCATTAAATTTAAATAATCAGCTCAATGAGCTGGAGTGAGCTCGAGTGAGCTCAAATTGAGCTCAAATGGACTAATCCGGCTCAATTTGGAAATGCACCAAAGTGCACATTAGCTCCACGGCACTTGGGTCATTTGATCCGAACTCCAACAATTTGTTAAACGTTGGTGCCCCCGGCATGCCCGTATCATCCCCCCTCTTTGTAATATCCGGGATTTATAGCTTATGCATTAATGCTAAATTGTATGAAGTAGCATGCCTATGTGTGTTCTGATTGTGTTGTATGAATTGTGTGAACCTTAGAATTTAGGAAAATGCCTTAGAAATTATTAGATTTTAAATTCAAAAGAGGAAGCTAGGCAGAGTAGCCTTAAGAGAAATTGTAGGGGAAACATGGCACACAAATGGGCTTGGTTAAGTGGCTTGGAGGCGCCACTCAAGGCCTCTGTAAATGACGCCACAAACAGGTGCGAATGGGCCCAGGTTCGAGTCGCATGGGAAGCTAAATAAAAGCTTTTATTTTGCGGCAACAAGGAGCAGAGGTGGATGGCATGAGGAGACTGAGGGAGGAGCTTTAGATAGGTTCAAATTCCTTTTAAATTCGGCAAAGCTAGGAGATAATTATAGATTTTATTTGAATTATTTTGAATAAGTAAGAGAAGAGGAAAAATAGGAGAATAACAAAGATAAGCTAGTGTAGCCGAATTTATCAGTAGATATGCATCTTTTTCCTTTGTTTTCTTTTATTCTTTCAACTCTTGCTAGCCGAAATCTTCTTCTCCCTAAAGATCACCATTGCTGATTCCTCCCAAGTCCCATACTCTTCCATTGAAGCCGAATCCCCCTCATAAATCTTCTTCTTCTTTTCTCTCAATCTTCCAAAAGCCAAAGCGTGTTCTTTTTAGACCATAGCCGATTGGTTCATTAAAACCCCAAATGCCGAAACTTGTGTGATCATCATCTAGCCATAACCGAATATTGCTGTGGATTCAAGCAAGGGAGCAATCGATTTCAGTACTAAGGGTAAGATCAGTCGTTATTCGATTTTCAATCCTTTCTCCTATTAGCCGGAAGTTGAATCTAATCCCAGTGATGCTCTTTGGCCGAATCATTAAAGGAGAATCTCGGGATTTCTTCTAAGCCGACAACAATAGAAGATCATTCGGGTTTTGGTTAGCTAAGGTAAGAAACGCATGATCTTAGGCCAAAGGCTATTTATTAAAGTTCATTGAAGTGATTGGAAATTGGATCTAACCCATGTCTATAGGGATTTCGACAACTTCATAGCCAGAGACCACTTTCGGGATTTAAGATTCGCAAGGTAAGGAGGTGTAATATTCGGCCATATTGGTTATTATGTTAGCCGAATCTGACCATGGTTATTTAGGGGCAGTCGAGAGTGGTATACAAGGATTTCGGGATTCAAAATCGCAAGGTAAGTGCACATACACATTCGGCCAAGGCCCTATTTAGTAACTTAGATCTATTTCTTACTTAATTCAAAAGCCGAAAACTAACCAAGTCAATTGATCTAGTGTTAGCCGATTTTAAGGAGGAAATACTACAACGTTTCGGGATTTGATTAGTAATCAAATCAGCAGCAAGGAACTGAGGATCTAGAGTATTAGGTCGGGATTTTCGGGATTTCAGTGAACTCGTTAAGTAGACCAGGTGTGTATCCCACACTGAATCTTGATTGATTTACGGTATTATTTTAATATATGTGTTAATAATAATATGAAAAGTGGGCTAAGGTACCATGCAATGGTACAAAGTACTCAGGTACGTAATCTTAACATCATGTTAATAAATGTTATGAACATGTGGAATATGGCATGTATGTGAATATTGATAAGAATGTGAAATAAGGCCTAAGCCTTGATGATTGCATGATTTGTATGACATAGGGCATATGGGTTATATGGAAAGGGGAAGTGATCTGGTGGTTTATACCACAATATCTGAATGTGGTGACTTCGGTCACATAATCCGAATGTGGTGACTCATGTCACAATAACTGAATGTGGTGACTTATGTCACAAAATATATTATCTGGTGGCTATGCCACGAATTTATAAGGGCGATGTGCTAGTTGTCTGCAGCGACAGCCTTCGATGATGTGTAGCGGATGGGTGGGTCGATTTAGTAATCCCCACGGTGTGATGGTTGGTACGGGTGATGTGTAGCGGATGGTTATCTAGGTTTGGGTTCGGGATTGCATCATTATATTTAATTGCTATTTGTATATGTATGAATTGTTATGCCTAAATCGTTGGGATTTAGTGTTGGTCAGATACACCGAGTCTGCTTGACTCACCCGTTGTGGGATATTTTTCAGTGACACTCAAGAATGGACTGGGTCGACAGGAGCTCCGTGGTGGCCATGCTCAAGATCTGAAATTATTTTATTTTGGACTTTCTATTTTCAAGTATTTTGGATTTATTTTGGGTTTTGTTTTGATGTAATAAGGCTACTAGTAGAAAATGTTTATGCATGCATTTTAATTATTTAGTATGATACGAATTTTATAAATTTAAAGTTTAAGCAATTTTTCTTAAAAATGAATTTTAAATGTTTAGACACCTAAACGCAAACGATTTTCGAATTAAAGATTAAACCCCAAAACAACTCGGTATTTTTATAAAACCACCCCAAATTTTTCAAGTAATAAACATGAAATTAAAATGTTTTACTCGAGGAACATACTGATCCTGGCAGGCTCGTGGGCGAGTTTGGGGTGTTTCAATTTGGTATCAGAGCCCGGTTCAAAACTCGGCTATGGGGTTTTGGGGCTCAAATCATTTTCTAAAAATGGGCTTTTGTAACATATATGTTTTTAAATGATAACAGGTCTGTTAGCTCAGCATGGCACCTGCGTCTCCGGCCCAAGTCTGCCAGGTAAGTACCCTAAACCATTGTGTGATATACATGTGGGCTTTATGGGCTTTATGGGACGTAGACTAGTTTAAATAGACTCTGATGGACTATAGGCTTAGTTTAAACCACTTCTTAAATTTTCATAAGACTTAATTTCACTAAACAAACCCGTTAACGAGCCGCAAGACTAGGGTGTGGCAACCGTCATACGCATGTCTAGGATTGGATCCTAAGAGCACAGTATTTAAGCGGTCCTAGTGACTCACCTCCTCTTCGCACTGAATCCTACCTGTGCGTAGTGACTGCTCACCTTAGTCGAGTTCGGGTGTGGCAATAGGCGACGCATGCCTAGGAGTGGATTCAGAGAGAGCTTGGTATTTAAGCGATCCTAGCGACTCACCTCCTCTTCACTGAATCCTACCCGTGCGTGGTGACTATTCACCCTAGTTATGAGGACTCGTTGATGGGCTAAACCCTATAATTAAAACCCAAAAGGGACCAAACCACCGTAGTTTGAAAAAAAAATTTACCGAAATACCCCTGATTTCAAAATTACCAAATACCCTTATTTCATAAAATCACCAAGGAACCCCGAATTGGAAAATTTACTGAAATTACCCCGATTTACAAAATTTTTAAATTGACCCCGATTTATTACCAAAATACCCCTGTAGGTGAAATGACGAAAATACCCCTGGGATAGGAATAAGACGAAAATGTTTGAATGATGAATGTGTGTTGAATGAATGTGCTCCTCTAAATTAGGATGGAAGACTTGAAACTTTGATCGATCGAAAGAACTACTTCTAAACTTCTTTTCATAAAATTTCTTCGCGGATAATCAGTGGAACAAAGACTAATGCATAAAATTCCTTAAAATAGATTAAAGCGTGATCGTAGGAATGAGTTCTAGGGGGCGCGGTCGTAATGTACGAGGACTTGGTAGAGGCAGAATGGCCGTATCGGAACCTGTTAGGTCTGGACAAGGGTCCGAAAATGAGGTACCACCTCCCCCACCACCAGCTGTTGGTGTTGAGCAGCAAGATCAGACGGGGGATGATGCAGTATCGCAGGCAATGCTGCGAGTTCTTGAGATGGTGGCTGGAGCAGGTGGAGGTATGGGAGCTCAGAAATCTGTACCCGAGCGACTCCGAGCCAATGGGGCTGAGGTGTTTCGTGGTGTATCTGGTGTGGCACACAGTACGGCTGAGTATTGGTTGGAAGTGACAGAACGAATTATGGATGAGCTGGATCTGACCGCTGAGGAGAAACTGAAAGGAATGGTGTCACTACTTCGCGATGAGGCATATCAATGGTGGCTCACAGTTCGGGATGGTGCCACAGCTGAGGATCTCACTTGGGAGTATGTTAAAGTGGCGTACTCGTAAGAAGTATGTTGGAATTAGTTATACCGATGCACGAGAGGAAGGAATTTCTGGGGCCCGGTTCAAGGGAACAAGTCCGTAGCAGCAGTCTGGTGAATTCTTAAGGTTGAGCCAGGTATACTCGAGGCATCGTGGCTACGAGCATGAGTGATGTGTCCAGTTTGAGGACAGCCTGAGGGATGATCTAAGGTTGTTGATAGCTCCGCAGCAGGAGCGGGAATTTACCGTGTTAGTAGAGAGGGCTAAAGTAGCTGAAGGAATTAAGGACTCTGTGAGGCAGAATACCGACCGGAATAGGCAAAAAAGAGGTTTTGGTTCGTCAGGGTCATCGGGAAATGCGCAGAAGAGGCCTAGGGTTGATGGGCAGCGAGGTCAACAAGTTGGTACCGAAGGGCAGTACCGTACTTGTGCGGAGTGTGGGAAGAGGCACCTAGGAGAGTGTTGGAAGAAGACAGGGGGATGTTTCAAGTATGGGTCCAAGGACCACATGATTAAGGACTGTCCTATAAAAATAGACGGGGGCCGACCAACGGGGTAGAATTTCAATCAGGCTGGAAGAGGTGGACAGCAGCCTCAGCAGGGTCGTGGTCCTAATGGTAGAGGAAATGGTGCTGGAAGAGGACGTGGAACACCGAGCAGAGGTGTTGGTAATACAGAGGCAAGATAGCCGAGTCTGGTGTATGCAGTTTGCCGGAGGGAGGATGAAGACGCGCCGGACGTCATAACCGGTACGTTCCTTATAGCGAACAAGCCTTATTTTGCTTTGATTGATGTGGGCTCGACCCATTCCTATGTTGCATGTAGTGTAGTTGAAACACTAGGCATAGACTCTGAACTATCTGATAGGGAGATGACTGTAGTAAGCCCATTAGGCCAAACTGTAGTGGTGCAAAAGATCTTTCGGAGTGTACCCTTAGAAATTCAGGGAGTGATATTTTCTACCGACTTAATGGAACTTCCCTTCGGAGAATTTGACCTCATACTTGGCATGGACTGGCTAGTAGAACACCGGGCTATATTGGATTGTGCAGCTAAGCGAATGGAGTTAAGGACGCTGGAGGATGAGGCGATAATTATGATAGGAGAAAGAAAGAACTACTTATCTAACGTAGTCTCTGCCTTAAAGGCTGATAAGATGGTAAGGAAAGGATATCCGGCTTTTCTGATGTGGGTCAGTGCCTTGGACACTAAGGAAACAAGTGTTGGAGGGGTTAGAACAGTAAGGGAATTTGTGGATGTCTTTCCGGAGGAATTACCTAGAATACCCCCTGATAGGGAGGTGGAGTTCGGAATTGACTTGTTGCCTGGAACGGTGCCAGTATCTATCGCTCCGTATAAAATGGCACCGAAGGAATTGGTTGAGCTCAAGGCTCAAATCCAAGAGTTGCTTGACTGTGGGTTCATTCAACCCAGTGTATCTCTATGGGGAGCACCGGTCTTGTTTGTGAAGAAGAAAGATGGGACTATGCGTATGTGCATAGATTACCGTCAGTTGAATAAGCTGACCATCAAGAACAAGTACCTGTTGCCAAGGATAGATGACTTGTTCGATCAACTGAAGGGGGCAGCGGTATTCTCAAAGATAGACATAAGGTCTGGATATCATCAACTTAAGGTGAAGGAAGCAGATATCCATAAGACAGCCTTCCGAACAAGATACGGGCATTATGAGTTCGTAGTAATGCCGTTTGGATTGACGAACGCCCCAGTCACGTTCATGGATATGATGAACCGGGTTTTTCAACCTTACTTGGATAGGTTCGTCGTTGTGTTCATAGACGATATCCTAGTATACTCCAAGTCTGAGGAGGAACATGATGAGCATCTCCGGATTGTGTTGCAAGTGTTAAGGGAGAAGAAGCTCTACGCCAAGTTCAGCAAGTGCGAGTTTTGGCTTAAGGAGGTTGCATTCTTAGGGCATGTAGTGTCTACAGAAGGGATAAGGGTGGATCCTAGGAAGATCGAAGCAGTGCTGGATTGAAAACCACCTAAGTCTGTGGCTGAGATTCGAAGTTTCTTGGGATTGGCAGGCTACTACAGAAGGTTTGTGGAAGGATTTTCATCAATAGCCGCACCTTTGACGAAGTTGTTGAGAAAGGAAGTACCTTTCGTATGGACAGATAAGCAACAGGAGAGCTTTGAGAAGCTTAAGAGGGTTTTGACCGAAGCTCCGGTCTTGATTCAACCGGAGGCAGGAAAGGACTTTGTGGTGTACTGTGACGCTTCTCACACGAGATTAGGATGCGTATTGATGCAAGATGGGAAGGTAGTCGCTTATGCGTCTCGGCAATTAAGGCCACATGAGGTTAACTACCCGACGCATGATTTGGAATTGGCGGCGGTGGTCTTTACTCTTAAGGTATGGAGGCATTATTTATATGGAGAAAAGTCGGTGATCTACACGACCACAAGAGCCTTAAGTATCTGCCGACTCGTAAGGAGTTGAACTTGAGACAGCGAAGGTGGGTGGAATTACTGAAGGATTATGATTGTTCCATAGATTATCATCCGGGCAAGGCAAATGTAGTGGCAGATGCCCTAAGTCGGAAAGTAGTGTCGGATCTGAGGGCAATGTTTGCACATCTTAGCTTGTATGATGATGGAAGTTTATTGGCAGAGTTGCAAGTCAAACTGACATGGTTGAATGAGGTGAAGGAAAGTCAGTTAATGGATGAGGACCTAAGTGATAAGCTACGGCAAGTGCAGAGTGGAGAGTTGGAAGATTATAGTATTAATGACGAGGGAGTATTGTGTTTCAAGGGTAAGGTTTGTATGCCAAAAACTAAGGAGTTAAGGCAGAGGATTCTTCGGGAATCGCATGGTAGCCCTTATGCTATGCATCCTGGAGGTAGTAAGTTGTACAGAGATCTAAGGGAACAGTTTTGGTGGCCTGGTCTTAAGAGGGAAGTTACAGAATTCATAGGGAAGTGTTTAACGTGTCAGCAAGTGAAGGCTGAACACCAAGTTCCGTCAGGGTTGCTTCAGCCGATAAAGATTCCGCAGTGGAAGTGGGAGAGAATCACCATGGACTTCGTTAGTGGGCTTCCCCTTACGCCTACTAAGAAGGACTCGGTATGGGTGATAGTGGACCGATTGACAAAGTTCGCGCATTTCATCCCAGTAAGAATTGATTATTCTTTACAGAAGTTAGCGAAGTTATATGTGGCAGAAATTGTGAGGTTGCATGGAGTGCCGGTATCGATAATCTCAGATAGGGATCCAAGGTTTATGTCTCAGTTCTGGAAAGCACTACATCAGGCTTTAGGCACCAGATTAGACTTCAGTACGGCTTTTCATCCACAGTCGGACGGGCAGTCGGAACGAGTAATCCAAGTGTTAGAGGATATGTTGAGGGGCTGTGTGATAGACTTCAGAGGAGGTTGGGAAGAATATTTGCCGTTAGCGAAATTTGCATACAACAACAAATATCAAGCCGTATTCGGATGGCACCGTATGAAGCGCTGTATGGATTCGAAGTGTCGCACACCTACGTGTTGGGCGGAATTGGGAGAACGCCGAGTTTTGGGCCCGAGAGATTTTGGCGAATCCGAGGAAAAGGTTGAAGTAATTCGCACGCGGTTAAAGGAAGCGTCGGCCGATGCAGGTTGTATGCGATCTTAAGCGAAAGGAGATAGAATTTGATGTGGGGGATCAAGTGTTTCTTAAGGTATCGCCTTAGAAGAAGGTTATGAGATTTGGTCGCAAAGGGAAATTAAGTCCAAGGTTTATAGGACCTTATCGGGTATTAAAGCGAGTTGGACCAGTGGCATACCAGTTAGAGTTGCCTTCGGAGTTGAAGTAGATGCACGACGTATTCCATGCTTCTATGTTATGTCGTTATCGATCGGATCCATCTCATGTAGTACCAGTTGAGGAGGTGGAGCTAAGGCCAGATTTGTCCTACGAGGAAGAGCCAATTTAGATTTTGGAACGAGATGTGAAAGTGCTACGAAGGAAGTCAATTCCTTTAGTCAAAGTGTTATAGCGCAATCATGGATCGGAAGAAGCTTCGTGGGAGCCGGAAGAAGCAATGCGACAGCAATACCCTTACTTATTTCAGCCAGGTAATTTCGAGGACGAAATTATTTTAAGGGGGGTAGAACTGTAATATCCGGGATTTATAGCTTATGCATTAATGCTAAATTGTATGAAGTAGCATGCCTATGTGTGTTCTGATTGTGTTGTATGAATTGTGTGAACCTTAGAATGTAGGAAAATGCCTTAGAAATTATTAGATTTTAAATTCAAAAGAGGAAGCTAGGCAGAGTAGCCTTAAGAGAAATTGTAGGGGAAACATGACACACAAATGGGCTTGGTTAAGTGGCTTGGAGGCGCCACTCAAGGCCTCTGTAAATGACGCCACAAACAGGTGCGAATGGGCCAAGGTTTGAGTCGCATGGGAAGCTAAATAAAAGCTTTTATTTTGCGGCAACAAGGAGCAGAGGTGGACGGCATGAGGAGACTGAGGGAGGAGCTTTAGATAGATTCAAATTCCTTTTAAATTCGGCAAAGCTAGGAGATAATTATTGATTTTATTTGAATTATTTTGAATAAGTAAGAGAAGAGGAAAAATAGGAGAATAACAAAGATAAGCTAGTGTAGCCGAATTTATCAGTAGATATGCATCTTTTTCTTTTGTTTTCTTTTATTCTCTCAACTCTTGCTAGCCGAAATCTTCTTCTCCCTAAAGATCACCATTGCTGATTCCTCCCAAGTCCCATACTCTTCCATTGAAGCCGAATCCCCCTCATAAATCTTCCTCTTCTTTTTCTCTCAATCTTCCAAAAGCCGAAAGCAGGTTCTTTTTAGACCATAGCCGATTGGTTCATTAAAACCCCAAATGCCAAAACTTGTGTGATCATCATCTAGCCATAACCGAATATTACTGTGGATTCAAGCAAGGGAGCAATCGATTTCAGTACTAAGGGTAAGATCAGTCGTTATTCGATTTTCAATCCTTTCTCCTATTAGCCGAAAGTTGAATCTAATCCCAGTGATGCTCTTTGGCTGAATCATTGAAGGAGAATCTCGAGATTTCTTCTAAGCCAACAACAATAGAAGATCATTCGGGTTTTGGTTAGCTAAGGTAAGAAACGCATGATCTTAGGCCAAAGGCTATTTATTAAAGTTCATTGAAGTGATTGGAAATTGGATCTAACCCATGTCTATAGGGATTTCGACAACTTCATAGCCAGAGACCACTTTCGGGATTTAAGATTCGCAAGGTAAGGAGGTGTAATATTTGGCCATATTGGTTATTATGTTAGTCGAATCTGACCATGGTTATTTAGGGGCAGTCGACAGTGGTATACAAGGATTTCGGGATTCAAAATCGCAAGGTAAGTGCACATACACATTCGGCCAAGGCCCTATTTAGTAACTTAGATCTATTTCTTACTTAATTCAAAAGCCGAACACTAACCAAGTCAATTGATCTAGTGTTAGCCGATTTTAAGGAGGAAATACTACAATGTTTCGGGATTTGATTAGTAATCAAATCGGCAGCAAGGAACTGAGGATCTAGAGTATTAGATCGAGATTCTTGGGATTTCAGTGAACTCGTTAAGTAGACCAGGTGTGTATCCCACACTGAATCTTGATTGATTTACGGTATTATTTTAATATATGTGTTAATAATAATATGAAAAGTGGGCTAAGGTACCATGCAATGGTACAAAGTACTCAGGTACGTAATCTTAACATCATGTTAATAAATGTTATGAACATGTGGAATATGGCATGTATGTGAATATTGATAAAAATGTGAAATAAGGCCTAAGCCTTGATGATTGCATGATTTGTATGACATGGGGCATATGGGTTATATGGAAAGGGGAAGTGATCTGGTGGTTTATACCACAATATCTAAATGTGGTGACTTCGGTCACATAATCCGAATGTGGTGACTCATGTCACAATAACTGAATGTGGTGACTTATGTCACAAAATATATTATCTGGTGGCTATGCCACGAATTTATAAGGGCGATGTGCTAGTCGTCTGCAGCGATAGCCTTCGATGATGTGTAGCGGATGGGTGGGTCGATTTAGTAATCCCCACGGTGTGATGGTTGGTACGGGTGATGTGTAGCGGATGGTTATCTAGGTTTGGGTTCGGGATTGCATCATTATATTTAATTGCTATTTGTATATGTATGAATTGTTATGCCTAAATCATTGGGATTTAGTGTTGGCTGTACACACTGAGTCTGTTTGACTCACCCCGTTATGGGATATTTTTCATGTGACACTCAGTAATGGACCGGGTCGGCAGGAGCTCCGTGGTGGCCATGCTCAGCACAGAAATTATTTTATTTTGGACTTTCTATTTTCAAGTATTTTGGATTTATTTTGGGTTTTGTTTTGATGTAATAAGGCTACTAGTAGAAAACTGTTTATGCATGCATTTTAATTATTTAGTATGATACGAATTTTATAAATTTAAAGTTTAAGCAATTTTTCTTAAAAATGAATTTTAAATGTTTAGACACCTAAACGCAAACGATTTTCGAATTAAAGATTAAACCCCAAAACAACTCAGTATTTTTATAAAACCACCCCAAATTTTCTGAAGTAATAAACATGAAATTAAAACGTTTTACTTGAGGAACATACCAGATCCGGTCTGGGCTCGTGGGCCGGGTTTGGGGTGTTTCACTCTTCAAGACAATTCATCCTCGAATCGACCCGTTGGTGTTCCGAACAAAATTCCTTTTGGCGTGGTTTACCTCAGTCAAATGGGGCGGATAGTTTTCGAATCACCTGAAAAAGATAACCATTAGTTAGCAAGAGTTGTTTCAAACAGACTTGCAAACCAAATATGAGCAAAACAAGACAAGTAAGTCACACGCAAATGGGCATAAACACATTATCATACAAAAGGAACAATGCCTTATCAAATGTTTGACTCAGGTTGGAATATATTTCAAGGCATGCATACGATCTAATTGAATTCCACAAGTCAAAATCATCATGCGAGTAACACATCAAATGATAGATATAATCGTCACAGGCAGATATTTGAAATGGTTTACATGCATCACGAAATTGTACAATAATATCATGCATTGGTCGATATATGGACTCTTTTACACGAGAATTATCAAAATTATCAAACATAAGAATCCTTTCATCAATCATCAAGACAGATAGATCATCAATAAGCAGAATAGGACATTCAAACAATTCATGATCTAAATGATTTACAATAGGGTAAACAGTAACATGAGTTCTATCAACATCCAAAGAGAGCAAAATGGATTCATAAGTTTCAAGTGTCTTACCTTCGGGAGTTGAAAGAAAAAGATCGACTTTACCTTTCTCCGTTAGCACAAACCTTCGATCCTCGAAAATATATTGTAGTCGAAGCTTCGCAGTTGAATTGACCTTTTCCAAACGATATGTGAACTCCATGTACAACCACAAAACTTGCTTAAGGAACGAGTAAAAATTGAACAAAAAGTGGGCAAAGTTCGTTACCTTATTCAAAAGCCAAGTATTGAAGCAATAGGAATTTCTCACACACAATTTATGATACTTGATTTTTCCACAAAACGAATCAGAAATAATTCCCGGTTTAAAAACATGTGTTTGATTATTTAGGTCAAGATGTAGCAACAATTTTGATAAATCAAACATGTTTAACCAATAGGACTTGTACATATTCAGAAACGAACAATCAAAACTCTTGACATGCTTCAAAATAGATTTGCAAAAACTCAATGATTTCGTATAGGACAATGAACAAATCTCGTACTTACCACAATCAAGTAAATTGGGCTTAAAAGAAAATTCATCGTCATACTTAATCGAGTCTTGCATTTGCTGGACATACGTTACTCCACCGTCATACTTTGCAACGCAATGATTTTTAATAAACAAACTCGTCTTACCATCATTTAAAACATCACAATGAATCGAGGGATGGCAGATGACGATATTATCCTCATAATCACAACCATTAGAAAAATTTGGTGGAGACTGAAACGTTTCGAAGCACTTACCTTCCTTACCTTCAATCTCGTGGGGTGAAATCTTACCTTTTTTGATCATATGAAAATGTCTTTCGTCGGGAAGGTATTGGATTTGAAAGTCATCGTGCGATATGTCGAGAACCTGAAATGAAGAAACATAAGAATAACAAAGTTCCGATGAGTTAGCTAAATCAATACTCACTTTTTCTCGTTCATCTTGTTCTTTTATTTCTTTTTCAACATCTTTTTCTTTTTATATCTCAATTTTTTTTCTCAATCTCGATTTCTTTTTCAATTTTTCTTTCTTTATTTTCTTTTTCTTCTTTTTCAATCTCTTTTTCTTCACTCTCATTTTTATTTTCTTTTCTCTCATTTTTACTTTCAAATTCTTTCTCTTTTTCTCTTTCATTTTGATTACAACAAGAAGATGTTTCAAAAGAATCAAAAATATAAGGGTTTGCCTCAGGTTCGAGGAAATGTTCTCATAGATATCACGACCGATTCTTTGTGGAAGATTCCTCGTGCGTGACATTTTCGAATCATAAGACGAATAATTCATGCGATCTCGTTCGTCACCGTAATTGGATTCAAACTCGAAATTCGCTTTGCTTCACCTTGAATCCTTCATCGAATGAGAATCATGATTTGAACCACTTCGAGAATGATCTTTCGTGGATGAATACTTCGACGCATATGAACCATGTTCACTTCCTTGTTGGTAACCTTGAAAGGTCTCCAATTCGCGGTTTGATTCATACCGTCTTGAACTTCTTGAGGAATAAAAATCTCTATCAAAATCTCTTCTCGGATGATCTTCAAATGCGTGTCTTTGAGACGGTCTTGACTCCATCCTTCGACTTGAAGAAAGTTGTTCTTGTTGGTCTCGTTCCTCGATTCGATCCAATCGCTTTTGCAACTTGTCAAACTTGGTGTTCACGATTCTTCTCATCCCGTTCAACAAGTATTGATAATCAAATTCTGACAACACTTCTTGATTCATGTTTATTTTTTGAAAAGAAACATTGTTAAAACAAAGCAAAGATAATACCTTACTAAAAAAACTCACAAGTCACTCACAAAGAAAAAATATCACTCCACTCGTGTTTCACTCGTTTTATGGATTTTTCTCTAATGAGTACACTCGTTCCTTTTTACCTCTCAACCTCACTCTCACAAATTTGTACTTCGTTTTGAAAGACTTATTTACTGCTCGAGGGTCAGCTTCAAATTGGTTACAAGGGTTAAATGATTTACAGGTATAGGGAAGGCTGAAAAAGAAAAAAAAATTGGTATGAGTGTGGCGTTGGGGTGGGAAGGATGAAAACAAAATAATGGTAGAAAGATCAGGGTAGAAAGATGAAAACGAAGCAACTTGCCAAAAACTTTCACTATCCTTTTTTTTATATTCGTATCTTTTTTTTTTCAATTTTCATATTTTTTTTGAATTTTTTAACTTACGAACTAACTTCTGGCTTTATGCTCTTCGTCAAAACTCCTTATTTTGTAGCTCTGATACCAGATGATACTTCACCTCGGAATGAGTCGAGTCGTATGCGAATTGCCCAATCGTCTACGAGGAGGAAAATGTGTCTTCGGAAAATAATAGAAAATATAGTTAGATTTGCGGAGGCTATTGAATGAATTTGTTTAGAAAAGGGAATTGAGTTAGGAATGGAGGTTTGAAATGAAGGAAATGATTTAGGAGACGGAAGGGTTAGGTTCGGCTATGGATGATAGTAATGAAGATGGTAGTTGTAAATGACTCAGTTTAATGGGATGGAAAGAAAATGGATGAATGTCAAGTATGAAATGGATTGGTGGAGATGGAGAGATGGACTTAAACACAGAAACGATTCAACACTAGAAAAGTGTCACCCCGGTTTCTATAATTGTTTAAGGTGGAAAAATGGAAATCGATGATGGACCACGACCCATTATCTAAAAAGATATGAACCGATGGTATAAGGGAATGAAAGAACAAGTGATAGATGCCACAAGCTTAGCTTGATAAGTCTAAGTAACTTGTACAAAAACGAAGAGGAGATAAACCTCACTCAAGAACATAAGTTCATGAAATATTATCAAAGTTCAAAGTTCTTAACTTTACAAATGAAAATAGCAAATATTTATAGCCAACTAGAGAGCTAGCTGAATGGACATAAAACACTTAATAACTAAGTTTAATTTTAGCTATAAATTGCTGGAAAAATCGGGAATAAAATCCCTTGAATTCCTTGGCAAAATTTGACTGATCATGGCCCTTTATGTGCTTGCAAAATTTGGCTGAAAGTTGAACCAAATGGACAGTTTCTAGAACAACATGGTTCGGCTAGACATGGATGGATGTTGTCTACATTCGGCCTTGGTCTTTTAATGAAGCTTGAATGTCCCTTGGAGAAGATAAACGGTCATCTTTGAAAGGAAATAACCCTTTGGCCGAATGGTCACTTGGGAAGAGCACCAAACAGCAACCTCTTGAACTCTACGAAAAAGCCACCAGCTGGTCATTGAATTCCTTGCCCTTTGATCTCCACGACGAAGCTTGAAGAAGAAATAATCAGCACTTAAATGCCGTCCATGCATGGTGTAAATATAACCCAACAGCTCCTTTAATATTGCACCTTTTAATCACATGGGAAAAGAAACCAGCAGCTCATTAACTCCTTTGTTGTTCACGAAAAATGTGCTTTGAAGAGCTGAACAAACAGCTCATTAAATAACGTCCCATGCATGTTCGACAACCCCTTAAATGCCGTTTCATGCATGCGTAGCTGAACTCTGCCGTCCTAACCAAGCACCAACATCTTCTTTAATTTCAGCCAGCATGCTTCTTTATTGCTGCTGCTAATCACAAAAATTGCACTTTAGTGGCTGCAATAAATTCGGCCGTACCTACAAGATGCAAGAACCAATTTAATGAGGTAAAATCGGCTGGACAAAGAGTTAAAACACTGATAAATTTGGCAGCCACACTTTAAGACACAATTTAAAACATGTAATAGCCACAAACATATTAATTCGGCTGGACACTTTAAAATTTGCTGCACATTAAATTGGTCTGAAACTAGACATATTAAAATCAACTTAAAAACATGTAATAAAATGTGACAAATTAAATTCAACTAAGACAAATTAAATTCCTCACAAATTAAATTATTAGGACACTTTAATTTGCTATGGGAAAATTAATAGATAAAATGTTCAATTTATTTAAAGCATTAAATTTAAATAATCAGCTCAATGAGCTGGAGTGAGCTCGAGTGAGCTCAAATTGAGCTCAAATGGACTAATCCGGCTCAATTTGGAAATGCACCAAAGTGCACATTAGCTCCACGACACTTGGGTCATTTGATCCGAACTCCAACAATTTGTTAAACGTTGGTGCCCCAGGCGTGCCCGTATCATTAAGGCTATGGCCGAACCTAGACAATGGCTGGTGGGCTGCTCATGCATTCATCTTTTTAAAATACATTTGCTTAAGCCTTAAGGAGCTCCACATTCAGCCGAATCTTACTGGACATTTTAATAGATTATTTCTAGAAAATTCTAGTTGTTTGTAACACCCCTTACCCGTATTCAAGCCAGAATAGGGTTTGAGGCATTACCTAACTAATCTTGCTTAAAGATCTCGAATAGGGTTATAAAATTTTGTTTAAACCCAAAACTTGCACATAATCGGCCTAGGAGGCCCTAAACATACTTCCGAGAGGTATCGGAACTATTTTGGGAACTTTTATGAGTTTGAGAAACTTTTCAACAAAACAGGGGCCACACGCCCGTGTGGGTTTAGGGACACGCCCATGTGCCCCTAAGGCATGCTCGTGCCTTCCACCCGTGGTCGACACTGACTAATTTCACACAGCCTTGGCACGCCCGTGGCCCTGGCCCGTGTGCCAAATTTTGGCATTCTGACATATCCCCACGACCTATACACACGTCTGTGTGCTTCAGCCGTGTGGCGATTTGAATTCCAAGTGCAAGGTGCAGACTTCACACGGCCTGGGCATACGCCCATGTGCTAACCGTACTTCCCACACGGTCTAGACACACGCCCATGTGCCCACCCATGTGGACAACTAGAAGGCTATCTACCAAGCCCTTTGCCACCCTACATTGCATGCATACATACACCAATTCCATTTAACACAATTCATGACCCAAAGACACATCTAAATACTCCATTTAACATCCATACACAAGGGCATACACTTCAAGAAAATCACATTCATTAAGGAAAAGAATTTGCCAAGTATTTGTCTAACTTAAAACCATTTACAAAATGACTTTAGTAACATACATAGCCAACACTTTGGCTAACAATTACAACTTAACAAAATACTCGAGTCCTATACATGCCATACTCAAAATAAGTCTAAATTGTTATACCAAAGTGATGTCGATAGTGTGATATCCGAACTCCTTCGTCCATGATCCCCAAGTTATCTTGGTAATACTACAAGGAAAAAGGGCAATGAAAGGGGTAAGCATAAAGCTTAGTAAGTTTGTAAGTAAATAAATAGCAACAATAAGCTCATAATATAATCCACCCCTGGCATTAATTAACCATACACAAGTCATAGGTTTCTTGCCATACTTACTCACTTTTACCCTTATTTAGCACATACCGTGCCACGTATCGTAATTGTTTCTTCGTGACCCATTCACGAGTACCTGTATTCCCTCATTCACATGACTTTAGTACGATCTCATTTCTACTACTAAACTCATCTACTTATCCCATTAATCAATTGGGAAAATCAAAGACGCATATTCGACGTCATTCATGTAGGGACGAAGCCAATGTCACATCCCCGATGTGGTCTTACATGGAGTTACTTTTAAACGTCAATGCCATATCCCAGATATGGTCTTATATGGTCTTATACGATTTTCATTTTCATTCCCGAAGCCATATCCCTGATGTGGTCTTATACGGGATCTCAACTCAGTACCGAGGCCATGTCCCGGACGTGGTCTTATACGGGACCTTATCTATTTCGTATCTCAATGATAGCATTTTCATATTCACATGGTCCACTAGGACTTCAACATCTCATTCAACATCAATTTAATGGAGTGTCATGCATAAATATGATATTAAGCATTCTCAATTATGCTAACATAAATTTTGCATTAATCACATACAAACTTACCTCGATTTCAAAATGAGCTAGCTCGACGGTTTAGTCTGAGACTTTGTTCTTTCCCCGATCGAGGCAGATTCTTGGTTCTTCTTGCTCTATAATAGCAATTTAGCTCATTTTAATCATCTCATTAATAAAAGCATTTAAAAAATCATGCTTAGGCAAAATTACTATTTTGACCCTAGACTTTGGCAAAATGACCATTTTGCCCCTAGGCTCAGAAATAAATTCTAATCACATTTCTACCTTCAACAAGCCTAGGTGAACATCTAATTCTCTTATAGCTATCACCAAAACTCAACATTTCACATAATTACTACAAATTTGTGACCTTTTCATCAAGATCCAATTAGGTGTTTTCATGGCAACACCTTTCACAAGAGTTGTTCATCTAACAACCAAGACTCATTTTCTTCCATAAAACTGCAGCAATTGACTATGATAGCTCTCATGGAAAAACTCTAAACTTTTCACCATATTGCACAATAGTCCCCTCATTTGAAAGCTTAAGCTTTAGGGGTCCCAAAAGTACAACTATTTTCAAGAAAAGAGCACTAGAACACTTACTTGTGAAGAGATGAGTGTGCTAAAATTTTTGAAGCTTTCTTCCCTCTAATTGCTGCTAATTTTCGGTGGAAGAGTGAAAGATAAAAAGATGATGATGTGAGCTCGCCCAACAAGCTAGGAGCCAAATCTTTGGAGCTGCCCTCGGGTCCCATCACTCGAGCTCGTGCTAAGAAATTCCAAGAAGCCGTAGCAAGCTACATTGGTCGAGTGTGGGAAGATGGAGTTGCCGAACACAAAGTGCCCAGCTCAACTAGCTTGATTTGCACCTTTCTTCAAGCTGACTTAGTTCGTGTTAGCCTAGTTCAGCTCCATTCGGCATTCAACTAGCTCAATGAGCTGAATGTGTTTTAATTTTAATAAATATGAATTAGTTTAGTTAGTTAATTCAGCTCAAGTTAATTTATTAAATAAATCTGGACATTTTAATTATTAAGTATTAAATATGTGTTTTTAATTAATGTGTGTTATTATTGTGTCTTAAATTTAGACATGAATTAATTATGTCTAGTTTAATTACACAATTTTAATGTGTCCAAACTTAAGAAAATTTTATTAGCTACTGTTAATTAATTTGTCTTAGTTCAATTAATATGTCTTAAATTACTTAATGTATTTTAGTCTAATTAAGTGGTTTAGCCGAATTTATTATGTTTAAGCATCATTTAATTGCTGCCAATTAATTCTTTGCAGCATGCATGGATGGACGGCAAAGGGGAGCTTAAAGTGTGCATGAATGGCAATCAAGGGTCATGACCATTAAAGAACATGCCGGCCGAATTAAAGAAGGTGTTGGCACAAGGTTCGACGGCATAAATGAGTCGATGATTCACTTTCCAAGGCTCTTTTTGTGTGCAGCAAAAACACCATTAATGTGCTGGAATTCTTCATGCATGAACATCATTTATGGAGATGTTGGAGCTTGGAACGGCAATAAAGGCATTGTCCAGCATGAATGGACGAAATTAATGCATTAATGTGCAACATTTTTTTGTTGGCTGAATTTAATGACCTGTTGGGCATGCATGAATGCCATTTAATGGTTGTTGGTGCCTTTTTCGTGAACATAAGGGGACAAGGTATTAAATTTGGCTGGTGCATCTTGAGAACATCAAAGTAGCTGCTGTTGTAGCTTCCCAAGGGGGGCAATTCGTGGAGTGCAAGAGCCATCAGCCCTCTCATTAATTTTTGGCAACTATTGAGCTTAAATGCTGCTCATATTCGGCCAATGGACACGCCTCTTCAAGGATGGCTATTTCTCTTCTCCAAAGTAGCAATTAAATGCCATTTAAAGCCAAAATTGAATGTGGATACATTCAACTAAGTTCAGCCAAATTTTCCATTTCTAGAAGCAAGACCATTCAGATTTTTAAGTCTAATTTCTTCTAGAATATGTGTTAGGAAACTACTAGGAAACTTCCAAGGAAGCTTAAGGATTAAGGGCTGGATAAGAGACTATTCGGCTAGCCTTTGTCTAGCTTATAAATAGGCTATGTAATCTTCATTTTGGGGATAATGAACATTTTTATAACTTTGATATATATTGTGAGGTTGTTTTCAACTCTCAATTATCTCCAAAGACTCGTTGACTTATCAAGCATTCACTTGTGGCGTCACCCTTGTCTTTGATTACCGAACTTATCACTTTGAAAACCCCCAAAGTGTGGCGTTCAATCATACCAAGGTTCCTATCATTAGTTGATAGTGGGTCAAGGTTTTCCATTAACCTTATCCTTCCACCGAACCCTTTTTCTCAACCTAAGAGTTCACTTAAGATTCGGGTTAACACACATCTTATTGTGTTAGTTCAGCTTTGAACCCTTAGCTAAATATACCTTTCATCTTTACCCACACATTTTACCCAATCACAAATCCATTTGAACCAATCCTTCTTTTTGTTGAACCATTCTTTGAATTTGAAGCCTTTTACTTACTCCAATTTACGATCGAGCACGTAATACGACTCGAACCTTCAACGCATCGAGGCCGTATCAAGTTGGTATCAGAGCTCGTTAAATTCAAGTAAGTACCGACGTTTTTGGGAGTTCTGGGATTAGTTTATTAAAAAAATCGTATAAAGAATATCGTAAAAAAAATCAAAAGTCATATTTTATATCCAAGTCTTGTATTAGAAGTATTTACAAAAAAAAAGAATATACGAATTTAAAAAAAAAGTGTGTTAAGTTGTTTCGATCTTCTTTCATTCAATTTCCCCGATTCTTTCACTAAACCCCTCTTCTATTCCAATCGCCACACTCAAACCAAATACCAACTTTTATTTTATAGCCTATCCTAGTCCCGACAATAGTCTCCTACCAAGCCACATCAAGTTTGTAAGCCGACCCCAAAGTGGTGCTGATTCGTCTACCTAGTCTACGGAGAACTTTGAGAGGCGAAGACCGAGTGGAAAAAGGTAAGAGAGTTAGTCATAATATTAGAGAGAGAAAAAAAGCTAAAAATTGAGTGAATTTCTTTCCGAGTGACTTGTGAGGTTTTTGTGGTAAGGTGTTTAATTTTGTTTTATTTTGAGCACTAACATTCTTCTTTCAGTAACAAAGTCATGTCTCGCGAAGAGTTCACCGAATCGGAGTTTCAATATTTGGCACAAGAAATACGAAGGATGGTGAATTCAAAAGTTGACAAATTACACGAAAGATTGAATCGTGTGGAACAAGGACCCTTCTATGAACGAGACGCTTCAAGTCAAAAAATAGAACCAAGAACCCCAGGAGATATACCCCCAAATATTACTTGAAGAAGTCCCGGCGTGATTCTTTTTCACTGTTGATTCCGAGACGAGGAGTTGACTATGACTCTTACTCCTTCCAAGATGACGTGCAAGTTGATCAATATACCCGTTCAGAAACTTCGAAGAAAATATCCACGAAGTATTCTTCCCAAAGAACCACTCCTGATGACTATTCGAGAAGTGACCATTATCGAGACTCCTACTCAACAAGGCCGTCAAGACGGAGAGAAGACAATTACAAGCTCGATCCCTTTCAAGGTGACAAACGGGAAAGCACGAGTTGTTCGACGTATGAATCAAAGAAGTCTCGCCCGAAGAATCTCACACGAAGGATCGAACGTGATTTCTATGAGAAAATGACTTCTTTCTTTGAGGCAAATCCTTATATTCTCGATTCTTTTGTATCATCTACGAGTTGTAACGAAAATGAAAAAGAAAACGAGAGAAAAGAAAATAAAAATGATAGTGAAGAAAAAGAGATTGAAAAAGAATAAAAAGAAAATAAAGAAAAAGAATTTGAAAAAGAATTTGAGAGAGAAAAAGAAAATGAAGAAAGAAAATTTGAAATCGAGATTGAGAAAGAAAGAAAAGAAATTGAGATTGAGGAAAAAAGAGAAATAGAAAAAGAAGTGAGAGAAAAGAATGAGCGAAAAAAAAGAGAGAGTAGAATCAACTAACTCATTTGAAGTTTGTTCTTCTTCTGTTTCTTCATTCCAGGTTCCTGACAAATCGCAAGAAGACTTTCAACTACAATACCTTCCCGACAAGCGTCGTTTTTGTTTTATTGAAAAAGGTAAAGTTGAAAGTGAGGTTGAACCTCCCGAGCTGGAAGGTAAAGAAGGTAAGTGCGGTGAGACTCACATATCACTTAAACTTCTACCACCCTCCTTGAATAATAAAAACATTATTATCGATGGTTTCATCTTCGAAAAGGCCACATACCTTGATTCGACTAATTTGCCTTTCTTGACTAAAGCTGTTGTTTCAAATAATGGCAAAGAAAATTTTGTTGACGATTTTGAAGATGAGGTAACGTATATTCGGAAAATGCAAGACTCGATCAGGTATGACGATGACTTTTCTTTTAATCCCAACTTCTTTGATTGCGGGTATTATGAGATTTGTTCATTGTCTAATGCGAAATCTTTGAGTTTTTGCAAATCAGTTTTAAAACATGTCGAGTTTTGATTGCTCGATCTTGAAAGTGCATAATTCTTATTGGTTTAATAAGTTTGATTTATCGAGACCATTGGTACATCTTGACTCAAATAATCAAAATCAAGTTTTTAAACCGGGCATTGTTTTTGATCCGTTTGATGGAAAAAGCAAGTATCATCAATTGTATGCGAGAAATTCCTATTGTTTCGATACTTGGTTTGTGAGTAAGGTTGCGAAATTTGTTCATTTTGTTTTTAATTTTTATACGCTCCTTAAACAAATTTTGTGGATGCACTTAAAATTCACTTTCCATCCGAAAAGGTTCGAATCGAACGTGAAGCTTCGACTACACTACATGCCTACGGAAAGAAGGTTTGTAATGTACGAACAAGGTAAGAATGATCTTTGTCATTCTGTGCATAAAGGTAAGATTTCTAAAATTGTTGATGCATTTTTGCTCTCTTTGGATGGTGATAAGCTTTGCGTTGCTGATTTCGTCTTTGTGAAACATTTAGATCATGATATGCTTAATCGTTCTATTTTGCTTGTCTGTGATCTACTTGTTGACAAAAGGAATATTGTGTTTGATAATTTTTATTTATATGTGAGTAATTTCATAAATCATCCAATTCAAGATGTGGATGTTCACTTTCGAGTACCATATGCATTTTCTCAACTACTTGCTTGTGACAATTATATCTATCACTTGATGTGTTACTCGCATGTTGATTTTGACTTGTGGAATCCATTTAAATCGTATGCATGCCTTGAAGCTTATTCCATTAAGTCTCAAACATTTGACAAAGCATTGTTCCTTTTATATGATAAAGTGTTTATGCCCGTGTGCGTGTGAACTATTTGTCTTGTTTTGCTCATAATCGGGTTGCAAGTATGTTTAAAACATTTCTTGTTGATTCTTGAATTTTCTTTTCAGGTGATTCGAAAACCACCCGCCCTATTTGACTGAGGTAAACCGAGTCAAAAGAAGTTTTGTCCGGAAAACCAACGGGTCGATTCGAGGATGAATCACCTTGAAGAGGGGGGATGATGTGAACTCGCCCAACAAGCTAGGAGCTGAATCTTTGGAGCTGCCCTCGGGTCCCATCACTCGAGCTCGTGCTAAGAAATTCCAAGAAGCCGTAGCAAGGTACATTGGCCAAGTGTGGGAAGATGGAGTTGCCGAACACAAAGTGCCCAACTCAACTAGCTTGATTCGCACCTTTCTTCAAGCTGACTTAGCTCGTGTTAGCCTAGTTCAGCTCCATTCGGCATTCAACTAGCTCAATGAGCCGAATGTGTTTTAATTTTAATAAATATGAATTATTTTAGTTAGTTAATTCAGCTCAAGTTAATTTATTAAATAAATCTGGAAATTTTAATTATTAAGTATTAAATATGTGTTTTTAATTAATGTGTGTTATTATTGTGTCTTAAATTTAGACATGAATTAATTATGTCTAGTTTAATTACACAATTTTAATGTGTCCAAACTTAAGACAAATTTATTAGCTGCTGTTAATTAATTTGTCTTAGTTCAATTAATATGTCTTAAATTACTTAATGTATTTTAGTCTAAATAAGTGGTTTAGCCGAATTTAATATGTTTAAGCATCATTTAATTGCTGCCAATTAATTCTTTGCAGCATGCATGGATGGATGGCAAAGGGGGAGCTTAAAGTGTGCATGAATGGCAATCAAGGGCTGTAGCCATTAAAGAACATGCTGGCCGAATTTAAGAAGGTGTTGGCACAAGGTTCGGATGGCATAAATGAGCTGATGATTCAGCTTTCCAAGGCTCTTTTTTTTTTGTGCAGCAAAAACACCATTAATGTGCTAGAATTCTTCATGCATGAACATCATTTATGGAGATGTTGAAGCTTGGAACGACAATAAAGGCATTGTCCAGCATGAATGGACGAAATTAATGCATTAATGTGCAGCATTTTTTTGTTGGACGAATCTAATGACTTGTTGGGCATGCATGAATGCCATTTAATGGTTGTTGGTGCCTTTTTCATGAACATAAGGGGACAAGGTATTAAATTCGGCATGTGCATCTTGAGAACATCAAAGTAGTTGCTGTTGTAGCTTCCCAAGGGGGCCAATTCATGGAGTGCAAGAGCCATCAACCCTCTCATTAATTTTCGGTAACTATTGAGCTTAAATGCTGCTCATATTCGGCCAATGGACACACCTCTTCAAGGATGGCTATTCCTCTTCTCCAAGGCAGCCATTTAAAGCCAAAACCGAATGTGGATACATTCAACTAAGTCCAGTCAAATTTTCCATTTCTAGAAGCAAGACCATTCAGATTTTTAAGTCTAATTTCTTCTAGAATATGTGTTAGGAAACTACTAGGAAATTTCCAAGGAAGCTTAAGGATTAAGGGCTGGATAAGGGACTATTTGGCTAGCCTTTGTCTAGCTTATAAATAGGCTATGTAATCTTCATTTTGGGGATAATGAACATTTTTTATAACTTTGATATACATTGTGAGGTTGTTTTCAACTCTCAATTATCTCCAAAGACTCGTTGACTTATCAAGCATTCACTTGTGGCGTCATCCTTGTCTTTGATTACCGAACTTATCACTTTGAAAACCCCTAAAGTGTGGCGTTCAATCATACCAAGGTTCCTATCATTAGTTGATAGTGGGTCAAGGTTTTCCATTATTACCTTAGCCTTCCACCGAACCCTTTTTCTCAACCTAAGAGTTCACTTAAGATTCGGGTTAACACACATCTTATAGTGTTAGTTCAGCTTTGAACCCTTAGCTAAATATACCTTTCATCTTTACCCATACATTTTACCCAATCACAAATCCATTTGAACCAATCCTTCTTTTTGTTGAACCATTCTTTGAATTTGAAGCCTTTTACTTACTCCAATTTACGATCGAGCACGTAATACGACTCGAACCTTCAACGCATCGAGGCCGTATCAAGTTGGTATCAGAGCTCGTTAAATTCAAGTAAGTACCGACGTTTTTGGAAGTTCTGGGATTAGTTTATTAAAAAAATCGTATAAAGAATATCGTAAAAAAAATCAAAAGTCATATTTTATATCCAAGTCTTGTATTAGAAGTATTTACAAAAAAAAAAAGAATATACGAATTTAAAAAAAAAGTGTGTTAAGTTGTTTCGATCTTCTTTCATTCAATTTCCCCGATTCTTTCACTAAACCCCTCTTCTATTCCAATCGCCACACTCAAACCAAATACCAACTTTTATTTTATAGCCTATCCTAGTCCCGGCAATAGTCTCCTACCAAGCCACATCAAGTTTATAAGCCGACCCCAAAGTGGTGCTGATTCGTCTACCTAGTCTGCGGAGAACTTTGAGAGGCGAAGACCGAGTGGAAAAAGGCAAGAGAGTTAGTGAGAATATTAGAGAGAGAAAAAAAGCTGAAAATTGAGTGAATTTCTTTCCGAGTGACTTGTGAGGTTTTTGTGGTAAGGTATTTAATTTTTTTTATTTTGAGCACTAACATTCTTCTTTCAGCAACAAAGTTATGTCTCGCGAAGAGTTCACTGAATCGGAGTTTCAATATTTGGCACAAGAAATGCGAAGGATGGTGAATTCAAAATTTGACAAATTGCACAAAAGATTGAATCGTGTGGAACAAGGAGCCTTCTATGAGTGAGACGCTTCAAGTTGAAAAACAGAACCGAGAACCCCACGGAGATATACCTCCGAATATTACTTGAAGAAGTCCCGACGTGATTCTTTTTCACTGTCGATTCCGAGACGAGGAGTTGACTATGACTCTTACTCTTTCCAAGATGACGTGCAAGTTGATCAATATACCCATTCAGAAACTTCGAAGAAAATATCCACGAAGTATTCTTCCCAAAGAACCACTCCCGATGACTATTCGAGAAGTGACATTATCGAGACTCCTACTCAACAAGGCCGTCAAGATGGAGAGAAGACAATTACAAGCTTGATCCCTTTCAAGGCAACGAACGAGAGAGCACGAGTTATTCGACGTATGAATCAAAGAAGTCCCGCCCGAAGAATCTCACACGAAGGATCAAACGTGATTTCTATGGGAAAATGACTTCTTTCTTTGAGGCAAATCCTTATATTCTCGATTCTTTTGTATCATCTACGAGTTGTAACGAAAATGAAAAAGAAAACAAGGGAAAAGAAAATAAAAATGATAGTGAAGAAAAAGAGATTGAAAAAGAAGAAAAAGAAAATAAAGAAAAAGAATTTGAAAAAGAATTTGAGAGAGAAAAAGAAAATGAAGAAAGAAAATTTGAAATCGAGATTGAGAAAGAAAAAAAGAAATTGAGATTGAGGAAAAAAGAGAAATAGAAAAAGAAGTGAGAGAAAAGAATGAGCGAAAAAAAGAGAGAGTTGAATCAACTGACTCATTTGAAGTTTTTTCTTCTTCTGTTTCTTCATTCCAGGTTCCCGACAAATCGCAAGAAGACTTTCAACTACAATACCTTCCCGACAAGCGTTGTTTTTGTTTTATTGAAAAAGGTAAAGTTGAAAGTGAGGTTGAACCTCCCGAGCCGGAAGGTAAGGAAGGTAAGTGCGGTGAGACTCACATATCACTTGAACTTCTACCACCCTCCTTGAATGATAAAAACATTATTGTCGATGGTTTCATCTTCGAAAAGGCCACATACTTTGATTCGACTAATTTGCCTTTCTTGACTAAAGCTGTTGTTTCAAATAATAGCAAAGAAAATTTTATTGACGATTTTGAAGATGAGGTAACGTATATTCGGAAAATGCAAGACTCGATCAGGTATGACAATACTTTTCTTTTAATCCCAACTTGTTTGATTGCGGGTATTATGAGATTTGTTCATTGTTTAATACGGAATCTTTGAGTTTTTGCAAATCGGTTTTAAAACATGTCAAGAGTTTTGATTGCTCGATCTTGAAAGTGCATAATTCTTATTGGTTCAATAAGTTTGATTTATGAGACCATTGGCACATCTTGACTCAAATAATCAAAATCAAGTTTTTAAACCGGGCATTGTTTTTGATCCGTTTGATGGAAAAAGTAAGTATCATCAATTGTGTGCGTGAAATTCCTATTGTTTCGATACTTGTTTTGTGAGTAAGGTTGCGAAATGTAACATCCTAAAAATTGAGTATCGATATGTTGCATAATTTTGGTGCTTAGCTTGTGAATGATTCAATTTGTGTGTTTAATATAGTCTTGAGAAGGCTCGGGATTTATTCAGAATTAGAATAAATTTTAGTAATGAATACTTTATTGAAGTGGAACAAGTAACCTTGATGTTTAAGGAAATTAAGTGATAAAAAGATAGCATAAAAAGAGCCATTAGTGAAGAGGTTATGCGCTACATGTATGGTCTTGAGGGGAGAGGTTCGAATCCCCTAGGATGCATATTATGAATATTGATTTTTGCTCTTTCCTAGCAAGTGTCGGCCAAGCATCACATTCTTGGTAAGTTAGACTTTTATTTTATGGTATGATGGCTAAGAGATATGGTAAGAGTGAACTTTAGGGAAAGAATCATATGGAAAAGGCAAGTAAGGGGGGACATAAGGCATGAAACAAGGGTGATGTTTTGGAAACTTTGGGGTGGCTAAACTTTGACTTTTGGCCAATGTACTTGGACGATTTTGGGGTTAGAAGGGGTTGGCCGAATATTGGTAAGGATTAGGAGCTAGTTGGCCATAATGCTTTAGCAAATTAGTGCATTTTTCTTTTCTCTCCACAACTTCTCTCTCTAGCCGAATGTGTCATGTGCAATAGGTAAATTTTGTTTTGGTTTTGGTCATTTCTTCTAGACCAAATTGATATCATCTTTCATTCTTCCCAAGTTTCTCCTCTTTGTACCGAAACTATACCATCTTGAAAGGTCATATTCTTTTTCTTTCTTTTTGGCCGAATATACACAAACCCCAAAATCATTTCTTTGTTCATCTTCCATCCTTGAAAATTTACACATAAACACTTTCTCTCTTATTTCTTATTCTCCTTTCTTTCTTCTTGTAAAGAACTCTTAACATCACTATTTCTTTTCCAAAATCTTTCACCATGGCCGAATGTTAATAAACATCTTCATAGCCGAATTTTCCATTTCTCATATATTTCTTCTCAATCATTTCTTCTATTCAATCTTTGGACAATCGATAATCTTTCTCGTCTTTATAGTGATATAAAGAAGGCTGAAACTCGGAGTGTTCGTAATCATCGTGGATCGCTAGGTTTCGGTTCAAAGTGTTAAGGAACATTATCGCTCTATTTTCATCCCGTGAACGTAAGATTTTGTGGTTAGTCAATTTCGCCCTTAAGACCTATAAACTAAATTTCCAAAATATTAGTTGGACTAATATTCTTCTGTCAATGGAGGCAAGTAAGATAGGGTCGAAAAGGGTGGTGAATAGTGATCGAAAGAGGGGCAGATTCACTATTCCCTCTAGATTCAAGTGAAGGGCTGTTTCGACAATCCGAGATTTTCCACCGAGTTGTGGACCCTCATCCGGGGAGAATCAATTATTCGAAGTTATTCGTAGTTCGGAGCCATTAGCTACTCGGGATTTTCCACCGGGTTGTGAACCGTCAACCGGGGAGAATCGCCAAATAGTAGTTGTTCGAGATTCCGAGGGTAAGGATCTAGATCGCTTATCTTTAGCATAGATTTATATTAAGTATTAGTGTTCTAATCGAGCGTTATAACGTTTTGACAATCAGGAAAGTGTAGTGCTCACCGTAATCAGGTGTGTGATCTTACACCATATTTCGCGGGTTAGATAACCACATCATAATAATGCTAGATTAAAATCACAAAGTTGGTGAAATCGGGTAAAATGATTTATTTTATCACTTTAATCGTAAAAACTATGAAATTGGTATCAAGATTATGAAAATTACGAAATTGCCCTTAATGGGCCATATGTGATATTTGATAAATGGGCCATATGTGATATTTGATAAATGGGCCATATGTGATATTTGATAAATGGGCCATTTGTGATATTTGATAAATGGGCCATCTGTTATATTTGATAAATGGGCCATATGTGATATTTGATAAATGGCCCATATGTGATATTTGATAAATGGCCCATATGTGATATTTGATAAATGGGCCATATGGGATATTTGATAAATGGGCCATATGTGATATTTGATAAATGGGTCATATGTGATAAATGTGAAATGGGCCAGTTTGTGATAACTTTTGTAATGAGTCTTATGTTGAAATTATTATATATGAATGAATTGTCATGCATTTTATATACATGATTGCATGGGTTGGGATAATTGACGAAGAGAAGATGGCTTCGTGCCCAGTTAATGGCTTCGTGCCCAGTTAATGGCTTCGTGCCCAGTTAATGGCTTCGTCCCCAGTTAATGGCTTCATGCCCAGTTTAATATATGGCTTAATGCCCAGTTGGTGTGTTAGCGGGGTGGGTGACTAAAGCTCCCCACAGTGTCTTTGGTTAGGTACGGGTGGTGTGTAGCGGTTGGAAATTTAGGCTTGGTTGGGAATTGCATATCGCATGCATTTTATACTTGTTATATTGAACATTTGTAAATGGGCTCAAGCCCAATTAAATGCTTAAATGGTTTTGGCCCAGTGGACTTGGTAAGTGGGTTACACACTGAGTTCTATGTAACGCACCCTGTTTCCTTTAGCCATCTCAGGTAACGATCATTAATGGAGGCTTGGGCTGAGGGATGACTTCGTATAGGCCATACTTCGAATGATGGTTTTTGTGAACTTTGAACTACTCTTAAGTATTTTTATTTAATTACTATTTCAGCTATGATGTAATAAGGCCTCTGGTATTATTTTTATGGATTTTTACTTGTGGATGGATTTTAATTATGTTTAAATACTAAAATTGGACTGAGCTATTTTTAATAAATGTTTTCTTAAATTCTCGTACAAAAAGGAGTTTTTCTTAGATATTTTATTCTCGTAAATTTTTCTGTAAAATTTTTTAAGAATCTTGTTTTCAAATTTCCTTTTGAACTCTTCTAAATTTCTCGTAAAATTTTTACCAATTAATTTCTAAGTTTTAATTTATAACTCTTATGTCTTAAATCATAGATTTTAAACTAACCTCGGTTTTTAATAAACTTAAATTCCAAAATAGTTTTGATGATCTGTTTTATTTAAATTAATAAATGACTAGATGTATGTTCGTTTTGTGTGACATACCAAATCTGGTCTTAACGCATAGACCAGGGTTTGGGGTGTTACATTTTATGGTATCAGAGCCAGTTTCAAAACTCAGCTGTGGTTTGGGTTCAACAACAATTTTTGTTTAAAGCTGTTTCGAATTTATAGAATTTATGTTTTAAAGGTAGTATGGCACCACGAGCATCGGCACCAAGTCAAGTAAGTATTCGTATATTGAATGTTTATTATTGTGATATGATCATAGGAACACTCTAGAACTTCTAGTTTTAGGTGTTGAAACTGTAGAGATTGATACTATAGGATGTGATTGCGAAAAACAACTCTATCTCTTATATACCTCATAAAATATCGTTAATAAACATCGAAATAGTATTCGATTCATAGAACTTGTAATCGAGTTAAACCAAATTAGCTATTATGAGCGCTAGAGGACGTGGACGTGGTAGACGTGGCCGTGGTAGAGGCCGAGGTGCTAGAGCCGTGTCTGAGGCATCGAGACATATGCCGAAAATGGATGCACCGGCATCACCTTGTCAGATATTGGATCCCACGACCGTATGAGGGAAGACATTGCTTTGTCTCAGGTAATGTTGCGAGTTTTGGAAAGGGTTGCTGGGGCTAGAACGGGGCGATGGCTCGAGGATCAATATCGGAGCGCTCGCATCTAATGGTGCTTTGAGACTTTTAGGGGTATTTCTGGAGTAGCCCCAAATGTTGCGGAATATTGGCTCGAGGCTGTAGAGCGGATTATGGATGACCTGAAGTGTACTGCCGAGCAGAAACTAAGAGGAGCCGTGTCCTTGTTGAGGGACGAGGCGTATCAATGGTGGCTTACTGTGCGAGAAGGCACCCAGGCTGAACGTGTTACTTGGGATTTCTTCAAAGCTGTTTTCCAAGGGAGGTATGTCGGGGCAAGCTATGTGGATGCCCAGAGGAAGAAATTTCTGAATCTAGTTCAAGGGAATAAGATAGTGGTAGCTTATGAGGCAGAATTTCTTCACTTAAGCCGATATGCTCGCGCAATAGTGCCAACTGATCATGAGCGCTGTGTACGTTTTGAGGATGGGCTGAACGATGAGTTACGGATACTGATAGCCCCGCAACAAGAAAGGATTTTTGCCACGCTTCTGGAGAAAGCCAAGATAGCCGAAGAGGCTAAGAACTCAGAACGCCAGAATCGGGAAAGAGTCAGAGGCAAGAGAGATTTTAAGTACTCGGGTTCTGCTAAAAGGTTCTAAAAGAGGCCTCGGAATGATGAGCCAGCTCAAGCTAGAGCACCTGTGGCTACCAATCAGATTCGAGAATATGCTGACTATGAGAGATGACACCCCGGGGAATGCTGGAAGAGAACCGGTGGTTATTTTAAATGTGGTTCTAAGGACCATCAATTTAGGAATTGCCCTCGACGGACTACTCTGACTCAAGAAGCTCGTAACTCTGATGTACAGCCAGCTAGAGGCGCTCAGCAACCACCGAGAGGCCGTGGACCAGGTCTTGGTGGTAATGGTGCTGGACGTGGTCAAGGTGCATCGGGTCAAGGTAATGGCTTTAGAGGTAACGTGGAGGCAAGACAGCCGGGGTTGGTCTATGCGGTCAGGCGTCGGGAGGATGGCGATGCACCTGATGTGATAACTGGTACGTTCTTCATCTTTGATGTACCTGTTACTGCTTTGATAGATATCGGGTCTACCCACTCGTTGCTAGTGCCATATCCGAAAACCTAAATATTAGATCTGAGATTACCGATAGAGAGATGACGGTAATTAGTCATTTAGGACAGTCTGTGATTGTTGATAAATTGTATAGAGACGTGCCTTTAGAAATTCAAAGAGATATATTTTTGGCGGATTTGATGGAATTGCCTTTCGGCGAGTTTGATCTTATTTTGGGCATGGATTGGTTGGTAAAGCACCGGCCGCAATTGGATTGTGCTGAAAAGCGGATGTCAATAAGGACTTTGGATGATAAGGAGGTAGTAATGATAGGCGAACGAAGGAACTTTTTGGCAAATGTGGTATCTGCTTTAAAAGCAGAAAAGTTGGTGCGAAAAGGGTATGGAGCGTTCCTAGCCTTCATTAGTGCTTTGGATGCCAAGGAATTATCAGTGGAAGGTGTGAGAACGGTGAAAGAATTTTCAGATGTCTTTCCCGAAGAACTTCCTGGTTTACCTCCAGATCAGGAAGTAGAATTTGGCATTGAGCTTTTGCCTGGAACGGCTCCAGTGTCCATTGCTCCTTACAGAATGGCGCCAAAGGAGTTAGCGGAGCTTAAAGCACAAATTCAAGAATTATTGGATCGGGGATTTATCCGACCGAATGTGTCTCCGTGGGGAGCACCAGTTTTGTTCGTCAAGAAGAAGGATGGGTCGATGCGTATGTGTATTGATTATAGGCAGTTGAATAAATTGACGATCAAGAATAGGTATCCATTGCCGAGAATCGACGACTGTTTGATCGGTTGAGAGGAGCTTGATTTTTCTCCAAGATTGATTTGAGATCGGGTTATCATCAACTCAAGGTTAAGGAGGCAGATATTCATAAGACGACATTCTGAACTCGTTATGGACATTATGAGTTTTTGGTGATGCCGTTTGGTTTGACCAATGCACCAGCTGCATTTATGGACATGATGAATCGAGTCTTTCAACCCTATCTAGACCGGTTCGTGGTGGTGTTCATAGATGATATCTTGGTATACTCGAGGAATGAAGAAGAGCATGACTCACATTTGCGCATAGTATTGCAAATACTGCGAGATAAGCAACTTTATGCCAAATTCAGTAAGTGTGAATTTTGGCTGAAGGAAGTGACTTTCTTGGGTCATGTGGTGTCAGCTGAAGGAATAAGAGTTGATCCTCGGAAGGTAGAGGCTGTGTTGGATTGGAAACCACCGAAGACAGTGGCTGAGATTCGGAGTTTCTTAGGTTTGGCTGGTTATTATAGACGCTTTGTTGAGGGGTTTTCATTGATTGCTGCACCCCTAACTAAGCTGTTGCGAAAGGGAGTACCGTATGTGTGGACCGATAAACAACAAGAGAGTTTTGAGAAACTGAAGAAGATTTTGACGGAAGCGCCAGTACTGATTCAACCTGAGGCTGGAAAAGAGTTCATTGTTTACTGCGATACGTCATACACGGGCTTGGGATGTGTGTTGATGCAAGGTGGTAAAGTGGTAGCTTATGCATCTCGTCAATTGAGGCCACACGAAGTCAACTATCCTACCCATGACTTGGAGTTAGCTGTGGTGGTGTTTGCTTTAAAGATTTGGAGGCACTATCTCTACGGTGAAAAGTCTATTATTTATACGGATCATAAGAGTCTTAAGTACCTCCTTACCCAAAAGGAGTTGAACTTGAGACAACGGAGGTGGGTGGAGCTGTTAAAGGATTATGACTTCTCAATCGAGTATCATCCTGGAAAGGCTAACGTGGTGGCAGACGCGTTGAGTCGTAAGGTAGTATCGGAGTTAAGAGCAATGTTTGCTCATCTTAGTTTGTATGAAGATGGTAGTCTGCTAGCGAAACTTTAGGTTAAGCCTTTGTGGTTAGAACAGATCAAGGAAAAGCAGTTATCAGATGAAAAGTTGGGTCCGTTAGTGCAACAAGTTGAAAGTGGTGTAATAGGGGATTTTAGAATGAACAAGGATGAAGTGCTGTGTTTTCGTGGAAGAGTTTGTATGCCCATGAATTCGGATTTGAGACAAATGATTCTACGGGAGGCGCATAGTAGCCCTTATGCTATGCACCCCGGAGGAAATAAGATGTATCGAGACCTTCGTGATCAGTATTGGTGGCCAGGGTTGAAATAGAAGGTTACGGATTTTGTGAGTAAGTGCCTGACGTGTCAGCAAGTTAAGGCAGAACATCAATTACCGTCGGGATTGTTACAACCGGTAAAGATTCCTTTATGGAAATGGGAGCGGATAACGATGGACTTTGTTAGTGGGTTACCCTTAACACCTACTAAGAAAGATTCCGTTTGGGTGATAGTGGATCGGTTAACGAAGACTGCCCATTTTCTACCAGTTCATACGGATTTTTCACTGCAGAAGTTGGCTAAGTTGTATGTATCGGAGATCGTGAGGTTGCATGGGGTACCAGTGTCTATTATATTGGACAGGGACCCTAGGTTTACATCGCGATTTTGGAAAGCTTTACATGAGGCTTTGGGAACAAAGTTAAACTTCAGCACGGCTTTTCATCCTCAGTCAGATGGTCAGTCGGAGAGAGTAATCCAGATTTTGGAAGACATGTTAAGGGGTTGTGTGATTGATTTCAGAGGTAGTTGGGAAGATTTTCTACCGCTGGCGAGTTCGCGATATAATAACAGATTACCAATCCAAAGATCCAAATGGCACCTTATGAAGCGTTATATGGTCGTAGGTGTCGTACCCCTACTTGTTGGACTGAATTGGGGGAACAGTATTTGTTGGGTCCTGAAATGGTATCTGAGACGGAAGAAAAGGTAAAGGTGATTCGAGCACGGTTAAAGGAAGCTTCGGATAGACAAAAGTCGTATGCGAATCTGAAGCGTAATGATATTGAGTTTGTGGTGGGAGATCAGGTCTTTCTGAAAGTCTCACCTTGGAAGAAGATTTTTAGATTTGGAAGGAAGGGCAAGTTGAGCCCTAGGTTCATTGGACCGTACCGTGTGTTGAAGCGTGTAGGACCAGTGGCCTATCAGCTTGAATTACCTCCGGAGTTGAGTCAGATTCATAGTGTCTTCCATGTCTCTATGTTAAGGCGTTATCGATCGGATCCGTCTCACATAGTACCAGTAGAAGAAGTGGAGATAAGGCCGGACTTGTCTGTCGAGGAGGAACCGGTGAAAATTTTAGATTGAGATGTTAAGGTGCTAAGAAAGAAGTCGGTACCGTTGGTTAAGGTTCTATGGCGTAATCACGGAGCGGAGGAAGCTACGTGGGAACCTGAGGACGCAATTCGGCAACAATATCCTCACCTCTTTTAACCAGGTAAATTTCGAGGACGAAATTTTCTTTTAGGGGGTAGAATTGTAACATCCTAAAATTGAGTATCGATATGTTGCATAATTTTGGTGCTTAGCTTGTGAATGATTCAATTTGTGTGTTTAATATAGTCTTGAGAAGGCTCGGGATTTATTCGAAATTAGAATAAATTTTAGTAATGAATACTTTATTGAAGTGGAACAAGTAACCTTAATGTTTAAGGAAATTAAGTGATAAAAAGATAGCATAAAAAGAGCCATTAGTGAAGAGGTTATGCGCTACATGTATGGTCTTGATGGGAGAGGTTCGAATCCCCTAGGATGCATTTTGTGAATATTGATTTTTGCTCTTTCCTAGCAAGTGTCGGCCAAGCATCACATTCTTGGTAAGTTAGACTTTTATTTTATGGTATGATGACTAAGAGATATGGTAAGAGTGAACTTAAGGGAAAGAATCATATGGAAAAGGTAAGGGGGACATAAGGCATGAAACAAGGGTGATGTTTTGGAAACTTTGGGGTGGCTAAACTTTGACTTTTGGCCAATGTACTTGGACGGTTTTGGGGTTAGAAGGGGTTGGCCGAATATTGGTAAGGATTAGGAGCTAGTTGGCCATAATGCTTTAGCAAATTAGTGCATTTTTCTTTTCTCTCCACAACTTCTCTCCCTAGCCGAATGTGTCATGTGCAATAGGTAAATTTTGTTTTGGTTTTGGTCATTTCTTCTAGACCAAATTGATATCATCTTTCATTCTTCCCAAGTTTCTCCTCTTTGTGCCGAAACTATACCATCTTGAAAGGTCATATTCTTTTTCTTTCTTTTTGGCCGAATATACACAAACCCCGAAATCATTTCTTTGTTCATCTTCCATCATTGAAAATTTACACATAAACACTTTCTCTTTTATTTCTTATTCTCCTTTCTTTCTTCTTGTAAAGAACTCTTAACATCACTATTTCTTTTCCAAAATCTTTCACCATGGCCGAATGTTAATAAACATCTTCATAGCCGAATTTTCCATTTCTCATATATTTCTTCTCAATCATTTCTTCTATTCAATCTTTGGTCAATCGACAATCTTTCTCGTCTTTATAGTGATATAGAGAAGGCCGAAACTCGGAGTGTTCGTAATCATCGTGGATCGCTAGGTTTCGGTTCAAAGTGTTAAGGAACGTTATCGCTCGATTTTCATCCCGTGAACGTAAAATTTCGTGGTAAGCCGATTTCTCCCTTAAGACCTATAAACTAAATTTCCAAAATATTAGTTCGACTAATATTCTTCTGTCAATGGAGGCAAGCAAGATAGGGTCGAAAAGGGTGGTGAATAGTGATCGAAAAAGGGGCAGATTCGCTATTCCCTCTAGATTCAAGCGAAGGGCTATTTCGGCAATTCGAGATTTTCCACCGGGTTGTGGACCCTCATCCGGGGAGAATCAATTATTCGAAGTTGTTCGTAGTTCAGAGCCATTAGCTACTCAGGATTTTCCACCGGGTTGTGAACCGTCAACCGGGGAGAATCACCAAATAGTAGTTGTTCGAGATTCTGAGGGTAAGGATCTAGATCGCTTATCTTTAGCATAGATTTATATTAAGTATTAGTGTTCTAATCGAGCGTTATAACATTTTGACGATCAGGAAAGCGTAGTGCTCACCGTAATCAGGTGTGTGATCTTACACCATATTTCGCGGGTTAGATAACCACATCGTAAAATGCTAGATTAAAATCACAAAGTTGGTGAAATCGGGTAAAATGGTCAATATGTGATATTTGATAAATGGGCCATATATGATATTTGATAAATGGGCCATATGTGATATTTGATAAATGGGCCATATGTGATATTTGATAAATGGGCCATATGTGATATTTGATAAATGGGCCATATGTGATATTTGATAAATGGGTCATATGGGATATTTGATAAATGGGCCATATGGGATATTTGATAAATGGGCCATATGTGATATTTGATAAATGGGCCATATGTGATAAATGTGAAATGGGCCAGTTTGTGATAACTTTTGTAATGAGTCTTATGTTGAAATTATTATATATGAATGAATTGTCATGCATTTTATATACATGATTGCATGGGTTGGGATAATTGACGAAGAGAAGATGGCTTCGTGCCCAGTTAATGGCTTCGTGCCTAGTTAATGGCTTCATGCCCAGTTTAATATATGGCTTAATGCCTAGTTGGTGTGTTGGCGGGGTGGGTGACTAAAGCTCCCCACATGTGTGCTAGTTGGTACGGGTGGTGTGTAGCGGTTGGAAATTTAGGCTTGGTTGGGAATTGCATATCGCATGCATTTTATCCTTATTATATTGAACATTTGTAAATGGGCTCAAGCCCAATTAAATGCTTAAATTGTTTTGGCCCAGTGGACTTGGTAAGTGGGTTACACACTGAGTTCTATGTAACTCACCCTGTTTCCTTTACCCATCTCAGGTAACGATCATTAATGGAGGCTCGGGCCGGGGGATGACTTCGTGGAGGCCATACTTCGAATGATGGTTTTTGTGAACTTTGAACTACTCTTAAGTATTTTTATTTAATTACTATTTCAACTATGATGTAATAAGGCCTCTGCATTATTTTTTTATGGATTTTTACTTGTGGATGGATTTTAATTATGTTTAAGTACTAAAATGAGACTGAGCTATTTTTAATAAATGTTTTCTTAAATTCTCGTACAAAAAGGGGTTTTTCTTAGATATTTTATTCTCGTAAATTTTTCTGTAAAATTCTTTAAGAATCTTGTTTTCAAATTTCCTTTTGAACTCTTCTAAATTTCTCATAAAATTTTTACCAATTAATTTCTAAGTTTTAATTTATAACTCTTATGTCTTAAATCATAGATTTTAAACTAACCTCGGTTTTTAATAAACTTAAATTCCAAAATAGTTTTGATGATCTGTTTTATTTAAATCAATAAATGACTAGATGTATGTTCATTTTGTGTGACATACCAAATCTGGTCTTAACGCATAGACCAGGGTTTGGGGTGTTACATGAAATTTGTTCATTTTGTTTTTAATTTTTATTCGCTCCTTAAACAAATTTTGTGGATGCACTTAAAATTCACTTTCCATCCGAAAAGGTTCGAATCGAACGTGAAGCTTCGACTACACTACATGCCTACGGAAAGAAGGTTTGTAATGTACGAACAAGGTAAGAATGATCTTTTTCATTCTGCGCATAAAGGTAACATTTCTAAAATTATTGATGCATTTTTGCTCTCTTTGGAAGGTGATAAGCTTTGCGTTGCTGATTTCATCTTTGTGAAACATTTAGATCATGATATGCTTAATCGTTCTATTTTGCCTGTCTGTGATCTACTTGTTGACAAAAGGAATATTGTGTTTGATAATTTTTATTTATATGTGAGTAATTTCATAAATCATCCAATTCAAGATGTGGATGTTCACTTTCGAGTACCATATGCATTTTCTCAACTACTTGCTTGTGATGATTATATCTACCACTTGATGTGTTACTCGCATGTTGATTTTGACTTGTGGAATCCATTTGAATTGTATGCATGCCATAAAGCTTATTCCATTAAGTCTCAAACATTTGACAAAGCATTGTTCCTTTTATATGATAAAGTGTTTATACCCGTGTGCATGCGAACTATTTGTCTTGTTTTGCTCATATTTGGGTTGCAAGTATGTTTAAAACATTTCTTGCTAATTCTTGAATTTTCTTTTCAGGTGATTCGAAAACCATCTGCCCCATTTGACTGAGGTAAACCGAGTCAAAAGAAGTTTTGTCTGGAAAACCAACGGGTCTATTCGTGGATGAATCACCTTGAAGAGGGGGGATGATGTGAGCTCGCCCAACAAGCTAGGAGCCGAATCTTTGGAGCTGCCCTCGGGTCCCATCACTCGAGCTCATGCTAAGAAATTCCAAGAAGCCGTAGCAAGCTACATTGGCCAAGTGTGGGAAGATGGAGTTGCCGAACACAAAGTGCCCAGCTCAACTAGCTTGAATCGCACCTTTCTTCAAGCTGACTTAGCTCGTGTTAGCCTAGTTCAGCTCCATTCGGCATTCAACTAGCTCAATGAGCTGAATGTGTTTTAATTTTAATAAATATGAATTAGTTTAGTTAGTTAATTCAGCTCAAGTTAATTTATTAAATAAATCTGGAAATTTTAATTATTAAGTATTAAATATGTGTTTTTAATTAATGTGTGTTATTATTGTGTCTTAAATTTAGACATGAATTAATTATGTCTAGTTTAATTACACAATTTTAATGTGTCCAAACTTAAGACAAATTTATTAGCTACTGTTAATTAATTTGTCTTAGTTCAATTAATATGTCTTAAATTACTTAATGTATTTTAGTCTAATTAAGTGGTTTAGCCAAATTTAATATGTTTAAGCATCATTTAATTGCTGCCAATTAATTCTTTGCAGCATGCATGGATGGACGGCAAAGGGGGAGCTTAAATTGTGCATGAATGGCAATCAAGGGCTGCAGCCATTAAAGAACATGATGGTCGAATTTAAGAAGGTGTTGGCACAAGGTTCGGACGGCATAAATGAGCTGACGATTCAGCTTTCCAAGGCTCTTTTTTGTGTGCAGCAAAAACACCATTAATGTGCTAGAATTCTTCATGCATGAACATCATTTATGGAGATGTCGGAGCTTGGAACGATAATAAAGGCATTGTCCAGCATGAATGGACGAAATTAATGCATTAATATGCAGCATTTTTTTGTTGGCCGAATTTAATGACTTGTTGGGCATGCATGAATGCCATTTAATGGTTGTTGGTGCCTTTTTCGTGAACATAAGGGGACAAGGTATTAAATTCGACTGGTGCATCTTGAGAACATCAAAGTAGCTGCTGTTGTAGCTTCCCAAGGGGGCCAATTCGTGGAGTGCAAGAGCCATCAGCCCTCTCATTAATTTTCGGCAATTATTGAGCTTAAATGCTGCTCATATTCGGCCAATGGACACACCTCTTCAAGGATGGCTATTTCTCTTCTCCAAGGCAGCAATTAAACGCCATTTAAAGCCAAAAGCGAATGTGGATACATTCAACTAAGTTCAGCCAAATTTTCCATTTCTAGAAGCAAGACCATTCAGATTTTTAAGTCTAATTTCTTCTAGAATATGTGTTAGGAAACTACTAGGAAATTTCCTAGGAAGCTTAAGGATTAAGGGCTGGATAAGAGACTATTTGGCTAGCCTTTGTCTAGCTTATAAATAGGCTATGTAATCTTCATTTTGGGGACAATGAACATTTTTATAACTTTGATATATATTGTGAGGTTGTTTTCAACTCTCAATTATCTCCAAAGACTCGTTAACTTATCAAGCATTCACTTGTGGCGTCATCCTTGTCTTTGATTACCGAACTTATCACTTTGAAAACCCCCAAAGTGTAGCTTTCAATCATACCAAGGTTCCTATCATTAGTTGATAGTGGGTCAAGGTTTTCCATTATTACCTTAGCCTTCCACCAAACCCTTTTTCTCAACCTAAGAGTTCACTTAAGATTTGGGTTAACACACATCTTATTGTGTTAGTTCGTCTTTGAACCCTTAGCTATAATACCTTTCATCTTTACCCATACATTTTACCCAATCACAAATCCATTTAAACCAATCCTTCTTTTTGTTGAACCGTTCTTTGAATTTGAAGCCTTTTACTTACTCCAATTTACGATCGGGCACGTTATATGACTCAAACCTTCAACGTATCGAGGCCGTATCAGATGATAGCTTTTCTTTCCTTATTTTATTAATACTAGTCAAATTAGTCCACCTACTATCACCAACTTTGACCATCATTGACAAATTTGTCTCCTATGCTAGTCTATGGCCGGCCAAGCTAGTATTGGGGGTCTAATTTCCTTTTAAATACCTCCAATTATCAATCTATGGCTATTTGGTACCTTTAGCTTATAGAATGGAACTTTCGCACTTTACGCGATTTAGTCCTTTTTTGCGATTACACATGAAATCGCTAAAATTAAAGCACCAAAATTCTCATGCACATATACTATCATGCTCTGACTCATAATATAACATGAAAATTAATTTCTCAAATCTTGGATTAGTGATCCCGAGATCATTGTTTCGGCTATCCCCTAAATTGGGCTGTTACAATTCTCCCACTTAAGGATTTTCGTCCCCAAAAATCTTACCAGTGAAAAGGTTGGGGTATTGGTTTCTCATCGTTTGCTCAGGCTCCCATGTAGCCTCTTCTATTCCGTGCCTTTTCCATAGAACTTTCACTAGGATTATGCTTTTGTTTCTTAACTGCTTGACCTCTCACGCTAAGATTCTAACTGGTTCTTCACCATAAGTCAAATCCGGTTGTATATCTACCTCTGTCGGCACTATGAAATGTGAAGGGTCTGAATGGTATCGGCGTAACATGGATACGTGAAAGACGTCATGAATCTTTTCCAATTTAGGTGGCAAGGCCAACTGATAAGCTATCGGTCCTATCCTCTCGGTAACTTCATAAGGTCCGATAAAATGCGGACTCAATTTGCCCTTCCGGCCAAATCTGAGGACTTTCCTCCAAGGTGATACTTTCAAGAACACTTAATCACCAACTTCAAATTCAATCTCTTTTCTTTTCAAATCCGAATAGAACTTTTGTCTATCTGAGGCGACTTTCAGACAGTCACGTATCACTTTTACCTTCTCTTCAGTTTCTTTAACCAAATCGACCCCATGTATCTGTTTCTCCTTGAGTTCTGACCAATACAAGGGCGTTCGACACTTACGCCCATACAGTGCCTCATAAGGCGCCATTTTCAAACTTGACTGAAAGCTGTTGTTGTAGGCGAATTCCACCAACGGTAAGTATTTCTCCCAATTACCGTGGAATTCCAAAACACAACATCGAAGCATGTCTTCAAGTATCTGAATTACCCTCTCCGATTGCCCGTCAGTTTGTGGATGAAAGGCGGTACTGAAACTCAATTTCGTGCCCAAGGCCTCTTGCAACTTCCTCCAAAATCGTGACGTGAATCTCGGATCTCTATCCGAAATGATCGACAATGGTACACCATGGAGTCTTACTATCTCTGACATGTATAAGTCCGCTAATTTATCAAGCGAATAATCGACTCGCACTGGTATGAAATGGGCTGACTTTGTGAGTCTATCAACCACTACCCATACTGCATCTTTCTTCTTTGGAGTCAACGATGCCCGCCACGAAGTCCATGGTAATACTGGTCCCATTTCCACTCAGAACCATAATGGGCTGAAGTAAACCCAAAGGTACTTGATGTTCAAATTTTCACTTCATCGACAAATCAAGCATTTTGATACAAATTCGGAAATGTTTTTCTTTATACCAAGCCACCAATACCATTTCCTCAAATCATTGTACATCTTCGTGCTGCCTGGGGTACATTCAAACATCTGCTATGCGCTTCATGCAAGATTTTATGAATAAGCTCGTCATTTCTGAGTACACAGACCCTATCTCGAAATGTCAGACACCCATCATAATTTACTTGAAAGTCTGACTCGACGTTTGACTCACATAAAACTCTCTTGGATTGCAAACTGATATCATCTTTCTAAGCTTAACAAATCTCTTGGAGAAACAATGGTTTAGCCCTCAATTCGGTTAAAACGGAACCATCATCCAACAAGGTCATCTGAGTACTCATGGCTCTAAGTGCAAACAAAGATTTTCTGCTCAAAGCATCGGCGACTACGTTTGCCTTTCCCGGATGGTAGTCAATAATTACCAACTCATAATCCTTAATCAGCTCTAACCACCTTCGTTGCCTCAAATTCAATTCTTTTTGAGTCATCAAATATTTTAGGCTTTTATGGTCGGTGAAAATCCGACACCTTTCACCATTTAAATGATGCCTCTAAATTTTTAACGCAAACACAATTGTAGCCAACTCTAAATCATGAGTCGGGTAATTCTTCTCGTGCGACTTCAATTACCTAGAGGCGTATGCAATCACTTTACTCTCTTGCATAAGTACACAACCCAATCCGTTCAAGGACGCGTCACTATAAACCTCAAATTCTCTTCCTGGCTCAGGTTGCACTAAAACAGGAGCCTCAGTCAATAGTGTCTTCAGTTTCTCAAAACTATGTTGACACTTTTCTGTCCAAACGAACTTCACATCTTTTTGCAAAAGTCTCGTCATCGGGGTAGCTATCATGGAAAACCCCTTGACAAAACACCTATAATAGCCGGCTAGGCCTAGAAACTCCTTACTTCAGTCATGCTCCTCGGCAGTTTCCATTCCACAATTGCTGAAATCTTACTCGGGTCAGCTCTAATTCCATCTCCCGAGACAATGTGCCCCAAAAAACCCACTTTCTTGAGCCAAAATTCACTCTTACTGAATTTGGCATACAATTGTTTTTCTCTCAAAACTTGTAGAATCATACTCAAATGCTTGGCATGATCGCTCCCATCCCGAGAATAGATTAGTATGTTGTCGATGAAAACAACAACAAATTTATCCAAGTATGGCCAAAAAATATGATTCATCAAATCCATGAAGATCGCAGGGGCATTCGTTAGACCAAAAGTGATACGGGCACGCCTAGGGTACCAACAAATTCCAAGTTGATGAAGCTTGAAGCCAATGTCCCAAATGCCGTGGAGTTCATGTGTATCTTGGTGCACTTCCAAATTGAGCCGGATTAGTCCATTGAGCTCACTCGAGCTTGCTTCAGCTCATTGAGATGATTCGTTAATTTTAATGCTTTAAATAAATTGAACTCTTTAATTATTTATTTTTCTATAGCCAATTAATGTGTCTAAATATTTTATTTGGTGTCTAAATTAATTTGTATAAGCCTAAATTTATTTGTCACATTTTATTGCATGAATTTAAGATGTTTAGTTTTAAAATTAATGTGCAGTTTTTTTGGTTAAATTAGTTACTGCCGATTTTATTGTGCCTTAATTGATGTGTCTAAGTTGTTTAAAGTGTCTATTATTATGTCCTAAGTTAATACATAATTATTAGGGGTGTTAATAATGTTTTTATGATGCATTGACCGGATTTTAATGCACCTTGCTGCAGGTTAATGAGTCGAATTTAATCCATGTTGTCCAGCTAAATTTTGCTGCATGTTGTTGGCCGAATTTAATGTGCAACCATCAACTTGTCTTAGTTATAACATGATTTAATTATGCTCAGACATGCTTTGCCAAAATTAATGAGATGTTGGAGCATATACATGGCTTGGACGGCAACAATTTAATGAGCTGCTAAGCATGCATGAAACAACATTAAATGGGTTGTCTAGCATGAGTGGATGGCATAAAGGCAAGAGGACATGCATGGGATGACATTCAATGGGATGCTGGTGCCTTTTTCGTGAATATACATGGACAAGACATTAAGTTCACATGATGCCTCTTCGTGGAGCTCAAAAGGTTGCTGAATGGTGTCTTTCCCAAGTGGCCATTTGGCCAAACAATAAGAGAGCTGACGTTTCACTTTTCAAAATAGCTATTTAGCTATCCAAGGCCGAATTTTTTAAGTGCATTTCAGCTCCCTTTTCTTTCATTAAATTCGGCTGCACCTTGACCTTTCTAGAAGCTGATTGATTTAGCTCCAATGACCAAATGTGGACAGCAAGATGAAGAGTTCCTTCTAGATTAATTTAAGCTAATTATGGCTGAACATTTCTTAATCTTTAAGTTTGCCCATTCGGCTAGCTCTATCATAGACCTATAAATACTTTGCACATTTCATTTGTAATCAGTTTTTTGAACCTTAATCAAACTATATGAACTTTTGTTCACCAAGTCTTCTTCGTTTTCGTACGAGTTTCTTAGACTTATCAAGCTGTGCTTGTGGCGTCTACACTTGTCCTTTCATCATTTTTATACCATTGGTTCTTACTTTGATAAGTAACAGGTCTTTGGTCCACCATCGATTTTTCCATAATTTTCACCTTAAACAAAAATAGAAACCGGGGTGACACTTTCCTGGTGTTGAATCGTTTCTGTGTTTAAGTTCATTCTCCATCCCCCATCAAACTATCACCTATCATTTATCCATCTTCCTTCATTCCAATCTACCGAGCCATCTCCAAACTCATCATCTTTCTTTCATAGTCATAACCGAACCTATTTTCTCATTTTTCCAAACCATCTCCAACACTTAACCACCTCCATTCCTAACTTAATTCCATCATCTAAATAAATTCATTTCAAAGCTTCCACAAACTTTTCCATAATTCCCTATTATTTTACCGAAGGCTTATCTCCTCCTCGTAGACGATTGGGCGATTTGCATACATTTCGACTCACCTGAGACGGACCATATCATCTAGTATCAGAGCTACCAAATGAGGATTTTCGATGGCGTTCATGAAGCCGGAAGTTGGTTCGTGAGTTAAAAAAAGTTCAAAGTTGTAATTTAATTTTTCTTGTAAGCATATTGTATTTGGTATATTGAAGTTAAAAAAAGGAAATACGAAAATTGAAAAAAAAATCGAGTAAACAAAAAAAAAAGAGGTGAAGTTTTGCAAGTTCTTGTTTCATTCATCCTTTTTACCCCCACTCTTTCAAAACCACAACGCTCCACACCAAAAAAAAAAATTTTAGCCTACCCGATACACCCGAATACGCTTTTACCAAATTTGTAGCCGACCCTCAAGCCGCAATAAGTCTTTTCGAAACAAAGTACGAAATTGTGAGACGAGACTGAGTGGTAAAAGGCACGAGAGTATTCATCAAAGAAAAGCCTTAATACGAGTGAAACACGAGTTTGAGTGATTTTTCCTTGGAGTGAACTTGTGAGCCTTTTGGGTGAGGTACTTAATTTTTTGTATTGAGTATTAACAAATTTTCTTTACAGCAACAAAAATGTCACAAGAAGGGTTCTCAGCCGCTGATTTTCAATACTTGTTGAGTGAAATGGAAAGCATGTTCGACCGAAAGATGTCATAAGATGGAGAATGGAGTCAAGTTCTTCACAGCAATATACATCCCGAGACTATTCGCGAAGAGACTCTTATCAAGACTCATGTTCGACAAGGCTTCCAAGATGGAGAGAATAAAGATATGAGTTCGAATCCTTTCGAGGTGACGAACGAGATTCTTCAAGTTGAAAAACAGAACCTAGAACCCCACAGAGGTATACCCCCGAATACTACTTGAAGAAGTCCCGTCGTGATGTCCTTTCACCATCGATTCCGAGTCAAGGAGATTCATGCTATGACTCCTACCCCTTAAGGAGTTCGAGAAGAAATATCGCTCAAGGATCTTATTCGACGAAGGATTCAAGGCGAAGCAAAGCAAATTTCGAGTTTGAAGCTAATTACGGCGATGAACAAGAAAGCATGAGTTATTCACCATATGAATCAAAGAAGTCACGCACGAAGAATATTACACAAAGGATCGAACGTGATTTCTATGAGAAAATGACTTCTTTCTTTGAGTCAAACCCTTCGTTTTATGATTCCTTTGTATCATCTTCTTACTGTAATCAATTTGAAAAAGGAGAACAAGAAAAGAAAAACGAGAGTGAAGAAAAAGAGATTAAAAAAGAAGAAAATAAAATTGAAAAGGAAGAAAAAGAAGTTGAAAAAGAAAAAGAGATCGTGAGAGAAAAAGAAAATGAAGAAATAAAATTTGAAATCGAGATTGAGAAAGAAATTGAGATAGAAAAAGAGTGTGAAAAAGAAACAAAAGAGCAAGATGAGCGAGAAAAGAGAGAATTGATTTAACTAACCCATTTGAAGTTTTCTCTTGTTCTATTTCTTCTTTTCAGGTTTCTGATAAATCGAGTGACGAATGCCAACTTCAGTACCTTCCTGACGAACGGTGTTTCCAAATGATCAGCCAAGGTAAGATTGAAGATGAAATTTCGTCCCACGAGCCAGAAGGTAAGGAAGGTAAGTGCTTAGAAACGATTCAGATTCCACCAAATTTTTCTAATGCTTGTGGTTATGTGGATGATTTTGTCATTTGCCATTCCTCGAGTAATTGTGATGTTTTAAATGATGATAAGACGAGTTTATTCCATAATAATCATTGTGATGCAAAGTGTGACGGTGGAGTAACATATATTCGAAAAATGCAGGATTCGAATAGGTATGACGATGACCTCTCTTTTAATCCCAACTTGTTTGATTGTGGGTATTACGAGATTTGTTCATTGTCTAATACGGAATCTTTGAGTTTTTGTAAGTCTATCTTGAAGCTCGTCAAGAGTTTTGATCGCTCGATCTTGAGTATGCACAAGTCTTACTGGTTTAACATGTTTGATTTTTTGAAACCGTTGCTACATCTTGGTCTAAATAATCAAACGCATGTTTTTAAACCGGGAATTGTTTCTGATTCGATTTGTGGAAAAATCAAGTATCATCAATTGTGTGTAAGAAATTCCTATTGTTTCGATACTTGGCTTCTGAATAAGGTAACGAATCTTGCCCACTTTTTGTTCAATTTTTATTCATTCCTTAAGCAAGTTCTGAGGTTGTACTTGAAATTCACATTTTATTTGAGAAAGGTTGAATCGAAAACGAAGCATCGACTACATTACATGCCCGATGAGAGAAGGTTTGTAATGTTTGAGCAAGGTAAGAATGATCTCTTTCTTTACGTGCCTACAGGTAAGGCACTTGAAGACTTTGAAATGTTTTTGATCTCTTTGGAAGTTGACAGAAATTTTGTTAATGAATTCTCTTCTGTAAAATATTTAGATCATGAATTGTTTGAATGTCCTATTCTGCCTATGGATGATCTATCTGTCTTGAAGATTGATGAAAGGATTCTTGTGTTCAATACTTATTATCATTCATGTGTGAGCGAGTCCCCCTATCGAACAATGCAATGTTTGATTGTTCAATTATGTGTGCCATGTGAATTTTATCACTTATCTGCTTGTGATGTTTATATTTATCATTTAACCCACTATCCGCATGAAATTCTTGACTTGTGGAATCCATTCAAATCGTATGCATGTTCTGAAGCTTATTCCATCTTGTTATGGCCAAAAAATACGATTAATCAAATCCATGAAGATCGCAGGGGCATTCGTTAGACCAAAAGGCATGACCAAAAATTCATAGTGGCCATACCTAGTCCTAAACGCGGTTTTCGGCACATCTGAGTCCTTGACTCTCAGCTGATAGTACCCTGACCTCAAATCTATCTTGGAAAATATCGTGGCTCCCTTCAATTGATCAAATAGATCGTCAATCCTCGCGAACGGGTACTTGTTCTTCATAGTTACCTTGTTGAGTTGTCGATAATCTATACATAGTCTCATGGAACCATCTTTCTTCTTCACGAATAAAACAGGAGCACCCCACAGAGAGTAACTCGGCCTCGCGAAGCCTTTATCTGTTAGTTCTTGCAACTGTGCTTTTAGCTCTTTTAGCTTAGTTGGAGCCATTCTATATGGAGCAATAGAAATAGGGGCAGTACCCGGAGCTAACTCAATCCCAAATTCAATTTCTCTAATCGGAGGTAGCCCTGGCAACTCATCCGGGAAAACATCTGGGTAATCACATATTGTGGGTACCGACTCAATTCTCGAATCAATCTCTTTAGTGTTCAACACAAAGGAAAGATAAGCCTCGTACCCCTTCCTCAAATATTTCAGAGTTGACAGAGTTGATATCACTACTAATGACTTATCGGGCTTATCTAATTCAACACGAATAAGATTACCATTTTCATCTCTCAACTCAATATGCTTCCTCCCACAATTCACAATTACTCCATGAGTAACTAACCAATCCATCCCAAGGATGACATCAAACTCGTCAAACGACAATAGCATAAGATCAACCGGGAAACAATGACCCTTAATCATCAAAGGGCAACCTTTGCAAACTCTATCAACCAACACACACTTGCCTAGGGGATTAGACACTCTTATGATGAATTTGGTAGACTCTATAAGCATGCTCATGCTAGAGACTAATTTCATGCATATGTATGAGTGGGTAGATCCCGGATCAATTAAAGCTATAACACGAGTATTATGGAGAGAAAAGGTACCCGTGATTACATCGGGGGAAGATGCCTCTTCACGAGCACGAATGGCATACGTCCTCGCCGGTGCTCTACCCTCGACTCTGGTAGCTTACTCTCTAGATGGATTCTTGTTACCCATCTCAATTCCCGGGTTTCTCAGGGGTCTTCCCCTAGCAGTACTTCCCGATCTTGCATTCTGAGCTTTTTCTTTCTCGCCGACCTTGGGGCAATCTCTGATAAAGTGGCCTAAGGACCCACATCTGAAACAAGCCTTCTCATTAGCTCGACACTCACCAGAATTGTAACACCTCTAACCCGAAACCATCGCTGGAATAGGGTTAAGAGGCATTACCGGATAATAGAATCATTTCGCAACTCATTTACGATACAAAGTCAATCATCATCATAATACATCAAACATAAACAATTAGTCCCTTTTTTAAGGCGTATAAGACCTTAAACACATGCTAGGGAGGGGTCGGGACTAAACCAAAACACATACAGAAACTACTCGAAATTTAAAACTTTTCTAGGTTTCAGGGGATACACGTCCGTGTGGGCAAACAGTGTGCCTCCCACGGCAGCTGGACACCCCCGTGTGTCCTCCCCGTGGTCGAATCTGACCTCACATCCACGACAACCAAGAACGCCCGTGTGCCTTGGCCATGGTTGAATCTGACTTTACACCCACGGCCACCCAGCACGCCCGTGTGCTAAGGCCATGTACTCGTAGGCCATATTCTGACTTTCTCACATGGTGACTAGGCACGCCCGTGTCTTGCCCGTGTGCTATTAGGCTAGCTACTGGCTTAGCCCCACGGTCACTAGGCACGCCTGTGTGCCACAACCGTGTGGCTCAATTAGGCCATTTGCAAGGCCAAAATGCCACCCACATGGGTCAATCCTACAAGCACATTTGAGCATCTTTATACACACAATTTGGCAACCAATTTCATGTCCAACAATCATCATATCATCACATAGAATCTCATTTCTAAGCATGCCATTTTATACAACCAAATTACATGTAAATCTAGGTATAAATCATCCATAACTTCACTAAATCACTAAGGCATTAATTCATTATTGAATTCAGCACTCATATGCTAATTCATTACCATCATGCCATATCAAAATATGCACCAAATACCATATTCACTCATGCACGTTACCAACACTTAGCTAGCCACATCACATGGCTATTTACACATCTCAAATATGATTCAAAACAACTAGCCTATACATGCCATATTTCAACTATGTACATCTTTCCAAAAGTACCAAAATAAAATGCCGATAGTGTGATTGAGATGCTGACGATTCCCGGATCCGAGAAAGCTTTACTGACACTGCAAAGCAGAGAAACAAATCACACAGTAAGCTTTCAGAGCTTAGTAACTTCGTAACATGATACATTATAATAAAATAAATCATCACATAGATTATTTCACATATGCATATATATCATGCCATCCAAAACTAAAACGCTCATTTAACATTTCATAATCTCATTCATAGATTCATCAACCACATAGGTTCCGAGCGTACCTTAGTCAACACCTAGTAGTCAATTACATTTTCTACTCAATACTCACTTTTCCCTTTCGATCAACTTCCGTCTCTTCTTTGATTCAATCGCACACTTAGTGCCCCGATATTTAGCCGAAGCTTAATTATCATTGCACACATAGTGCATTTATATCAAACCGCTCTTCAATCGGTATCACACACACAGTGCCAACCACAAAGACGAAGCTTATATTATTTGACACACACAGTGTTGATCATCTCGATCATGTTTTCGAATACGCACACTTAGTGCCACATAACTCAAACTCAGCTCTCACATAGCATCCACATTTCAATATCATTATAACATTCATTTCATAACATTTAACATAACTAAATGTTCATATTGTGTCCGAACTTACCTCAGACGTTGAACTAGCAAAACGATCGATCAATCAAGCACTTTATCTTTGCCCCGATCTCGATCCGAACCTCTCCTCTCTTGGTCTATAAACATTCAAATTCAATCCATTCAATTACCAAATCATTCATTTTAGTCCAAACACACATATTTAGGGCATTTTACATAATGGCCCTCACATTTTCACATTTCGACACTTTAGTCCCTAATTCACAAAATCATCAAATTCACATAATTTCTTTCCACACAAGCCTAGCCGATTTTCCTTGTGTTCATACAAGCCCACATATTTCATTTATGTCACATTTTAATCCTTCAATTTCACATTTTTTCAGTTAAGCCTAAAATGCTCAATTTCACTAAAAATCCCAATACAAACTATGAAACATCCCAAACCCGGCCCACGAGCCTTGATCGGATCTGGTATGTTTCTTGAAGAAAACCAGTTCACATTTCCTTTATTACCTTTGAAAAACTGTGGGTTTTGAAGAAAGTTTGTTTGTGGGTTGGGCTTGAGTTGAAAACAAGTTTGTTTTATGTTAAAAACCCATTTACCTCGAGTGACAAAATATTTAAAGTTTATTCTTAAACTAAATTGACTTAAGCTCGAATAAAATTTCGTCACATAACAAATAGAATAGAAATTAACATAGTTCACTATGGCCTTATTACATCAAATAAAACCCAAAATAAAATTTATAAAGTGCTTAAATAAATTAAAATGTCCAAATTAAATAAAACTTCAAGCGAGAGCATGGCCACCACAAGTTCTGCGCGCCTCGGTCCATCACTGCTCATCACGACACATGTTCCTCAACGGGGTGAGTCAACAGACTCAATGTGTACTACAACACTAAATCTTAACAACTTAGGCATACGTAATCACATCACATATCAATTCACATAATAGATCAAAATAATGATGCAATCCCAACCCAAACCTATATGCCATCCGCTACACATCCCCGTACCAACCTGCACACCGTGGGGACTACTAAGTCGACCCTCCATCCGTTACACACCATCGAAGGCAGTCGCTGCAGTCGACGTGCTCATTGCCCTTATGAGTATTCGTGGTCTTAGGTCACCACACTCAGATATCGTGGTCTTAGGTCACCACATTCATATTATCGTGGTCTTAGGTCACCACATTCGATTTTTGTGGTCTTAGGTCACCACATTCACTTCCCCTTTTCAATAACCCATGTGCCCCATAACATATATTATGCATTAACATGCCAACTTTCACATTCTTATCACATATTAAATATAACATGTTTCATAATCCTAGTAGGAGTAGGATACGTGCACTGTACTTTGTACCATTCACTGGTACCTTAGCCATATTCTTGCACATTCTTATAGTCACATACAAATTAAATAATGCCATAAATAAATTAAGAAGTAGTGTGAGGTACACACTGATTAACTTAGCGTATTCCTTAAAATCCGAAAAAGAAAAACCGATCTATCGCTTTAGATCCTTAATCCCTACATTTGGTCAATCCCTTACTATTTAGTAAAAGCCTATTCGACCATAAGATCTGAATCCCGAAGGATTATTGTAACCAAAACTTACCTTGTGCCGATCAAATCCCGAAAACTTGCCGAGTTCCTTCTTGAAATCGGCTAGCCATTAAATCACTTAGCTATGTCGGTTTCCGCTTTTGAATAAATAAGAAACAGTTCTAAATACCAAAAATAGGCCTTGGTGAATACCTTATATGCTTACCTTGTGGATTCTAAAGTCCCAAAAGATTTACTTGCTTAGGGAGTTGTCGAAATACCTATGGACTCATGTTAGATCCGATTTCATCCTTAAACATAATTAATGACCTTTGGCGAATATTCACATGTCTTACCTTGAAGCTTTAAATCCCAAAAATCCTCCTTTTAGTCGCCTACTCGATAATCCCGAAAGATCCTTCCTATTTCGACCAAAATCAATAATAGGGATTAGTCCCTAAATTTCGATAAGTCTACAATATAAAAGAATGGAAACCAAACTTGGATCTTACCCTTATTTGAAGAAATCGATTGCACCTTCACTTCAACCTTCAGGATTCGGCTATGGCTAGATGATGATCTCACAACCTTCGGCTTTTGGAAGGTTGAGAGAAAAGAAAAAGGAAGAGAAGAAAGGTGAAGAAATCGGCTTGCTTTGCTAAAGATTTTGGTTTTGACAATATAGCAGAGAGAGAGAGGATTTTGCTAAGAAAATCCTAGCAGAGGAAGAGAATGAATGAATGGCCTTAGTTCTCCTCCTTGTGCCAAAATTACTAGGCCAAGACTCCTTACTTGGCCACCACTCTTCTATTTTGATAGCTTTATCCCTTTAATTTAAAATTAAAAGAAAAAATCCTTTTAATTATACCAATAATTATCCTCATTTATCCACCTATTTAACTTGAAATTTAAAGAGGATAAAACTCCTCTTTAAGAGCCTTCATGCCGTCCAACTCCTTGCTCCTTGTAGCAAAATAAAAATATTTTATTTTGCTTCCTATGTGACTCGAACCTTGGCCCTTTCTCTTTGGACATGGCGTCACTTGCTAGGCCCTAAGTGGTGCCTTGTAGCCATTTTACCAAGGCTATTTGTATGTCATATTTCACATACATTTTCTCTTAAGACCACCTTGCCTTAGTTTCCCCTTTTTGAACTTTAAAACTTAACATTTCTATGACATTTCCTTTCATTTCCAAGTTTCCAGAAATATTCGCTTTCCTCTTTTGAATCATTTCTAAATCATTTCCTTACATTTCCTAGTTTCCAAAAATATTCAAAACACATTCATAACACATAAGACATGTCATTTCGCACAATTAAACCGAAAATGCATAGGCCCTTTTCCAGGATGTTACGCTTCTACCCCCTAAAATAATTTCGTCCTCCTCGAAATTTCCTAGCTAAAATAATTGAGGGTATTGCCGTCGTATTTCCTCTTCGGCTCCCACGAAGCTTCCTCCGATCCATGGTTGCGCCATAACACTTTGACTAGAGGAACCGACTTCCTCCGCAACACTTTCACGCCTCGCCCAAAATCTGAATCGGCTCTCTCTTCGTAGGATAAGTCCGCCTTAGCTCCACCTCTTCAACCGGTACTACGTGAGATGGATCCGATCGATATCGCCGTAGCATGGAAACATGGAATACGTCGTGCATCCGCTTCAACTCCGATGGCAACTCTAATCGATATGCCACTGATCCAACTCGCTTCAACACTCGGTAGGGCCCTATAAACCTTGGGCTTAACTTCCTTTGCGACCAAACCTCATCACCTTCTTCCAAGGCGAGACTTTCGTAAACACTTGATCTCCCATTTCAAACTCTATTTCCTTCCGTTTAAGGTCTCACGTGACGACTTCGCCTATCGAGGCTTCTTTTAATCGTGCCTCGATTATCTCAACCTTCTCTTCGCCGCCACTAACTCGGGGTCCAAAACTCGACGCGTTCTCCTAACTCGACCCAACAAGTAGGTGTTTGACATTTTCGACCATACAACGCTTCATATGGTGCCATCCGAATGCTAGCCTTGATAGTCGTTTGTTGTAGGCGAACTCACTAAAGGCAAATAGTCTTCCCAACTTCCTCGTAAATCCATCACACAGCTCCTCTCAACATATCCTCCAACACTTGTATAACCTGTTCGGCATGCCTGTCGATTGTGGATGAAAAGCCGTAGTGAAGTCTAACTTAGTGCCTAAAGCTTGATGAAGTGCCCTCCAAAACCGAGACGTAAACCTTGGGTCCCTATCGGAGATGATCGATCACCCGGTACTCGTGCAACCTCACAATTTCCGCTACATATAATTTGGCCAACTTCAAGAGAATAATCCATTCTTATCGGAATGAAATGCGCGGACTTGGTCAAACGGTCCACTACTACCCATACCGAGTCCTTCTTAGTAGGCGTGAGGGGAAGCCCACTAACGAAGTCCATGGTGATTCTTGCCCACTTCCATTGTGGAATCTTGATTGGTGAAGTAATCCCGATGGAACTTGGTGTTCACCTTAACTTGCGACCACGTCGGACATTTCACCACGAATTCAAGAACTTCCCGCTAAGATCGGGCCACCGTAATCGTTCCCTTAAATCCTCTGTACAACTTAGTGCCTCCGAGATGCATAGCATATGGGCTACTATGCGCCTCCCAAGAATCCTTTGTCTTAACTCCTTGTCTTTTGGCATACGCACCTTTCCCTTGAAGCACAATACTCCTCATTGTTAACACCATAATCTTCTAACTCTCCGTTCTGTACTTGCTGTAGCTTAGCACTTAAGTCCTCATCCAACAATTGACTTTCCTTTACTTCATTCAACCACGTGGGTTTGACTTGCAATTCTGCCAGCAGACTTCCATCATCATACAAACTTAAGTGTGCGAACATCGCCCTTAGATCGACACCACTTTTCCGACTTAAGGCATCTCGCTACCACATTCGCCTTGCCTGGGTGATACTCGATCGAACAATCATAATCCTTTAATAGCTCCACCCACCTTCGCTGTCTTAGGTTCAACTCCTTCTGAGTCAGCAGATACTTTAGACTTTTGTGGTCTGTGTAGATCACCGACTTTTCTCCATAAAGGTAATGCCTCCACACCTTAAGAGCGAAGACCACTGCCGCCAATTCCAAGTCATGAGTTGGGTAGTTAACCTCATGAGGCCTTAACTGTCGAGACGCATAAGCGACCACTTTTCCATCTTGCATTAGAACACACCCTAATCCCGTATGCGAAGCGTCACAGTATACCACAAACTCCTTTCCTGCCTCTGGCTGAATTAACACTGGAGCTTCAGTCAAGACCTTCTTGAGCTTCTCAAAGCTCTGTTGTTGCTTATCCGTCCATACAAAGGGTACTTCCTTCCTCAATAACTTTGTCAAAGGCGCGGCTATTGACGAGAACCCTTCTACAAACCTCTTGTAATAGCCTGCCAAACCTAAGAAATTTCGATTTCACCACGGACCTAGGTGGTTTCCAATCCAACACTTGCCTCGATCTTCCTAGGATCCACCCTTATTCCTCTGCGGATACCACATGTCCTAAGAATGCCACCTCCTTAAGCCAAAATTCACACTTGCTAAATTTGGCATAGAGCTTCTTTTCCCTTAATACTTGTAGCACTATCCGTAGGTGCTCATCATGCTCATCCTCTGACTTCGAGTATACTAAGATGTCGTCAATGAACACGACGACGAACCTATCCAAGTAGGGTTGGAAGACCCGGTTCATCATATCCATGAACGCGGCTGGAGCGTTCGTCAACCCAAACGGCATTACTACAAACTCATAATGGCCGTATCTTGTCCTAAAGGCGGTCTTATTGATATCTACCTCCTTCACCTTCAACTGATGATATCCAGACCTTAGATCGATCTTTGAAAATACGGCGGCCCCCTTAAGCTGATCGAACAAGTCATCTATCCTCGGCAAAGGGTACTTGTTCTTGATGGTCAGCTTATTCAACTGACGATAGTCTATGCACATTCGCATAGTCCCATCTTTCTTCTTCACAAACAAGACCGGTGCTCCCCATGGAGACACACTGGGTCGGATGAACCCACGATCCAGCAATTCTTGAATCTGAGCCTTGAGCTCAACTAACTCCTTTGGCGCCATTCGGTATGGGGCGATTGACACAGGAGCTGTTCCTGGTAGCAAGTCTATTCCAAATTCCACCTCCCTATCTGGGGGTATTCCTGGTAATTCCTCTGGAAACACATCCACGAAGTCCCTTACCGTTCTAACTCCATTGACTCCTTCCTCTTTTCCATCTAACGCACTTACGAAGGCTAAAAACGCCTTGCACCCTTTCCGAACCATCCTTTCAACCTTTAGTGCCGGAACTACATTAGACAAGTAGTTTCTTCTTTCTCCTATCATGATAATCACCTCACCCTCCGAGGTTCTTAGTTCCATTCGTTTAGCCGCACAATCCAACACGGCTCGATGCTCTACTAGCCATCCATCCCAAGTATGAGGTCAAATTCTCCGAAGGGTAACTCCATTAAGTCACCCGAAAAGTTCACTCCTGAATTTCTAGGGGTACACTCCGAAAGATCTTATCCACCACTACAGCTTTGGCCTAATGGGCTTACTACAGGTCATCCGCCCTATCGAGAGTTCGAGTCTAGGCCTAGTGTTTCCACTACACTACATGCAACATAGGAATGGGTCGAGCCCACATCAATCGAGAGCATAATAAGGTTTCCCAAATATAAGGAACGTACCGGTTATGACGTCCGGCGTGTCTCCATCCTCCCTCCGGCGAACCGCATAAACCAAACCCGGTTGCCTTGCCTCAGTATTAGCAGCACCTCTGTCCGGTGTTCCTCGTCCTCTACCAGCACCATTACCTCTATTATTCAGACCACGACCACGTTGGGGCTGCTGTCCACCTCTACCACCGATGAACATTCCGAGTCTGCCGGCCACTCTCTCCTCCGGCTTCTTTGGACAATCCTTAATCATGTGGTCCTTAGACCCACACCTGAAACATCCTCCCGTCTTTTTCCAACACTCTCCTAAGTGTTTCTTCCCACACTGGTCACAAGGACGATACTGCCCTCCAGTAGCAGCTTGCTGACCTCGCGGCCTATCAACTCTAGGCCTTTTATTCCCCGATGATCCTGACGAACCAAAGCCTCTTTTCTGCCTGTTCTGGTCGAAGTTCCGCTTTGTAGAATCCTTAATCCCCTCAGCTACCTTAGCTTTCTCTACTAAAGTAGAAAACTCTTCTTCGATGCGGAGCTATCAATGACTTTAAATCATCCTCAAACCGTCCTCAAATCAGACACACCATTCATGCTCCGTAGCCACCACTCCTCGAGCATAACGGCTTAGCCTCAGAAACTCAGCTTCATACTCTGCCACGGACTTGTTCCCTTGAACCAGCCCCATAAATGCCTTCCTTTGCTCATCGATATCGGCATGCCGACATACTTCTTCCGATAAGCCGCCTTAACATAGTCCCATGTTAGATCCTCACCGTGGCACCATCACGAATCGAGCCACCATTGGTACGCTTCATCGCGTAGGAACGCCACCATTCCTTTCACCTTCTCTTCAGGGGTTAGATCTAGTTCATCCATGATCCGCTCAGTTGATTCCAACCAATACTCGGCATGCGGGTGCCACTCCTGACACTCCACGGAACACCTCAGCTCTGTTGGCACGAAGTCCCTCAGGTACCGACTTCCGGGCTCCCGAATTTCCTCCTGCACCAGCCACCAACTCTAGAACTCGCAGCACACGGCTGTGACACAAAGATCATCATCCGCTCATGCGTGCTTGCTTGCTCCAACACCAACACCGGGGTGGTGGTGGCATCTCGTTGTCAGACCCCTGACCTGATCTAACGGGTTCCGACACGGTCATTCTACCTCTACCGCATCCTCGTACGTTACGACCACGTCCCCTAGAGCTCATTTCTACCGTCGCGATCTGATTAAAAAGTTTTATGAATTAGTGCTTGTTTCACTTATTACCCGCGAAGAAGTTTTATGAAAAGAAATTTTAGGAGTGGTTCTTTCGTATTCATACATGCACACAGTCTTTGCATTCATACATCCATCAATCAATTATGAACTTCCGTTCATTCAGAGAAATGTTGTAGTTTCCATTGTTGTTGTTTTTCCACTACCCAAGGGTATTTTCGTAATTTGTCCTACAGGGGTATTTTCGTAGTTTTTCAAGATAAGGTTCCTTGTTGATTTTGTCAATAAGAATGTGTTGGTAATTTTGAATTCTCGGGGTACTTTGGAAAATCTTGAAATCCAGGGGTATTTTGGAAATTTTGAATCTCGGGGGTATTTTGGAAATTTCATAAACCAAGGGCATTTCTAAAATTTTACCGCTAGGGGTATTTTAGTAATTTTGCAATTCGGAAATTTTTCGAAAAATTTTGTAAAAATAGTTCTCACGAATTAAAAAGGGTAATTTTAAGAGTTTTAGAACTAGATTTTTTTATAAAAACACGGCTAGTTCCTTTTCGGGTTTTAGTTATTGTGTTTAGCCTATGACCGAGTCCTCTTGGTGGGGTGAACCAAAGCTACGCACTGTAGGATTCGTGGAGAGGAGGTGAGTCACGCGGACTGCTTAAGTACCAAGCTCCCACCGAAACCAGTCCTAGACATTGCGCACAGAGGTTGCCACACCCACGGAGTCTTCTTGGTTAGGGTGAACCGAAGCTACGCAGCAGTAGGATTCCAGCGAATAGGAGGTGAGTCACTAGGACTGCTTAAATACCAGGCTCTTCCGGATCTAATCCTAGACATGCGCATGTGGGGTTACCACACCCTAACTCGGCGACTTAGCCATAGGTTTGTTTAGGCATTTAAGTCTTATGTATTTGTGTTTGAGTAGACTAGACCTACGGTTCAAGTACCTATCATACTATTCTACGTTCCATTACATTTCTACCCTTCTACAGATCATATTAAAAATCACACAAGGGATAGGGGTACTCACCTGGTGGACCTCGGGTCGGAGACTTGGGTGCCATGCCAGAAAACCTACTGATTTCATAAAATATTTTTATAAAACTTATTTGGGCTCGATTCGAAAATGTTTTGGGCCTTAAACCTCAGTAGAGTTTGAAACAGGCTCGATACCAAACCAAAACATCCCAAACCCACCCACGAGCCTTGACCGGATCTCGGTATGTTCCTTGAAGAAAACCAGTTCACATTTCCTTTATTACCTTTGAAAAACTGTGGGTTTTGAAGAAAGTTTGTTTGTGGGTTGGGCTTGAGTTGAAAACAAGTTTGTTTTATGTTAAAAACCCATTTACCTCGAGTGATAAAATATTTAAAGTTTATTCTTAAACTAAATTGACTTAAGCTCGAATAAAATTTCGTCACATAGCAAATAGAACAGAAATTAACATAGTTCACTATGGCCTTATTACATCAAATAAAACCCAAAATAAAATTTATAAAGTGCTTAAATAAATTAAAATGTCCAAATTAAATAAAACTTCAAGCTGAGCATGGCCACCACAAGTTCTGCTGCTCTCGGTCCATCACTTTTTCATCACCAAAACATGTTCCTCAACGGGGTGAGTCAACAGACTCAATGTGTACTACAACACTAAATCTTAACAACTTAGGCATACGTAATCACATCACATATCAATTCACATAATAGATCAAAATAATGATGCAATCCCAACCCAAACCTATATGCCATCCGCTACACATCCCCGTACCAACCTGCACACCGTGGGGACTACTAAGTCGACCCTCCATCCGCTACACACCATCGAAGGCAGTCGCTGCAGTCGACGTGCTCATCGCCCTTATGAGTATTCGTGGTCTTAGGTCACCACACTCAGATATCGTGGTCTTAGGTCACCACATTCAGATTATCGTGGTCTTAGGTCACCACATTCAGATTTCGTGGTCTTAGGTCACCACATTCACTTCCCCTTTTCAATAACCCATGTGCCCCATAACATATATTATGCATTAACATGCCAACTTTCACATTCTTATCACATATTAAATATAACATGTTTCATAATCCTAGTAGGAGTAGGATAAGTACCTGGTACTTTGTACCATTCACGGTACCTTAGCCATATTCTTGCACATTCTTATAGTCACATACAAATTAAATAATGCCATAAATAAATTAAGAAGTAGTGTGAGGTACACACCTGATTAACTTAGCGTATTCCTTGAAATCCCGAAAAAGAAAAACCGATCTATCGCTTTAGATCCTTAATCCCTACATTTGGTCAATCCCTTACTATTTAGTAAAAGCCTATTCGGCCATAAGACTGAATCCCGAAGGATTATTGTAACCAAAACTTACCTTGTGCCGATCAAATCCCGAAAACTTGCTGAGTTCCTTTTTGAAATCGGCTAGCCATTAAATCACTTAGCTATGTCAGTTTTCGGCTTTTGAATAAATAAGAAATAGTTCTAAATACCAAAAATAGGCCTTGGCCGAATACCTTATATGCTTACCTTGTGGATTCTAAAGTCCCGAAAAGATTTACTTGCTTAGGGAGTTGTCGAAATACCTATGGACTCATGTTAGATCCGATTTCATCCTTAAACATAATTAATGGCCTTTGGTCGAATATTCACATGTCTTACCTTGAAGCTTTAAATCCGAAAAATCCTCCTTTTAGTCGCCTACTCGATAATCCCGAAAGATCCTTCCATATTTCGGCCAAAATCAATAATAGGGATTAGTCCCTAAATTTCGATAAGTCTACAATATAAAAGAATGGAAACCAAACTTGGATCTTACCCTTATTTGAAGAAATCGATTGCACCTTCACTTCAACCTTCAGGGATTCGGCTATGGCTAGATGATGATCTCACAACCTTCGGCTTTTGGAAGGTTGAGAGAAAAAGAAAAAGGAAGAGAAGAAAGGTGAAGAAATCGGCTTGCTTTGCTAAAGATTTCGGTTTTGACAAGATAGCAGAGAAGAGAGGATTTTGCTAAGAAAATTCGACAGAGGGAAGAGAATGAATGAATGGCCTTAGTTCTCCTCCTTGTGCCAAAATTACTAGGCCAAGACTCCCTTACTTGGCCACCACTCTTCTATTTTGATAGCTTTATCCCTTTAATTTAAAATTAAAAGAAATAATCCTTTTAATTATACCAATAATTATCCCTCATTTATCCACCTATTTAACCGAAATTTAAAGAGGATAAATCTCCTCTTTTAAGAGCCTTCATGCCGTCCAACTCCCTTGCTCCTTGTAGCAAAATAAAAATCTTTTATTTTTCTTCCTATGTGACTCGAACCTTGGCCCCTTTCTCTTTGGACATGGCGTCACTTGCTAGGCCCTAAGTGGTGCCTTGTAGCCATTTTACCAAGGCTATTTGTATGTCATATTTCACATACATTTTCTCTTAAGACCACCTTGCCTTAGTTTCCCCTTTTTGAACTTTAAAACTTAACATTACTATGACATTTCCTTTCATTTCCAAGTTTCCAGAAATGTTCGCTTTCCTCTTTTGAATCATTTCTAAATCATTTCCTTACATTTCCTAGTTTCCAAAAATATTCAGAACACATTCATAACACATAAGACATGTCATTTCGCACAATTAAACTGAAAATGCATAGGCCCTTTTCAGGATGTTACAAACTATGTTAACCCAACACCAAGTTTTCATATTTTACTATCAACTAGCACATAGCTCAAGCATTCATCAATGGCTCATCACAAAAACATCATCATTTCACAAAATTACAACATGGGTTAACTAGAACACGAAGCAACGATTACAAAAACGTAGAAATTAACAAAAACTGAAACCAAATCATACCTTAATTTGCTTGTGCAAGTGCCGAATATTTAACAAGCTTTCTCTTTTCTTTTCTTTCTAATTTCGGTGGAACCAAGATGAACATTCCACTATCTATTTTTTTTATTATAACCTTATAATATAATATATAAATTTTAACTTATAATTTTAACATATAAAAACATATATGTTATCATTTAATGCCGTCCACTATACTAAATTATGGCCAAATTGCATCATAAGTCCTCATTATAAAGACAACAACAATTAATCACTTAACAATCAGCACACAACATTTACACTTTATACAACTAAGTCCATTCTCACAATTTGACACATAGTCGATAAAATTATCACACAGAATTTTCACACAGACTATATCACACATAATCAACACCAAAAGTAATATTAAAATATATTTATGACCTTAGATTTATGGTCTCGAAACCACTGTTTCGACTAGGGTCTAAACTGGGATGTTACAACTCTCCCCCCTTAGGGATTTTCGTCCTCGAAAATCTTACCAGTGAAAAATTGTGGATGTTGCTCTCTCATAACGTTCTCAGGCTCCCACATAGCCTCTTCAATTCCGTGTTTGTGCCATAATACTTTTACTAAAATTTTTTTCTTATTTCTCAACTCTTTGGTCTCCCGTGCCAAAATTTGGATCAATTCTTCACTATACGACAAGTCTGACTGAATCTCAATTTTAGTAGGAGTAATCACATGAGACGGGTCTGATCTGTACCGTCGAAGCATTGACACATGAAACACATTATGAATCTTTTCTAACTCAGTTGGCAATCTCAATCTATAAGCAACCGATCCAACTCGTTCAATAATCTCATACGGTCCAATAAACCTCGGACTCAGCTTGCCCTTTCGGCCAAATCGAAGTATTTTCTTCCACGGAGACACTTTCATAAAACTTTATCACCAATTTCGAATTCAATATCTTTTCTTTTCAAATCTGCATAAGACTTCTGACGATCTGAGGCTACTTTCAAATTGTCACGAATTACTTTCACTTTCTGTTGATCTCTTTTATCGAGATCAACCCGTGAATCTTATTCTCGATCACTTCGATCCAATACAATGGAGTTCGACACTTTCGACCATAAAGAGCCTCATATGGTGCCATTTTAATGCTAGATTGAAAACTGTTGTTATACGCAAACTCAATTAAAGATAAATGCTTTTCCCACGTACTTTCAAATTCAAGTATGCAACATCTCAGCATGTCTTTAAGAATCTGAATGATTTGTTCCGATTGACCATCTGTTTGCGGATGAAAAGCAGTACTAAAATGTAATTTCGTGCCTAAAGCATCATGCAATTTCTTCCAAAATCGTGAGGTAAATCTCGGATCTCTATCAGACACTATAGATAATGGTACTCTGTGCAATCTCACAATCTCATCGATATACAGTTCAGCTAACTTATCTAAAGAATAATCAGTTCTCACCGGAATGAAATGAGCTGATTTCGTCAATCTGTCCACTATCACCCAGATTGCATCTTTCTTACTCAGAGATAAGGGCAAACCTGACACGAAGTCCATCGTGATTCTCTCCCATTTCCACTCAGTAATCATAATTGGTTGTAACAAACCAGACGGAACTTGATGTTCAGCTTTGACTTGCTGACAAACTAAACATTTCGACACAAAGTCAGAAATGTCTCTTTTCATGCCAAGCCACCAATAGAACTGTTTCAAATCATTATACATCTTTGTACTCCCTGGATGCACAGTTAAATAACTATTGTAAGCTTCATTCAAAATCATCTTTGAATTTCTCGAAACACAAATCTGATCTCTAAATCTCAAACAATCATCATTACCTACTCGAAATTCTGATTTAGCATTTGACTCACACAGAATTCGTTTAGCCATTATTTCAGCATCCCTTTTCTGGGCATCACAAATCTGCTATATGAACATCGGCTTAACTTTCAACTCAGCTATAACTGCACTATCATCACACAGATCTATTTGAGTACTCATAGCTCGCAAAGCATATAACGATTTCCGACTCAAGGCATCAGCTACAACATTAGCTTTACCCGGATGATAATCTATCACAAGTTCATAGTCTTTCAACAATTCTAACCATCTTCTCTGTCGCAAATTCAAATCGTTCTGAGTCATCAAATACTTTAAGCTCTTATGATCAGTATAGATGTGACATTTTCCCCAAACAGATAGTGACGCCAAATCTTCAATGTGAACACAATTGCAGCCAATTCAAGGTCATGCGTCGGATAATTCTTTTCGTGTAGTTTTAACAGTCTCGAAGCGTAAGCAATGACTTTCCCCTCTTGCATCAACACACAGCCCAAACCATTTAATGGTGCCTGATTCGGGTTGAATCAAAACTGGTGCTTCCGTCAACAACACTTTCAACTGCTCAAAACTCTGCTGACACTTTTTTGACCACTCAAATCTAACATATTTCTGTAACAACTTCGTCAACGGAGTTGCAATCATAGAGAAACCTTTCACAAACTGCCTATAATATCCCGCTAGTCCCAGAAAACTACAGACTTCAGACACATTTCTCGGAGGCTTCCACTCCAAAATAGCAGAGATTTTACTAGGATCAACTCGTATCCTGGCGGCTGACACAATGTGCCCCAGAAAACCAACTTCACGCAACCAAAATTCACATTTACTAAACTTAGCATACAACTATTTCTCACGCAAATTTTGTAGCACAGTTCTCAAATGCTCGGCATGCTGCGTCTCATCACACGAATAGATCAAAATATCATCAATGAACACCACTACAAAGCGATTCAAATACAGTCTGAATATCCGATTCATTATATCCATAAACACTGCAGGAGCATTTGTTAGTCTGAAAGGCATCACTAAGAATTCATAATGTCCATACCTCATTCTGAAAGCGGTCTTCGGTACATCAGATTCTTTAACTCTTAACTGATAGTAACCAGATCTCAAGTCTATCTTTGAAAACACTGTAGCTCACTTCAACTGATCAAACAAATCATCAATACGAGGTAACGGATATTTATTCTTTATCGTCACTTTGTTCAATTGTCAATAATCAATACACATTCTCATAGTTCCATCTTTCTTTTTCACAAATAACACAGGAGCTCCCCAAAGTGAGAAACTCGATCGTGCAAATCCTCTATCAGTTAATTCTTGCAACTGCGACTTTAACTCTTTCAATTCTGTTGGTGCCATTCTATACGGAGCTATAGAAATGGGAGTGGTCCCCGACACTAATTCAATACCAAATTCAACTTCCCGAATTGGAGGTAATCCTGGTAACTCTTCAGGAAACACATCTGGAAACTCACATACCACAGGCACAGATTCAACTTTCTTTTTCGACACTTTTGTATCAATCACGTACGCCAAATAAGCTTTACAACCCTTTTTCACATAGTTCATAGCTTTCATCGCAGATACAACAGCTGGTAATCCTTTCATATCATTGGATTCTATTCGAACTAGCTCACCATTCTGACTTTTCAACTCAATACTTTTTCTTTTACAATTCACGATGGCATTATACAGAGTAAGCCAATCCATACCCAGAATTATGTCAAACTCGTCGAATGGTAGTAACATCAAATTAACCGGAAAATAAGCATCCCGAGACATCAATGGACAATTATTGCACACCTTATCCACCAAAACACACTTGCCTAAGGGGTTTGACACTCTAACCACAAATTCAGTAGACTCAACAGGTAGATTCTTATTCAATACTAAGTTCATACATACATAGGAATGAGTTGATCCTAGATCTATCAATGTAATGACATCAGTATCAAATAAAGTGAAAGTACCGGTGATGACGTCTGGAGATGATGCTTCCTCTCGCGCACGTATAGCATAGGCTCGGGTAGGTGCTCTTGCTTCTGACCTCACAGCTGTGTCAGTAGTCCCCCTTTGGCTTCCACTCACATTTCTGGTGTTTCTGGGTGGTCTACCTCTAGCCGTCACATTACTCGGTCTTTCATTCTGAACATTTTCCTCTTCGACCATCTTCAGGTAATCTCGAATAAAATGATCTTTGGATCCACATTTATAACAAACTCTATTGTTATACTTGCCCCAGCATTCTCCCACATGTCGCCTTCCACACTGTCTACACTCAGGTTTATTGCTTTTGGCACTATCGATACTTGATTCCATTGGAGCTTGAATTCTCGGACCAACACTTAGTCTTGCGCGATCTCTACTCGGATGCCCAAACGAAGCATTTTATCGGTTGCTTGCATCTCTAAATCTCTTCGTTGAAGGTTGAGAGAACTTATTCATCGATCTCTTCCTTTCATCACGAGCCTCAGAATCAGCTTTCTTCTTTTCTTTACTTAGCTCCTCAGCTTTGCATGCTCTTCCGACTAACACAACAAATTCATTTATATCAAGTATCCCAACTAACAATTTAATGTCTTCATTCAATCCCTCTATGAAACGTTTGCACATAGTAGCTTCAGTCGAAACACATTCCCTCGCGTATTGACTCAGTCTTACGAATTCTTGTTCGTACTTAGTAACAGACAAACGGCCCTGTTTCAATTCTAGAAACTCTTTACGTTTCTGATCAATGAAGCGTTGACTGATATACTTCTTTCTGAACTCAACTTGAAAGAAGTCCCAGGTGATTCTTTCTCTCGGAACCACAGATATCAATGTTTTCCACCAGTTATAGGCCGTGTCTCTCAACAAGGAAACTGCACACTTAATGCACTCATCAGGGTTCAATGACATCTCGTCGAATACTCTGATTGTATTCTCAAGCCAAAACTCAGCTCGCTCAGCATCGTCATCAGATGTAGCCCTAAACTCCTCGGCCCCATATTTCCAAATCTTGCTACAGGTGGTTTATTCAATCTGATCAGATCTATAACTTGTGGCACAACAGGTACTTGTGGGGGTGGAGGTTGTGGAGTAGCCGGATTCGTTCGAACGAACTCTGTAAACCACTCACTCATCATTCAGAAGAAGGCTTGCTTAGCCTCTCCTCCCTAACCACTTTCATTCGGGCTAGATGTGGCCGGCGCTGTCCCTTGAGCGGGAGTAGGCGCATTGCTTTCTACATCATCAGTAACTGCTCGATCGGGATCTATTACTATATGAAAACACATTTTCAACTGTCAAAATTCATCACACTATCGTAATTTCATATATGGCATGTATAGCTAGACTCACACTCGTTATGTTAGTCTGAGAATCGGCTAAACCGTAGCTCTGATACCAATAAAATGTAACACCCCTAACCCAAAACCGTCACTGAAATAGGGTTAAGAGGCATTACCGGACAATAGAATCATTTTGCAACTCATTTACGACACAAAGTCAATCATCATCATAATACATCAAACATAAACAATTAGTCCCTTTTTAAGGCGTAAGACCTTAAACACATGCTAGGGAGGAGTCGGGACTAAACTGAAACACATACAGAAACTACTCGAAATTTAAAACTTTTCTAGGTTTCAGGGGATACACGCCCGTGTGGGCAAACCGTGTGCCTCCCACGGCAGCTGGACAGCCCCGTGTGTCCTCCCCATTGTCGAATCTGACCTCACATCCACGGCCACCAAACACGCCCGTGTGCCTTAGCCGTGGTCGAATCTGACTTTACACCCACGGCCACCCAGCACGCCCGTGTGCTAAGGCCGTGTACTCTTAGGCCATATTCTAACTTTCTCACACGGTGACTAGGCATGCCCGTGTCTTGGCCGTGTGCTATTAGGCTAGCTACTGACTTAGCCCCACGGTCACTAGGCACACCCGTGTGCCACAACCGTGTGGCTTAATTAGGCCATTTGCAAGGCCAAAATGCCACACACATGGGTCAATCCTACAAGCACATTTGAGCATCTTTATACACACAATTTGGCAACCAATTTCATATCCAACAATCATCATATCATCACATAGAATATCATTTCTATGCATGCCATTTTATACAACAAAATTACATGTAAATCTAGGTATAAATCATCCATAACTTCACTAAATCACTAAGGCATTAATTCATTATTGAATTCACCATTCATATGCTAATTCATTACCATCATGCCATATTAAAATATGCACCAAATACCATATTCACTCATGCAAATTACCAACACTTAGCTAGCCACATCACATGGCTATTTACACATCTCAAATATGATTTAAAACAACTAGCCTATACATGCCATATTTCAACTATGTACATCTTTCCAAAAGTACCAAAATAGAATTCCAATAGTGTGATTGAGATGCTGACGATTCCCGGATCCGAGAAAGCTTTACTGACACTGCAAAGCAGAGAAACAAATCACACAGTAAGCTTTCAGAGCTTAGTAAGTTCGTAACATGATACATTATAATAAAACAAATCATCACATAGATTATTTCACATATGCATATATATATCATGCCATCCAAAACTAAAATGCTCATTTAACATTTCATAATCTCATTCATAGATTCATCAACCACATAGGTTCCGAGCGTACCTTAGTCAACACCTAGTAGTCAATTACATTTGCTACTCAATACTCACTTTTCCCTTTCGATCAACTTTCGTCTCTTCTTTGATTCAATCGCACACTTAGTGCCCCGATATTTAGCCGAAGCTTAATTATCATCGCACACATAGTGCATTTATATCAAACCGCTCTTCAATCGGTATTGCACACACAGTGCCAACCACAAAGTCGAAGCTTATATTATTTCACACACACAATGTTGATCATCTCGATCACGTTTTCGAATACGCACACTTAGTGCCACATAACTCAAACTCAACTCTCACATAGCATCCACATTTCAATATCATTATAACATTCATTTCATAACATTTAACATAACTAAATGTTCGTATTGTGTCCGAACTTACCTCAGACATTGAACTATCGAAACGGTCGGTCAATCGAGCATTTTATCTTTGCCTCGATCTCGATCCGAACCTCTCCTCTCTTGGTCTATAAACATTCAAATTCAATCCATTCAATTACCAAATCAATCATTTTAGTCCAAGCACACATATTTAGGGCATTTTACATAATGGTCCTCACATTTTCACATTTCGACACTTTAGTCCCTAATTCACAAAATCATCAAATTCACATAATTTCTTTCCACACAAGCCTAGACGAATTTTCCTTGTGTTCATACAAGCCCACATATTTCATTTATGTCACATTTTAATCCTTCAATTTCACATTTTCTCAATTAAGCCTAAAATGCTCAATTTCACTAAAAATCCCAATACAAACTATGTTAATCCAACACTAAGTTTTCATATTTTACTATCAACTAGCACATAGCTCAAGCATTCATCAATGGCTCATCACAAAAACATCATCATTTCACAAAATTACAACATGGGTTAACTAGAGCACGAAGCAACGATTACGAAAACGTAGAAATTAACAAAAACCGAAACCAAATCATACCTTAATTTGCTTGTGCAAGTGCCGAATATTTAATAAGCTTTCTCTTGTCTTTTCTTTCTAATTTCGGTGGAACCAAGATGAACATTCCACTATCTATTTTCTTTTGTTTTTATTATAACCTTATAATATAATATATAAATTTTAACTTATAATTTTAACATATAAAAACATATATGTTATCATTTAATGCCGTCCACTATACTCAATTATGGCCAAATTGCATCATAAGTCCTCCTTATTATAAAGACAACAATAATTAAGCACTTAACAATCAGCACACAGCATTTACACTTTATACAATTAAGTCCTTTCTCACAATTTGACACACAGTCGATAAAATTATCACACAGAATTTTCACACAGACTACATCACACATAATCAACACCAAAAGTAATATTTAAATATATTTACGACCTCAGATTTGTGGTCTCAAAACCACTGTTCTGACTAGGGTCTAAACTGGGCTGTTACAAGAATGGCACCTGCCACACTGAGGGCATTCTGGTCTACTTGGTCGAACGTTGCCCACACTAGCAACTGAGGTGGTCTGTCCTTTCGACCCCAAAAATTGCTTGCCTTTATTTCGGGCTGAAAACCCCGCTGAAGTGACTGATCGAGTAGAGAAATCCTTCGATTTCTTAGGTGAGGATTGGTAGGACTTACTTAACTGCCTTTTTCTCGAGTCACAGGATTCATTCTCAGCTCTTCCCTTCTCTCTAGCCAGCTCTTCGGCTTTACAAGCCCTATCCACCAATACTACAAATTCTTTTAATTCGAGGACTCTGACATATAAACGAATGTCTTCATTCAGTCCATCCTCGAATCTCTTGCACATGACTACCTCAGTAGACACGCACTCCCGTGCATACTTGCTAAGCCTTACTAACTCCCGTTCATAGTCGGTCACTGACATACAGCCTTGCTTCAGTTCCAAGAACTCCTTCCTCTTATGATCGATGAACCTCTGGCTAATGTACTTGATACGGCCGTGACTCGAGCACCCTCTAAAGCTGCCAAAGATCCCTTGGAACTACCAAAGGGGCCGATCACTCGTGCTCATGCTAAAAGGTTCAAGGAGGAAGTTTCGGCTCTCGTAGACAAAATATGGAGCAACGTCATAGCTGGACAGTTTGGAATGATGAATCGAGCAAACCATGCAACTTTCTTCACGTTCAGCCAGCTCAAACTTAGCTCAAGGAGCTCGTCTCTAATTTATATTTACATACGTTTATATGCTTGAAATAAATAATTAAATAGCTGGACTTAATTAAATAGATTGTTAGTTAATTTAGTTACAGCCATTTAAGTTAAATTAAATTAAGTTATAATAAATATGTCTAAACTTAATTCATAATGTTTATTATGTTCTTTTTAATACAAGTAATTAATTTGTCTAAGATTAAATGATGTTTTAAGGTTGTCTAGTTTCAGCCGAATTAATGAAGCCTATTTAACTTGTCTTAGTGCAAACATGCTTTAATGATGTCCTAAATGGCTGCCGAATTTATGGTGCCCAACTTCTCCATTTTAATGTGCTGATTTTATGAACTAATGGGCTAATTTAATTTGCTGCAGATTTAATTACCTTGGACGGCATGAAGAGAAATTAATAGGCTGCTGAACTTTGATGTCTTCAAGGAGACGTTCGGCCAACATCATTAAGCTTCTCAAGGTGCTATTTGGGTTCCCAAAAATCAGGCCGTTACTCTCCCCAACAAGCCTTAAACGCATGCTTGGTTTTTCCCCCGACAACATTAATAAGGGCTGCTGTTGATTGCTTTCCTCCATGCGCCTTTTCAGCACACCAAACTCTATTTTTAATGTGCCGAATTAATGCAAGTGTCCAGCCGAATTTAATTCAAGTTGTTGGCCAAATTTATTGAGGTGTTGGACAAAGCAAGGAACGGATTCAAGGGCTTTTGGCATGCGTGATCTTCATTTATGGTGCTGCTGGAATTTTTCATGAAAGGAACATCATTTAATGAACTGTTGGTGGGCGAATTTATTGGCTGTTGACTTCTTAACTTAAGTTTTCACTTTGTGGAGACCAAAGGACATGGGATTAATGGCTGTTGCCTCATCGTGGAGCTCAAAAGGGGCTGCTATTTGTGCCTTTCCAAAGAGTCAATTTCGTGAGATGCATTGGCCAGCATTCAAGTCTGTTCGGTTAGCTCGATAGCCACTTTTAGAAAACGTCCCAAGAGCTCCCAAATTCAGCCGAACCTTGCAAGGAGTTTAAGGGATTTTTTCCAGAATTTTCTAACTCAATTATGGCTGAATTTTGCTTAGTTACTAAGTATATGTTTGACCATTCGGCTAGCCCATGAAATAGGCTATAAATACTTGTCATTTTCCAATGTAAAAACACTTTTTGAACTTAATGAATTGCTGCCAAAATTTTGTGAGAATTTTTCTCCCAAATTTCGTCCAAAGACTCGTTGACTTATCTACCTAGTTAGTGGCGTCAATCGTTTCTTGTTTAATCAAACTTATCACATTTTCGTGTGGCGTTCGAAACCCTTTATACCGAGGTTACTTCTTTAGATAGTGGGTCGAGGTCTCGTAATATCCTTTCGTAAAATTCAACTTAAGTCATATAAGTTTCGGGTCAACCTTCATCCGAAGTTTGGTTCATTCCTGACTTGAGTTTCCGATTAATCTCTAATCCTGAACTTTTCCATTTCATTTAAACCCGAACCTTCTTAATCCGATTATCCTTTAATCCTAAACTTGTCTATTCTTTCATAACCGAGCCTCCTTAAACCAAAAGTGATACGGGCACGCCCGGGGCACCATCGATCTTTAAATCGACGAAGCTCGACGCCAAAGTCCCAAGTGCCGTGGAGCTTGTGTGCATCTTGGTGCACTTCCAAATTGAGCCGGATTAGCTCAATCGAGCTTAATTTGAGCTCACTCGAGCTCACTCCAGCTCATTGAGCTGATTGCTTTTTAATTTAATACTTTAAATAAATTGGACAATTTATTTATTTAATTTTCTACAGCAAGTTAAGTGTCTAAATATTTTATTTAGTGTCAAATTTAATTTGCCTAAGTCTAATTTAATTTGTGTCATTTTATTACAGCCTTTTAAGTGCGTTTTAATTTAAGAATTAAAGTGCAGAATTTTTCTAGTCATTTAGGGGCTGTCGAATTTTCAATGTAGCATATTGGTGTCTTTAAGTTGTCCAAACGTCCCTTGAAGTGTCCATAGCATGTTTTTAATGTTACTCATCTGATTTGGAGTGAATTAATGTGAGTTCATTCACTTTGTAGGTACAGCCGAATGTACCAATGCATTAAAGGGGGGTGCATGCACTTAGGTGCATTGTACTTGGCCGAATACATCCATGTATTTGGTGGGTGCATGGATGGTTGGAAGCATGGTTAAATGCTGCTGATTTTTGGATTATTAAGGTGCCTATTTGGTTGAAAAAATAATTCCATGAAGACACATGCATGGAGGTGTTAAATGCATGATGCATGAACAGCCAGTTTCAACGAATGAAGAAATAATGCATGGTTGGAGTCATGAACGTCCAAGGGAGTGTTAATGGTTGAATTAAACACTTGCAAGCCATTCAAAGACATGTTTAAATGCTGGAAATTCTTCAAACAAAAGGTGCAACTCATCCCCAATGTTGGCCGAACCTAGACAAGCCTTTTCAGCTCCTTTGCTATCCAAATTCGTTTGGCCACTTTCTTCTTCATTAAGATGTCTTCAAAATGTCCCAAATGGCTGAATTTACATATCCAAGAGGGCTACTCACGTTCTCCCTTATTGCTAGACACTTTTCAGCCAAAAGAGACCAAATTAATAGCTCAATTATTGCATGGGACGTACCTAGCTGCTGCATGCATCTTCAAGTGACTTAAAATTCATTTTCCCTTCTAGAAAGCTGCCCATTAACATTCCCAAAGGCTGCACATGGACTTGGACGAATTTTTAGGACAATTAATCTTCTAGAAACCCATCCATTGGAGTGCCATTGATGCCATATACATCCAAACGAATTTGCAAGCACATCAAGGCCACATTCAGCCAAAATTTGCCAAGACACTAAGAGACTTTATTCTAGATTTTTCTAGCTTATTTTAGTTTAATTTTTACTTAGCCTTTAAGCTATGACCATTCGGCTAACTCCTTCAGTTGGCTATAAATATTTGTTATTTTCATTTGTAAAGGTTACAACTTTTAGAACTTTAATCATATTATATGGACTTTTGTTCATTGAGTGAGTTTATCTCCTCTTCATTTTCGTACAAGTTTCCTCTTTGACTTATCAAGTTTTGCTTGTTGCGTCAACCGTTTCTCATCCATCAAATTGTAAGAACGGTTCTTATCTTTTTAGATAACGGGTCTTGGTCCATACTCGATTTCCATATTTCCACCTTGAACCATATAGAAATTGGGGTTACACTAACTTGTGTTGAATCATTTTTCGTTCAAGTTCATTTTGCCATTTCCACCAACTATCCTATTTTACCATCTTCTTCACTTCCATCCTAAATCGAACCTACCCATTTATCAACTAGCCATTTTCATAACAAATCAATTCCCATAACTTTCTCAATTATCATTCCTTTGATAGCTTCTGCAACTTTAATCTATTTACATCCATATTTTACTATTAATTCCCGAAGGCTCGATTTACTCCTCGTAGATGATTGGGCAACTCGCATACAATTTGACTCTTCTCGAGACAGACTGTATCATCTGGTATCAGAGCTACCAAATGAGGATTTTTGACGACAATCGTGAAGCCAGAATAAGTTCGTGTTTGTTAAAAAAATCAAAAAAAATTCAAGTTGTAATTTCATTTCTATTGTATTTATTTTCATGCATTTGAAGTGTTAAAAAAAACAACAAATTCAAAAAAATCGAAGTTAAAAAAAAAGAAGAAAAAAATATATAAATAAAAAAAAAGTCAAGAAAAAAAAGGTGAAGTTCTTGAAGTTTTTGCAAGTTTTGTGTTTCATCTTTACTTTTTCGTGTCCCAAACAACGAAATCATGAGAAAGTGTAGAGGTAAAAGGCACGAGTGCTATGTTAAAGAAAAAGCCTTATACGAGTGAAAACACGAGTGTGAGCGATTTTTCTTTGTGAGTGACTTGTGAGTTTTTGTGGTGAGGTTTTACTTTTCGATTTTATTCTTTTAACGATCTTTCTTTGCAGAAAATAAACATGAATCAAGAAGCGTTCTCTGAATCTGACTATCAATACTTGTTGAACGGAATGCGAAGCATCGTGAACACCAAGTTTGACAAGTTGCACAAGCGATTGGATCGAATCGAGGAACGCGACCAACAAGAACGAATTTCTTCCAATCAAAGGTCAGAGTCAAGGTCGTCTCAAAGACACGCATTCGAAGAACATTCGAGAAGAGATTTTGACCGAGATTTGTATTCCTCAAGGAGCTCGAGATGGTATGAATCAAATCGTGAATTTGAGACCTCTCGTGATTACCGTCGAGAAGGTATGGTTCCTTCTTCAAAAGCTTCAACTTATTCATCTACGAAGAAACCTTTACGAAGAAGTGAACGTGGGTCACATACGTCGAAGTATTCATCCTCGAAAGATCGTTCTCGAAGTGGTTCATACTATGAATTCCATTCAACGAAAGATTCAAGGCGAAGCAAAGCGAATTTTGAGTATGAATCCTATTACGGTGACGACCAAGAAGGCATGAGTTATACTTTTTATGATTCAGCGATGTCCCGTACGAAAAATCTTTCACGAAGTATCGATCGTGATATCTATGAGAATATTGCTTCGATCTTAGAATCAAACCCGTCCATTTTTGATTGTTTTGAATCTTCCTCTTGTTGTACTCGAAATGAAAAAGAAAAAGAAAAAGAAAAAAAAGAAGAAAAAGAAAGAAAAATTGAAAAAGAAAAGAAAATTGAAATTGAGAAAAACATTGAGAAAGAAAGTGAGAAAGAAAAAGATGTTGAAAAAGAAACGAGAGAAAAGAGCGAGCGAGAAAATGAGAGTGAATTTTCAACTAACCCATTTGAAGTTTTCTCTTCTTTTGTTTCTTCATTTCAGGATTTCGAGGAACCAAGCGACGACTACCAACTCCAATACCTTCCTGATGAGCGACGTTTTTCTTTGGTTGGAAAAGGTAAGATTGAACCATGTGAGCTGGAAGGTAAGGAAGGTAAGATTTTTGAAGAGTTTCAATCTCCACCAAATTTTTTGAATAATTGTGATTATGTGGATAGCTTCGTCGATTGCCATTCTTTGATTAATTGTGATGACTTAAATGGTGGTAAGACGAGTTCATCTCATAATAATCATTGTGATGCAAAGTGTGACGGTGGAGTAGTGCCTATCCGACAAATGCAAGACTCGTCAAGGTATGACGATGACTTTTCTCTTAATCCTCATTTGTTTGATTGTGGTTATTACGAGATTTGTTCGTTCTCTAATATGAAATCTCTGAGTTTTTGTAAGTCTATTTTGAAGCACGTCAAGAGTTTTGATCGCTCGATCTTGATCATGCACAATTCCTATTGGTTTGACAAGTTTGAATTAAAGAAACCATTGATACATTTTAATTTAAATAATCAAACGCATGGTTTTAAACTGGGAATACATTCTGATCTGTTCTATGGAAAACTCAAGTATCATCTGGTATGTTTGAAAGATTCCTATCATTTCGATACTTTTCTTCTGATTAAGTAACGAATTTTGTCAACTTTTTGTTCAATTTTTATTCGTTCCTTAAACAATTCTTTTGGTTGCACTTGAAATTCACGTTCCATTTGAAAAGTGCTGATTCAAACGCGAAGCTTCGATTACATTACTTGTCCGTGGAAAGAAGGTTTGTAATGTTTGAACAAGGTAAGAATGATCTTTGTCCTTCTGCGCATAAAGGTACATTTTCTAAACTTGTTGATGCGTTTCTGCTCCCTACGGATGGTGAAAAGCTTTGCGTTGCTGATTTCGTTATTGTAAAACATTTAGATCATTACATGCTTAATCGTTATTTTCTGCCTGTTTGTGATCTATCTGTTTTGATGAATGATGAAAGGCTTCTTGTGTTTGATAATTTTGATTCAAGTGTGAAAGAGTCCATATTGCGTCACATGTGCAACCCACTTGAAGATTTTGAGATGTTTTCGTTCTCTTTGGAAGCTGATAGAAATTTTGTTAATGAATCCTCTTTTGAAAATCATTTAGATCATGGATTGTTTGAATGTCCTATTCTGCTTATTGATGATCTATTTGTCCTAATAAATGACAAAAGGAATCTTGAGTGCGATAGTTCTTATTCATGTGCGAGTGATCTTATATATCGTTCAATGCAAGATTTAGTTATTCAATATCGTGTGCAAAGTGCCTCTTCTCAACTACTTGCTTGTGACGTATATGTTGATTTCCAATGACCCTATCACCGAACAGACAAGAATAAGTTGTTTCGGTTGATTTCCAAGCATTTCATGGCATAACATGGCATAATATGAGCATCTTTTATCATTTCAACAAATTAGCACACTTTCTTTTTTTTTTCTTTTGTTTCTATTTTGTTGTTGTTTCGAATCTATTTTTTTGTGTTTTTTTTTATTTTCAATTTTTTTACTTTTTATTTTGTTTTCTTGATTTTGAGTGCAAAATGTGCTAAAAAAATCCAACCTGGGCTTTGATTACCATATGATAAGGCGTTGTTAGGCAAAAAAACATTCCTTGAGTGTTTACGGATCTAGGATTGTAGCAAGCACATCCCTGCAAGTAAACAAAACAAAGAGGTTGGTTTTAGACTTAAAAACACACGAAATTGAATAGATTTGAAGAAGGTAGAAGATGAATGCTTCAAAATTCATCCATGGCAGCCTTGAACATTAAAAAAAATGGCAGAAATAACGCTGGAAACTGGCTGGGAATTTGAACAACGAAGAACTCGAAAGAACTCGCACAATCTATTATGCAAACCCGAATCGAATCTGTTCTACGTCAATGGACTTGGACCCACTAGATAGCGATCTAGGAACCTGAAGTATCACAAGATTGACACAACAATTCAGAATTGAAATGTCAAGAAAGAAGTTCAAACAAAGAACCGAATTTGAGAGAAAACTCACAAAGTAATTTTTATTTAAAAAAATAAAGTCTATGCTTTTTAACAATGTTTGAAGTATAAATATATAGTAGAATGAAGAGGTGACCAAATTACATTGTGTGGCTAACATTAAAGGAGTTTAAAATTTAAATTTGAATTGAAATAACTCCTTTTGGGCGGAATTAATTTGTAGCCAAGTAAAAAAAAGAGTGAGTTGGCATGTTTATCACTTTAAATATGTGCTAATTTCGTTTGAAATTCAAACACACAACTTCCCTTGTTCTTATCTCTTCAATTGCCACACAAATACACAAGAATGGGCTGGTTTTTGGTCACACATGTGCACCACTTGTGTTCAAGGCTGGCACATGCACATCCACATGCTTGGACGCCACCTAGGCTGCCACATGTGCACTGGTATACTCCTGACACGTAGGACACTATTCAGCTACTTCTAGACTCATCAGCTAAAGTTGAGCTAGTGGAGCTGGAGGTGAGCTGACTGGAGCTAAACTGAGCTGAATTCAGCTAGCTAGAAGTGAAATGAGCTAACATGAGCTGGTGTAGAGTGCTCTGAGCTGAGATGAGCTGGGAAACAAGCCTCTGAGCTGACTTGAGCTGAAGGTGAGCTGCATATACTCTCTTAAGCTGGAGTCCTTTCGTGTACATGTTACAAAACAATATAACACTTATCAAAGCTATGTAAATGATACGATCCGCCTCGGGGTGAGTCGAGGACATGTGAGTTGCCCAATCGTCTATGAGGAGGAAACAAGTCTTCTGAAAATAATTGGAAAAATATGGATGAGTTTGCGGAAGCTTTAGGTGAATTTGTTTAGAAGGTGGGATTAAGTTAGGAATGGAGGTGTTTAAATGAAAGAGTTGATTTGGATTAAAAGGATAGGTTCGGTTTAAGATGAAGGGAAAGAAGATGGAATTCAGTTTAAGGTTGAACAAACAATGATAGGCTGATGGTAATGGAATTGGATAGATGGATAAGTGATGGTTTAGATAAATGATAGGTGATAGTTGATGGGAATGGATGAAAGAACTTAAACAAAGAATCGATTCAACACTAATAAAGTGTCACCCCAGGTTCTATATTTATTTAAGGTGGAAAAATGATAGTCGATGATGAACCAAGACCCGTTATCTATAAAGATAGGAACCTATGGTATAAGTTGATGGAAGAGAACGATTGACACCACAAGCAAGAAAACTTGATAAGTCAAAATCGAAACTCGTACGAAAGACAGAGAGGAGAATAATCTCACACAATGAATAAAAGTTCATAAAATATATTCCAAGTTCAAAAGTCCCCTTTTACAAACTAATAACAAGTATATATAGTGTTTACATGTGGTTAGCTGAAGAGACAAATGAATTCAACTTTAATATGCATTTAAATGGCTGAAATAAAATCTAAAAACTCTTGAATTCCTCCAGCCAAATAATAGCAACTTTATGACTCCTAATGAGCTGATTAAATGAATTTGAATGCTTTAAAAATGTCCCTTGAGTTGTCCTTGGCTAGCCGAAAAGTCCCCAGCAACTAATGGTGTTTTAAAAGGCTTAAATGTCCATCTTGAATGCTTTTAAAAAATGTCCCTTGAGTTGTCCTCGGCTAGCTAAAAAGTCTCCAACAACTAAATAAAAATTTGTAACTCATGTGTGACCTTTAAGCTTCAAACGATTATTGGAAGAAGAAGAGGTTGTTGCCGAAATTAATTGATGTATAATGCTTCCTTCAATTATCATAACAGCTCCTTTAAATTTTGAATAATGCTTCCTTTATGTGTGTAACCGATTCTCACTTGAAAAGTCACATTAAACTCTTTATAACATCCCATGAGTGTAATGTGTTTCAGTGAAAGGTTTCCTACATTCAAACACATTAAACAGACATATTAACCACATTTAATCACTTATTAAACACTAATTTAACTTAAACACATTAAACACTTATTAAAAGCTAATTTAACTTAACACATTAAACACTTATTAAACACTAATTTAACTCAACACATTAAACACTTGACTTTAATAAATGAACTAAAAGTTAAGACTTCAATTAATGCAAGAATTAGTTAATTTATGGAAGCGGAATTAAACTAACTTAAACACTTTATTAAAACATCCTAGTAACTAGATTAATTAATAAGCCTCTTATTAAACACAACTTATTTATTTAAACTAGACACCTTTATTTAAAGCTAATATTTAGTTTAAAAGTTGTATTCAGCAAAATAAAAATGCATGAATTAAATCAAGCTAAACACAAATTGAATGAACTAAATGTGAACTTAAACCAAGCTCAATGAGCTGAGATGAACTCATGTGAGCTGAACCACATAGGAAGGAAGTTTAATTGAGCTGAAAATGAGCTGGAATCAGCTTCATTTTGCACTTTGGCCCCTCGAGCTTAGGCCACTCTCGATGGCGTCGGATGGAGTCGAACCATGATGTGACCAGGATCACATCATACCCCCCTCTTGAAAGCGATTCGTCCTTGAATCAAGCTGATGGTTCTCTCAAACAAAATTCTTGCCGCTCGACTTTCCTCGATCAAACGGGACGGATGATAATCGCAACACCTGAAAAATATAACCAAGAGTTAGCAAGAGTTGTGTCAAACAAACTTGCAAACAAAATGTAAACATGAAACAAAGAAATCGCATGTAATCGGGCAGCATCAAACTTTCGTATAAAATGAACAATGCCTTATCAAACATTTGAAACTGAAGTGAATAATCTTCATGGCATGCATACGATTCAAATGGATTCCATAAATCAAAATCACCATGCGAGTAACACATCAAATGATAGATATATTCATCACAAACAGATAGGTGAGAAAGTGCAAATGACACTTGAGATAGAACAATCTCATCTTGCATTGAACGATGCATTGAATTACTCGCACATGAAAAAATTTATCAAACAGAAGATTCTTTTTGTCAATGAACAAATCAGATAGATCACCAATCATCAGAATGAAACATTCAAACACTTCATGATCTAAATGATGAAAATCAGTAGATGTGTTCTATCAACATTCAAAGAAATCAAGAGCATTTCGCAAACAGGCAAAGTAGAACGATTAATCATAACATGATCTAAATGTTTGGCAAAAACATAATCAGCAACGCAAAGCTTATCGCAGTTCGAAAAGAGCAAAAACACATCAACAGTTTCAGAAGACTTACCTTTATACTCAGATAGACAAAGATCAGTCTTACCTTGATCGAGCAATACAAACCTTCTCTCCACGGCCAAGTAGTGTAACCGAAGCTTCGCGTTCAATTCAACTATTCTCAAATGGAAAGTGAATTTCAAATGCAACCATAAAAATTGTTTAAGGAACGAATAAAAATGGAAAACAAAGTTGACAAAATTCGTTACCTTATTCAGGAACCATGTTTCAAAATGATTGAAATTGTTCAAGCACAATTGGAACTGATTGATTTTCCAACAAGACATACCAGATGATACAAAACATATTCCCTGTTTAAAAACATGCATTTGATTATTAAGTTCAAGATGTGACAACAGTTTAGAAAAATCAAACATGTTAATCCAATAGGAATTGTGCAAACTCAAAATCGAACGATCAAAATTCTGAACATGTCTTAAAACTGATTTGCAAAAACTCAAAGATTTCGTATTAGACAATGAACAAATCTCGTAATAACCGCAATCAAATAAATTGGGATTAAAAGAAAAGTCATCGTTATACTTACTCGAGTCTTGCATTTGTCGGCTATGCGTCTCTCCACCATCATACTTTGCATCACATTGATTATTACTAGACAAACTCATTTTTCCATCACTTAAATAATCACAATCAATCAAAGATGGGCAAATGATGATGTCATCCACATATTTGCAATCATTAGAAAATTTTAGGGGAGACGGAATCGTTTCAAAACACTTACCTTCCTTACCTTCCGATTCGGGTGATTCAACTTCACTTTCAACTTTACCTTTATTGATCACACGAAAACGTCACTCATCGGGAAGGTATTGAAGTTGGCATTCAGCATTCGATTTCTTGTAAACCTGAAAAGTAGAGACAGAAGAAGAGAAAAATTCAAATGGATTAGTTGAAAAATCACTCTTTTTTTCTCGCTCATCTCGTTCTCTCGTTTCTTTTTCCAACTCTTCTTTTTCACTTTCAATTTTTTTTCAATCTCAATTTTCTTTTCAATCTTTTCTTCATTTTCTTTTTCAAGCTCTTTTTCTTCACTCTCAAATTCTTTTTCAAATTTCTTTTCGACTTCTCTTTCAACTTCTTTTTGTTCTTTCTCTTTTTCAAAAACCTTCTCAATGGCTTTTTCAAGCTCTCTCAAAACTCGCTCATTTTCTCTCTTACTTGCCTCTTTTCTCTCTTTTCTTTTTATTTATTTTTTCTCATTTTTATTTTCTTTTCTCTCGAACTCTTTTTCAAGTTCTTTTTCATTACAACAAGGGAATGATTCAAAAGAATTGAAAAAAGATGGATTTGACTCAAGGATCAAAGAAATATTTTCGTAGATGTCACGATCGATGCTTCATGAAAAATCCTTCGTGCTCGACATCTTTGATTCATAAGAAGAAAAACTCGTACTTTCTTCTTTTTCGTCACCATAGTAGGCTTTGAACTTTGCTTTGCTTTGCCTTGAATCCTTCGTCGAATAAGAATCACAATTTGAACTACTTCGAGAATAATCTTTCGTAGATGAATTCTTCGACGCATATGAACCACATTCACTTCTTCGTAAAGATTTCTCTGTGGATGGATATGTTGAAGCTTGTGAAGAAGAAATCATACCTTCTCGATGGTAATCACGAGAGGTCTCACCTTCGCGGTTTGATTCATACCGTCTCGAACTTCTATATGAACCATAATCTCGATCAAAATCTCTTCTTGAATGATCTTCGAAAGTGTGTTTTCGAGACGACCTTGACTCCATTCTTCGACTTGAAGAAAGTCATTCTTGTTGGTCTCATTCCTCGATTCGATCCAACCGCTTATGTAACTTGTCAAACTTGGCATTCATGACTTTTCGCATCTCGTTCAACAAGTATTGATAGTCAGATTCTATCAACGCTTCTTGATTCATGTTTATTTTCTGAAAAGAAAGATTGTTAAAAAGAATAAAACAAAAAATTAAATCCTCACCACAAAATTCTCACAAGTCACTCGTAAAGAAAAATCGCTCACACTCGTGTTTCACTCGAATATGGATTTTTCTCTAATGTAGCACTCGTGCCTTTCACCGCTCTTTCTCGCTCTCGCAACTTCATACTTTGTTTCGAAAGACTTATTGCGGCTTGAGGGTCAGCTTTAAAATTGGTTAACAAAGGTTTGACGTTGGGTTTCGGGTAGACTAAAAGAAAGAAAAGGCAAATGGAGTAAGGGTGGGTGGCGTTAGGTGAAAAGAGAAAATACCAAATGATGGCAGAAGAAAATTTTTTTTTGAAGATCGGGGTAGGTAGATGAGACTAGAGTGGTAGCTTTGAGGTCGGAAACAGGGTAGAAGAAATGAAACACAACTTGCAATCTTTTCAAAAAAAAATTCCACAAACTTTTTTTTTTCACTCGTATTTTTTTCTCTTTTTTAATTAATTCTTTTTGAATTTTTTTTCACCAAATGCAAAAAGATGAGTACAAAAGAAATGAAATACAACTTTTTTTCAATTTTTTTTCAATTTTTTACGAACCTATTACCGGCTTCTCGTTCGTCGTCGAAACTCCTCATTTTATAGCTCTGATACCAAATGATATGATCCGCCTCGGGGTGAGTCAAGTCGCATGTGAGTTGCCCAATCGTCTACGAGGAGAAAACAAGTCTTCTGAAAATAATCAGAAAAATATGGATGAGTTTGCGGAAGCTTTAGGTGAATTTATTTAGAAGGTGGGATTAAGTTAGGAATGGAGGTGTTTAAATGAAAGAGTTGATTTGGATAATTAAAAGGATAGGTTCGGTTTAAGATGAAGGGAAAGAAGATGGAATTCAATTTAAGGTTGAACAAACAATGATAGGCTGATGGTAATGGAATTGGATAGATAGATAAGTGATGGCTTAGATAAATGATAGGTGATAGTTGATGGGAATGGATGAAAGAACTTAAACAAAGAATCGATTCAACACTAATAAAGTGTCACCCTGGGTTCTATATTTGTTTAAGGTGGAAAAATGATAGTCGATGATGGACCAAGACCCGTTATCTATAAAGATAGGAACCTATGGTATAAGTTGATGGAAGAGAACGATTGACGCCACAAGCAAGAAAACTTGATAAGTCGAAATCGAAACTCGTACGAAAGATAGAGAGGAGAATAATCTCACTCAATGAACAAAAGTTCATAAAATATATTCCAAGTTCAAAAGTCCCCTTTTACAAACTAATAACAAGTATATATAGTGTTTACATGTGGTTAGCTGAAGAGACAAATGAATTCAACTTTAATATGCATTTAAATGGCTGAAATAAAATCTAAAAACTCTTGAATTCCTCCAGCCAAATAATAGCAACTTTATGACTCCTAATGAGCTGATTAAATGAATTTGAATGCATTAAAAATGTCCCTTGAGTTGTCCTTGGCTAGCCGAAAAGTCTCCAGCAACTAATGGTGTTTTAAAAGGCTTAAATGTCCATCTTGAATGCTTTTAAAAAGTGTCCCTTGAGTTGTCCTTGGCTAGCTGAAAAGTCTCCAACAACTAAATAAAAATTTGTAACTCATGTGTGACCTTTAAGCTTCAAACGGTTATTGGAAGAAGAAGAGGTTGTTGCCGAAATTAATTGATGTATAATGCTTCCTTCAATTATCATAACAGCTCCTTTAAATGTTGAATAATGCTTCCTTTATGTGTGTAACCGATTCTCACTTGAAAAGTCACATTAAACTCTTTATAACATCCCATGAGTGTAACAGTTTCCAGCTGAAAGGTTTCCTACATTCAAACACATTAAACATACATATTAACCACATTTAATCACTTATTAAACACTAATTTAACTTAAACACATTAAACACTTATTAAAAGCTAATTTAACTTAACACATTAAACACTTATTAAACACTAATTTAACTCAACACATTAAACACTTGACTTTAATAAATGAACTAAAAGTTAAGACTTCAATTAATGCAGCAATTAGTTAATTTATGGAAGCAGAATTAAACTAACTTAAACACTTTATTAAAACATCCTAGTAACTAGATTAATTAATAAGCCTCTTATTAAACACAACTTATTTATTTAAACTAGACACCTTTATTTAAAGCTAATATTTAGTTTAAAAGTTGTATTCAAAGAAAATAAAAATGCATGAATTAAATCAAGCTAAACACAAATTGAATGAACTAAATGTGAACTTAAACCAAGCTCAATGAGCTGAGATGAACTCATGTGAGCTGAACCACATAGGAAGGAAGTTTAATTGAGCTGAAAATGAGCTGGAATCAGCTTCATTTTGCACTTTGGCCCCTCGAGCTTAGGCCACTCTCGATGGCGTTGGATGGAGTCGAACCATGATGTGACCAGGATCACATCAGTAAACTTAACATAACATAGTCTAATAAGTTGTAAACAAGTGCACACTTATTCGTTAACACACAAACAACTTGAAGACAATACAAATACTATCAACCCAATCCAAAAACATACTTAGCATAATATATACATACTAAACACACCAATATACGTAGTATGGCATAAGTATGTCACATATCAGCATGCAACACACTATAAAACTTATCTTCTAAGGCACATTCACTTTCGAAAGAGTCAGAAACTTTAGCACAAGTGAAAGAAAGAACTTCCCTGAATTTCTTTGCCTTAGATCGTGTGATAGGTCCTAATGGCAAGACCTCTGGATCAGCCTCCTTGATTGGCTTGGATGTGCCCACATCATATCCCGAATTAACTTCCAACCTCAACCCATCCATACCAATCCCAAACCAATTCTTAAACTGAGATCATTCCCGAATACCTCTTCTAAGCTCGAACCAATTTCGAACCTCTCGTATTTCAGTTTAACCGAACTTCATACCTTCCTAACTGAATCTATACTTTTTTTCTATTTTACATTACTCTTCTTCTTCTATCTTCTATTTTTGTATTTCTTGTTTACGATCGGGCAACTACGCATACATCCCGACTTCCTCTCAAGACCGAGACTTATCACCCCAGGTAATATGATCCGCTGGAGTACCCTCCCTTACCGTGAGCCACCACTGGTATGCCTCATCTCGAAGAAGAGACACCGCTCCTTTCAATTTCTCCTCTACTGTGCAGTCCAGATCGTCCATAATTCGCTCAACTGCCTCTAGCCAATATTCAGCTACGTTTGGGGCCACACCAGAAATACCCCTAAATATCTCCGCCCCATTTGCTCGAAGTCGCTCAGAATAGACTTCCGAGCTTACGATCGATCCAAAGGCCAACCCCAAAGAACCCACCCGCAACACGCAACATCGCTTGTGTAACACCCCAAACCAGGTCTATGCGTTAAGACGAGATTTGGTTTGTCACATCGAACGAACATCCAAAATTCTCTAATGATTTAAGTAAAACAGTAATGCAAAACCTTTAGAAATAAGGTTTAATAAAAACTAAGTACAATGATTATGAATTAAGAAAAATACTTGTTTGAAATCTTATATATATTAGTCAAAATCTTAACGTAGTTTTAGAAGAATTTGAAAGAAATTGAAAAATAATTTAGGTGTCCAAAATTGTTATAAAACACAATATTTTAAAGAAAACTTTATAGATTTAACATAAGCCCATATTAAGAGTCTTAAAATAAAATTAAATCCATCCACACATAAAAATCCATAAAAACATAATTAGAGGCCTTATTACATCATACCCAAAATATTAATTAAAATAAGTAACTTAAATAAAGTTCATAGTTTATAAAACCCAAGCTCGTAGTATGGCCTCCACCAAGTCATCCACTGCCCAAGTCCACATCAATTTCCATTACAGAGATGGATAATAAAATGGGGTGAGTTACAAAGAACTCGAGTGTGTAACTCACTTACCACCATTATTGGGCCAGACCATCAAGGCATTAATTTGGGCTTGAGCCCAATTACAAATTTTAACAATATAAAATGAAATAAAATATATAAAATGCATGTAAAATGAATTTCCCAACCAAGCCTAATTTCCATCCGCTACACACCCCAGTACCAACCAAAGACACACTGTGGGATCAAGTCAACCCACCCCGCCAAAAACACCAATCGTAGGCATTTAGCCTTTTAAATAATATTGTAGTGCACTCACCGAACTAGATTGTGACATAGTCACCGAACTAGAGGCATTAAGCCAAATTTGTGGCAGAGCCACCGAACTAGATTCATGGCCACAGCCCTTACTTCTCTTCATCATGTATCCCATCCCATGCAATTATGTATGAATAACAAACTTTAATCATAAATAATTTATCAAGTAATCCATAATACAAATGAGTTTTTAATTAAACTTTTCATTTGGGTCCATTAAACAAAATAGTATTTAGCCCATTTAGCAATCTAGCGAACTTAGGCCCAAATGTCGAACTAGAAGGTTTTTGACCCATTTAGCGATCTAGCATCTTTTGACCCAATTTATCGATCTAGCGCTTTTTCTTTAAATTTAACAATCTAGCAGTTTTTCGTAAATTTCTCGGTTTTAACCGTTTTCATGCATTTACACAAAAGTGTTAATTATCACATAATTTTCGATTTTGCCATTTTTATGATTTATCAAAATACTTCTTTATTTAGTATCTAACCCGAAAGATAAGTGTGAAGTTACACACACGGTTATAGTGAGAACTAGACTTTCCCGCTCGTCAACACCTATCATTATTACGATAATTAGAACACTATAATTTATTAATGAAACCGATCTAAAAATAACGATCTAAAATTTTACCCTCGGGTTTTGAACTACTTCTACTTGGGGTTTCTCCCGATTGATGGTTCGTTAACCGAATCAAATCCACGAACAAATAATGGTTCGGGAGTACGAACGACTTGAGCAGCTTGATTCTCCTCGGATGAACGTCCACAACCCGGTGGGAAATTCCGGATTGCTGAAACAGTCCTTCGCTTAAACTTAGGGGGAATAACGGAACCACCCCTCTTCCGAACACTATTCACCGCCCTTTTCTTCCCTATTTTGATTGTCTTCAAAGACAAAAGATCGTTAATCCAATCTAATATTACATCGAAATATGACTAAGGGTTTAAGGGTGAAATTTGCTTACCACAAAGATCCTTGTTTCAAAAATGAGAGTGTAACACCCTAAAATTCGAGTATCGATTATTGCATGATTTGGTGTTTAGATTATGAAGGAAAATTTTCTTATTATTTTTCATGTTTATTATAGTCCTAAAGAAGAATTAGAATTATTCGGGGATGGAATAATTTTTAGTTTTTAAAATTTATTGAAGTGGAGCAAGTGGCATTGACACATAAGTTAATTAATGTGTCAAAGTGTAGCATAAGATGAGTATATGGCAAAGTGGTGTTGGCGCATGAGTTAGTGCATGAGGGAGAAGGTTCGAATCCCTTGTTTAGCATCTAGATGAATTTTATTTTTAATTTTTCTGCACATGTATAGCAAGTGTCGGCCAAGTGCATATATGGTAAGTGTTGACCTTGTTATTTTTAGTTAGTATATCAAAGGATTAAGGAAATTGTTAACTTATGGAAGGGAATCAAGAAATTAAGGAAAGATATGAAGATATGGGGCAAGTATCAAGGAAAAGGTTATGGAAATAAAATCATGGCCATTTGACCATGGATAGGGACTGCAATATGGTCTAGGGGAGCCAATTTTTGGTGTTAGTTTGGCTAGGAATTGAAGTCTCTTTTGGTCATTCTTAGTTTTGTGCATAGTTTTGCAAATTCTCTCAACCTCTCTCCCTTGGCCGAATTTGATCCTTGGTAAGCCTTGATTATTTTGACCATTTGGTCATTATTGCACATCATTTGGTATTCTTTTTGTGCCTTTTTCTCATTAGTGCCGAAATCACCTACATCAAAAGACCATTCCTTTCTTTTCTCTCCTTTTCTCCATTGCCGAATGTGCCTTGATCTTAAACTCATCTCTTTCTTTCTCTTTTGTTTTCTTTGAAAACTGAATTATCATCATCCCTATTCTCTTATTTTGATTTCTTTTCAATCAATACTTTCTCCTTTAATCTCTTCATGGCGAATGTTAGTGTACCTTAACCGAACCATTTTCTTTTTTTTCTTTGATTCTTCATAGCCGAATATCTCTCTATTCATAAGCAACATTCTCAATCGTTTCTTTTCAACCGTGGAAAATAGGTAAGGGTTCTTTTTCGTCTTCGATTAGTTTATAGTATTTGGCGAATATTGATGGTGGTTTGAAAGCTTTCTTACATCAAAATAAACGTTCATTCTATTAACGTTTATTTTTGTTATACTTTAGTGCGATAACGAGAAGATTGGAAATCAAGAGGTCGTGTGTGACATAGAACGCTTGGATCGATTTCCCTTGTGGAACAAGAATATTTGTGGTAAGGAAATCTTGTTCTCAAAGCCTTTAGTCATAATCGATATATATATATGAGATTAGGGCGTGCTAACGATCTTTGTCTTTGAAGACAATCAAGATAGGAAGAAACGGGCCGTATATAGTGTTCGGAAGAAGGGTGGTACCATTAATCCCCTAAGTATAAACAAAGGATCAGATCGACAATCCGGGATTTCCCATCGGGTTGTGGGCGTTCATCCGAGGAGAATCAATTGTTTGAAGTAGTTTGTACTCCCGAACCATTATTTGTTCGTGGATTTGATTCGGTTAACGAACCATCAATCGGGAGAAACCGCAAGTGGAAGTAGTTCAAAAATCCGAGGTAAATTTTAGATCGTTATGTTTAGATCGGTTTTATTATTAGATTATAATGATCATAAGTTATCGTGATATGTATAGGTGTTGACGAGCGGGAAAGTCTAGTTCTCACCATAACCAGGTGTGTAACTTCACACTTATCTTTCGGGTTAGATACTAAACAGTAAGTATTATGATAAATCGTAAAAATGGCAAAATCGAAATTTATGTGATAATTAACACTTTTGTGTAAATGCATGAAAACGGTTAAAGTCGAAAAAATTACTAGATCGATAAATTGAGCCAAAATATTACTAGATCGATAAATTGAACCGAAATATTGCTAGATCGATAAATTGAGCCGAAATATTGCTAGATCGATAAATTGAACCGAAATATTGCTAGATCGATAAATTGAGCTGAAATATTGCTAGATCGATAAATTGAGTCGAAATACTGCTAGATTGTTAAATTGGGCCGAAAGACTGCTAGATCGATAAATTGGGCCATAAAACTGCTAGATCGATAATATGGGCCAAAGTTTGCTAGATCGCTAATGGGCCAAAAAAAAACCCTCTAGTTCAAGATATGGCCAAAGTTTAATACTATATTGTTAATAGGCACAAATGAAAGGTTTTATTAAAAACTCATTTGTATTATGGGTTACTTGATAAATCATTTATGATTAAAGTTCGTTATTCATACATAAATGCATGGGATGGGATTTGAGGAAGAGAAGAAAGGCACTGTGGCCACGTATCTAGTTCTGTGGCTCACCACAAATTTTGGCTTAATGCCTCTAGTTCGGTGACTATGCCACAATCTAGTTCGGTAGAGTGCACTACAATATTATTTAAAAGGTTAAATGCCTACGATTGGTGTGTTTGGCGGGGTGGGTTGACTTTGGATCCCCACAGTGTCTTTGGTTGGTACGGGGTGTGTAGCGGATGGAAATTAGGCTTGGTTGGGAAATTCATTTTACATGCATTTTAATATATTTTATTTCATTTTATATTGTTAAAGTTTGTAATTGGGCTCAAACCCAAATTAATGCCTTGATGGTCTGGCCCAATAATGGTGGTAAGTGAGTTACACACTGAGTTCTTTGTAACTCACCCGTTTTATTATCCATCTCAGGTAATGGAAATTGATGTGGACTTGGGCCGGGGATGACATGGTGGAGGCCATACTACGAGCGTGGGTTTTATAAACTATGAACTTTATTTAAGTTACTTATTTTAATTACTATTTTGGGTTTGTTGTAATAAGGCCTCTAATTATGTTTTTATGGTTTGTTTTTATGTGTGGATGGATTTAACTTTATTTTTAGACTCATTAATATGGGCTTATGTTAAATCTATAAAGTTTCTTAAAAATATTGTGTTTTATAACAATTTTGGACACCTAAATTACTTTTCAATTTCTTTCAAATTCTTTTTTAAAAAAAAAAACTGCGTTAAGGTTTTGACTAATATATATATAAGATTTCAACCAAGTATTTTTCTTAATTCATAATCATTGTACTTAGTTTTTATTAAACCTTATTTCTAAAGGCTTTGCATTCTTGTTTTACTTAAATCATTAGAGAAATTTTGGATATTCGTTCGGTGTGACAAACCAAATCTCGTCTTAACGCATAGACTGGTTTGGGGTGTTACATTTAATGGTATCGAGCACGCTTCAAAACTCGGTTTGTGGTTTGGGTTCAATAATGATGTTTGTTTGAAAAACAATTCAAAATTTCTAGATTTTGATTTAAAGGTAGTATGGTACCATGAGCATCCCGCGCCAAGTCAAGTAAGTATCTGTATATCGATTGTTTATATTGTGATATGATCATAAGAAACACTCTAGAACTTCTAGTTTTAAGTGTTGAAAACCGTAGAGATTGAGACAATAGGATATGGTTGCGAAAACAACTCTATCTCTTTCATATCATAAAACATCGTTAATAAACAACTGAAATAGTATTTTGATTCATAAAACTCTTAATCAGATTAAATCAGTCACTATGAGCACTAGAGGACGTGGTCGTTGTAACACCCCAAACCCGGTCAATACACCATGACCGAATCTGGCATGTTACGGGGAAAATCGCGTTTGAAGGGTTAGGTTTCTGGTTAAAGATTCGATGAAAAACTCCTTGTCATATTTTGTACTTTTCGAAATCTTGGCATGATAGCTTTGTCATATTTTAATGTTTTAGAGTGATACCCGATGGTAAAGTTTAAAACACATTGCGTTATAGTTTTGAAAACCGTTGACCTTCCAAGTTTTTAGCAATTTTGACTCAATTAATTTGTTAAGGCATATTAGAAAGCTACTTTAAGCATAAACATAGTAAAACCAAATTTAAAGGCCATTTACAACCCAAAATAAAACCAAATAGTAATAAATAAACCCAAGTACCAAATTTTGTAAAGTCTGAGCAAATCTTTATTAAAGCATGGCATGAGCACCTCGAGTCCATCCCGGCTCCATGTCCGCGTCTAAGTGTCACCTGAAAAGTCAAAGGAGAGGGTGAGTCGCAAGACTCAGTGCATAAATCCCGCTCCCGATAATACAACATGCTAACACACATCATATCATAGCAACATAATCAATGCACCCTGATCCTAACCATCCATATCACCTTTCTACCCCGTGTGGTACCAAACCACTGGTGGTGCCAAACCACTGGTGACCCAAAGTCACGATATCCATAAGTGTGGTGCCAAACCACTGGTGACCCAAAGTCACGAATAATCCAATGATGGGGCCAACCCATCGCGTGATACCAAATCACTGCAGCGCAGGCGATCCCATATCTCAAAGTGGGGCCAACCCACGGTGGTGTTAACCACGGGACGAGTCGCAATGAGGTGCCAAACCTCCGGTGTCCCAAAGACACGATGTGATACCAAATCACTTTGACCGCAATGCATGATCACAAATCCGATGATGGGGCCAACCCATCGCGTGATACCAAATCACTAGCGAGGCGATCCCATATCTCAAAGTGGAGCCAACCCACGGTGGTGGTGTTAACCACGAGGGCGAGTCGCAATGAGGTGCCAAACCTCTGGTGTCCCAAAGACACAAATGTGATACCAAATCACTTGGTGACCAAGTCACAAAATCAATCGTGGTACCAAACCCTTTGGAGGTGCCAAACCTCTGGTGTCCCAAAGACACAAGTGTCCCAAAGACACGGATATCATATTACCCCTCCTCTCATATCACCCACACATGTCATACTAATGCAAATGATATAAAACATGCAATCATGCTAACATGCTCAAATGACATCTCATGGTATTTACATCATAAAACATGTTATCACATATATCACTACTGATCTCGTAATGAAACGGACTTACCCGTATCCGTGCTTATACCCCATCGGGTACCAAATCCATCAATCATATTGTTTCACTTTAATGAGTAATTAGGTTATTAATCATATTACTAAGCAGAAGTGTGTTAGTTTACACACTGCTAACACGAAAGCCTTAGCTCCAAAGAACCGGTCTAAATCCTCGATAACTCTGCTCCTAAAATCGGTCAACCAAGGGATTAGCAATCTAGACCATTCGGCCAAAGCTATCAAACCAAAGGGGTTAATATTGAGCCATTACCTTGCAAGCTGGTTTGGTTTCCTACCAAACCCGAACCAACAATGGTTCCTCTTGCCAATCGGCCACCCTCTAACAAATGACAACGGTTAATCTTTTAATAACTTGACTTAATGAAAACTAAAAGAATATACTAAAAGAACTCGTTCTTACCACCACTTACCAAGCGGTTAACAAGGAAAGAAGGCTCCACTTGACGCCTCCCAATCCGGATGCCCCTAAAGAAATCGGTTCAATGTCAAAAGGTTAACTCCTTTCACCAATCACCACAATCGGTTCTTACCCAAATCAAAATCGACAAGAGCACGAGAGAAAAGAAATAGCCATTCGGCCCTATGCTTACCTTCCCCGAAACCCGATTGGAACCAAGACTAGAACAACACCACACCAAAATTCGACCACAAGAACACCACTAGAAGAGAAAGAGATTCGGCCAAAACTTCAAAAGAAAGAAAAGGGAATTCGGCTTTAGGTGTTTAACACCCTTGGGTTCGGCTTTGAGTGGGAAAAAGAAGATGATGTGAAATGGGAATAGAGTTTCGGCACAACAAGAATGGGAAGAACAATTGAAGAAAACGGCTAAAGAGTTTTGAAGCGGGAAGAGAATAAAAGATGGATAGAGAGAGTACTTACGGTTTTGAAAGAAAAAGAATTGATGAAAGTGTTTTGGAGGCTAGAGTTTCGGCTATCAAGGTTTCAAGAGGGAAAAGAAAGTATGAGAAAGTTTCGGCTCAACACAAGCCCAACAAAAGAAAGAACGAGAGAAGAGAACATTCGGCTACCAAGAAAATTGAGAGAAAAACAAAGCAAAATTCGGCAACTAAATGCTTAGACTTTCGGTTTCAAAGTGGACAAAAGAGAGAGTTTTGCTTGACAAAAGAAGAAGTTTAGCTTACCTATTGCTTTTGGCGAAAAATGCACAAAATTGCCTATTCAATTTCGGCATTCCCACTCCCCCACAAGCCAAGCCGTCCACTCCCCCAAAACTCTCCCACAACCTACCACTTCCACCATACACTCACAACCACTCATTCAAAACACTTTGAACAAGTCTCCTTCCTAAATTCACTCTCCACCCTCCATTTGATTGAGTTGACAAAGTCCATGGTAGAGTTTGAACTACCAACAACTCCTCCTCCTTAAGCCGTCAAAATGGAACAAAAAGGGAGCACTCTGCAGCTTGAACTCAGGACCTCTCCCTCCTGAAATTGACGCCAACCACACACTCCAAGTGACGCATGCCTTGCCACTTTGCTAGCTCATCACTTGTGCTCAAAAACGCCAAATAAAATACAAATGACCCAGCTCCTTGACTCCTCTCATATAAAGCCCAAAAACTAAAATTTTCCTACACCTCGAGGCATAGTCCTAGCCTACAATTAAGCCCCTAAGACACCAAAACAGCAACATAGCAAGCTCCTAGCATGCAAATTATGCCATAACAAAAATAGCCCCTAACCCGGGATATTACAGTTCTACCCCCCTTAAAAATAATTTCGACCTCGAAATTACCTGGTCAGAAAAGTTGAGGGTATTGCTGTCTCATCATATCCTCGGGTTCCCACGTAGCTTCTTCTACGCCATGATTCCGCCACAGTACCTTTACCAAAGGCACAGACTTCCTACGCAGAACCTTCACATCCCGATCTAAAATCTGCACAGGTTCTTCCTCCGTGGTCAAATCTGAATTTACCTCGATCTCTTCCACTGCTACCACATGCGATGGATCCGAACGATAACGCCGAAGCATCGAAACATGGAAAACATCGTGGATCTGACTTAGCTCTGCTGGCAACTCAAGCTGATACGCCACTAGTCCCACTCGTCTCAATACCTTATACGGCCCAATAAACCTCGGACTTAGCTTGCCTTTCTTTCCGAACCTCAAAACCTTCTTCCATGGCGAGACCCTCGGAAAAACTTGATCCCCACGAAAACTCTATGTCTCTCCGCTTAAGATCGGCATAAGACTTCTGCGGTCCGAAGCTTCCTTCAACCGAGCTGAATCAACTTAACCTTGTCTTGGTCTCGACAACCAACTCGGGTCCTAACAAGCTGGCGTTCACCTAACTCCGTCCAACACGTGGGTGATCGACACTTCCTACCATACAACGCCTCATATGGTGCCATCTTGATGCTCGCTTGGTAATGTTGTTGTAGGCAAACTCGACTAATGGTAGAAACTCCTCCCAACTACCTCTAAAATCCAGAACACAACCCCTCGGCATATCCTCCAAGATCTGAATAACCCTTTCCGATTGTCCGTCGATTTGCGGGTGAAAAGCCGTCTTTGAAATCCAACCGCGTGCCCAGAGCACGATGCAACGCTTTCAGAACCTTGGCGTAAATCGGGATCCCTATCCGAGATGATCGATCTTTGGCACACCGTGCAACCTCACTATCTCAGAAACATACGGCTTAGCCAACCTCTGAAGTGAGTAGTCAACTCTCACCGAATGAAATGAGCTGATTTAGTCGATCGATCCACAATTACCCAAATCGAATCCTTCTTGCTTGGCGTAGCGGTAACCCAGCAGAAAATCCATGGTTATCCTTTCCCACTTCCACTCGAGGAATCTTCACAGTGAAGCAACCACGACGGCAAGCGATGTTCAGCCTTGACTTGCTGACATGTCAGACACTTCCCAACAAACTCTGTCACTTCTTTCTTGGACCGGCCACCAAAATCGCGCTCTCTGAGATCCCTATACATCTTACTACCTCCAGGATGCATAGCATAAGGGCTACTATGTGCATCCTGAAGAATCCTCTGCCTCAGCTCAACATCCTTGGGCATACAAGCTTTACCTTGAAAACACAGCACCCCATCACTAGACAAACTATAACCCTCCAAACCACCACTCTGTACCTGCAACCTCCGCGCACTTAGAACCTCATCCTCTAACTGCCTCTCTCTGATCTGCTCAACCCAAGTAGGCTTAATCTGCAACTCTGCCAGAATACTTCCGTCGTCATACAAACTCAAGTGAGCAAACATCGCTCTTAAGTCCGAAACAACCTTACGGCTCAACGCGTCTGCCACCACGTTAGCCTTGCCCGGATGATACTCAATCGAGCGATCGTAGTCTTTAAGCAACTCAACCCATCTGCGTGCGCCTCAAATTCAAATCCTTCGAGTCAAGAGGTACTTGGACTCTTATGATCTGTGTAGACTATCGATCTCTCTCCGTACAAGTAGTGCCTCCAAATCTTCAAAGCAAAGACTACATTTGCTAACTCCAAGTCGTGCGTCGGATAGTTGACCTCATGTGGCCTCACCGCCGAGATCGTAAGCCACAACCTTACCTTCTGCATCAGACACACAACCCAACCCGTATGTGATGCATCGCGATGGACCGTGAATTCCTTACCACCTCGAGTTGAATCAAAGCCGAGCTTCATTTAGAATCTTCTTAAGCTTGTCGAAACTCTCCTGCTTTCTTTCTCGGTCCAAACAAATGGAACCTCTTTCCTTAACAACTTGGTCATTGGTGCTGCAATCAACGAGAAACCCTCTACAAACCTTCTAGTATCTGCCAAACCAGAAAACTCCAAATCTCACCCTTGACCTAGGCGGTTTCCAATCCAAAACTGCCTCAATTTTCCGAGGATCCACTCTAATCCCCTCAGCTGACACTACATGCCCCAAGAAAGTCACTTCTCTAAGCCAAAACTCGCACTTACTGAACTTAGCATAGAGCTTCTTTTCCCTCAGAATCTGCAGCACCACTCGCAAATGCGCATCATGCTCTTCCTCTGTCCTTGAGTACACCAAGATGTCGTCTATGAAAACCACAACGAACCGATCCAGATACTGCTGAAACACCCTATTCATCATGTCCATAAACGCTGCCGGTGCGTTAGTCAACCCGAACGGCATTACCAGAAATTCGTAGTGCCCATACCGAGTCCGAAACGCTGTCTTGTGAATATCCGCTTCTTTCACCTTTAACTGGTGATACCCAGACCTCAGGTCAATCTTAGAAAATACCGCTGCACCCTTCAGCTGATCAAACAAGTCATCTATCCGTGGCAACGGATACTTGTTTTTGATCGTCAGCTTATTCAGCTGGCGGTAATCTATGCACATCCGCATTGTACCATCTTTCTTCTTAACAAAGAGTACCGGTGCACCCCACGGTGAAACACTTGGCCTGATAAAACCTCGGTCCAACAACTCTTGGATCTGAGCCTTAAGCTCCACCAATTCCTTTGGCGCCATCCTATACGGAGCAATAGACACTTTGCGCAGTTCACGTGTATGAATCTATCCCGAACTCTACCTCACGATCCGGCGGCAAACCCGGAAGTTCTTACGAAACACATCAGCAAATTCCTTAAGCTGTTCGGACTTTTCTACAATGAGGACTCTTTAGCCTCCAAGGCATACACATGAACCACATACGCTTCGACCCTTTCTCACCATCTTCTCTTGCCTTTAGAGCGGACACCACATTAGATAAGTAATCTCTCCTATTACCTATCATAGCCACTTCATCACCCACGATCGTCTTTAGAACCATGCGCTTAGCGCGCAATCCAACCGCACAGTACTTAACCAACCGGTCCATCCCAAGAATCGGATCGAACTCCCCAAGCGGCGGTTCCATCGGATCGGCCGACAAACACTACCCCTTGGAGTTCTAGGGGTACATCTCTAAACAGCTTATCTACCACTACGGAATGACCTAGAGGGCTAATTACAGTCATCTGCCTAGAAGATATCTCAGAGTCTAAGTCCATGGTCTCTACTATACTACTGGCCATGTAAGAATGCGTCGAACCCACATCAATCAAAGCGGTAAAAGGAGAACCAAAGATCAAGAACGTCACGGTTATGACGTCCGGTCGCGTCGCCCTCCTCTCGGCGCCTTCTTTGCATACATACTAACCCGGTATGCGGCGTCGAACTACCCGCACCCCGCGGTGCTCCACGGCCCCGACGGATCCATTACTACCTCTGCCATTACCACGGCCCCTCTGCGGTGGCGGTACATTATTCTGAATCGAGTGCGGCCGACTCTCGGTGAATCTGGCCAACTTACGCGGGCGGTCCCTCACGCGATGATCCAGAGAACCACACTCAAAACAACCTTTTCCACTTTGGTCCAGGCCCCCAATGATATCTCCCACAATGGTTACACGCGGCGGTCCCCGGGACTAGCGGCAACAACCCTACCAGGCCGATTCGGCCCACTCTGTCTAGCCCTTTTACGAGGATTACCCGACGCGATCCGAAGACCCAAAGCTCCTCTTATGCACTGCTCTGTCCATGCCCCGCCTCACGGACTCCTTAACACCCTCGGCTACCTTAGCCTTCTCAACCAGGACAGCAAACTCACGCTCCTGGCGAGGAGCAATCGGCGACCTCAACTCGTCCCTCGGACCATCCTCGAAGCGAACACACCTCTCGTGTTCGGTGGCCACAATACCACTGGCATACCTACTCGGCTTCAAGAACTTCGGCCTCGTGCTCGAAGCAGTTTACTCCCCAGAACAAGCCTCGAAATGCCTTTCACTTTGGGAGTCAATATAACTAGCTCCAATGTACTTCTTTTGATCGCAGCCCTAAAATAATCCCATGTCGGCTCCTCTGCGCCACAACATCTCGAACCGTGAGCCACCACTGGTATGACTCATCCCGAAGAAGCGATACTATGCCCTTGACTTCTCCTCGGTTTGTCAAGTCCGGATCATCCATGATCCGCTCCGTTGCCTCCGGCCAATACTCGGCGATCTTTGGGAGCAACACCGAAACACCTCGAAAGAATTCGGCCCGCTTTTGCGGTCGTCGCTCGAAGCAATTTCCTAACTCCTGCACCACCACCTACACCAGCTACCGCTTTCCAACACTCGCGGCGCTCGCTGTGACGCTGCGTCATCCCGATCGATCTTGAAACTCACCACCTCCACTGGTGGCGGCACCGGTATCTCATTTTCGACCCACGGCCAGGACCCTACGGGTTCGCAAATCATCCTACCACGACCTGCGTCCACGACCACGTCCACCTCTAGCGCTCATGACTAAGTTCTCTCGTATCGATTTAGGAGTTTTATGCATCGATATCTATTCCACTTTTTTTAAAGCAAAGTCTTATGAATAGTAAAGAAGCTTTGTTTTCGCGAGTTCACAGAATCCTATCAGTTTCAGTTTCTAAAGTAATCCACTATTGCAATCATCCAATCACATCAATAAATCACAAGCAATAGTAAGGGATACTTACTTGGGCGGACTGGTGCTGGAGACTCGGTGTCATGCCCTTCAAACCATTTATTTCAAACAAAACACTTAAAAAGACTTTTGAAAGCATTTTGGGCCTCAGGCCCACAACCGAGCCTTTGAACTTGGCTCTGATACCACAATTGTAACACCCCAAACCCGGTCAATACACCATGACCGAATCTGGCATGTTACGGGGAAAATCGCGTTTGAAGGGTTAGGTTTCGGTTAAAGATTCGATGAAAAACTCCTTGTCATATTTTGTACTTTTCGAAATCTTGGCATGATAGCTTTGTCATATTTTAATGTTTTAGAGTGATACCCGATGGTAAAGTTTAAAACACATTGCGTTATAGTTTTGAAAACCGTTGACCTTCCAAGTTTTTAGCAATTTTGACTCAATTAATTTGTTAAGGCATATTAGAAAGCTACTTTAAGCATAAACATAGTAAAACCAAATTTAAAGGCCATTTACAACCCAAAATAAAACCAAATAGTAATAAATAAACCCAAGTACCAAATTTTGTAAAGTCTGAGCAAATCTTTATTAAAGCATGGCATGAGCACCTCGAGTCCATCCGGCTCCATGTCGCGTCTAAGTGTCACTGAAAAGTCAAAGGAGAGGGTGAGTCGCAAGACTCAGTGCATAAATCCCGCTCCCGATAATACAACATGCTAACACACATCATATCATAGCAACATAATCAATGCACCCCGATCCTAACCATCCATATCACCTTTCTACCCCGTGTGGTACCAAACCACTGGTGGTGCCAAACCTTGGTGACCCAAAGTCATGATATCCATAAGTGTGGTGCCAAACCACTTTGGTGACCCAAAGTCATGAATAATCCAATGATGGGGCCAACCCATCGCGTGATACCAAATCACTAGCGGACGATCCCATATCTCAAAGTGGGGCCAACCCACGGTGGTGTTAACCACGGGGACGAGTCGCAATGAGGTGCCAAACCTCGGTGTCCCAAAGACACGATGTGATACCAAATCACTTTGGTGACCGCAGATCACAAATCCGATGATGGGGCCAACCCATCGCGTGATACCAAATCACTAGCGCACGATCCCATATCTCAAAGTGGAGCCAACCCACGGTGGTGTTAACCACGGGGGACGAGTCGCAATGAGGTGCCAAACCTCTGGTGTCCCAAAGACACAAATGTGATACCAAATCACCGGTGGCCAAAGTCACAAAATCAACTGTGGTACCAAACCACTTTGGAGGTGCCAAACCTCTGGTGTCCCAAAGACACACGATGTCCCAAAGACACGGATATCATATTCCCCCTCCTCTCATATCACCCACACATGTCATACTAATGCAAATGATATAAAACATGCAATCATGCTAACATGCTCAAATGACATCTCATGGTATTTACATCATAAAACATGTTATCACATATATCACTCTGAGATCTCGTAATGAAACGGACTTACCCGTATCCGTGCTTATACCCCATCGGGTACCAAATCCATCAATCATATTGTTTCACTTTAATGAGTAATTAGGTTATTAATCATATTACTAAACGTAAGTGTGTTAGTTTACACACTGCTAACACGAAAGCCTTAGCTCCAAAGAACCGGTCTAAATCCTCGATAACTCTGCTCCTAAAATCGGTCAACCAAGGGATTAGCAATCTAGACCATTCGGCCAAAGCTATCAAACCAAAGGGGTTAATATTGAGCCATTACCTTGCAAGCTGGTTTGGTTTCCTACCAAACCAGAACCAACAATGGTTCCTCTTGCCAATCGGCCACCCTCTAACAAATGACAACGGTTAATCTTTTAATAACTTGACTTAATGAAAACTAAAAGAATATACTAAAAGAACTCGTTCTTACCACCACTTACCAAGCGGTTAACAAGGAAAGAAGGCTCCACTTGATCGCCTCCCAATCCGGATGCCCCTAAAGAAATCGGTTCAATGTCAAAAGGTTAACTCCTTTCACCAATCACCACAATCGGTTCTTACCCAAATCAAAATTGACAAAAGCACGGAGAAAAGAAATAGCCATTCGGCCCTATGCTTACCTTCCCAAAACCCGATTGGAACCAAGACTAGAACAACACCACACCAAAATTCGACCACAAGAACACCACTAGAAGAGAAAGAGATTCGGCCAAAACTTCAAAAGAAAGAAAAGGGAATTCGGCTTTAGGTGTTTAACACCCTTGGGTTCGGCTTTGAGTGGGAAAAAGAAGATGATGTGAAATGGGAATAGAGTTTTGGCACAACAAGAATGGGAAGAACAATTGAAGAAAATGGCTAAAGAGTTTTGAAGCAGGAAGAGAATAAAAGATGGATAGAGAGAGTACTTACGGTTTTGAAAGAAAAAGAATTGATGAAAGTGTTTTGGAGGCTAGAGTTTCGGCTATCAAGGTTTCAAGAGGGAAAAAGAAAGTATGAGAAAGTTTCGGCTCAACACAACTGAACAAAAGAAAGAACGAGAGAAGAGAACATTCGGCTACCAAGAAAATTGAGAGAAAAACAAAGCAAAATTCGGCAACTAAATGCTTAGACTTTCGGTTTCAAAGTGGACAAAAGAGAGAGTTTTGCTTGACAAAAGAAGAAGTTTAGCTTACCTATTGCTTTTGGTAGAAAAATGCACAAAATTGCCTATTCAATTTTGGCATTCCCACTCCCCCACAAGCCAAGCCGTCCACTCCCCCCAAAACTCTCCCACAACCGGCCACTTCCACTATACACTCACAACCACTCATTCAAAACACTTTGAACAAGTCTCCTTCCTAAATTCACTCTCCACCCTCCATTTGATTGAGTTGACAAAGTCCATGGTAGAGTTTGAACTACCAACAACTCCTCCTCCTTAAGCCGTCAAAATGGAACAAAAAGGGAGCACTCTGCAGCTTGAACTCAGGACCTCTCCCTCCTGAAATTGACGCCAACCACACACTCCAAGTGACGCATGCCTTGCCACTTTGCTAGCTCATCACTTGTGCTCAAAAATGCCTAATAAAATACAAATGACCCAGCTCCTTCACTCCTCTCATATAAAGCCCAAAAACTAAAATTTTCCTACACTGCTTTCGGGCATAGTCCTAGCCTACAATTAAGCCCCTAAGACACCAAAACAAAGCAACATAGCAAGCTCCTAGCATGCAAATTATGCCATAACAAAAATAGCCCCTAACCCGGATATTACGATCGTGGGCCCACGCGGTAGACGTGGGCGTGTGGTAGAGGGCGAGGTGTTAGAGGCGCAATCGAAGCGCCGGGATCATATGCTTAAAATGGATGCACTGCGTCACTCGAAAGTGAGACGGGATCACATGATCATATAGAAGAAGATAATGCGGTGACGCGAGCAATGCTGCGAGTCCTTGAAAGGGTCGCTGGAGCTAGAACCCGGGGCCAACGGCTCGTGGGTCAATATCGGACGATTGAAATCAAGTGGTCTTGAGGTTTTCGAGGTGTCTCGGGTGTAGCTCCAAATGTCGCTGAATATTGGCTTGAGGCGGTGGAGCGAATTATGGACGATCTTGAGTGCACGTGGAACAAAAACTAAGGGAGCGGTGTCCTTGTTAAGGGGCCGAAGCATACCAATGGTGGCTTATCTTCAGAGAAGGCTTTGAAGTCGCATTAGTTAATTGGGAATTCTTTAAAGTTTCCTTCCAAGGGAAATATGTAGGAACAAGTTATGTTGATGCGGAAGGAAGGAATTCTGAATCGGTCCAAGGAATAAGACAGTGGCGACATATGAAGTGAGTTTTTGCGCTTGAGTCGCTATGCTCGAACAATAGTGGCAGCGGATCATGAGCGTTATGTGCGCTTTGAGGATGGCTTGAGCGATGAATTGCGGGTTTTAATAGCCCCACAACAAGTTAGAACTTTTGCCACGCTTGTGGAAAAGGCCAAGATAGCCGAAGAGGCTAAGAACTCGGAGCAGCGAGAATCGGGAGCGAGCTAGAGGCAAGAGAGATATGAAGTATTCGGGTTCTTCAAGAAGGTTTACGAAGAGGCCTCGGAATGATGAACCAGCTCAAGGTAGAACACACATGAATCGTGAATCGTAGTCGAGATTGTGCCGATTGTGGGAAAAGGCATTACGAGAGTCTTGGAAGAAAATGGGTGCTTGCTATAAATGCGGGTCGATGGATCATCAATATAGGAATTGCCCTCGTCGAATGGATACAACTCGGGAAGCTCGTAATCTTGATGCACCACCGGCAAGAGGAATTCGGCAACCACCGAGAGGTCGTGGACCAGTCGTGGTGGTAATGGGTGGGCGTGGTCAAGGTGCAATGGTCGAGGCAATGGTCCTAGAGGCAACACGGATGCAAGACAGCCAAGATTGGTATATGCGGTTAGGCGCCGTGAGGATGGCAATGCACTGATGTGATAAGCTGATGCGTTCTTCATCTTTGATGTACACATTATTGCTTTGATAGATATTGGTTCTACCCATTCGTATGTTGCTAGCACTATATCTGGAAACTTGAATTTAGACTCTAAAATTTCCGATAGTGAGATGAAGGTAATTAGTCCTTTAGACCAGACGGTATTAGTAAATAAACTGTTTAGAGATGTGCCCTTAGAAATTCAAGGAGAAATATTTTTGGCGAATTTGATGGAATTGCCTTTGGCGAGTTTGATATCATTTTGGGCATGGATTGGTTGGTTAAGCACCAGGCAAAATTGGATTGTGCTAAAAAGCGGATGTCAATAAGGACGGTGGAGGATAAAGAAATAGTTATGATAGGCGAACGAAGGAATTACTTGGCAAATGTGGTATCTGCGTTAAAGCGAGAAAAAGTGGATGCGGAAGGGTATGGAGCATTTCTAGCTTTATTAGTGCTTTAGATGCCAAAGAGTTGTCGATGGAAGATGTGAGAAACAGTGAAGGAATTTCGGATGTATTTCTGAAGAACTTCTGGCATACCTCGGATCGGGAAGTGGAATTTGGTATTGAGCTCTTGCCCGAGCGGCTCCGGTGACCATTGCTCCTTATAGAATGGCACCAAAGGAGTTGGCGGAGCTTAAAGCTCAAATTCAAGAATTGTTGGATCGGGGTTTTATTCGACCGAGTGTGTCTCCGTGGGAGCACCGGTTTTGTTTGTTAAGAAGAAAGATGGGTCAATGCGTATGTGTATTGACTATAGGCAATTAAATAAATTGGCGCTCAAGAATAGGTATCCTCTGCCAAGAATTGATGACTGTTTGATCAAATGAAGGAGCTTCTGTTTTCTCCAAAATTGATTTGAGATCGGGTTATCACCCGGCTTTAAGGTGAAAGAAGCGGATATTCACAAGACGGCTTTCCGAACTCGTTATGGACATTATGAGTTTTTGGTGATGCCGTTTGGGTTGACCAATGCACCAATTGCATTTATGGATATGATGAACCGGGTCTTTCAACCATATTTAGACCGGTTTGTGGTGGTATTCATAGATGACATTACGGTATATTCAAGGAATGAAGAGGAGCATGACTCGCATTTGCGAATTGTATTGCGATTACTTGAAATAATCAATCTGTATGCCAAATTCGATAAATGTGAATTACAGTTAAGGGAAGTGACTTTCTTGGGTCATGTGGTATCACCAGAAGGAATAAGGGTGGATCCTCGGAAGATTGAGGTCAGTATTGGATTGGAAACCACCAAAGTCGATGGTTGAGATTCGGAGTTTCTTGGGTTTGGTGGTTACTATAGGCGCTTTGTTGAGGGTTTTCGTTGATTCTGCACCCTCTAACTAAGCTATTGCGGAAGGGAGTACCATATATATGGACCGATAAACAACAAGAAAGTTTCGAGAAATTGAAGAAGATTTTAATGAGAGCGCCCGATCTTGATTCAACTTTGAGGCGGAAAGGAGTTTATAGTTTCTTCGCGATCGTCACACGGGCTTAGGATGTGTATTGATGCAAAGTGGGAAAGTGGTGGCTTATGCTTCTCGTCACCGAGACCGCACGGTAAACTACCCTACTCATGACTTGGAGTTAGGCTGCGATGTAGTGTTTGCTCTAAAGATTTGGAGGCATTACCTCTACGGTGAAAAGTCTATCATCTATCACGGATCACAAGAGTCTTAAGTATCTTCTTACTCGGAAGAATTAAACTTGAGACAACGAAGATGGGTGGAGTGTTGAAGGACTATGATTTCTCAATCGAGTATCATCCTGGAAAAGCTAATGTGGTAGCGAGGCACGCGTTAAGTCGTAAGGTGGTATCTAATTTGAGAGCAATGTTTGCCCATTTAAGTTTGTGCGAGGATGGTAGTCGATAAGCGGAATTTCAGTGAAGCCTCTGTGGTTGGAGCAAATTAAGAAAAAGCAAATATTAGATGAAAAGTTGGGACCTTTACTTCAACAAGTTGAAAATGGAGGAATAGAGGATTTTGGTATAAACACGGAAGGTGTGTTGTGCTTTAGTGGAAAAGTCTGTATGCCTAAGGACTCGAGATCCGAGACAAATGATTCTCGAGAGGCGCATAGTAGCCCTTATGCTATGCACCCGGAGGAAATAAGATGTATCGGGATCTTCATGAACAATATTGGTGGCGTGTTTAAAGCGTGAGATTTACGAATTTGTGGGAAAATGTTTAACTTGTCGGCAAGTGAAGGCGGAACATCAATTGCCGTCGAGGATTATTACAACCAGTAAAGATTCCTCTTTGGAAATGGGAGCGGATAACAATGGATTTTGTTAGTGGGTTACCTTTAACACCTACTAAGAAAAACTCTGTTTGGGTAATTGTTGATCGTTTGTGAAGACTCTCATTTTCTACCAGGTTCGTGCGGATTACTCGTTCTGACGAAGTTGGCTAAGTCATGCGTATCCGAAATCGTGAGGTTGCATGGGGTACTGCGTCTATTATATCGAGATAGGGATCCTAGGTTTACGTCACGGTTTTGGAAAGCATTGCATGAAGCTTTGGGAACAAAGCTAAACTTCAATCTGACTTTTCATCCTCGGTCGGATGGTCAATCGAAAAGAGTAATTCAGATTACGGAAGACATGTTAAGGGGTTGTATAATCGACTTCAAAGGTAGTTGGGAGGATTTTCTACCATTGGCGAATTTGCTTACAACAATAGCTATCGATCTAGCATTCGGATGGCACCCTACGAGGCATTATATGGTCGTAGGTGTCATTCTCCTAGTTGTTGGACTGAATTGGGCGAACGACGGATGTTAGGTCGGTGATCTACGAAAACGGAAGAAAAAGTAAAAGCTATTCGAACACACGTTAAAGGAAGCTTGAGATAGACAAAAGTCGTATGCGGATCTGAAGCGTAGAAGTATCGAGTATCTTTGTGGGGATCAAGTGTTCTTGAAGGTCTCACCTTGGAAGAAGATTTTTAGGTTTGGGAAGAAGGGCAAATTGAGTCCTAGATACATTGGACCATATCGTGTGGTGAAGCGTGTTGGTCCAGTGGCCTATCAGATCGAATTACCTCTGGAGTTGAGTCGATTCATAATGTTTTTCATGTTTCCATCTTTGAGGCACTATAGATCGGATCCGTCGCACATAGTATCGGTAGAAGAAGTGGAGTTGAAGTCGGACTTGTCTTTTGAGGAGGAACCGGTGGAAATCTTAGGCCGAGATGTTAAGGTGCTAAGAAAGAAAACCGTGCCGTTGGTCAAGATTTTATATGGCGTAACCACGGAGTGGAGGAAGCCACGTGGGAGCTGAGGATGCAATTCGACAACAATACCCTCACCTTTTTCAACTGTAAAATTTCGAGGACGAAATTTTTTTAGGAGGGTAGAGTTGTAACACCCTAAAATTCGAGTATCGATTATTGCATGATTTGGTGTTTAGATTATGAAGGAAAATTTTCTTATTATTTTTGTGTTTATTATAGTCTGAAGAAGAATTAGAATTATTCGGGGATGGAATAATTTTAGTTTTAAAATTTATTGAAGTGGAGCAAGTGGCATTGACACATAAGTTAATTAATGTGTCAAAGTGTAGCATAAGATGAGTATATGGCAAAGTGGTGTTGGCGCATGAGTTAGTGCATGAGGAGAAGGTTCGAATCCTTGTTTAGCATCTAGATGAATTTTATTTTTAATTTTTACTGCACATGTATAGCAAGTGTCGGCCAAGTGCATATATGGTAGCTGTTGACCTTGTTATTTTTAGTTAGTATATCAAAGGATTAAGGAAATTCTTAACTTATGGAAGGGAATCAAGAAATTAAGGAAAGATATGAAGATATGGGGCAAGTATCAAGGAAAAGGTTATGGAAATAAAATCATGGCCATTTGACCATGCATAGGGACGACAATATGGTCTAGGGGAGCCAAATTTTTGGTGTTAGTTTGGCTAGGATTTGAAGTCTCTTTTTGGTCATTCTTAGTTTTGTGCATAGTTTTGCAAATTCTCTCAACCTCTCTCCCTTGGCCGAATTTGATCCTTGGTAAGCCTTGATTATTTTGACCATTTGGTCATTATTGCACATCATTTGGTATTCTTTTGTGCCTTTTTCTCATTAGTGCCGAAATCACCTACATCAAAAGACCATTCCTTTCTTTTCTCTCCTTTTCTCCATTGCCGAATGTGCCTTGATCTTAAACTCATCTCTTTCTTTCTCTTTTGTTTTCTTTGAAAACCGAATTATCATCATCCCTATTCTCTTATTTTGATTTCTTTTCAATCAATACTTTCTCCTTTAATCTCTTCATGGCGAAATGTTAGTGTACCTTAACCGAACCATTTTCTTTTTCTTTGATTCTTCATAGCCGAATATCTCTCTATTCATAAGCAACATTCTCAATTGTTTCTTTTCAACCGTGGAAAATAGGTAAGGGTTCTTTTTCGTCTTCGATTAGTTTATAGTATTTGGCCGAATATTGATGGTGGTTTGAAGGCTTTCTTAGATCAAAATAAACGTTCATTCTATTAACGTTTATTTTTGTTATACTTTAGTGCGATAACGGAAGATTGGAAATCAAGAGGTCGTGTGTGACATAGAACACTTGGATCGATTTCCCTTGTGGAACAAGAATATTTGTGGTAAGGAAATCTTGTTCTCAAAGCCTTTAGTCATAATCGATATATATATATGAGATTAGGACGTGCTAACGATCTTTGTCTTTGAAGACAATCAAGATAGGGAAGAAACGGGCCGTATATAGTGTTTGGAAGAAGGGTGGTACCATTAATCCCCTAAGTATAAACAAAGGATTTGTATCGACAATCCGGGATTTCCACCGGTTGTGGGCGTTCATCAGAGAGAATCAATTGTTTGAAGTAGTTCGTACTCCCGAACCATTATTTGTTCGTGGATTTGATTCGGTTAACGAACCATCAATCGGGAGAAACCGCAAGTGGAAGTAGTTCAAAAATCCGAGGGTAAATTTTAGATCGTTATGTTTAGATCGGTTTTATTATTAGATTATAATGATCATAAGTTATCGTGATATGTATAGGTGTTGACGAGCGGGAAAGTCTAGTTCTCACCATAACCGGTGTGTAACTTCACACTTATCTTTCGGGTTAGATACTAAGCGATGAAGTATTATGATAAATCGTAAAAATGGCAAAATTGAAATTTATGTGATAATTAACACTTTTGTGTAAATGCATGAAAACGGTTAAAGTCGGAAAAATTACTAGATCGATAAATTGAGCGAAATATTGCTAGATCGATAAATTGAACCGAAATATTGCTAGATCGATAAATTGAGCGAAATATTGCTAGATCGATAAATTGAACCGAAATATTGCTAGATCGATAAATTGAGCGAAATATTGCTAAATCGATAAATTGAGTCGAAATCTCGCTAGATTGTTAAATTGGGCGAAAAGATCGCTAGATCGATAAATTGGGCCATAAAGCGCTAGATCGATAATATGGGCCAAAGTTTGCTAGATCGCTAATGGGCCAAAAAAACCCTCTAGTTCGAGATATGGCCAAAGTTTAATACTATATTGTTAATAGGCCCAAATGAAAGGTTTTATTAAAAACTCATTTGTATTATGGGTTACTTGATAAATCATTTATGATTAAAGTTCGTTATTCATACATAAATGCATGGGATGGGATTTGAGGAAGAGAAGAAAGGCACATGGCCACGTATCTAGTTCGGTGGCTCTGCCACAAATTTTGGCTTAATGCCTCTAGTTCGGTGACTATGTCACAATCTAGTTCGGTAGTGCACTACAATATTATTTAAAAGGCTAAATGCCTACGATTGGTGTGTTTGGCGGGGTGGGTTGACTGGATCCCCACAGGTGTGCTTTGGTTGAGTGCGGGGGTGTGTAGCGGATGGAAATTAGGCTTGGATGGGAAATTCATTTTACATGCATTTTAATATATTTTATTTCATTTTATATTGTTAAAGTTTGTAATTGGGCTCAAACCCAAATTAATGCCTTGATGGTCAGCCCAATAATGGTGGTAAGTGAGTTACACACTGAGTTCTTTGTAACTCACCCCGTTTTATTATCCATCTCAGGTAATGGAAATTGATGTGGACTTGGGCCGGGGATGACATGGTGGAGGCCATACTACGAGCGTGGGTTTTATAAACTATGAACTTTATTTAAGTTACTTATTTTAATTACTATTTTGGGTATGTTGTAATAAGGCCTCTAATTATGTTTTTATGGTTTGTTTTTATGTGTGGATGGATTTAACTTTATTTTTAGACTGTTAATATGGGCTTATGTTAAATCTATAAAGTTTCTTAAAAATATTGTGTTTTATAACAATTTTGGACACCTAAATTACTTTTCAATTTCTTTCAAATTCTTTTTAAAAAAAAAAAAAACTGCGTTAAGGTTTTGACTAATATATATAAGATTTCAACCAAGTATTTTTCTTAATTCATAATCATTGTACTTAGTTTTTATTAAACCTTATTTCTAAAGGCTTTGCATTACTGTTTTACTTAAATCATTAGAGAAATTTTGGATGTTCGTTCGGTGTGACAAACCAAATCTCGTCTTAACGCATAGACCTGGTTTGGGGTGTTACAGAGAGTCAACCAAAACGTTCCCTTAACACCTTAAATCGATTCCAACATTCTATGTTACTTACGAACACTTGATTTCTGATCTTCCGTTATCGCACTAAAGTATAACAAATAAAAACGTTAATAGAATGAACGTTTATTTCGATCTAAGAAAGCCTTTATACCACTATCAAGATTAAATATGACAACTATTAACTAACATGAACTAAAAAGAATTCTTACCTATTGTCCACGGTTGAAAAGAGACGATTGAGAAAGATGTTTATGAATAGAAAAGATTCGGCTATGATTAACCAAAGAAAAGAGAAAATGGTTAGCTATGGCTCACTAACATTCGGCCATGAGAAAATTAATGGAGAAGGTATGAGTGAAAAGAAATAAAATATAAGAGAAGAGATGATGATGATGTTTGGTTTTCAAAGAGGAGAAAAGAGAAAGAAAAAGATGTGCTTAGGAGCAAAGTACATTCGGCAATGGAGAAAGAAAACAAAAAGAAAGGAATGGCCTTTTTGGTACTAGCAATTTCGGCACTATGAAGAGGCACAAAAGAATACTAAAGTGATGAGCAAAAATGACCAAATGGTCAAAAGAATTAGGCTTATCAAAAGATCAAATTCGGCCAACGGAAAAGAGGTTGAAAAGAGAATTGCAAACCTTTGCACAAAATGCTAGGAATGACCAAAAACAAACTCCTAATCCTAGCCAACTACTAGCATATTCGGCCAACCCCTAGACCACATTGTTAGTCCAAATTCATGGTCAAATGGCCATGAATTAGTTTCAAAACCTTTTCCTTGATACATGCCTTATGTCCCCTTATCTTTCTAAATTTTCTTGATTCCATACTATAAGTTAACTATTTCCTTATTCCTTTAGTCTACTTACCAAAAATGAAAAGTCCAACCTTACCATATCTATTGCTTGGCCGACACTTGCTATACAAGTGCAAAAATAAAAGTTGTCTAAATGCTATACAAGGGATTCGAACCACTCCCCTCATGCAATATCTCATGCGCCAACACCACCTTGCCATTTACTCATCTTATGCTACTATTTAACACTTAATTTAACTTAAGTGTCAATGCCGCTTGCTCCACTTCAATAAATTCTCAAACTAAAAATTATTCCATACCCGAATAATTCTATACTCTTCTTCAGGACTATAATAGGCACGAAAAGAAATAAGAAAAATTTTCCTTCATAATCTAAACACCAAAACATGCAATAAATCGATACTTGAATTTTAGGGTGTTACAACTCTACCCTCCTTAAAGAAAATTTTGTCCTCGAAATTTACACAGTTGAAAAAGGTGAGGTATTGTTGCTTAGAATTGCATCTTGAGGCTCCCACGTAGCTTCCTCCACTCAGTGAATACGCCATAAAACCTTGACCAATGACACGGTTTTCTTTCTTAGCACCTTAGCATCTCGGTCTAAGATTTCCACTGGTTCCTCCTCAAAAGACAAATCTAAATTCAACTCCACTTCTTCTACCGGTACTATGTGCGAAGGATCCGATCTATAGCGCCTCGGCATGGAAACATGAAAAACATTATGAATCGACTCAACTCGGAGGTAATTCGATCGATAGGCCACTGGACCAACACGCTTCACCACACGATATGGTCCAATGTATCTAGGACTCAACTTGCCCTTCTTCCCAAACACGAAAATCTTCTTCCAAGGTGAGACCTTCAAGAAAACTTGATCCCCACAACATACTCGATACTTCTACGCTTGGATCTGCATCGACTTTTGTCTATCCGAAGCTTCCTTTAACCGTGCTCGAATAGCTTTTACTTTTTCTTCCGTTTGAGATCATTTCGGGACCTAACATCATCGTTCGCCCAATTCAGTCCAACAACTAGGAGAACGACACCTCACGACCATATAATGCCTCGTAGGGTGCCATCTGAATGCTAGATCGATAGCTATTGTTGTAAGCAAATTCATGCCAACGGTAGAAAATCCTCCCAACTACCTTTGAAGTCGATTACACATCCCCTTAACATGTCTTCGAATCTGAATTACTCTTTACGATTGACCATCCGATTGAGGATGAAAAGCCGTCTCGAAGTTTAGCTTTGTTCCCAAAGCTTCATGCAAAGCTTTCCAAAACCGTGACGTAAACCTAGGATCCCTATCTCGATATAATGACACGGGTACCCCATGCAACCTCACGATTTCGGATACGTGCAGTTTAGCCAACTTCATAACGAGTAATCCGTCTGACCGGTAGAAAATGAGCGGTCTTCGTCAAGCGATCAACAATTACCCAAACGGAATTTTTCTTAGTAGGTGTTAAAGGTAACCCACTAACAAAATCCATTGTTATCCGCTCCCATTTCCAAAGAGGAATCTTTCTGGGTTGTAATAATCCACGGCGGCAATTGATGTTCGCCTTCACTTGCGACAAGTTAAACATTTTCCCACAAATTCGAAATCTCACGCTTCAACCACGGCCACCAATATTGTTCGCGAAGATCCCGATACATCTTATTTCCTCCGGGTGCATAGCATAAGGGCTACTATCGCCTCCGTAGAATCATTTGTCTCAGATCTGAGTCCTTAGGCATACAAACTCTCCCACGAAAACATAACACACCTTCCGCGTTTATGCTAAAATCCTCTATTCCACCATTTTCAACTTGTTGAATTAAAAGTCCCAACTTCTTATCTGATATCTGTTTTTCCTTGATTTGCTCTAACCACAGAGGCTTCACCTGAAGTTCCGCTTATCGACTACTACCATCCTCGTACAAACTCAAATGGGCAAACATTGTTCTCAAATCGAGATACCACCTTACGACTTAACGCGCGTGCTGCTACCACATTAGCTTTTCCAGGATGATACTCGATTGAGAAATCATAGTCCTTTAACAGCTCCACCCATCTTCGTTGTCTCAAGTTTAATTCCTTCTGAGTAAGAAGATACTTAAGACTCTTGTGATCCGTATAGATGATAGACTTTTCACCGTAGAGGTAATGCCTCCAAATCTTTAGAGCAAACACTACTGCAGCTAACTCCAAGTCATGAGTAGGGTAGTTTACTTCGTCTGCGGTCTCGGTGACGAGAAGCATAAGCCACCACTTTCCCACTTTGCATCAATACACATCCTAAGCCCGTGTGTGACGCATCGCGATGAAACTATAAACTCCTTTCCACCTCGGGTTGAATCGATCTCGGCGCTTAGTTAAAATCTTCTTCAATTTCTCAAAACTTTCTTGCTGCTTTATCGGTCCATATATATGGTACTCCTTCCGCAATAGCTTAGTTAGGGGTGCAAAGAATCAACAAAACCCCTCAACAAAGCGTCTATAGTAACCAGCCAAACCCAAGAAACTCAATCTCAACTCATCGACTTTGGTGGTTTCAATCCAATCTGACCTCAATCTTCCGAGGATCCACCCTTATTCCTTCCTACCGATACCACATGACCCAAGAAAGTCACTTCCCTTAACGAATTCATATTTACCGAATTTGGCATACGATTGATTATTTCAAGTAATCGCAATACAATTCGCAAATGCGAGTCATGCTCCTCTTCATTCCTTGAATATACCGAATGTCATCTATGAATACCACCACAAACCGGTCTAAATATGGTTGAAAGACCGGTTCATCATATCCATAAATGTAGCTGGTGCATTGGTCAACCCAAACGGCATCACCAAAAACTCATAATGTCCATAACGAGTTCGGAAAGCCGTCTTGTGAATATCCGCTTCTTTCACCTTAAGCTGGTGATAACCCGATCTCAAATCAATTTTGGAGAAAACAGAAGCTCCCTTCATTTGATCAAACAGGTCATCAATTCTTGGCAGAGGATACCTATTCTTGAGCGTCAATTTATTTAATTGCCTATAGTCAATACACATACGCATTGACCCATCTTTCTTCTTAACAAACAAAACCGGTGCTCCCCACGGAGACACACTCGGTCGAATAAAACCCCGATCCAACAATTCTTGAATTTGAGCTTTAAGCTCCGCCAACTCCTTCGGTGCCATTCTATAAGGAGCAATGGACACTGGAGCCGTTCCGGGCAAGAGCTCAATACCAAATTCCACTTCCCGATCTGGAGGTATGCCAGGAAGTTCTTCAGGAAATACATCTGGAAATTCCTTCACTGTTCTCACATCTTCCACTGACAACTCTTTGGCATCTAAAGCACTAATAAAAGCTAGAAATGCTCCATACCCTTCCGCATCAACTTTTCTGCCTTTAACGCAGATACCACATTTGCCAAGTAATTCCTTCGTTCGCCTATCATAACTATTTCTTTATCCTCCACCGTCCTTATTGACATCCGCTTTTCAGCACAATCCAATTTCGCCCGGTGCTTAACCAACCAATCCATGCCCAAAATGATATCGAACTCGCCGAAAGGCAATTCCATCAAATTCGCCAAAAATATTTCTCCTTGAATTTCTAAGGGCACATCTCTAAATGGTTTATTTACCAATACCGATCGTCCTAAAGGACTAATTACCTTCATCTCACTATCGGAAATTTTAGAGTCTAAATTCAAGTTTCGGATATAGTGCTAGCAACATACGAATGGGTAGAACCAATATCTATCAAAGCAATAACAGGTACATCAAAGATGAAGAACGTACCAGTTATCACATCAGGTGCATTGCCATCCTCACGGCGTCTAACTGCATATACCAATCTTGGCTGTCTTGCATCTGTGTTGCCTCTAGGACCATTGCCTCGACCCGCGCACCTTGACCACGTCCACTTTCATTACCACCACGACTGGTCCACGACCTCTCGGTGGTTCTTTGAATTCCTCTTGCCGTGGTGCATCGATATTACGAGCTTCCCGAGTTGTATCCATTCGACGAGGGCAATTCCTATATTGATGATCCATCGACCGCATTTATAGCAAGCACCCGTTTTCTTCCAAAGCCTCTCCGAATGCCTTTTCCCACAATCAAGCACAATCTCGACTCGATTCACGATTCTGTGTGTTCTACCTTGAGTGGTTCATCATTCCGAGGCCTCTTCAAAACCTTCTTGAAGAACCCGAATACTTCATATCTCTCTTGCCTCTAGCTCATTCCCGATTCTATCGTTCCGAGTTCTTAGCCTCTTCGGCTATCTTGGCCTTTTCCACAAGCGTGGCAAAAGTTCTAACTTGTTGTGGGGCTATTAAAACCCGCAATTCATCGTTCAAGCCATCCTCAAAAGCGTACACAACGCTCATGATCCGTTGCCACTATTGTTCGAGCATAGCGACTCAAGCGCAAAAACTTCGACTTCATATGCTTTGCCATCGTCTTATTCCTTGGACCAGATTCAGAATTCCTTCCTTCTCGCATCAACATAACTTGTTCCTACATATTTCCCTTGGAGGAAACTTTAAAGAATTCCCAATTAACTAATGCGACTTGATTGCCTTCTCGACACGATAAGCCACCATTGGTATGCTTTGTCCCTTAACAAGGACACCGCTCCTTAGTTTTTGTTCCACCGTGCAATCAAGATCGTCCATAATTCGCTCCACTTTGCCTCAAGCCAATATTCAGCGACATTTGGAGCTACACTGAGACACCTCTGAAAACCTCAAGCACCACTTGATTTCAATCGTTCCGATGCTCGACCCACGAGCCGTTGGCGATTCTAGCTCCGACCCTTTCAAGGACTCGCGGCATTGCTCGCGTCACCGCATTATCTTCTTCTATATGATCATGTGATCCCGTCTCACTTTCGAGTGACGCAGTGCATCCATTTCCGGCATATGATCCGGCGCTTGATTGCGCCTCTAACACCTCGTCCCTCTACCACGACCCACGTCTACGCGTCCCACGACCACGTCCTCTAGTGCTCATAGTGACTGATTTAATCTGATTAAGAGTTTTATGAATCAGAATACTATTTCAGTGTTTATTAACGATGTTTTATGATATAAAAGAGATAGAGTTGTTTCCGCAATCATATCCTTATTGTCTCAATCTCTACAGTTTCAACACCTAAAACTAGAAGTTCTAGAGTGTTTCTTATGATCATATCACAATGATAATAAACAATCAATATCTGAGATACTTACTTGACTTGGCGCGGGATGCTCATGGTGCCATACTACCTTTAAATCAAAAGTCTAGAAATTTGAGTTGTTTCTCAAACAAATATCTTTGTTGAACCCAAACCACAGCCGAGTTTTGAACCTGGCTCTGATACCATTAAATGTAACACCCCAAACCAGGTCTATGTGTTAAGACGAGATTTGGTTTGTCACACCGAACGAACATCCAAAATTCTCTAATGATTTAAGTAAAACAGTAATGCAAAACCTTTAGAAATAAGGTTTAATAAAAACTAAGTACAATGATTATGAATTAAGAAAAATACTTGTTTGAAATCTTATATATATTAGTCAAAACCTTAACGTAGTTTTAGAAGAATTTGAAAGAAATTGAAAAATAATTTAGGTGTCCAAAATTGTTATAAAACACAATATTTTTTAAGAAAACTTTATAGATTTAACATAAGCCCATATTAAGAGTCTTAAAATAAAATTAAATCCATCCACACATAAAAATCCATAAAAACATAATTAGAGGCCTTATTACATCATACCCAAAATAGTAATTAAAATAAGTAACTTAAATAAAGTTCATAGTTTATAAAACCCAAGCTCGTAGTATGGCCTCCACCATGTCATCCCCGGCCCAAGTCCACATCAATTTCCATTACACGAGATGGATAATAAAACAGGGTGAGTTACAAAGAACTCGGTGTGTAACTCACTTACCACCATTATTGGGCCGGACCATCAAGGCATTAATTTGGGCTTGAGCCCAATTACAAATTTTAACAATATAAAATGAAATAAAATATATAAAATGCATGTAAAATGAATTTCCCAACCAAGCCTAATTTCCATCCGCTACACACCCCGTACCAACCAAAGACACACACAGTGGGGATCAAGTCAACCCACCCCGCCAAACACACCAATCGTAGGCATTTAGCCTTTTAAATAATATTGTAGTGCACTACCAAACTAGATTGTGACATAGTCACCGAACTAGAGGCATTAAGCCAAATTTGTGGCGAGCCACCGAACTAGATTCATGGCCACAGGCCTTACTTCTCTTCATCATGTATCCCATCCCATGCAATTATGTATGAATAACAAACTTTAATCATAAATAATTTATCAAGTAACCCATAATACAAATGAGTTTTTAATTAAACTTTTCATTTGGGTCCATTAAACAAAATAGTATTTAGCCCATTTAGCAATCTAGCGAACTTAGGCCCAAATGTCGAACTAGAAGGTTTTGGCCCATCTAGCGATCTAGCGCCTTTTGACCCAATTTATCGATCTAGCGCTTTTTCGCCCAATTTAACAATCTAGCGATTTTTAAGTAAATTTCTCGGTTTTAACTGTTTTTCATGCATTTACACAAAAGTGTTAATTATCACATAATTTTTGATTTTGCCATTTTTACGATTTATCAAAATACTTACTATTTAGTATCTAACCCGAAAGATAAGTGTGAAGTTACACACCTGGTTATAGTGAGAACTAGACTTTCCCGCTCGTCAACACCTATACGTATTACGATAATTAGAACACTATAATTTATTAATGAAACCGATCTAAAAATAACGATCTAAAATTTTACCCTCGGGTTTTGAACTACTTCTACTTGCGGTTTCTCCCGATTGATGGTTCGTTAACCGAATCAAATCCACGAACAAATAATGGTTCGGGAGTACGAACGACTTCGAACAGTTGATTCTCCTCGGATGAATGTCCACAACCCGGTGGGAAATCCCAGATTGCTGAAACAGTCCTTTGCTTAAACTTAGGGGGAATAACGGAACCACCCCTCTTCCGAACACTATTCACCGCCCTTTTCTTCCCTATTTTGATTGTCTTCAAAGACAAAAGATCGTTAATCCAATCTAATATTACATCGAAATGTGACTAAGGGTTTAAGGGTGAAATTTGCTTACCACAAAGATCCTTGTTCCAAAAATGAGAGTCAACCAAAACGTTCCCTTAACACCTTAAATCGATTCCAACGTTCTATGTTACTTACGAACACTTGATTTCTGATCTTCCGTTATTGCACTAAAGTATAACAAATAAAAACGTTAATAGAATGAACGTTTATTTCGATCTAAGAAAGCCTTTATACCACTATCAAGATTCGCCATGACAACTATTAACTAACATGAACTAAAAAGAATTCTTACCTATTGTCCACGGTTGAAAAGAGACGATTGAGAAAGATGTTTATGAATAGAAAAGATTCGGCTATGATTAACCAAAGAAAAGAGAAAATGGTTCTACTATGGCTCACTAACATTCGGCCATGAGAAAATTAATGAAGAAGGTATGAGTGAAAAGAAATAAAATATAAGAGAAGAGATGATGATGATGTTTGGTTTTCAAAGAGGAGAAAAGAGAAAGAAAAAGATGTGCTTAGGAGCAAAGTACATTCGGCAATGGAGAAAGAAAACAAAAGAAAGGAATGGCCTTTTTGGTACTAGCAATTTCGGCACTATGAAGAGGCACAAAAGAATACTAAAGTGATGAGCAAAAATGACCAAATGGTCAAAAGAATTAGGCTTACCAAAAGATCAAATTCGCCAAAGGAAAAGAGGTTGAAAAGAGAATTGCAAACCTTTGCACAAAATGCTAGGAATGACCAAAAACAAACTCCTAATCCTAGCCAACTACTAGCATATTCGCCAACCCCTAGACCACATTGCCGTCCAAATTCATGGTCAAATGGCCATGAATTAGTTTCAAAACCTTTTCCTTGATACATGCCTTATGTCCCCTTATCTTTCCAAATTTTCTTGATTCCATACTATAAGTTAACTATTTCCTTATTCCTTTAGTCTACTTACCAAAAATGAAAAGTCCAACCTTACCATATCTATTGCTTGGCCGACACTTGCTATACAAGTGCAAAAATAAAAGTTGTCTAAATGCTATACAAGGGATTCGAACCACTCCCCTCATGCAATATCTCATGTGCCAACACCACCTTGCCATTTACTCATCTTATGCTACTATTTAACACTTAATTTAACTTAAGTGTCAATGCCACTTGCTCCACTTCAATAAATTCTCAAACTAAAAATTATTCCATACCCGAATAATTCTATACTCTTCTTCAGGACTATAATAGGCACGAAAAGAAATAAGAAAAAATTTCCTTCATAATCTAAACACCAAAACATGCAATAAATAGATACTTGAATTTTAGGGTGTTACAGCTTGGGACAAAGCATCGTCCCCTCTGGTTCAGTTTTGGGACCCCGCTTCTGCCACTGGCGATGCTGGCACTTCGCCTTCCGGCCCATAACCTGATTCCGAGGGTTCAGGCTCAATACCCTGGCCTCTACCACGGCCGCGCAACCCACGGCCACGTCCTCTAGTGCTCATGATTACAGAATCAACTTAATCTGATTACAAATTTTATGAATTAGTAAATTATTCCACTGTTTATTAATGGGTATCTTATGAATTCAAATTTAAGAGTGGTTCTCACAAATCAAACTTCTAAAAGTCTCAATCTCTAGAATTGAATCCCTAACACTAGCATTCACAACACAATTTAATCTTTTCATACAAATCAACCAATAGTCAGAAGACTTACCATACGGATTTGGTGCCGGAGACTTGGGTGCCATACTTCCAGAAAACATATATTTTCTAAACCATATTTCAAACTAGTTTTTGAAAACATTTTTGAACCCATTCCACCTCTGATACCACAATTGTAACACCCCAAACCCAGCCTAAACATTGCGACCGGATCTGGTGCGTCACATAAAAGGTTTTTCATGCCACTTCGCAATCGTTTGAAAATGTTTGAATCTCTCTCTTAAAAATTCCAAGTTAGGTTGGTCGTTTGAAAACTCAGTGTTCATTTTTTTGAAAACTTGTAATTAACTTGGAAATTTCCTTTACTGTGAAAATCGAACTTGAACTATTGTGGGTAGGTGATATTTCGAAAACACTTGTTGATGCTTTAAGTGAAACCGACGTGTTATCCATTACTGTTTGTAAATTGTTTCGTTACATTTTGGAAAATAGTTATTTACGTTTTTAAGAAAACCCCGTTTCGATTAATTCATAAAGATAATTAATGCGTTTAAAATAAAACCAAATTAAAATATCAGTGGCCTTATTACATAACAGAATCCCAAATTAAAAATAAATTTAAAGATAAGTAAAATCGAGTTTACTAAAATAGTGCATGGCCACCACGAAGTCCACCCCGGCCCATATCTGCTGAACCAAGAATCACCTGCAAAAATTAAGCAGAGGGGGTGAGTCAAGAAGACTCAGTGTGCAATTTCCCCACATGAACCATAACTGGGCCCGAGCCCATTCAAATACCATCTGGGCCTTAGCCCTTACAAAATCACATTGGGCGAAGCCCATTCAAAAATGAACTGGGCCTTAGCCTTATTAGCACAATATAGTAGATAATGGATGCAATATGATGCAAACCCAACCCAACCTAGTTATCCATCCGCTACACACTGCCCATTCCTGCCAAACATTCCAGTGGGGATTTCTACAATCAACCCTCACCGCTACACACCATCGATGGCAGTCGTGCTGTAGTCAGCTGCTCATCACCGAAATATGTGGCATAGCAACCAAAATAATGTGACAACGTCACCGAAATATGTGGCAAAGCCACCGAAATTATGTGACCATGTCACCGAATCATGTGGCAAAGCCACCAAAATACACTGCCCCTTTCATCAATATCAAATCCTAAAACCCATGCACATATTATCATATTATGATGAATGCAAGCATATTCCATTGTATAACCAATAATCAAATCATACATACATTTTAGGCTATGTCATTCGACAGGCAAAATTACAAGAGTACTTACTTGATGTCTCCCACCTTACTCATGAGGGTATCTCAACTGTCAATACAGTCATTTTGGCTTCCAGCCAATACAGTTGTTAATGCAAATTAATAAAGAAAAAGGTGTGAGAATTACACACCTGATTACGCGAAGAACTAGACTCTCAATATCGTCGACACTCTCACTAGCAGGAATAACAGCGATCTGCCTATCCCAAGCCAATGTCGGCTCTCTATCACAACTCGACAGAAAATCCTGAACCGCTGACACAGCATGCCGTTTAAACTTAGGGGCAGGGACTACGAGTCCACTCCTCTCCTTAGTTTGACTGGCACTCACATCCATGAAAGAATCTTGATCAATACAGTACTATAATGAAAAAAATGATTATCTAACAAAGATGTTGGATTATGGCAACGAACAACGAAGAGAGGCTAATCGTATAGGACTAGAGAGAAACTCCTTACCTTTGTTACTAACGCAGACAAGCAAGACCGATTGGAAAGGGACTTTCGGCAACCAAAGAAGTCCTAGCACCTCACTTCTTGATATTCGGCTACTAATAATAAAAGATGACAGAAACGGGTTACAAAAGATGAAGTAATCCGCTAAGGAAGAGAACCCAAAACCGATTTATGCTTAAAGAATGAGTGGCCGGCTTCCTTAGGTGAAGTAAGGAGATGAAGAGAAAGAAAAGTTCCTTACCTTAGACAGAGAGAAACTGAATGAAGTCCCAGGAGATTCGGCACAAGCAGTCAATGTCAAGAAGGTTTTGGCTTAATCCCTAGAACAAGAAGAAATGGAACAAAAAGGGAATGAGCAACTGAGGTTCGGTCTGTGGGGACAAAAATGAAAAAGTAAAGAAGAGAAAAGATGAACTAGAAGGAGATTTTGGCAAAAGAAGAGAAAAGGTTAGGAGAGGTTTCGGCTAGAAAAAGAAGAAAAAGGAAGTAGTAAAAGAAGTAGGAAGTTTCGGCTTTTAGAAGAGAAGGGTGAAAGAGATGAACAGAAGAAATACTTCAAAACCAGAAAGGGGTTTTGGCTTGAATGCACAAGAGAGAAAAAGGAGAACAATCAGAGTGATCACTAAAGGTTTCGGTAAAGAAAAAGAAAGAAAATGCCTTCCCAAAAAGCTGAGATTGAAATTGCACACTAGCTAAACTTGAAAGAAAACGGCACACACTCCTACTAGCAAAAGTCAAAAATGCTCAAAAAGGACCCTCTCTCATTTACGTCTCTTAACCGAATTCACTCCCCCCACACACTTCCAACTTTCGGCCAACTCCCCCTCTCTCCCCACCTTCCACGATTTTCTCCCCCATTCACTCTCCATCCACTAATTCAATCGATTGATCAATTCAAACTCCTCAAGCATCTCTCCTCCATCCATTCAAATGCATTTGACCCTTTCAACAACCACCTTGAAGAGTCCCAACCGCATGCCACTTCTTCCTCTCCTGGAGCACAAAAATATAGCTCTAGATGCTGCAGATGGGACTCGAACTCCTTCCCCCCTCCTGCTCCCTTGTGACGCCACTTCCATGCTCCTCAAGTGGCGTTACCTTGCCACCACACCACTCACCTTTTTGTGTCAACAAACACAAGTAAATATACTTAAGGCCTGCCTCAACTAGCTCTCCCCCCTAAAGTGCCCAAAAGCAAAATTTTTCCAAGGCTCTGACTTGAACCCGAGCCTCCCTGGGACCCCCAAACACACCAAGATAACATGCTAAACAAGCCAAACACATAGAATAGCATAAAATGCAGAACCCCTAATTCTAGGATGTTACAGAGTCACTTTTCAAGCATTCAAGGTCAATTATGCAGCTAAAATGAAGTGAATTAAATGGTGGAGTTATTTGGTTCAAGAATTCCAAGAGACCTGAGCTTTATTTCAGCTTTTAAGATGAATACTTGTGACCATTCAGCTAGCCTTTTTCTAGCCTTATAAATATGTGTGTAATCAGCCTTTTGAAGGACTTTTTGGCAAAACTTTGAATGAACATTTTGATGTGATTCAACCCGGGTGATTTGAGTCATTTCACTAGTTTGCCCGATCGTCGACAAGGAGAATGTTCGGGGCATTGAAATCGCAAGTTTGGTGATGATATGCGGAAGCTAGCAAAGTGGTTTTGGGAATGAACGTAGGGTTTAGAAATATGTAGGTTCGGTTCAATGATAAAGAAATAAAGGATAGATAAGTCGGATAAGTGGTGGATGTGGAAAAATCAAACTTAAGCAGTAAGATCAATTCGATACTATATCGAGTATCGCCCCAGGATTTATATGGCTTAAGGTGGGAAAAACGGAAATAGGGAGATGGGGATGGAAAACGAACTCAACTTAAGAAGGATTCAACACTATACAAAAGTGTCACCCTAGTTCTTATGCAGTTAAGGTGGTCGGATGAAGATAGGTTGATGAACGCCACACCAAAAGGGGTTTGGTGATAAGTTCAAACAAGTCGGGAAGACGCCACTAGCAATGCTAGATAAGTCGAACAAGACTTGTAAAAAAAGGAGAGGAGGTAAACTTACTCGAGAACAAAATGTTCATAAAATTTTATCAAAGTTCCTTCAAAAGGCTGATTACACACATATTTATAACGCTAGAAAAAGGCTAGCTAAATGGTCACAAGTATTCATCTTAAAAGCTGAAATAAAGCTCAAGTCTCTTGGAATTCTTGAACCAAATAACTCCACCATTTAATTCACTTCAATTCAGCTACACAATTGACCTTGAATGCTTGAAAAGTGACTCTTGAAATGTCCTCTGGTTAGCTGAATAGTCACCAGCAATGGTGTTTTGAATGCTTGAATTAATTCTTTTGAAGCAGCAAAAATGGTTTTTAGTTGAAAAGCTTTCTGCTGAATTTAAAGAAGCAATAATCCACTCTTTAAACTCTTTTAAATGATGTGTTAAACCTTCTTTGTAACAGCCCCTTGCTTGTAACCAAAAATGACTTGAATAGCCACTTTATTTAATTTGTAACAGCCTTGAAATGTAACGGTTGTAAGCTGAAGAGACACCTGCAATAAACACATTAAAATGAACTTATTAAACTTATTTAAACACTAATTAAACATATAAAAAATAAATACTTAACTTAAATGAATGAACTAAACATATGCATCAATTATTCCAGCAACTAGTTAATTAAAGAAGCATAAAAAAATAAACTTAAACTCATGCATCAATAAAAAATCTTAGTAACTAGATTAATTAAGAGCAACACTTATTAAATAAAGTTCAACAAAAATTGTAACACCCTAAACCCGGCCTAGACGTTATGACCGGATCTGGTATGTCACATAGAAGGGTTATTTAAAAGCTTGCGTGTTTGTTAAAAAGTTCGTATTCCTTTTTGAAAACTTGAGCTTTGTTGTTTGAGAAAAATCAAATTTGTTTTTGTGGTTTTCTTGTAAAAACATTATTGTTGTTATCATTGTTATTAAACCCAAAAGCTTGTTTAAAACAGAAATCAATTTCAGTGAATTTCGAAAATGTGATATATTTGAAAACAGTAGGTGTCATTTTGGGAAAACTACGTATTTATAAATTTAGAAGTTATCAAGGAAAACTTAAAAGAAAATAAACCAATGGCCTTATTACAGAAATATTAACCCAAATCAATAATTAAACTAAAATAAAGCAAAACATAAATTTACTAAGTTCACGAGAATAATTCCCGATGTATGGCCACCACAGAGTCCTCCACAGCTCCAAATCCACTAACGCCGGGGATCACCTGCAAGGTTGAAACAACGGGGTGAGTTACAAGAACTCAGTGTGCAATCCTGATTCCACCATAGTCATGGTCTCGGTTTGGGCCTAAGCCCCATACAGTATCAATTTGGGCCCACGGCCCCAAAATCATGGTAATGCAAACAAAAAATGTAGCCCCAACCTAATAGTCCATCCGCTACACTCCACTCGTACCAGCCCTACACTCTATGTGGGGACCAAGTCAACTCACCCAACCCTACACTCCAAAAATGCAGTCGAGCTGCCAGTATAAACGCAGCAAAGCTGCCAGTATCAGTATATGTGGCTGAGCCACTGAAATCAGTATATTGTGGCATAGCCACCAGTACAGCACTTCCTCCATCATTATAACCCATCCCAATGCAACATGTCATGGCATAATATTTCAGTGTTTGCAAAATGTATCATCATGGCAATTAATCAAGTTATACACAATCATACCAAATCTGCCCCTAAGGGGTATAACAGTAATTTTACCCTACAAGGGTATCTCAGTAATTTACCCATTGAGGGTATTCCAGTAATTTATCACCTTACGACTTTTCAATAGCTTACTTTCGCTTCGATCGACACGGGACCCTTTTTGGGTCTCTACGGGACTAATGGGCTTAAAATCCATTTCAGGCCCAAACAGGCCCACACGCTCGTGTGGCTCATTTCTCATGATTTCAACCTCAGATTTCTAGATTTCGCAACCACACTTACCCTTTGACGGTTTTCCACCAACTTCGCCCATGTGGGCCGGAAAGCCCATTGGGCTCGATAAGCCCGTATCGGCTCGATTAGGCCCGTTACAGCCCCAATATTGTGAGATCACTCGTGACACTCTCAATGACTTACCGTCACTACTCGTATCTCGCTTTACCACTACGAGCGCTCGCACGCTTGAGTGGCACAAATGCCAGTTTTTTGGCTTTTTGGCTTTTGGCCGATTCGCAAGTCATCACATGCAGTCATTCAGAAGGGTGTGAGATTACACACTTGATCACGTAGAGTACTACACACTCACTATTGTCGTCACCTTCACTAGCGCGAGCAACTGCGATTTGTCTATCTAAATCAGATGACGATGCCCTTTCGGATCCAGGCAGAAAGTCTCGCACCACTGACACTCTACGTCGCTTGAACTTGTGATACGGTCCGCCTTGGGAAGAGTCGAAATGTATGCGAGTTGCCCAATCGTCTACAAGGAGGAATTAAGCCTTCAAAAAATCAATAGGATATTTATGGGAGAAAAATGGATTAAAGTTGTGGAAGCTATCAAAAAGGGATGATAATGGATTAGGTTATGAATAGAGGTGGTTAAGTGTTGGAGACGTTTTGGAAAATGGTTAAGGATAGGTTTGGCTATGGCTAGGAAAGAAAGATGATGTGTTTGGAAATGGCTCGGGTAGGTCAGAATGAATTGAAGATGAATAAAAAGTTAAGTGATAGTTTGGTGGAGATGGGAAATAGGACTTAAACACAGAAATGATTCAACACACAAACATGTCACCCCGGTTTCTATAGTTGTTTAAGGTGGAAAATGATAGTCGATGATGGACCAAGACCCGTTATCTATAAAGATAAGAACCTATGGTATAAGTGGATGGATGAGAAACGACTGACGCCACAAGCAAAGCTTGATAAGTCGGGATCGAAACTCATACAAAAAATGAAGAGGAGATAAACTCACTCTGATACGAATCGCCTCGGGGTTGGAAACGAGTCGTAGATATTGCCCGATCATAAATTAGGAAGCTCACGTCTAATGAGATTGTAAGTTCGATAATTCGAGATAGTAGGATGGTTTTGGGAAGCAAATGGTTGGTGGATAATTTGAGTAAGGGGTTGAAACAAGAAAGAACCTTTAATAACAATTAAAGACCCAAACCTTATATGTTTCAAGTGGTCGATATAAGGAATGATAGAACCGAGACCCACTAATTATCAAATTAGGAACCTTCGGTATAAGGGTTGAACGCCACACCCGAAAAAGGATGATAAGTTTGAAACAAAGTCGATTGACGCCACTAGGAACTAGATAAGTCAATTGAACCTTGAAGAATTAAGAGAGAGTGAATAACTCACTATATGAAAATTTAATAAACATCCAAAAGTCCCCCTTCAAACAAAAGGAGCAAATATTTATAGCCTAAAAGACTAGTAGCCGAATAGTCATTAGCAAACTTAATAACTAAGTAAAACTAATCTAGAAAAATCTAGAAAAAAACATCTTAATGTATTTGGCTAGGTTCGGCCGAACATGGCCTTGATAATTTGCTATATTCGGCTGACTTTGGGGAAGCCAATGAACACCTTCTAGATGGAGACAAATTTGGCTGAACATGGGAGGTTATGGGGCAACTTCATGGCTAAGCAAATGTATTTGTCTTAGATGAATGCACTAGCAACTCAATGGACACGTCCAGGTTTGGCCATGGCTTGGTTGGACTTCATTAATAGCCATCTTTTGGTGAAGAGTGTCTAGCATTTATAAGACCACATGAACAGCCTTTTAAGGTGTGAAAATGGCATTGGAAGAGCCTTGGTAATGTGAACAAACCCAGCTGAAAAGACCATTGGTGTGAACACCCAATGTGGACGGCATTATGCCTTCTTGGGGAGAGAATCAGCCATCCTGGTAAACTTTAATTTGCTGGTGTCTCTTGGATGAATGGGGGCCTTTATGAGGTCAAAAATGAACAGCCATCATGCATGTTCCAGCCATCCATGCACCCTCCACATTCATTGATGTATTCGGCTAGATACATTGCACCTAGGTGCATGTATCTCTTAAATGCACCCCATAGGTTTGGCTGCACCTATAAAGAAGATGAATGCATATTAATCCAAGCCAAATCAGCTGAATATAATTAAAGATACTTCTAGAATAACTTAATGAACATTTTAGACAAATTAAAGACACTTATTAAGACACATGCTAAATTCGGCCAAGTAGGAAAACCACTTAAATTCATGCAATAATTAGGACAAATTAAACTAAGTTTAAGACATATTTAAACAACTAATTAAGCTGTAGTAAACTAAATAATCATGCATAATTAAAGTATTTAATGAGCTAATAGCCAAACTAGCAAGCTGAGGAAATTTCGGCCTCCAATAAGTTAAAAGCTTTCGATTCATCCTTGAACTCCCTTCGATCTTCTGTCCAAACTTGTTCCACCAAAGCCGAAATGGTATTTGCAAATTGTTTGGCACGTGCACGCGTAATTGGTCCAATGGGTAGCTTAAGGGCATCGTGAGTTACATCCTTCGTAGGAGAGTTCGTATCATCCCCCCTCTTCAAGTCGATTCGTCCTCGAATCGTCACCTACATCAAAAGGAGACAGAAAAAAACATTAAAACTCGCACTATCATTATACTCACCTGGTAAATCCAATTTATAAGAATTATCGTTTATTCGTTCCAGGACTTGAAATGAACCATCTCCCCTCAGAAGGAGCTTGGATCGCCTTTGCGCGGGAAACCTCTCTTTGCGCATATGAACCCAAACCCAGTCCCCCGGTTCAAAAACAATGCGCCTTCGACCTTTGTTGGCCCGTTGCTCATATTCTTTAGTTCTTGCTACGATGTTGTCCCTAACCTTTTGGTGCAATTACTTAATATATTTGGCTTTGCGTTTTCCATCTACATGCACAAGTTGATTAGAGGACAGAGGTATTAAATCAAGCAGTGTTAATGGATTAAAACCATAAACAATTTCAAATGGAGAAAACTTAGTAGCAGAATGAATAGAACGGTTATATGCAAACTCCACATGTGGTAAATAGTCCTCCCACATTTTTAAGTTCTTTCGAATGATTGCTCGTAGCAATGTAGAAAGGACTCTATTGACGACTTTGGTTTGGCCGTCCGTTTGCGGATGGCAAGTGGTGGAAAATAGTAACTTGGTTCCCAACCGCCCCCACAACGTTCTCCAAAAATGACTAAGGAATTTCGCATCCTGATCAGACACGATCGTTTTAGGCATGCCATGCAACCTGACCACTTCTTTAAAAAAAAGATTAGCAATATTCACAGCATCATCAGTTTTATGGCAAGCTATAAAATGAGCCATTTTAGAGAATCTATCCACAACCACAAATATCGAATCTCGACCATTCTTACTTCTTGGTAAGCCAAGTACAAAATCCATAGAAACATCAGTCCAATGAGTTTTAGAAATGGGTAAGGGCTTATACAAACCGTGGGGCTTAATTCGAGATTTAGCCTTTTTGCACGTAATGCATCTTCCACAATACCTTTTTACGTCACGACGCATCTTAGGCCAGAAGAAATGTTCTTAAAGTGTAGCCACAGTCTTAGCAACTCCAAAATGTCCCATCAATCCGCCACTATGAGCCTCGTCTATCAACACCTCTCGTACTGAACCTTGCAGAATGCAAAGTTTTCCTTCTCGAAATAAGTACCCATCATAATGGTAATACTTCTCGTAGGCTCCTTTCTCGCACAACCTAAAAAATTCACCAAAATCAGCATCGTTGGCATATAGATCTTTGAGGAATACAAACCTTAATAATTTGGAATCCAACACATTTCAGCCACTATATTTTCTTTACCTTTTTTATACTTAATGACGTAAGGAAATGACTCGAGAAATTCTACCCATTTAGCATGTCGCTTGTTGAGCTTATGCTGCCCCTTTAGGTATTTCAAAGACTCGTGGTTGGTATGAATCACGAACTCTTTGGGAAGTAGATAGTGCTGCCAAGTTTCCAAGGCTCGAATGAGGGCATATAACTCTTTGTCATACGTTGGGTAGTTTAGGACGGCACCGTTGAGCTTCTCGCTGAAATACGCAATAGGGCGTCCATCTTGCATGAGTACAGCTCCAATACCTAAGCCTGAAGCATCACACTCTAACTCGAAGGTTTTTTCAAAGTTAGGTAAAGCCAATAATGGAGCATGAGTCAAACAGTATTTAAGTTTTAAAAATGCTTTCTCCTGTTCTTCTCCCCACACAAAGTTAAAATTCTTACGGATTACCCCAGTTAACAGTGCGGCCAATGTGCTAAAGTTCGGTACAAACTGTCGATAAAAGCTAGCTAATCTGTGAAAGCTTCGCACTTGGGAAATGTTCGTCGGACGGGGCCATTCTTGGATTGCTTTAACCTTTTCTTGATTGACTTCAAGGCCCTCCGAGCTGACAACAAAACCTAGAAACATAATTTTGTTAGTACAAAAATTGCATTTCTTTAAATTGGCATACAAGGTCTCTTTTCGTAAAACTTCAAGAACAGATTTTAAATGTTTCACATGCTCTTCTAAAGTTTTGCTATAGACGAGTATGTCGTCAAAATATACGACACAAAATCTGTCGATGAATGCTCGCAACACGTGGTTCATGAGTCGCATGAACGTACTTGGGGCATTGGTTAGCCCAAATGGCATAACGAGCCATTCATAGAGCCCTTGCTTCATTTTGAAAGCAGTCTTCCACTCGTCACCCTCGCGCATACGTATTTGATGATACCCACTCTTAAGATCAATTTTTGAGAATAGGCTCGCTCCACTCAATTCATCGAGCATATCATCTAATCGCGGAATAGGATGTCGATACTCGATTGTGATCTTATTAATAGCACGGTAATCAACACACATCCTCCATGTTCCATCTTTCTTAGGGACTAGCAGAACTGGCACGGCACAAGGACTTAAGCTCTCTCGTACATAGCCTTTTTCAAGAAGTTCATTCACTTGTCTTTGAAGTTCCTTTGTTTCCTCGGGATTGCTTCGATAGGCGGGTCAGTTTGGAATTGTGGCTCCCAGCACAAAGTCTATTCGATGCTCGATTCCACGAATGGGAGGCAGTCCACTAAGAATCTCTTCCGGGAATATGTCTCGAAACTCCTGCAACAAAGTCAAAATAGAAGAAGGCAACTTGTCATCAAAATTGTTAGTTCCAAGCAAACTTTCTTTGTACCGAAGTACCAACAAGGGTTGTTTCAACAACATTGACTTTCGTACATCCCTCTCTTTTATGTAAAAATTTCTTTTTTCACTCTCATCTTTTGTTTCTTTTTCTTTTTCTTTTTGTTCAAACTCTCTTTTTTTATCACTCATTTTTTTCCTTTCTTTTTTCTAAATTCTTTTCTTTTTCTTTTTCATCTTTCCGCTCACTCTCTTGGGACTTTTCAATAGATATTTTTAATTTCAATTGATCCTCGTACACTTGTTTGGGAGTTAGCAGCGCTAACGTCACGTTTCGACCCAAATGCTTGAAGGTGTACCTATTGGAGTAACCATCGTGAATTACTCGTTTGTCAAATTGCCAAGGCCGTCCAAGAAGAAGATGCCCCGTGTGCATCGGTACCACATCACACAGAACTTCATCTTGGTACTTTCCGATTGCAAAGGACACCAACACTTGCTTTGTGACCTTTAGTTCTCCCCCGTCGTTAAGCCATTGCAACTTATACTGATGGGGATGTTTGGTGGTAGTCAAGTCGAGTTTTTCCACCATCATGGTGCTAGCCACTTTAGTGTAGCTTCCTCCGTCGATAATAACGCAACAAACCTTCCCTTGCACTTGGCAACGTGTATGGAAGATGTTTTCACGTTGTTGCTCGTTCTCGACGCCTTGTAAACTTAGACTTCTTTTCACAACAAGAATCTCACCATTTTTGACTTCTTCTATCTCCTCCTCGTCATTAGAAGTTTTATTGGCATCATCCTCAATCTCATTTTTGGATTCAATTTCACCATCATCTCGTATAAACATCGTGTTCCGGTTCAGGCACTAACTTGCAATGTGACCTCACGGGATCGATTTGGAACGGCCACTGCCTTGCCTTTACTTGATTTGCCACTTGGTTTATTAAACTTGGGCACACCACTTGTCTCTTTGGGACGGCTCGGCATGTCTCGCTTGAAGGCCCCTTGTCCCCATTTAGAAGTCGAAGAATTACTAGGGATTATACGAGACGTACCTTTGCATTTGAGTTGCTTCTCAACCTTTATGGCCATATGGACCATGTCAATGACCTCGACATAATGATGTAATTCCATAATGTTCGCGATGTCACGGTTGAGACCGGTGACAAAACATGCCATGGTGGCTTCTCGATCTTCCTCCACATTAGCTCGGATCATAGCCACTTCCATCTCTTTATAATAGTCCTCCACACTACGTTGGCCTTGTGTTAGACTTTGCAACTTTTGATGCAACTCGCGGTGATAATAAGTGGGAATGAATCTCTTCCGCATGAGTGCTTTCATTTCAGCCCACGTGGATACAGGACGTTCTCCGTTGCATCGTCGGCTTGTCGTTAATTGATCCCACTAAATGATGGCATAATCGGAGAATTTGATTGCAGCAAGTTTTACCTTTTTACTTTCCGAATAGTTATGACATTCAAACACTAACTCCACCTTCTTTTCCCATTCTAGATATGCTTCCGGATCAGATCGCCCTTGGAAGGCAAGAATTGCCATTTTTATGTTTTTCAAATCATCATCGGGTCCTTCATGGTCCCGACGTCCTCGTGCTTGTTGGCCTCTTCCCCTTGCGCTTTGTCATGATGCTTGGTCACTCTCTACGTCACTTGGATCATACAGATCATTATCATGTTGCCAAGGCTGCTCTTGATCCCTTCTCGGGTTTGGAGGGGTATTTGCCCGCTGATTTCGTTCATCCCTTTTGTCCAAGCGCTCGTTGATGGAGTCTAACTGAGGTTGGAGCAATCATGTGATTTCTCGAATTATTGCTTGCACTTGTAAGTCGGGAACTCCACCTCCGGGCACATTCCTTCAAGGAAGTTGGCCTCCTCCTCCTCTACCGGCGGCATTGGATGCTCCTCCACTTGTTCCTCTTCGCTCCGGACTTCTAGACATATTAAATAGATTAAAGAAAACCTCACCATAAACCTCACTAGGCCACTCGCAAAGGAAGTAATTGTTGAACACTCGCACTCGTGTTTACACTCGAATTCAGCTTTTTCGTTAATGAGTCTCTCTTGCCTTTTACCTCTCAAATCCAACTCTCAAAATTCTAAAAGGTTGCCTTAGACTTATTTGCCACTCGTGGGTCGGCTTCAAGGGGGTTATCAAGGGAATAAAGTGTAACGGTTGTAGGGTAGGTTGAAAGAAAGAAAAATTTTAGGGTATGTAGCGTTGGAGTATGAGAAATTAAGTAGAAGGAAGATGATTATGGAGATCGGGAATCGGAATGTGAACAAAGAACTTGTAATACATTCACTTTTCTTCTCCCTTTTTTTTATACTCGTATAATTTTTTCTTTTTTTTTAATTTTGTAATTTTTTTTTTAGTTTTAGTACTTACTCGGAAGCTCAAAATTAACGCAAAAATGTGTCTAATTTAACCTAGCTCTGATACCAACTGATACGAATTGCTTCGGGGTTGGAAATGAGTCGTAGATATTGCCCGATCGTAAATTAGGAAGCTCGCGTCTAATGAGATTGTAAGTTCGATAGTTCGAGATAGTAGGATGGTTTTGGGAAGCAAATGGTTGGTGGATAATTTGAGTAAGGGGTTGAAATAAGAGAGAACCTTTAATAACAATTAAAGACTCGAATCTTATATTATAACACCCCAAACTTGGCATAGACGTTATGACCAGATCTGGCATGTCACATGGAAAGGTTGTTAAAGATATTTGTGATCATTTAAAAATTTCGAGCTTTGGTTCAATTTTAAAAAAATAGACTTGATTTAATGCTTCTTGCAAAATATTACAAACTCTAGAAGGTTGTTTTATAATACAGAAATCGAATTCGATGGTTTTTGAAAAACGCGTTGTTTGAAATAGTTTTTGAAGTTTCAAGAAAATCCCGAGTTTAATTATTTATTGCTTGTGACCCGTTTGTTAATATTTTGGAAAAAAAGATTGTTTATAAAGTTTTTTTAGAAAACTCCGTATATAACATTTCATAATATAAAATAACCGTATTAAATCAAAAACCAAATTAAATCCCAGAGGCCTTATTACATAACAAATTCCCAAATTTAAAATAAGTTTAAAATAAAGAAAAATGGAGTTTACGAAAGAAGTAACGCATGGCCACCACAGAGTCCTCCTCGGCTCCAAATCCTCGAACTAGGGATTACCTGCAAAATTAAGCAGAGGGGTGAGTTACGAGAACTCAGTGTGTAATTCCCCTTACGAACGAAATCTGGTCTAAGCCCACGGAAATAAATTGGGCCTTAGCCCCCCACAGTCACAAATTTGGCCGAAGCCCATACGTATCGAATTGGGTCGTAGCCCTAACAACATGTGATATAGTCCGCCTCGGGAAGAGTCAAAATGTATGCAAGTGCCCAATCGTCTACGAGGAGTAATTTTAAGCCTTCGGGAATTAATAAAAAATATGGATGTAAATAGATTAAAGTTGTGGAAGCTATCAAAGGAATGACAATTGAGTAAGTTATGGAAAGGGATTTGTAATGAAAATCGATAGTTAATAAGTGGGTAGGTTCAGTTTAGGATGGAGATGAAGAAGATGGTAAAATAGGATAGTTGGTGGAAATGGCAAAATGAACTTGAACGAAGAAATGATTCAACACAAGTTATGTCACCCCAATTTCTATATGGTTCAAGGTGGAAATATGGAAATCGAGTATGGACAAAGACCCGTTATCTAAAAAGATAAGAACCGTTGGTATAATGAAATGGAAGAGAGACGATTGACGCCACAAGCAAGCTTGATAAGTCAGAATCGAAAATCATACGAAAGATAGAGAGGAGATAAACTCACTCAAGAACATAAGTTCATAATATATATCAAAGTTCAATAATCAAAGTCCCTTTCAAATGGCAAATTTCAAATATTTATAGGCCTAAGGAGCTAACTGAATAGTCATAAGAAACTAGCTTAATTTCTAAGTAAAATTTGGCCCTTTAATGTCCTAGATTAGTCTAGAATTTTCTGCCATTAGTTGTTGTCCACATTCATCCCTGAAATCCAAAAATCAGCTTCTAGAAGAAGCTTGGTGCAGCCGAATTCATTGAAGGGGACAAAGGAGTTGAATGACCCTTAATACTCGGCCTAGGGACGTGCATGACTTGCTTTGGGAAGCCGAATGGCTTTGCCTTTGTCCTAGGCTACCTTGGAACGTGAAAAGGCATTCTCAATTCCCGAACCAGCCATTGTATGTAATCCCCACACATGGAGCACCAAACAGCATGCAATTAAGGCTAACGCTTCATCTTCAATGCTTGGTCGTTTGTGTTTCACGAAGTAATTCAGCCACTTAAGTCTTTGCCATCCATGAAGCCTCCTTGAGATATGAAACACTCAGCACGCCATTGGAGGAAAGAACCAGCAACTTTAATGTGTCTTTTTGTCTTCACGATGCACCCAAAAACCATGCATGCAACATATCCTTTAATGCGGCCGAACATGCTCCAACATAGCATTTAATGGTGTCCCTTCCATGCTTCTTGTTGTCCATCTTAATGGACGTGTGGGAGACACCAAAGGTCACGTTGGGAAGCTTACTCCAGTAGCAAATTAACTCCCACGTATGCTCCAATAAAGCCTTAAATGCAGTTTCATTAATCTGCCGCCCATGCATTAAACATGTCCCAAAAGCACCTACAAGTAATTAATTTCAGCAATTAGTTTTTTTCAGCAACAAAACAACACATTTAAGACATGTTTAAAGCTAAAAGACACGCCATAAATAAGGCCTTAAGTTGTCTAAAATTGGGCTAAAAATTTAGGACACATTAAATAGTGGTTCGGCTGGACACATTTAATGTGCAGCATCTTTTAATTATGTCCTAAACTAGACATATTAAAGCTAACTATTAACTATGCAATGATTATGACTTAATTAAACTTATTTAAATGCAACAAATAATTAAAACACTTATTTAAGTTGTTTGAAATTATTTAATTAATTTCAACTAATTAATTAACTAAGGCCGAATGGCCAAGTGACTAAGGCTGAATGGCCATATGGGGTTCTTCCTAATCGTGAGCTCGTAGAAGCGTTCAACACAGATTTGAGTTATCGTTTGAACTAGTCTTAGCATTATCCCAAGCTTGCTGGATTAGACTTCCGATTGCCTCTTTAAATTGTTTTGCACGAGCCCTCATAATTGGTCCTTGAGGTAACACCATCGGGTCTCAGCTCGAACTCGGCTCATGATGGGGCGTGCCCGTATCATCCCTCCCCTCTTCAGGATGATTTGTCCTCGAATCGACCTGTTGGTTGTCTAAACAAAATTCCTTTTGGCTCAGTTTACCTCGATCAAATGGAACGAGTGATATTCGTAGTACCTGAAAAAGGTAACCACAAGTTAACAAACATTCGCTCAAGCCAAGTATAAGCAAAACAAAACAACTAGTTCGCACGCACATGGGCATAAACATTTTATCATATAAAAGTAACAAAGCCTTATCAAATTCTTGCAACAAAGGTGAATAGGCTTTAAAGCATGCATACAATTCGAATGGATTCCACAAGTCAAAATCAACATGCGAGTAACACATCAAATGATAGATATATGAGTCACAAGCAAGTAATGCATAAGGTACTCGAAATTGAACAATCAACCCTTGCTTTGTACGATATATGAAATCACTCGCACAGGAATTGTAACAAGTATCGAACACAAAAATCATTTTGTCAATCATTGAAGCAGATAGAACAGGAATAGACAAAATGGAATGATTAAGCATTTCATTATCTGAATGATTCACAAAAGTTGATTCATTGGTGCAAAGCCTATCATCATCCCAATTATAAAAAATGAGCATCTTTTTATCAAACATCAAAATAGATAGATCATCCAGAAATAGAATAGGACATTCAATCGAATCATGATCTAGGTGTTATACAGAAGGGAAATCAGTGACATAACTTTTAAATTTATCTAAAGAGAACAAGAACATCTCAGAGTCTTCAAGTGACTTACCTTGATACGCTGAAGGACTAAGAACATTTTTACCTTGTTCAACCATTACAAACCTTCGCTCCTCAGAATCGTAATGTAGTCGATGATTCGCGTTTGAATCAACACCTTTCAAATGGAATGTGGACTTCAAGTACAACCACATGAATTGCTTAAGGAATGAATAAAAATTGAACAAAAAGTTGACAAAATTCGTTACCTTAATCAGAAGAAAAGTATCGAAATGATAGGAATCTTTCAGACATAGATGATACTTGAGTTTTCCATAGAACAAATCAGAACGTATTCCCGGTTCAAAAACATGCGTTTGATTATTTAAATCAAAATTTATCAATGGTTTCTTTAATTCAAACTTGTCAAACCAATAGGAATTGTGCATGATCAAGATCGAGCGATCAAAACTCTTGACGTGGTTCAAAACAGACTTACAAAAACTCAAAGATTTCATATTAGACAACGAACAAATCTCGTAATAACCACAATCAAACAAATGAGTATTAAGAGAAAAGTCATCATCATACCTTGACGAGTCTTGCATTTGTCGGATAGACACTACTCCACCGTCACACTTTGCATCACAATGATTACTATGAGATGAACTCGTCTTACCACCATTTAAGTCGTCACAATTAATCAAAGAATGGCAATTGACGAAGCTATCCACATAATCACAATTATTCGAAAAATTTGGTGGAGACAGAATCACTTCCAAACACTTACCTTCCTTACCTTCCTTACCTTCCGACTCGTGTGGTTTAACTTCACCTTTTTCAATCAAAGTAAAGCGTCGCTTTTCAGGAAGGTATTGGAGTTGGTAGTCATCGCTTGGTTCCTCGAAATCCTGAAATGAAGAAACAAAAGAAGAGAAAACTTCAAATGGGTTAGTTGAAAATTCACTCTCATTTTCTCGCTCGCTCTTTTCTCTCGTTTCTTTTTCAACATTTTTTTCTTTCTCACTTTCTTTCTCAATGTTTTTCTCAATTTCAATTTTCTTTTCAATTTTCTTTTCTTTTTCAATTTTTCTTTCTTTTTCTTCTTTTTGTTCTTTCTCTTTTTCCTTTTCATTTGAGTTTTCTTTTTCATTTCGAGTACAACAAGAGGAAGATTCAAAACAATCAAAAATGGACGGGTTTGATTCTAAGATCGAAGCAATATTCTCATAGATGTCACGATCGATACTTCGTGAAAGATTTTTCGTACGAAACATCGCTGAATCATAAGAAGTATAACTCATGCCTTCTTGGTCGTCACCGTAATAGGATTCATACTCAAAATTTGTTTTGCTTCGCCTTGAATCTTTCGTCGAATGGGAATCATAGTATGAACCACTTCGAGAACGATCTTTCGAGGATGAATACTTTGACGTATGTGACCCACATTCACTTCTTCATAAAGGTTTCTTCGTAGATGAATAAGTTGAAGCTTTTGAAGAAGGAACCATACCTTCTCGACGGTAATCACGAGAGGTCTCAAATTCACAGTTTGATTCATACCGTCTCGAACTCCTTGAGGAATACAAATCTTGGTCAAAATCTCTTCTCGAATGTTCTTTGAATGCGTGTCTTTGAGACGACCTTGACTCTAACCTTCGATTGGAAGAGAGTCATTCTTGTTGGCCGCGTTCCTCGATTCGATCCAACCGCTTGTGTAACTTGTCAAACTTGGTGTTCACGATGCTTCACATTCCATTCAACAAGTATTGATAGTCAGGTTCGGAGAACACTTCTTGAGCCATGTTTATTGCTGAAAAGAAAGATGTTATAAAGAAAGAAAATAAATAGAAAATTTAAAATGTCTTACCACAAAAAACCTCACGAGTCACTCACAAAGAAAAATCGCTTACACTCGTGTTTCACTCGTATAAGGCTTTTTCTTTGATGATTACACTCGTGCCTTTTACCGCTCTCTCTCGCTCTCACAATTTCGTACTTTGTTTCGAAAGAATAATCGCGGCTTGAGGGTCGGCTTCAAAGGGGTTTCAAGGGTAAACAATTTACAGGTATAGGGGAGGCTGAACAGAAGAAAATTTTGGTATCGGTAGGCTAAACAAAGAAGAAAAATTTTGGGGGTCGGGTAGAAGAATGGTTTCATTGTTCGGGACACGGAAAAGTAAAGATGAGAACACAAAACTTGCAAAAACTTCAAGAACTTCACCTTTTTTTTTACTTTTTTTTTTTTATTCGTATATTTTTTTTCTTCTTCTTTTTTTTAACTTCGATTTTTTTTTGAATTTTCTTTTTTTTAACACTTCAAACACACATATACTGATTACAAGAAAAATAAAATAAAATACAACTTTTTTTTATTTTTTTACAAACACGAACTAACTTTCGGCTTCACGTACGTCGTCAAAAATCCTCGTTTGGTAGCTCTGATACAAGATGATACAGTCTGCCTCGGGAAGAGTCGAAATGTATGCAAGTGCCCAATCGTCTACAAGGAGTAATTTCAAGCCTTTGGGAATTAATAAAAAATATGGATGTAAATAGATTAAAGTTGCGGAAGCTATCAAAGGAATGACAATTGAGTAAGTTATGAAAATGGATTTGTAATGAAAATGGATAGTTGATAAGTGGGTAGGTTCGGTTTAGGATGGAGATGAAGAAGATGGTAAAATAGGATAGTTGGTGGAAATGGCAAAATGAACTTGAACAAAGAAATGATTCAACACAAGTTAGTGTCACCCCAATTTCTATATGGTTCAAGGTGGAAATATGGAAATCGAGTATGGACCAAGACCCGTTATCTAAAAAAATAAGAACCGTTGGTATAATGAAATGGAAGAGAGACGATTGATGCCACAAGCAAGCTTGATAAGTCAGAATCGAAAATCATACGAAATATAGAGAGGAGATAAACTCACTCAAGAACATAAGTTCATAATATATATCAAAGTTCAATAATCAAAGTCCCTTTCAAATGGCAAATTTCAAATATTTATAGGCCTAAGGAGCTAACTGAATAGTCATAAGAAACTAGCTTAATTTCTAAGTAAAATTCGGCCCTTTAATGTCCTAGATTAGTCTAGAATTTTCGGCCATTAGTTGCTGTTCACATTCATCCCTGAAATCCAAAAATCAACTTCTAGAAGAAGCTTGGTGCAGCCGAATTCATTGAAGGGGACAAAGGAGTTGAATGACCCTTAATACTCGGCCTAGGGACGTGCATTACTTACTTTGGGAAGCCGAATGGCTTTGCCTTGTCCTAGGCTGCCTTGGAACGTGAAAAGGCATTCTCAATTCCCGAACCAACCATTGTATGTAATCCCCACGCATGGAGCACCAAACAGCATGCAATTAAGGCCGACGCTCCATCTTTAATGCTTGGTCATTTGTGTTTCATGAAGTAATTCAGCCACTTAAGTCTTTGCCATCCATGAAGCCTCCTTGAGATATGAAACACTCAGCACGCCATTGGAGGAAAGAACCAGCAAATTTAATGTGTCTTTTTGTCTTCACGATGCGCCCAAAAACCATGCATGCAACATATCCTTTAATGCGGCCGAACATGCTCCAACATAGCATTTAATGGTGTCCCTTGCATGCTTCTTGTTGTCCATCTTAATGGACGTGTGGGAGACACCAAAGGTCACGTTGGGAAGCTTACACCAACAGCAAATTAACTCCCACGCATGCTCCAACAAAGCCTTAAATGCTGCTTCATTAATCTGCCACCCATGCATTAAACATGTCCCAAAAGCACCTACAAGTAATTAATTTCGACAATTAGTTTTTTTAGCAACAAAACAACACATTAAGACATGTTTAAAGCTAAAAGACACGCCATAAATAAGGCCTTAAGTTGTCTAAAATTGGGCTGAAAATTTAGGACACATTAAATAGTGGTTCGGCTGGACACATTTAATGTGCAGCATCTTTTAATTATGTCCTAAACTAGACATATTAAAGCTAACTATTAACTATGCAATGATTATGACTTAATTAAACTTATTTAAATGCAACAAATAATTAAAACACTTATTTAAGTTGTCTGAAATTATTTAATTAATTTTAACTAATTAATTAACTAAGGCCGAATGGCCAAGTGACTAAGGCCGAATGGCCAAGTGACTAAGGCCAAATGGCCATATGGGGTTCTTCCTGATCGTGAGCTCGTAGAAGCGTGCAACACGGATTTGAGTAATTGATTGAACTAGTCTTAGCATTATCCCAAGCTTGCTGGATTAGACTACCGATTGCCTCTTTAAATTGTTTCGCACGAGCCCTCGTAATTGGTCCTTGAGGTAACACCATCGGGTCTCGGCTCGAACTCAGCTCATGATAGGGCGTGCCTGTATCACCATGGCATATCAAATAGTGAATGCAATGCAACCCAGCCCAACCTAGTATTCCATCTGCTACACACCGCTCCATATGTCCAACCTCAACACACCTGTGGGGATTTCTACAATCAACCCTCCATCCACTACACTCCTCATTGGCAGTCATGCTGACAGTCATGCTGTTCAAAGCTGATATAATGTGACAGAGTCACAGATATAATCGGCCTAGCCACCGAAACAATGTGACAGAGTCGCCGATATATATGTGGCCTAGCCACCAAAACAATGTGACAGAATCACCGATATACACTGCCCCTTTTCATCAATATCATATCCCAACCCCATGCAACATATAATCATAATGTGATGAGTGCAACATATATCAATGTACATCGAATAATCGGAGCATACACATATTCATGCTGAGTTATTTAAATGACATAATCAAAAGGTAACTAACCTGGTATCTTCGATTTTACCCCCCAAGGGTAACTCAACAGCCGTTATAGATATTTCGACTTTTAAACAATACACATATTTATTACTAATCAAACAAGGAAAGGTGTGAGAATTACACACCTGATTACGCGAAGAACTAAACACTCTTGATCGTCTCTACTCTCACTAGCGGGAATAACCACTATCTGCCTATCCCAAGCGGATGTCGGCTCTCTACCACAACCCGGCAAAAATTCTCAAACCACTGACACCTCATGACGTTTGAACTTGGGCGCAGAGACTACGAGTCCACTCCCCTCAGGCTCCTTTAACGCACCCTCCTTGGATCGGCTAGCACTCGCATCCATGAAGAGAGTCTTGATCAGTACAATATTTTCAGAGAGAAACGATGGTTGTCAAACAGGGAGGTTTGATTATGGCAGAATAAAACGGATAGAGTCTAATCGCAAAGAACTAGAGAGGAACTCCTTACCTTGGTTAACAAGAAGTCACACAACACTAGATTCAGCTATGGATTATACCAAAGGAAACCTTAAAGTCGACTAAAGAGAGATTCGGCCCTTGTAACAAGCACAAACCAATTGAAGAGGGACTTTCGGCAGACAAAAAGATCCTAGCACCTTGCTTCTTGATGTTCAGCTAACAGCAGAAGATGAAAGAATGGATTTAGTTCAGTACAAGAGGGGATTCGGCTAGCACAAGAAAATGATTATAGAAAAGAATGAAGAAGTATAGAAGGAGAACACAATTCAACTTTGGAGAAAAACTAAACAAAACAAAGGAGTAGGGGTTTTGGTTTAATGGAGAAAATAGAGAAGTAAAGGAGAAGAATGAAGGTTCGGCTATGGTGAAAATTAAAAGAGGATGGTAAGAGGATGGTTCGGCAAAGAGTGTCTTCAAGAGAATTCGGCTTGTGGTGAAGAAGAAAAAGTAAGAAAGAAAGAAAAAGAAGAGGAGGATGGGAAGGTTGAAGTTTCGGCTACACAGCTTGAGAGAGAAAAGAAAAGAGATGAAAACAAAGAGATTAGTCACTCCAGGTTTTGGTAAAGGAAAGAGAGCAATGTTATCCCCAAAATGCTATAACCGAAAATGCTAAGGAAACAAAACTCACCGAGCCACTCTTGACACAAACGGCACACTACTCTCCCATTACCGAAAATGCCACCCAAAATCCCCTACACTCCCTTACACTTTGATTGAATTTTCCCCCTTCTCAAGTCTCCCACTTTTGGCCAACTTCATCCCTCCACCACATCCCTTAATTTTCTCCACAATTCACTCCACCAAGTCCTCTCCATCCATCATTTGAATTTATTTGACCAATTCAAACTCTTCCTAGGAGAGTCCAACGCTAACTCCACCACTCTCCCTTCCTGGCACAAAAAGAACTCTCAAAAACAACATGTGGGATTCAAACCCACTCCCCCTTCCATGCTCCCTTGTGACGCCAACCACTAAGCCACCTTGCTCCTTGTGACATCAAATTACAACCAAACATACTTAAGGCCTGTATCCACTAGCTCTCACCCTAAAGTGCCCTAAAAAGAAAAATTTTACCAAAGTTCTGGCTAGAACCCGAGCCTCCCCCAAGACCCCCAAACACACCAAAATAACAAGCTAAACGAGCCAAACACATAGAATAGCACAAAATGCAGAACCCCCAATTCTAGAATGTTACAGTTCTACCCCCTTAAAGAAATTTTGACCTCGAAATTTACCTGATTAAAAGAGGTGAGGGTACTGCTGCCGCATCACATCTTCTGGCTCCCACGTGGCTTCTTTTGAACCGTGATTACACCATAACACTTTGACCAACGGAACCGACTTCCTTCTCAACACCTTAACATCTCGATCTAAGATCTGCACTGGTTCTTCTTCAAAAGACAAGTCGGGTCTTACTTAAATTTCTTCCACCGGCACTATGTGAGATGGATCCGAACGATAGCGCCTTAACATCGAGACATGGAAATTATGGATCCGACTCAACTCTGGGGGTAACTCAAGCTGATAAGCCACTGGTCCCACACGTTTCAACACTCTTAGCCTGATAAATCTGGGGCTCAACTTGCCTTTCCGTCCAAATCTTAGAACCTTCTTCCAGGGTGAGACTTTCAAGAAGACATAATTCCCCACTAAAAATTCTATTTCTCTACGCTTTAGATCTGCATACGATTTTTGCCTATTGAAAGCTTCTTTCAACCGAGCCCGAATCAACTTAACCTTTTCTTCAGTCTCTGAGATCAGTTCCGGTCCCAACAACTGTTGCTCACCCAACTCTGTCCAACAGGTAGGGGTACGACACCTACGGCCATACAACGCCTCGTAGGGTGCCATCTGAATGCTGGATTGATAGCTGTTGTTGTACGCAAATTTTGTCAACGGCAGATAATCCTCCCAACTACCTCTGAAATTGATTACACAACCCCTTAACATATCTTCCAGAATCTGAATTACCCTTTCTGACTGACCATCGGTCTGCGGATGGAACGCTATGCTGAAATCCAGCCTTGTACCCAAAGCTTCATACAACGCCTTCCAAAACCGTGATGTAAATCTAGGATCCCTTTCTAATATGATAGACACGGGTACCCCATGCAACCTCACGATTTTTGCCACATACACTTGGCCAACTTCTGTAACGAGTAGTCAGTACGGAACGGTATAAAGTGGGTGGACTTCATCAACCGATCGACAATCACCCACACTGAATCTTTCTTAGTAGGCGTCAGAGGTAGCCCACTAAAAAATTCATCGTTATCCTCTCCCACTTCCAAAGTGGAATCTTCACTGGCTTCAGCAATCCCGACGGTAACTGATGTTCTGCCTTCACCTGTTGACATGTCAAACACTTACTCACAAACTCGGTAACTTCCTGTTTCAACCCAGGCCACCAATACAGTTCACGCAAATCTCGATACATCTTACTTCTACTGGGATGCATAGCGTATGGGCTACTATGCGCTTCCCGCAGAATCATCTACCTCAACTCAAAATTCTTCGGCATACAAACCTTCCCACAAAAACATAATACCCCTTCACTGTTCAGACCAAAATCCCCTGCCTCACCACCTTGCACTTGCTGAATTCGAGAACTTAACACTTCGTCCAACAATTGTTTCTCTTTAATCTGACTTACCCATGTCGACTTCACTTGAAGTTCGACCAACAGGCTACCATCTTCATACAGACTGAGATGCGTAAACATAGCCCTCAAATCTGATATCACCTTACGACTCAACGCATCTGCCGCTACATTAGCTTTACCTGGGTGATACTCAATCGAGCAGTCATAATCCTTCAATAACTCAATCCACCTCCGCTGCCTTAAATTCAACTCCTTCAGGGTAAGGAGATATTTCAGGCTCTTATGGTCGGTGTAGATAATCGACTTTTCTCCATATAGATAGTGCCTCTAAATCTTTAAAGCGAACACCACTGCCGCCAGTTCCAAGTCATGAGTAGGATAGTTCACTTCATGTGGCCTTAATTGCCGAGACGCATATGCTACCACCTTCCCTTCTTGCATTAACACACAGCCCAACCCTGTGTGCGATGCATCATAATAGACGACAAATTCCTTCCCAGCCTCAGGCTGAATCAGTACTGGTGCCTCAGTTAAAATCCTCTTTAGCTTCTCAAAGCTATCCTGTTGCTTATCGGCTCAAACAAACGGTACTCCTTTTCGTAATAACTTGGTTAGAGGTGCAGCAATCAACGAAAACCCTTCCACGAACCTTCTATAATACCCAGCCAAACCCAGGAAACTTCGAATTTCCTACACTGACTTCGGCGGTTTCCAATCCAATACAGCTTCGATCTTTCGGGGATCAACCTTAATCCCCTCAGCAGAAACAACATGCCCCAAAAAGGTCACTTCCTTCAACCAAAATTCACACTTGCTGAATTTGGCATACAGTTGCTTCTCTCTCAAAATCTGCAGAACTGTCCGAAGATGTGAATCATGCTCCTCATCAGTCCTCGAATATACCAAGATATCATCTATGAACACCACGACAAACTGATCTAGGTAGGGTTGGAATACCCGGTTCATCATATCCATAAATGCAGCTGGTGCATTTGTTAACCCGAACGGCATCACTAAAAACTCGTAGTGACCATAACGAGTTCGAAAAGTAGTTTATGAATATCTGCCTCCTTAACCTTTAGTTGATGATACCCCGACCTTAAATCTATCTTCGAGAACACTGAAGCTCCTCTTAGCTGATCGAACAAATCGTTAATCCTTGGCAACGGGTATTTGTTCTTAATCGTCAACTTGTTCAACCGATAATAGTCAATGCACATACGCATCGACCCATCCTTTTTCTTCACAAACAACACCGGCGCTCCCCACAGAGATACGCTTGGTCGGATAAATCCACAATCCAATAGCTCTTGGATCTGAGCCTTAAGTTCCACCAGCTCCTTTGGCGCCATCCTATAAGGGGCAATGGACACCGGAGCTGTTCCCGGAAGTAGCTTAATGCTAAACTCCACCTCGCAATCCGGAGGTAACCCCGGAAGCTCTTCAGGAAAGACGTCTGAGAATTCTTTCACCGAACTAACATCCCTTACGGACAATTCCTTGACATCCAAAGCACTAATGAAAACTTGGAATGCCTCACACCCTTTTCGCACCATCCTCTCAGCCTTGAGTGCCGAGATTACATGGGACAGATAATCTCTTCTTTCCCCTATCACAATTATTTCCTTATCCTCTGGAGTTCTTAACACCATATGCTTAGCAGCACAATCCAAGTTTGCACGATGCTTAACTAACCAGTCCATGCCTAAAATCAGATCGAACTCGCCGAACGACAGTTCCATCAAGTCTGCCCAGAAACACTACCCCTTGAACTTCTAAAGACACATCCCTAAACAACTTGTTCACTACCATAGATTGTCCTAGAGGGCTAACCACAGATATTTCTCTAGCAGCAAGCTCAGATTTAATGCTCAAAGTCCCAGATATAGTATAGGCAACATATGAATGTGTAGACCCAATATCTATCAAAGCTGCAAATGGTGCATCAAATACAAGAAACGTACCGATTATGACGTCTGGTGCATCGCCATCCTCTCGACGTCTAGTCGCATAAACCAATTCAGGTTGTCTTGCGTCTGTACTAGCAGCACCTCTGCCTGGTGCTCCACGCCCTCGACCAAATCCATTTGCTCCTCTAACCGAACCACGACCTCTCGATGGCTACTGCCTATCTCTTCCGGACTGTGCATATCCCTGACCTACCGATCGCGCTCTGGCTAACTCTTGTGGATAGTTCTTTATCAGATGATCCATAGATCCACACTTGAAACATCCTCTATTTCTTACCCAACACTCCCCCGAATGTAATTTCCCACACCGAGCACACGGTCGAGACTGACCAACAGTAATAGGCATCGCAACTCATTCCGGCCCATCAAACCTAGGCTTCTTCTGGAAACCCCCAGTAGACCTTGACGTCCCAAAACTTCTCTTATTCTTGCCCCTATCTTTATCCCGGTTCTGCCTCTCAGAATGCTTCACTTCTTCAGCTATTTTTGCCTTCTCAACCAGTATAGCAAAATCTCTTTCTTGTCATGGAGCTATCAAGACTCGCACTGGCCCCACGAACCGTCCTCGAACCAAACACAACGTTCATAATTAGTTTCGATGATACCCCGGGCGTAACGACTTAGGCTCAGAAACTCCGCCCCATATTCAGCCACAGACTTATTTCCCTGGACCAAGTTCAGAAATGCTTTCCTCTGGGCGTCCACATAACTCACCCCAACATACTTTTCCTGGAACGCTGTCTTAAAGAAATCTCAGGTAATACGATCCGCTGAAGTACCCTCCCTTACCGTGAGCCACCACTGGTATGCCTCATCTCGAAGGAGGGACACTACTCCTTTCAACTTCTCCTCTGCGCTGCACCCGAACATCCATAATCGCTCAATCGCCTCCGGTAATATTCTCGCTACGTTTGGGGCCACACCAGAAATACCTCTAAATATCTCAGCCCCGTTTGCTCGAAGTCACTCAGGAATAGATTTTTGGGCTACCGATCCAGTGCTTGCTCCCGCAACCTGCTCCAGAACACGTAGCATAGCTTAGGACAAAGCATCGTCTCCTCTAGTTCAATCTTGAGTCCCCACTTTCGCTACTGGCGATGCTGGCACTTTGCCTTCCGGCACATGCCTAGATTCTGAGGATCCAACCTCAGCACCCCGGCCTCTACCACGGCCGCGTACACCACATCCACGTCCTCTAGCACTCATGTTTACTAGATCGAATTAATCTGATTAAAAATTTTATGAATTAGCATTTCACTTCAATGTTTATTAACAATGTCTTATGCAGAGTGAGTATAATAGTTGTTTTCGCTAATCAAATTTTCCTAATGTCTCAGTCTCTAAAGTTTTAACTCTTTTAGCTAGCAGTCATAAAACACTATTTCTAAAATCATTTCATAATAACAACCAAAGCCAGAAGACTTACGGATTTGGTGCCGAAGACTCGGGTGCCATACTTCCAGAAAAGCATACATTTCTTAAACCAGATTTCAAACCAATTTTGGAAAAACATTATCGAACCCAATTCACAGTCGAGTTTTGCAACCTGGCTCTGATACCACTAAATGTAACACCCAAACCCGGCCTAGACGTTACGACCGGATCTGGCATGTCACATGGAAAGGTTGTTAAAGAACTTCGTGATCATTTAAAAATTTCGAGCTTTGGTTCAATTTAAAAAAAACAGACTTGATTTAATGCTTCTTGCAAAATATTACAAACTCCGGAAGGTTGTTTTATAATATAGAAATCAGATTCAGTGGTTTTCGAAAAATGCATTGTTTGAAATAGTTTTTGAAGTTTCAAGAAAATCTTGAGTTTAATTATTTATTGCTTATGACCCGTTTGTTAATATTTTGGAAAAAAGATTGTTTATAAAGTTTTTTTTTAGAAAACTCCGTATTTAACATTTCATAATATAAAATAACTGTATTAAATCAAAAACCAAATTAAATCCTGGAGGCCTTATTACATAACAAATTCCCAAATTTAAAATAAGTTTAAAATAAAGAAAAATAGAGTTTACGAAAGAAGTAACGCATGGCCACCACAGAGTCCTCCTCGACTCCAAATCCTAGAACTAGGGATTACCTGCAAAATTAAGCAGAGGGGTGAGTTACGAGAACTCAGTGTGTAATTCCCCTTACGAACGAAATCTGGTCTAAGCCCATGGAAACAAATTGGGCCTTATCCCCCCACAGTCACAAATTTGGCCAAAGCCATACGTATCGAATTGGGCCGTAGCCCTAACAACATGGCATATCAGATAGTGAATGCAATGCAACCCAACCCAACCTAGTATTCCATCCGCTACACACCGCTCCATATGTCCAACCTCAACACACCTGTGGGGATTTCTACAATCAACCCTCCATCTGCTACACTCCTCATTGGCAGTCATGCTGACAGTCATGCTGTTTAAAGCCGATATAATGTGACAGAGTCACCGATATAAGTGGCCTAGCCACCGAAACAATGTGACAGAGTCACCGATATATATGTGGCCTAGCCACCGAAACAATGTGACAGAGTCACCGATATATACTGCCCCTTTTCATCAATATCATATCCCAACCCCATGCAACATATAATCATAATGTGATGAGTGCAACATATATCAATGTACATCAAATAATCGGAGCATACACATATTCATGCTGAGTTATTTAAATGACATAATCAAAAGGTAACTAACCTGGTATCTCCAATTTTACCCCCCAAGGGTAACTCAACAGCCGTTATAGATATTTCGACTTTTAAACAATACACATATTTATTACTAATCAAACAAGGAAAGGTGTGAGAATTACACACCTGATTACGCGAAGAACTAAACACTCTTGATCGTCTCTACTCTCACTAGAGGGAATAACCACTATCTGCCTATCCCAAGCGGATGTCAGCTCTCTACCACAACCCGATAGAAAGTCTCAAACCACCGACACCGCACGACGTTTGAACCTGGGCACAGAAACTACGAGTCCACTCCCCTTAGGCTCCTTTAATGCACCCTCCTTGGATCGGTTAGCACTTGCATCCATGAAGAGAGTCTTGATCAGTACAATATTTTTATAGAGAAAGGATGGTTGTCAAACAGGGAGGTTTGATTATGGAGGAATAAAACGGATAGAGTCTAATCGCAAAGAACTAGAGAGGAACTCCTTACCTTGGTTAACAAGAAGTCGCACAGCACCAGATTCGGCTATGGATTATACCAAAGGAAACCTTAAAGTCAACTGAAGAGAGATTCAGCCCTTGCAATAAGCACAAACCAATTGAAGAGAGACTTTCGACAGACAAAAAGATCTTAGCACCTTACTTCTTGATGTTCGGCTAACAGCAGAAGATGAAAGAATGGATTTAGTTTGGTATAAGAGGGGATTCGGCTAGCACAAGAAAATGATTATAGAAAAGAATGAAGAAGTATAGAAGGAGAACACAATTCAGCTTTGGAGAAAAACTAAACAAAACAAAGGAGTAGGGGTTTTGGTTTAATGGAGAAAATAGAGAAGTAAAGGAGAAGAATGAAGGTTCGGCTATGGTGAAAATCAAAAGAGGATGGTAAGAGGATGGTTCGGCAAAGAATGGCTTCAAGAGAATTCGGCTTGTGGTGAAGAAGAAAAAGTAAGAAGGAAAGAAAAAGAAGAGGAGGATGGGAAGGTTGAAGTTTCAGCTACACAGCTTGGGAGAGAAAAGAAAAGAGATGAAAACAAAGAGAATAGTCACTCTGTGTTTCAGAAAGGAAAGAGAGCAATGTTATCCCCAAAATGCTATAACCGAAAATGCTAAGGAAACAAAACTCACCTAGCCACTCTTGACACAAACGGCACACTACTCTCCCATTACCGAAAATGCCACCCAAAATCCCCTACACTCCCTTACACTTTGACCGAATTTTCCCCCTTCTCAAGTCTCCCACTTTCGGCCAACTTCATCCCTCCACCACATCCCTTGATTTTCTCCACAATTCACTCCACCAAGTCCTCTCCATCCACCATTTGAATTTATTTGACCAATTCAAACTCTTCCTAGGAGACTCCAATGCTAACTCCACCACTCTCCCTTCCTGGCACAAAAAGAACTCTCAAAAACAACATGTGGGATTCGAACCCACTCCCCCTTCCATGCTCCCTTGTGACGCCAACAACTAAGCCACCTTGCTCCTTGTGACATCAAATTACAACCAAACATACTTAAGGCCTGCATCCACTAGCTCTCCCCCTAAAGTGCCCTAAAAAGCAAAATTTTACAAAAGTTCTGGCTCGAACCTGAGCCTCCCCCAAGACCCCCAAACACACCAAAATAACAAGCTAAACGAGCCAAACACATAGAATAGCACAAAATGTAGAACCCCCAATTCTAGGATGTTACATATATGTTTCTAGTGGTCGATAGAAGGAATGATAGAACTGAGACCCACTAATTATCAAATTAGGAACCTTCGGTATAAGGGTTGAATGCCACACCCAAAAAAGGATGATAAGTTCAAAACAAAGTCGATTGATGCCACTAGGAACTAGATAAGTCAATTCAACCTTGAAGAATTAAGAGAGAGTGAATAACTCACTATATGAAAATTTAATAAACATCCAAAAGTCCCCCTTCAAACAAAAGGAGCAAATATTTATAGCCTAAAAGACTAGTAGCCGAATAGTCATTAGCAAACTTAATAACTAAGTAAAACTAATCTAGAAAAATCTAGAAAAAAAAAACATCTTAATTTATTTGGCTAGGTTCGGCCAAACATGGCCTTGATAATTTACTATATTCGGCTGACTTTGGGGAAGCCAATGAACACCTTCTAGATGCAGACAAATTCAACTGAACATGGGAGGTTATGGGGCAACTTCATGGCTAAGCAAATGTATTTGTCTTAGATGAATGCGCTAGCAACTCAATGGACACGTCCAGGTTCGGCCATGGCTTGGTTGGACTTCATTAATAGCCATCTTTTGGTGAAGAGTGTCTAGCATTAATAAGACCACATGAACAGCCTTTTAAGGTGTGAAAATGGCATTGGAAGAGCCTTGATAATGTGAACAAACCCAGCTGAAAAGACCATTGGTGTGAACACCCAATGTGGACGGCATTATGCCTTCTTGGGGAGAGAATCGGCCATCCTGGTAAAATTTAATTTGTTGGTGTCTCTTGGATGAATGGGGGCCTTTATGAGGTCAAAAATGAATAGCCATCATGCATGTTCCAGCCGTCCATGCACCCACCACCTTTATTGATGTATCCGGCTAGATACATTGCACCTAGGTGCATGTATCTCTTAAATGCACCCCCATAGGTTCGGCTGCACCTATAAAGAAGATGAATGCATATTAATCCAAGCCAAATCAGCTGAATATAATTAAAGATACTTCAAGAATAACTTAATGAACATTTTAGACAAATTAAAGACACATATTAAGACACATGCTAAATTTGGCCAAGTAGGAAAACCACTTAAATTCATGCAATAATTAGGACAAATTAAACTAAGTTTAATACATATTTAAACAACTAATTAAGCTGTAGTAAACTAAATAATAATGCATAATTAAAGTATTTAATGAGCTAATAGCCAAACTAGCAAGCTGAAGAAAATTTCGGCCTCCAATAAGTTAAAAGCTTTCTGTTCATCCTTGAACTCCCTTCGATCTTCCGCCCAAACTTGTTCCACCAAAGCCGAAATGGTATTTGCAAATTGTTTGGCATGTGCACGCGTAATTGGTCCAATGGGTAGCTTGAGGGCATCGTGAGTTACATCCTCTGATACGGGCACGCCCGGGGCACCATTGTTTTTCAAGTTGACGAAGTTCAGATCAAATGCCCCAAGTGCCGTGAAGCTGATTTGTACTTTGGTGCATTTCCAAATTGAGCCGGATTAGTCCATTTGGGTTCAATTTGAGCTCGTTCGAGCTCGCTCCATCTCGTTGAGCTGATTACTTTTAATTTAATATTTTAAATAAATTTGGACATAATAAATATTAGTTTTTAATTATTCATGCTGCATTTAAATAAGTTTAAATAAGTCTTAACTAGTGCATAATTAATAGATAATATTTAATATGTTTAATATAGGACATAATTAAGAGATGTCAGACATTTAATATGTCCAAATTAACATCCTTTAATGGTGTCCTATTGTTCAAATTAAATTTAGACAACCTAAAGTCTTCATTTATTTCATGTTCCTTAGCTTAAAACATGTTTAAATGTGGTGTTTTGCTGATGGAGAATTAATTGCCAAAATTAATCATGTGCAGGTTGGATGTTTAATGCATGGGCGGCAGCTTAATAAGGCATCATTTATTGCCGTGTTGGAGCATGCGTGGGAGTTAATTAGCTGTTGGTTTTGCTTCCCAACGTGTCTTTTGATGTCTCCCAAACGTCCATTAAAGATGGACAACCAGCAGCATGCATGAGACACTATTAATTGCTATGTTGGAGCATGTTTTGGATGCATTAAAGTCTATGTTGCATGCATGGTTTTGGACGGCAATAAAGAGGGCTGATTGTTTCAGCTTTCAAGGTGCTTTTTCGTGAAAGACAACACATTAAAGTGGGCTAAAAGAAACAACCAGCAGCATGCATGTTGGACGACTCAATTAATGGCCGAATGTTAGCTCTCCTAGACATGATAAATGAGCTGCTTGTTTTCTTCTAGGCGTGGTTAATGAGCTTCATTTTTCAAGGAGTGCTTCGTGAAGTGTAGAAGACCATGAATTAATAGACCCGAATTAAAGTGTTGTTGGGTGCATGCTTCTTCAAACGTTGGCAGCATTAAAAGGATTGCATGAAGACTTGTGTTGGCTTTTCACGTCCCAACGCCACCTAGAACCAAAGCATAACCATTCGGTTTTCCAAGGTTAACCATGCACATCCCTTGGCTAAATTTTAAGGGCCATTCAACTCCTTTTCCCTTACATTGAATTCTTTAACACCCCAAACCCGGCCTAGAAGTTAGGCCCGAATCTGGTGTGTCACATGGAAATAAAAAAAACCATCTTTGTGATTATTAAAAACTTGCTTGAGAAATACAGCCTCTTTGTTAAAACCAAAAACACTTAAGCAATTGTTAACTACTTGAAAACATAATAATCTTTAAAAAAAAACCCTTTTAGTAGCGAAAGCATATTTGAAATGAACAAAATAAAAATGTGATGTTTAGAAATAGAGTTGCAGAAGCATTTTGAAATCGTTGCGGAAACGTAGATAAAATACAAGTATTTTTGAAAGATTGATTGATGAGTCAACAATCAATGTAGTGAACTTTAAAACCGTGTCTTTTGAAAATATTATTTGAAAGTTCGAGTGAAAACTTCCGTGTTAAAATATTTATAAAAGTTTATTATGAAATCCATTTGTTAATCGATTTTGGAAAACCTTTATTTAAGTTTTAGAAAATTCTCGTTTTAAACAATTTAAGCAAAATAATAAGTATATCAACCATAAAGCAAATAATAAAACACTCCAGAGGCCTTATTACAACATAAAAACCCAAAATAGTAAAGTGAACGGAATTAAAAATCTAAAGTTTAAAATAAAACACCGTTTCTGAAGTATGGCCTCCACCGAGTCATCCATGGGCCCAAGTCCTCATTACGGAGCATTACCTACAAGTGTTAAGAAAAAGGGGGGGTGAGTTACAAGAACTCAGTGTGAAACCCCTTACCGTCATCCACTGGGCCTGAAACCCATTTAGCAATATTTTGGCCCTAAGCCCACTTTCATAACAGAACATATATATATATATATATATGAAGCAAATGTATGCAACCCAACCCATCCAACCAGTCTCTCCCCCGTGCCAACCATTCTCTCATGTGGGGATCAAGTCAACCCACCCCCCCCAGTCTCTCCGATTTGCAGACAAGCTGCCATTTATAATAATTCGCAGGCAAGATGCCATTTAATTCGCAGGCAAAATTCCATTTAATTCGCAGGCAAGATGTCATTTCATAATAATTGTGGCTGAGCCACCAGAGTCATAATTATGCGTGGCGTAGCCACTATACAGATTGTGGCAGAGCCACCGGTCTATACTTCTCTTCATTCAAGTTTCCCATCCCATGCAATATGTGATGATGCAATACACATAACAACATAAAATATCCACATGTATAACAACCATTAGTCTGGTAATTTAATACAATGAATCAGCCCATTATTGAGCTTTGTAATTCAGCCCACTAAGGCATTCTATCAATTCGGCCCATAGCGGTGTTTCGGTAATTCGGTCCATAAGGATATTTCGGTAAATCGGCCTATTACAACAATCTATCAAATCGGCCCATAGGGGCATTTTGGTAAATCAATAATTTTACCCACTAAGGGTAATTTGGTAATCTCGCAACCCAGGGGTATTTCGGTAATTTACCCTCCAAGGGTATTTTGGTAATTCTGCAACCTATACTTAACTACTAATGTGGGGCATAAAAAATTGAAACTGTCCATCTGCGTCGTACTGACTAAATTGACTATAACTCGAGTTAGGAATCTCAAAATCTAAATCCATAAATTTTCCTTGAAACTAGACTCATATATCTTCTAACTAAAATTTTTCCAAAATTTTTGGCTTAACCATTTAGTATAGTTTATTCCTTAAAGTTTCCCTTGTTTCACTGTCCAATGATTCTGACCTCTCTTAACCGAAATTCAAATATCTCACTGTACAGTTTTCTTATGTTGCTCCCACTTGTTTCTATTGAAAATAGGCTCACTAAGGAATCCATACATATAACTTATAACTCATAATTCCCTTTGTACAATTTTAAACAATTTTTCCAAGACAGAACAGAGAACCGCGAAGTCGATCAGAACCAGTCTCACTTAAATTAACATATCACAGGATATACAATTCCTCTTCCTCCTCTATTTCTTTCATATAAAAATAGACACAGTAAGCTTTATTTCGATATCTTTTTCACTTTCTAACTCCCTTTATCTATTTTTCGTGATTTTTCAAAATCACATCACTGCTGCTGACTAAACGGTTTCATTGCAAAAATATGGTTACCACTACGAATATACGCATGCTCGAGTGGTCACAAATGCTGATTTCTGGTTTTCTTTGGTATTTCGATCGAATCATAGAACATATCATACAAACATTCAGAGAGGTATGAGATTACACACCATTTCAAACCTGTATTTGGAAGGGTACGGGATTACACACCTGATAAGGATTCCCTAAAGAACCACTCTTCGTTGCCCCCTAAAAATAAAATCGATCAAAAGTTAGCCTCGATTTCTTAAAAGTTCCAAAATTCCAAAAGTCACTCACAAGAGTCACTTACCACAATCGTGATCCTTCTCTACTAGATTCTGAAATTTAGTCTTGCACCTTGGCTATTGCAACGAGTCCTAATCAACTTTTGAAACCAAGGCTAAGAGAAAGATAAGTAGCAGCAAAGGATGGCTTGATTCGGCCTTCATCAAAAGAGAATAAGAGGAGTTTAAAATAACACCAAGTGGCTAGATTCGGCTTAGCCAAGGGATGAGAGTTTCGGCTTAGCCAAGTCAAGAGAAGAAAGAACAAACAACATGAATAAGAAGAAAGAACCTTTACCTTAATAATAGGGATGAACCGAAATGAAGAACACAGTTTGGCACTAGTAGCAAGACAACAAAGAAGGATTGGTAGTTTCAATTTTCAAGAGAAGATGAGTGAAAATAATTGGTCACAAACGCTAGGTGTTTTTGGCAAGACAAGAAAGAAAAGATAAAATGCCCACTATTGTCTTGAAGTTGCGGCAATGAGAGGAGAAGTTGAAAGAATGAACACAAGGGATGCCAAAAGGAATTAGGCCTAACCAACACCAAAACTATCAAAATGCTCCCATCAAAATTTGGCTACCCTCTCCCTTTCCCAAACCATTATCATCTTTACCAAAAGATGAACATAGACCAAATAAAACCTTTCCAAAACATCCCCCACGAAAAATGCCAACATGTTCCCTATTCCTTCCCTTTTCTTTTACTCCTTTCCATCCACTCTTCCTTACCATATTTCCTTAGCCACCTTGCCAAAATTAAAAGTCCAACTTGCCTTATTTACAAGCTTGGCGACACTTAGGAAAGAGTACAAAAAATAGTCAAAATTTTGCACTTGATGGGATTTGAACCTCCTCCCTCAAAGTCCTTCATGTGGCGCCATAACCTCTTTACCATATGCTCAATTATGCAAGCGAATTGCTCTCTTATTTCCATAAGCCTTGATGCCCACTTACTATCTCTCCTTAAAGTGCTAAAACACAAAATTTTACTAAAGCCCAACTTGAACCCAAAACTTCATAGAACCCCGTAACTTTCTAAAATCACCTTCCTAATAAGTCCAACTTGAAATAATGCCATTCTCTTATTCTCAAAAATTTTTAAAATGCTTCTACGCTCAAGGCCCAATGGGCCCAATCCTACTAGGCCCAATTTTGGGATGTTACAAATTAGGCTGCACAAAGCCTTCTAGAAGGAGACTTTTGGAGTTTAAAGGATGAACGTGGACAGTAAACTAAGGGCCGAAAATTCTAGATTAATCTAGGACATTAAAGACTGAATTTTACTTAGAAATTAAGCTAAGTTTTGTCTTTTCGGTTAGCTTCTTGAGGGACTATAAATAGTTGAAAATTTTTATTTGTAAAAAGACTTTTTGATTATTAAAACTTTGAATATATTTCATGAACTTTCGTTCATCGAGTGAGCTTGTCTCCTCTTTGATTTCGTGCAAGTTTCATAGACTTATCGAGCCGTGCTTGTGGCGTCTCGACTTGTTCCTTCATCAAACTATACCATCGGTTCTTATCTACCTAGATAACGGGTCGTGGTCCATCATCGATATCCATATTTCCACCTTAAGCAAATATAGAAACCGGGGTGACATTTGTTAATGTTAAATCGTTTCTTTGTTTAAGATCATTTGTCCATTTCCATCAAAGTATCAATTATCCAAATTTTAACCAACTTCATTCATTTCCATTAAACCAATCCATTTCCCAAATACCATCTTCTTCCCTTTCAATCGTAATTGAACCTAAACATTCCATATTTCCAAATCATTTCCATTATTCCTCATTCTTCCATATTTTAACTTAAATTCCTTTCTCTAAGTGAACTTATTCGTCGCTTCCGCAATCTTGACCGTATTTACTATCATTTGTCCCGAAGGCTTAGAACTCATCCTCATAGACGATTGGGCAACTCGCATACTTTTTGACTCTCCCCGAGGTAGACTGTATCATCCTTCGTAGGCGAGTTCATCTCACACTCAATGAACAAAAGTTCATGAAAGTTGATTAAGGTTCAAAAAAAAACTGTCTAGAAATGAAAATCAACAACTATTTATAATGCCATCTCTTGCTAGCTGAATGGACATTCAAATAACTTAATAACTAAGCTAAATTTTCAGCTAGAATAAGCTGGACAAATCTAGAACAAATTCTCTTAGTTTGCTTAGCAAAAATTCGACTGAATGTGGCCTTGTAAGCTTGCAATATTCGGCTGAATGTATTTGGCATCAATGGCACTCCAATGGTCGGGTTTCTAGAAGGTTAATTGTCCCAAAATTTGTCCAAGTCCTTGTGCAGCCCTTGGGAATGTCATTAGCCATGTTTCTAGAAGAGGGGATGAATTTTGGGTCACTTGAAAAGGCATGCAGCAGCTAGGTACGTCCCATGCATGTCCCCTAGCTTTTATGTCGTCCACTCATGCTAAACAACCCATTTATTGCTGTTTTCATGCATGCTTAGCAGCTCATTAAATTGCTGCCGTCCAAGCCATGTATATACTCCAACATCTCATTAATTATGTAGCAAAAATTAATGTCCAACACCTTCTTTAGTTTGTTCACCAACATGTATCTTAAATGGTTGTTCACGCATGGGAAAACAAGCCCAGCTATGTCTTAAATGCTGCTCCCTTTTGTCATTCACGAAACAGCTCTTTAACTCCCTTTGTGGTTCACGAAAATGCATGTCCATTGCTTTACTCGAAAAAAAACACACATGAAAAGGAGAATTTTGGCCTTGGATACATCAAAAGGCAGCAGCCATTTATTCTTCCATTAATTTGATCTTGGATGGAGTAAAAGGCTCCAAAGAACTTAATTAATATGGTTCCTTTTCCAAAGACTCAATGAATGTGCCGCCCATGCCTTGTTCATGCATCAATTCGGTGTAGTAAGGGGTTCAATAACTCAAAGCATGCTTGCTTCTTTAATTGTTGAAAATAGCTGCACATTTAAACCACAATTAATCAACTTGGAACACAATAAATTCGGCAGCCACAAATACTTTTAAATTCAACAGCCACAAGCACATTAATTCGGCTGGAAACTTAAAATTTTGCTGCACATTTAACTCTTGCATTAAAACTAATTAAAACATGTAATAAAATGGACAAATTAAATTAGTCTAAGACAAATTAAATTAGGCACCAAATAACATATTTAGACACATTTAATTTGCTGTAGGAATTTTAATAAATTAAATACTTAATTTATTTAATGCATTAAAATTAAAGTGTCAGCTCAATGAGCTGGAGCGAGCTCAAGTGAGCTCAAAATTGAGCTCGAACGAGCTAATCCGGCTCAATTTGGAAGTGCATGAAGATGCACAGGAGCTCAACGGTCTTTGGGACTTTGGCTTCGAGCTCTGTCAATTTATGAGTCGTTGGTGCCCCAGGCGTGCCCGTATCATCCCTCCCCTCTTCAAGACGATTCATCCTCGAATCGACCCATTGGTTGTCCAAACAAAACTCCTTTTGGCTCGATTTACCTCGGTCAAATGGGGCAGATAATAATCGTAGTACCTGAAGAAGATAACCACAAGTTAGCAAACATTCTTGCAAACCAAATATAAGTAAAACAAAACAGATAGTTCACACACACATGGGCATAAACACTTTATCATATAAAAGGAACAAAGCCTTATCAAATTTTTGAAACATGATGGAATGAGCTTCAAAGTAGGCATACGGTTTAAATGATATCCTCAAAACAAAATGATCATGCGAATAATATATCAGATGATAGATATATTCATCACAAGCAGATATTTGCAATGCTTCACATGGTTCACGATTGTGCACAATAAGTTCATGCATTGATCGAACACAAGAATAAAAATTATCAAACTCAAGAATTCTGTCATCATTCATCGAAACAGATAGATCACAACGGGCAAAATAGAACAATTAATCATAACATGATCTAAATGTTTGGCAAAAACATAATCAGTAACGCAAAGCTTATTGCAATCCGATGAGAGCAAAAATGCATCAACAGTTTCAGAAGACTTACCTTTATACTCAGAAAGACAAAGATCAATCTTACCTTGATCGAGCAATACAAACCTTCTCTCCACAGCCAAGTAGTGTAATCGAAGCTTCGCGTTCAATTCAACCATTTTCAAATGGAAAGTGAATTTCAAATACAACCATAAAAATTGTTTAAGGAACGAATAAAATTTGAAGACAAATTGAACAAAATTCGTTACCTTATCCAAGAACCAATTTCCAAAATGATTGAAATTTTTCAAGCACAATTGGGATTGATTGATTTTCCAACAAGATATACCAGATGATACAAAACATATTTTCGGTTTAAAAACATGATTTTGATTATTAAATTCAAGATGTGACAACGGTTTAGAAAAATCAAACATGTTAAACCAATAGGAATTGCGCAAACTCAAAATCGAACGATCAAAATTCTTGACAAGTTTCAAAACTGATTTACAAAAACTCAAAGATTCCTTATTAGACAATGAACTGATTTTGTGATAACCATAATCAAACAAATTGGAATTAAAAGAAAATTCATCATCATACTTATTCGAGTCTTGCATTTTTCGAATATTCGTTACTCCACTTTCACAATTTGCAGCGCAATGTTTCTGATTTAACAAACTCGTCTTACCATCATTTAAAACATCAAAATGAATTGAGGGATGGCAAAGGATGATATTATTCGTATATTCACAAATATTAGAAAGATTTAGTGGAGATGGATTTGTTTCAAAACACTTACCTTCCTTACCTTTCGACTCGTGTGATTCAACTTCATCTTTACCCTGGATGATCATTTGGAAGCGTCACTCGTCAGGAAGGTATTGAAGTCGGCATTCATCACTCGGTTTCTCGGAAACCTAAAAAGAAGAAATAGACAAAGAACAAAGTTTCGATGAGTTAGCTAAATCAACACTCGCTTTTTCTTGTTCTCTCACTTTTTTTTCCAACTCTTTTTCTATCTCAAATTCTTTTTCTTTATTCTCACTTTTATTTTCTTTTCTCTCGATTTCTTTTTCTTTTCTTTCGTATTCTTTTTCAATTTCTTTTTGTTCTTTCTCTTTTTTTCACTCTTGTTTTGATTACAACAAAAGGATGAGTCAGAAGAATCGAAAGGAGAAAAATTTGACTCAAGGATCGAGAGAATGTTCTCATAGATATCACAATCGTTTCTTCTTGAAAGATTCTTCATGGATGAATTTCTTGAAGAATGGCTTGTGCTTTTTCGTTCCCGTTGTCAAAAAGCCTTGTACTCGTTACTTTCTTCTCGTTGTCTTAGAGGTCTTGACAAATACGAATCTCGATGATAATCCTTTCTCACATATTCATTGAATGATGAACTTCTTGATGAAGAGGAATCTTGATAGAAGTCTCTTGACCTTGAAGTCGATGACGCATGGAAATCATGACGGAAGTCTTTTCTCGAATAATCATCAAAAGTGGATCTCTGAAATGGTCGCAACTCTTCTTCTCGACTTGTTGTAGTGTGCTTTCGTCGAACCTTTTCCTCCACTTGACCCAAACTGATACGATCTGCCTCGGGATGAGTCAAAACGTATACGAGTTGCCCAATTGTCTATGAGGAGTAAATCAAGCCTTCGGTAATAATGAGAAAATATGGAAGAGTTGAGGAAGCTTTTAAGTGAAATGGTTTTAAGAAATGGATTAAGTTAGGAATGGAGGTTTGAGAAATGAAGGGAACAGTTTAGATGATTCGGTTTTTATGTTGAAGGAAGATGGATGAAAGATAGATGATATTTTGGTGGAAATGGATTAAAGAACTTAAACAAAGAATCGATTCAACACTATGACAGTGTCACCCCGGGTTCTATAATTGTTTAAGGTGGGAAATGGTAATCGAAGGTGGACCAAAGACCCGTTACTTATCAAAGTAAGAACCAATGGTATAGATTAATGGAAGAACAAGTGATAGACACCACAAGCACGGCTCGATAAGTCTATGAAACTTGTACGAAAGTGAAGAGGAGACAAGCTCACTCGATGAACAAAAGTTCATATAATTTGATTAAAATTCAAAGATGAAAAGTCTATCCTTTACAAATGAAATTAACAACTTTTTATAGGCTATCATAGGGCTAGCCAAATGGACACTAAGTAGCTTAATAGCTAAGTAGAATTTAACTAGAAAATATTAGAAAAATCTAGAATAAAATCTCTTGATCTTCATGGCTAAATTCGGCTGATGGGGAGACCATTGGGCAGCTTCTAGATGGGTGAATTAACTTGGAAGACGAAGGCTTGTGTACATGTCCTTGTTCATCCTCTTGGGACGCCAAAAGGCACCTTAATGGAGAAGGAAATGAGCTGATTGTATTTGGTCAGCAAAGGCACTCCATTGGTCAATTTCTAGAAGATTAATGTATCCAAAAATTCGTCCAAATCCATGTGAAGACTTTGGGGACGTCAAGGGGCAGCATTCTAGAAGGATAAATGCATTTTAGGCCACTTGAAGATGCATGCAGCAGCCAGGTACGTCCCATACTTTAATTATGCTCTTTAATTGATGTCTTTTGATGAATAATGAGCAGCATTTAAGCCTTGTCCAACCAAACATGCATCTACCAATGCACATGGAAGCATTCGGCCACATACAATGCACTTAATGTGCATGAACCTTTCTTTAATGCATTGGTACATTCTTTTGTGCCTTGGGGAGCTTGAAGGGCTAGTGACTCTTGGCTAAAAAGGTGTCTTGAGGGCCAAAATGAGCAGCAACATACATGCTTCCAGCCGTCCATGCACCTCCATGGTTCATGGATACATTCGGCTAGGTACAATGCACCTAGGTGCATGTATCTTCTTTAATTCACTCCATAGGTTTGTCTGAACCTACAAAGACCATGAATCCACATTAAATCAAACCAAATCAGATGAATAACATTAAAGACATGCTATGGACACATCAAGGGACGTTTTGGACAACTTAAAGATACCATTATGCTTCATTGAAAATTCGGCAGCCCCTAAATTAACTAAAAAAAACTGCACTTTAATTCTTGAATTAAAATACTTAAAAACATGTAATAAAAATGTGACAAATTAATTTAGACTAAGACAAATTAATTTAGACACTAAATAAAATATTTAGACACATTAATGGGCTGTAGAAAAAATAAATAAAAATAAATATTTAATTTATTTTAAAGCATTAAATTTATGTAATCAGCTCAATGAGCTGAAGTGAGCTCGAGTGAGCTCAAATTGAGCTCGAATGAGCTAATCCGGCTCAATTTCGAAGTGCACCAAGTTGCGCACAAGCTCCATGGCACTTGGGCTCAATGACCCGAGCTCATTAGTTCGCAAAATGTTGGAGGCCTTGGGCGTGCCCGTATCACAAACGCTTTTGTAGTGGACTGAACTTTCTTTCGAGCATCCGGTCCATTTCTTTCACCAAGTAGTGGAAATCATCGGATGAAAACTCTTCTTGAGACATGTTATTTTTTGAAAAGTAAGATTGTTAAAAAGAATAAAACTGAAAAGTAAAACCTCACCACAAAAACTCACAAGTTCACTCACAAAGAAAAATTCACTCACACTCGTGTTTCACTCGTATAAGGTGTAACACCCCAAACCAGGTCTATGCGTTAAGACGAGATTTGGTTTGTCTCACAGATCGAACATCCATTTAATTCTCTAATGATTTAAGTAAAACAGTTCTACAAAACCTTTTGAAAGTGAAGTTTAGTAAAAATTAAGAGCAATGATTTAAAAATCGATGAATTAAGAAATTCTAGTTTGAAATCTTATCATTTAGTATTTAATTGTCAAAAATTTTAAAGTAGTTTTTAAAGAGTCCAAAAGAATTTGAAAAGAAAAATAATTAAAGTATCTAAAATGTTATAAAACACAATTTTTAAGAAAACCTTATAGAATTAACATAAGCCCATATTAAATGTCTTAAAACCAAAATTTAAATCCATCCACACATAAAAATCCATAAAAATATTAATAAAGGCCTTATTACATCATACCCAAAATAGTAATTAAAATAAATAACTTAATAAAAGTTCATAGTTTATAAAACCCATATTCGTAGTATGGCCTCCATGAAGTCATCCTTGGCCCAAGCCTCCGTCAATTGCCATTACCTGAGATGGATAAATAAACAGAGTGAGTTACTTAGAACTCAGTGTGTAACCCACTTACCACGTTCATTGAGCCAGATCATCAAGACATTGTTTTGGGCTTGAGCCCATTTACGAATATAATATAATAAATAAAATGCATGTAAAATGAAATTTCCCAACCAAACCTAATTTCCATCCGCTACACACCCCGTACCAACCAACACACACTGTGGGGACCAAGTCAACCCACCCCGCCAACACACCAATCGTAGGCATAAAGCCATTTTAAATATATTGTGGTGCACCACCGAACTAGATTGTGACAAAGTCACCAAACTAGAGGCATTAAGCCATTAAAATTTTGTGGTGAGAGCCACCGAACTAGATTTTTGGCAACAGTGCTTTCTTCTCTTCATCAATTATCCCAACCCATGCAATCATGTATGCATAACAATTTATAACCATATAATAATTTAACAAAAAGCCCACAATACATGTGATTCTATATTTTAAATTTTATTTAGGCCCATAAGATAAAATAGCATTTAGCCCATTTAACGATCTAGCAATTTTTCTACCCATTTAACGATCTAGCGCTTTTTCGGCCCTTTTAACGATCTAGCGCGCTTTTCTACTTTTAATGATCTAGCGCTTTTCTACCCATTTAACGATCTAGCAATTTTTTCAGTAAATTCCACGACTTTAACTATTTTCATACATTTACACAAAAGTGTTAATTACTACATATTTTACGATTTTGCCATCTTTACGATTTTATCCCAATACTTACGGTATAATATCTAACCCGAGATAAGTGTGAAATTACACACCGGTTATTGTGAGAACTAGACTTTCCCACTCGTCGATACCTAAATGCATCACGATAAATTAGGACACTATAATTTATTTACAAATCGAATCTTAGAAATAACGATCTAGACTTTACCCTCAAAATTTTGAACCACTTCTATATGCGGTTTCTCCCCGATTGATGGTTCGTTACCCGATGAAAATCCACGAACAAACAAAGGTTCGGGAGTACGAACGACTTCAAACAACTGATTCTCCTCGGATGAGCGCCCACAACCCGGTGGGAAATCCCGGATTGCTGAAATAGTCCTTCGCTTAAACTTAGGGGGAATAGCAGAACCACCCCTCTTCCGAACACTATTCATCGCCCTTTTCATCCCTATTTTGATTATCTCTAATGACAAAAGATCATTAGTCCGACTAATAATATATCGAAATTATGACTAACGGTTTTGAGATTGCCTTACCACAAAATATCCTTGTTCCACAATATGATAATCGAGCAAAATGTTCCCTTAACACCTTAAACCGATTCCAACATTCTACGATACTCACGAACACTAGAGTTCCGGTCCTCCACTATCACACTAAAATATAACGAAAGAAAACGTTTAATAGAATGAACGATGATTTTGATCAAAGAGATCCTTCTTACCACCATCAAGATTCGGCCAAAACAACTAATAACCAACATAAACTAAAAGAACTCTTACCTATTGTCCACGGTTGAAAAAGAAATGATTGAGAAGAATGCTTATGTATGATGGAAGATTCGGCTATGAATAACCAAAGAAAAGAGAAAAAGATTCGGCAATGGAGTACACTAACATTCGGCCATGAGATAAAATAATGAAGAAGGTATGGTTGAAAAGAAATAAAAGATGAGAGAAAGAGATGATGATGATTCGGCTTTCAAGAGGGAAAAAGGAAAAGAAAAGAGATGTGTTTAGGAGCAAAGGTACATTCGGCAATGGGGAAAGAAAAGAAAAAGAATGGCCTTTTTGTGTTGGTAGTTTTGGCACTAAGAGAAGACACTAAAATGATTAGCAAAGAAATGACCAATTGGTCAAAAAGATGGCCAAACGAAATAAAGCAATAGTTGTTTTCTTCTACCAATACATTCGGCCAAAGGAAGGAAAAGATGAGTGGAGAATAATGTCTTCAAACAAAATGACCAAAAGGAATTCTAACAAGCTATCATCCTACCCCAAGCTAAACACCAAATTTCGGCTCCCCTCCCTTTGTCCATAATGCCGTCCATGTTCATGGTCAAAATGGCCATGAAATAGTTTCCAAAACATCCACCTTGATACATGCCTTGTAATCCTCCACTTTCCCAAAGTTTAAGAAATCCTATCCCTAAAATCAAGCAATTCGATCCCTTAATTCATGCTTACCATAACCTTAAGTCTCCTAACCATAAAAATTTAGTCCATCTTATCCATAATTGATGGTTGGCCGACACATGCTAGGAAAAACCAAAAATAAAAGCTCCCAAATTGCATGCTAGGAGATTCGAACCTCTCCCTTCAAGTCCAACTTATGGCGCCATCACCACTTTGCCAATTACTCATCTTATGCCATCTTTTATCACTTAATTAACTCAAACTTCAAGGTCACCTGATTTCTCTACGCTAAAGTATTCTTTACTAAAATTTATTCTAATTCCAAGTAAACCCAAGCCTTCTCAAGACTATATTTAGCACATAAAAAAAAATCATACCCGAGCTAACACCAAAGACAAACAACATATTGATACTCAAATTTTTAGGATGTTACAATTCTACCCTCCTTAAAAAAAAATTCGTCCTCGAAATTTACCTGATTAAAAGAGGTGAGGATATTGTTGCCGAATTGCATCCTCAGGCTCCCACGTAGCTTCTTTCGCTCTGTGATTACGCCATAAAACCTTGACCAACGGCACGGTCTTCTTTCTTAGCACCTTAACATCTCGGTCCAAGATTTCCACTGGTTCCTCCTCGAATGACAAGTCTGAACTCAACTCCACTTCCTCTACCGGTATTATGTGTGACGGATCTGATCTATAGCGCCTCAGCATGGAAACATGGAAAACATTATGAATTTGACTCAACTCTGGAGGTAATTCAATCTGATAAGCCACTGAACCAACACGCTTCATCACACGATATGGTCCAATGAACCTAGGACTCAACTTGCCCTTCCTTCCAAATCTGAAAATTTTCCTCTAAGGTGAGACCTTCGAAAGACTGGTCCCCACAAAGAAACTCGATATCCCTACGCTTGGATCCGCATACGACTTACGTCTATCCAAGCTTCCTTTAACCGTGCTTGAATAACTTTTACCTTTCCTTCGGTTTCAGATATCAACTCAGGACCTAACATCTGTCGTTCGCCCAATTTAGTCCAACAAGTAGAAGAGCGACACCTACGACCATACAATGCCTCGTAGGGTGCCATCTAAATGCTAGACTGATAGCTGTTGTTATACGCAAATTCTGCCAACGGTAGAAAATCCTTCCAACTACCTTTGAAATCAATCATACATCCCCTTAACATGTCTTCTAATAACTGAATTACTCTTTCCGATGACCATCCGATCGAGGATGAAAAGCCGTGCTCGGTTTAACTTTGTTCCCAAAGCTTCATGTAGAGCTTTCCAAAATCGTGATGTAAACCTAGGATCCCTATCTGATATAATAGACACTGGTATCCCATGCAACCTCACGATTTCAGATACATACAGCTTAGCCAACTTTTGTAATGAGTAATCCGCATGCGAGCAGAAAATGAGCGGTCTTCGTCAATCGATCAACAATTACCCAAAATGTAATTTTTCTTAGTAGGTGTTAAAGGTAACCCACTAACAAAATCCATTGTTATCTGCTCCCATTTCCAAAGAGGAATCTTTACCAGTTGTAATAAACCTGACGGTAATTGATGCTCCACCTTCAGTTGTTGACAAGTCAAACATTTCCCCACAAACTCAGAAATCTCACGCTTCAACCCTGGCCACCAATACTGTTCACGGAGATCTCGATACATCTTATTTCCTCCGGGGTGCATAGCATAAGGGCTACTATGCGCCTCCCGTAGAATCATTTGTTTCAAATCTGAGTCCTTAGGCATACAAACTCTACCACAAAAACACAGCACACCATCCGTGTTTATACCAAAATCCTCTATTTCACCACTTCCAACTTGCTGAATTAAGGGTCCCAACTTTTTATCTGATATCTGCTTTTCTTTAATTTGTTCTAACCACAGAGGCTTCACCTGAAGTTCCGCTAACAGACTACCATCCTCATACAAACTCAAATGAGCAAACATTTCTCTCAAATCAGATACCACCTTACGACTTAACGCGTCAGCTACCACATTAGCCTTTCCAGGATGATACTCGATTGAGAAATCATAGTCCTTTAATAGTTCCACCCATCTTCTTTGTCTCAAGTTTAACTCCTTCTGAGTAAGAAGATACTTAAGACTCTTGTGATCCATATAGATGATAGACTTCTCACCGTAGAGATAGTGCCTCCAAATCTTTAGAGCAAACACTACCGCAACTAACTCTAAGTCATGAGTAGGGTAGTTTACTTCGTGCGGTCTCAGCTGACGAGAAGCATAAGCCACCACTTTTCCATTTTGCATCAGTACACAACCTAAACCCATATGTGACGCATCGCAGTAAACTATAAACTTTTTCCACCTCGAGTTGAATCAAGATCATGCGCTTACAAAAATCTTCTTCATTTCTCGAAACTTTCTTGCTATTTATCGGTCCATATATACGGTACTCCTTTTTCGCAATAGCTTAGTTAGGGTGCAAAGAATCAACGAAAACCCCTCAACAAAGCGTCTATAATAACCAAACCAAACCCAAGAAACTCCGAATCTCACTACTAACTTTGGTGGTTTCCAATCCAAGATGACCTCAATCTTCCGAGGATCCACCCTTATTCCTTCAAATGATACCACATGACCCAAGAAAGTCACTTCCCTTAACGAAATTCACATTTACTCGAATTTGGCATAAAGTTGATTATCTCAAATGTAATCGCAATACTATATACATAAATGCGAGTCATGCTCCTCTTCCTTCCTTGAATATAACAAAATGTCATCTATGAATACCACCACAAACCGGTCTAAATACGGTTGAAAGACTCGGTTCATCATGTCCATAAATGCAATTTGGTGCATTGGTCAACCCAAACGGCATTACCAAAAACTCAAAATGTCCATAACGAGTTCGAATGCCGTCTTATGAATATCCGCTTCTTTCACCTTAAGCCGGGTGATAACCCGATCTCAAATCAATTTTGGAGAAAATCAAGCTCCTTTCAATTGATCAAACAGTCATCAATTCTTGGCAAAGGATACCTATTCTTGATCGTCAATTTATTCAATCGCTCAGTAATCAATGCACATACGCATCGAACCATCCTTCTTCTTAACGAACAAAACCGGTGCTCCCCACTTGAGACACACTCGGTCGAATAAAACCCCGATCCAAAGAATTCTTGAATTTGAGCTTTAAGCTCGCCAACTCCTTCATGCCATTCTATAAGGAGCAATGGACACTGGAGCCGTTCCGGGCAAAAGCTCAATACCAAATTCCACTTCCCGATCTGGAGGTATACCAGGAAGTTCTTCGAGAAATACATCTGGAAATTCCTTCACCGTTCTCACATCTTCCACTGATAACTCTTTGGCATCCAAAGCACTAATAAAAGCTAGAAATGCTCCATACCCTTTCCGCACCAACTTTTCTACCTTTAATGCAGATACCACATTTGCCAAGTAATTCCTTCGTTCGCCTATCATTACTATTTCTTTATCCTCCAAAGTCCTTATTGACACCCGCTTTTCAACACAATCCAAATGCGCCCGGTGCTTAACCAACCAATCCATGTCCAAAATGAGATCGAACTCGCCGAAAGGCAATTCCATCAAATTTGCCAAAAATATTTCTCTTTGAATTTCTAAGGGCACGTCTCTAAACAGTTTATTTACAATTACCGACTGTCCTAAAGGACTAAGTACCATCATCTCACTATCAGAAATTTCAAATTCTAAATTCAAGTTTCCAGATATGGCGTTAGAAACATACGAGTGGGTAGAACCAATATCTATCAAAGCAGTAACAGGTACATCAAAGATGAGGAACGTACCAGTTATCAAATCAGGTGCATTGCCATCCTCGCGGCGTCTAACTACATATACCAATCCTGGCTGTCTTGCATTCGTGTTACCTCTAGAACCATTGCCTCGACCCGCTGCACCTTGACCACGTCCAGCCCCATTACCACCACGACTGGTCCACGACCTCTCCTGGTCTTGAGTTCCTCTTGCCGTTGTGCATCAATATTACGAACTTCCCGAGTTGTATCCATTCGTCGAGGGCAATTCCTATATTGATGATCCATTGAACCACATTTATAACAAGCACCCGCTTTCTTCCAAAGACTCTCCGAATCCGTTTCCCACATTCAAAGCCAGATCTCGACTGATTAATAACCACTGTGGTGTTCTACCTTGAGCTGGCTCATCATTCCGAGGCCTCTTCAGAAACCTTTTTGAAGAACCCGAATACTTTATATCTCTCTTGCCTCTAACTCTTTCCCGATTCTGACGTTCTGAGCTCTTAGCCTCTTCGGCTATCTTAGCTTTCTCCACAAGCGTGGCAAAAGTTCTAACTTGTTGTGGGGCTATCAGAACCCGCAACTCATCATTCAACCCATCCTCAAAGTGTACACAACGCTCATGATCCGTTGGCACTATTGTTCGAGCATAGCGACTCAAACGTAAAAACTCAGCTTCATAAGCTGCCACCGTCTTATTTCCTTGAATCAGATTCAAAAATTCCTTTCTTCGGGCATCCACATAACTTGTTCCTACATATTTCCCCTGAAAGGCAGCTTTGAAGAATTCCCAAGTAATTAATGCAGCTTCAATGCCTTCCCGGACAGTAAGCCACCATTGATATGCTTCGTCCCTTAACAAGGACACCGCTCCTCTTAGTTTCTCGTTTCTCTGATTGCACTCAAGGTCGTCCATAATTCGCTCCACCGCCTCAAGCCAATATTCAGCAACATTTGGAGCTACACCGAGACACCTCTGAAAAGCTCAAAGACCACTTGATTTCAATCGTTCCGATATCGACCCACGAGTTGTTGGCCCACTCTAGCTCCAAATGACCCTTTCAAGGACTCACAACATTGCTCGTGTCAAAGCATTATCTTCTTCCATATGATCATGTGATCCCGTCTCACTCTCGAGTGACGCAGGTGCATCCATTTTCGGCATATGATCCGGTGCTTCAGTTGCACCCCTAACACCTCGTCCTCTACCACGGCCACGTCTACCGCGTCCACGACCACGTCCTCTAGTGCTCATAATGACTAATTCGATTTAATCGATTACAAGTTTTATGAATCGAATCTTTGTTTTGATGTTTATTAACAACATTTTATAAGATATAAGAGATAGAGTTGTTTTTGCATTCCATCCTATAGTCTCGATCTCTATTGTTTTCAACACTTAAAACTAGAAGTTCTAGAGTGTTCCTATGATTATATCACAATAATAAACAATCAATATACAAATACTTACTTGACTTGGTGTCGGATGCTCGTGGTGCCATACTACCTTTAGAACATAAAGTTTAAAAATTTAAACTGTTTCTCAACAAAAATTATTGTTGAACCCAACCACAGCCGAGTTTTGAAACTGGCTCTGATACCATTAAATGTAACACCCCAAACTAGGTCTATGCGTTAAGACGAGATTTGGTTTGTCGCACAGATCGAACATCCATTTAATTCTCTAATGATTTAAGTAAAAGTTTCTACAAAACCTTTTGAAAGTGAAGTTTAGTAAAAATTAAGAGCAATGATTTAAAAATCGATGAATTAAGAAATTCTAGTTTGAAATCTTATCATTTAGTATTTAATTGTCAAAAACTTTAGAGTAGTTTTTAAAGAGTTCAAAAGAATTTGAAAAGAAAAACAATTAAAGTATCTAAAATGTTATAAAACACAATTTTTAAGAAAACCTTATAGAATTAACATAAGCCCATATTAAGTGTCTTAAAACCAAAATTTAAATCCATCCACACATAAAAATCCATAAAAATATTAATAAAGGCCTTATTACATCATACCCAAAATAGTAATTAAAATAAATAACTTAATAAAAGTTCATAGTTTATAAAACCCATATTCGTAGTATGGCCTCCATGAAGTCATCCTTGGCCCAAGCCTCCGTCAATTGCCATTACCTGAGATGGATAAATAAACAAAGTGAGTTACTTAGAACTCAGTGTGTAACCCACTTACCACGTTCATTGAGCCAGATCATCAAGACATTGTTTTGGGCTTGAGCCCACTTACGAATATAATATAATAAATAAAATGCATGTAAAATGAAATTTCCCAACCAAACCTAATTTCCATCCGCTACACACCCCCGTACCAACCAACACACCTGTGGGGATCAAGTCAACCCACCCCGCTAACACACCAATCGTAGGCATAAAGCCATTTTAAATATATTGTGGTGCACCACCGAACTAGATTGTGACAAAGTCACCGAACTAGAGGCATTAAGCCATTAAAATTTTGTGGTGAGCCACCGAACTAGATTTTTGCAACAGCCTTTCTTCTCTTCATCAATTATCCCAACTCATGCAATCATGTATGCATAACAATTTATAACCATATAATAATTTAACAAAAAGCCCACAATACATGTGATTCTATATTTTAAATTTCATTTAGGCCCATAAGATAAAATAGCATTTAGCCCATTTAACGATCTAGCAATTTTTCGGCCCATTTAACGATCTAGCAGTTTTTCGGCCCATTTAACGATCTAGCAGTTTTTCGGCCCTTTTAACGATCTAGCAGTTTTTCGGCCCATTTAACGATCTAGCAATTTTTTTCGTAAATTCCACGACTTTAACTATTTTCATACATTTACACAAAAGTGTTAATTACTACATATTTTCTAATTTTGCCATCTTTACGATTTTATCCCAATACTTACGGTATAATATCTAACCCGAGATAAGTGTGAAATTACACACCTGGTTATTGTGAGAACTAGACTTTTCCGCTCGTTGATACCTAAATGCATCACATAAATTAGGACACTATAATTTATTTACAAATCGAATCTTAGAAATAACGATCTAGACTTTACCCTCAAAATTTTGAACCACTTCTATATGTGATTTCTCCCCGATTGATGGTTCGTTACCCGATGAAAATCTACGAACAAACAAAGGTTCATGAGTACGAACGACTTCAAACAACTGATTCTCCTCGGATGAGCGTCCACAACCCGGTGGGAAATCCCGGATTGCTGAAACAGTCCTTCGCTTAAACTTAGGGGAATAGCGAACCACCCTCTTCCGAACACTATTCACCGCCTCTTTTCGTCCCTATTTTGATTATCTCTAACGACAAAAGATCATTAGTCCGACTAATAATATATCAAAATTATGACTAACGGTTTTGAGATTGCCTTACCACAAAATATCCTTGTTCCACAATATGAGAATCGAGCAAAACATTCCCTTAACACCTTAAATCAATTCCAACGTTCTATGATACTCACGAACACTTGAGTTCCGGTCCTCCACTATCACACTAAAATATAACGAAAGAAAACGTTTAATAGAATGAACGATGATTTCGATCAAAGAGATCCTTCTTACCACCATCAAGATTCGGCCAAAGCAACTAATAACCAACATAAACTAAAAGAACTCTTACCTATTGTCCACGGTTGAAAAAGAAATGATTGAGAAGAATGCTTATGTATGATAGAAGATTCGGCTATGAATAACCAAAGAAAAGAGAAAAAGATTAGGCAATGGAGTACACTAACATTCGGCCATGAGATAAAATAATGAATAAGGTATGGTTGAAAAGAAATAAAAGATGAGAGAAAGAGATGATGATGATTCGGCTTTCAAGAGGGAAAAAGGAAAAGAAAAGAGATGTGTTTAGGAGCAAAGGTACATTCGGCAATGGGGAAAGAAAAGAAAAAGAATGGCCTTTTTGTGTTGGTAGTTTCAGCACTAAGAGGAAGACACTAAAATGATTAGCAAAAAAATGACCAATTGGTCAAAAAGATGGCCAAACGAAATAAAGCAATAGTTGTTTTCTTCTACCAATACATTCGGCCAAAGGAAGGAAAAGATGAGTGGAGAATAATGTCTTCAAACAAAATGACCAAAAAGAATTCTAACAAGCTATCATCCTACCCCAAGCTAAACACCAAATTTCGGCTCCCCTCCCTTTGTCCATAATGCCGTCCATGTTCATGGTCAAAATGGCCATGAAATAGTTTCCAAAACATCCACCTTGATACATGCCTTGTAATCCTCCACTTTCCCAAAGTTTAAGAAATCCTATCCCTAAAATCAAGCAATTCGATCCCTTAATTCATGCTTACCATAACCTTAAGTCTCCTTACCATAAAAATTTAGTCCATCTTATCCATAATTGATGGTTGGCCGACACATGCTAGGAAAAACCAAAAATAAAAGCTCCCAAATTGCATGCTAGGAGATTCAAACCTCTCCCTTCAAGTCCAACTTATGGCGCCATCACCACTTTGCCAATTACTCATCTTATGCCATCTTTTATCACTTAATTAACTCAAACTTCAAGGTCACCTGATTTCTCTACACTAAAGTATTCTTTACTAAAATTTATTCTAATCCCAAGTAAACCCGAGCCTTCTTAAGACTATATTTAGCACATAAAAAAAATCATACCCGAGCTAACACTAAAGACAAACAACATATTGATACTCAAATTTTTAGGATGTTACATAAGGCTTTTTCTTCGATGAATACACTCGTGCCTTTTACCACTCAATCTCGTCTCACAATTTCATACTTCGTTTCGAAAAGACCTATTGCGACTTGAGGGTCGGTTATAAAATTGGTTAACAAGGGATTAATGTCGGGTATAGGGGAGGCTGAACAAAAGAAAAATTTTGGTATCGAGTAGGCTAAAATAAAAAGGCTTTGGCAAATAGGGTAGGGGTGGCGTTGGGGTGGAATGTTGAAACCAAAATGATGGTAGAAGATCGGGGAAGAAAATAATTCAAACAAACTTCTCACTTTTTTTTACGATTTTTTTTAATATTCGTAATTCCTTTTTTTTTCACTTCAATACAATATATGCTAAGACAAGAAACAAAAAAAAATTACAACTTGAAGTTTTTTTTATTTTTTTATCTTAGTACAAACACGAATCTATTCCGGCTTCACGAACGTAGTTGAGACTCCTCGTTTTGTAGCTCTGATACCAGATGATACGGTCTGCCTCGAGAAGAGTCGAAATGTATGCGAGTTGCCCAATCGTCCACGTCCTCTAGCGCTCATGTTTGCTAAGTCGATTTAATCCGATGAAGAATCTTATGGATCAATATGCTATTCAATGTTTATTAATCAATGTTTTATGGAGTATAGGTGCAGAAGTTATTTTTGCAAATCGTATCCTAGAGTCTCAATCTCTATAGTTTCAGCTCCTAAAGCTAAAAGTTCTAGCGTACTTCTGTCATGTGAAGTTTTCTTACTACAGTCATACCACAATAATCATAAAATGAAAACAAATACTTACTGACTTGGTGCCGGATACCCGTGGTGCCATACTTCCTCTAAGACATGTATTTATAAATCAGATTTTAAATAGTTTTGGAAAATATTTTTGAACCCAAACCACAGCCGAGTTTTGCAACCGGCTCTGATACCATAAAATGTAACACCCCCAAACCCGGCCCATACGTTACGACCGGATTTGGCATGTCACATGAAGAGAGTTGTTTGGTATTACAGAAAATCGAAATAGGAAATTTTAAAATCGTGTCTTTTGAAAATATTTATTGTAGCTCGAAAGAAAATCTAAGTTTAATTATTAATACATACATATATAAATATATATCCATAGTTATAAAATCCGTTTGTTGTTCATTCTTAGAAAATTGATATTTATGTTTTTAGAAAATCCTCGTTTCTAACATTTCGTGACAGGCAGTTGTATACGTTGGAAACATAAAGAAAATTAAAGAAAATCCCAGAGGCCTTATTACAACTTTAAATCCAAAATAGTAAAAATAAAACAAATAAACGGAAAAGAAATTTATTACGGTTTGATAGTAACAATCCTAAAGTATGGCCTCCACCCTAGTCATCCATGGCTCCAAAACTACTGCTGAGCATTACCTGCAAGGAGAAAGAAAAGGGGAGGGGTGAGTTACAAGAACCCAGTATGTAATTCCCCTTACCGTTAACCACTGAGCCCGAACCAATATAGCATCATCTTGGGCCTAAGCCCATTAACATAACAATACTTAAATGAAATGAATGCAACACAACCCATCCATCCATCACACCCCCGACCAGCCAATCACACCTGTAGGGATCAAGTCAACCCACCCCGCCGCTCACACCAATTTGCAATCGAGCTACCACCGAAGAGTATTTTTGTGGCCGAGCCACTGAAATCATAGTTAAGCACATTAATAATCGAATTGTGGCTATGCCACCAGGCTATACTGCTCTCCATACAATTTTTCCCACCCCATGTCGTAATAAAAGATTCAACATACATAGCATAATATCCAAATATAAATCAATCATTAACCCAACGAATTATTACAATAAAACGGCCCATTAATGCATTTTGATAATTTGGCCCACTATGGGCATTTTAATGAATCGGCCCATCGAGGGCATTTTAGTAAATCGGCCACTATGGGCATTTCAGTAAAATTTCAGAGATAACATTGTTTAGGCGTGTTATTCAGCATCATGACGATACCAATTCATTAATCATACAAAGATAAAACAATGATTTAATTCTACCAACATGATGGCGTATACGAAACTTAGCGGTTACAGTGTAAAATTACACACCTGATTACGTAGAGAATTAAACCCTCCTGATCGTCGTCACCTAAACCAACATATCACACGATTAACTAACTACAAGGGAAATTCTCATTCCAGATCTAAACGATCAGTTTACCACACTTACCCTCACTATCGCGAACGACCACGATCTGCCTATTTTCACCGGATGTCGGTTCCCTTCCACAACCTGGTGGAAAATCTCGAACTACCGACACTGTCCTACACTTGAACTTGGGAACAGAGGATGCAAGGCCACCCCTTTTGTGCCCTCTTATCGGTTTTCCTTGAATATGGCTACCACTTGCCTCCATTAAGAGAGTCTCGATCAGAACGATCTTACGATGAGAGAAAGTAGTTATCTAAGAAGAGGATTTCAGCTTACCTCTACTTCTGAAAGACCAAAAAGCAGAGGAGAACGAGTTGTTAAGTCCCTAAAATAAACGATTAGACATAACTATCGATCCATTTTAACAGAATAACCGAGTAAAGAGAGAGATCGAAATGAATCCTGAAGAAACTCCCTACCTTATTGATGATGAACCCGACTTCCACAGATTCAATTTATGGCTACGATTAAGTCAACAAAAATGTGAGATTTGACACCCCACAAGATCGCTACAAAAAGGAGAACACGAGATGAGGGAGTAGGAGGAGATGGTGATTCAGTTTTAGAGATAAAATGAAACAACCGAATGATGAGGGTCAACATTCGGTCATAGAGAAAAGAAGATGAGAGGAGAGAATGAATCTACTTACCTGATTCAACCAAGGATGATACGGGCACGCTCCATCATGAGCCGAGTTCGAGCCGAGACTCGATGGTGTTACCTCGAGGATCGATTACGAGAGCTCGTGCGAGGCAATTCAAGGAGGCAATTGGATCTTTAGTACAGCAAGCTTGGGACGACACTAAAGTTAGCTCAAATGCAACTTCCAGCTCATGTCGCATACTCTTACAAGCTCACGCCCAAGGACCCGAGCTCAACTTTAGCTCCGTGACATTTTCCAAGCTCCAATACAACAACCAACCAGCTCACGAGTTTTTCTTAGCTCAGCCCTATCTCATGCGTGCATGATGAGCTCAAATATGGCCATTCGGCCTTAGCTCATTATTTAGCTAAATAAATTAAATAAAATTTGGACAAATTAATTATTTGTTTTGTTTTTGTTAATTGTTGCACTTAAATAAGCATAAATATGTCTTAGATATTGCATATTTAATAGGTAATATTAATGTGTCTAGCTTAAAGACAAATTAATGAGCTGCTGCCCATTTAATTTGTCTAGCCGAATCTAGCTAATTAATTTATCCTAAGCTACAGCCGAATTTTAATATGTCTTAATGAGCTTCCATTTAATTTAATTCCAACTCAAAACATGAATTAAATGTGTTCTAAGCTGCTGGAAATTAAGTAGCTAAGCTAGCTTTAATGAATTGATTAATTTCTTTGTGTAGGTGCATGTAGGGACTGGCAGAAGAGAGTGCATGAGCAAATGAAAATTAAATGTCTTCAAAGTGATGTTTCGGTCATTGCAAGGGCCTTCTTAGCTGCTGATTTAGCTCCCCAAAGTGACCATTTAGCTCACCCAAGCTCACCCAAAGATGCCGTTCACACCAGCAGCATATGGCGTTCACATTAGGGGCTGTTTACCTCCTCCGTTTCACACTTGTGGCTGTTGGAATCAGGTGCATTCATCAGCTGAATAGTTAGCTATTCAAAGCTGAAATTAATGAAGTTAATCAAGGCATTCAAGCCCCCTTGGCCGAACTTTGAAGTGCCATTCAGCTCCTTACTTCTCCTTGAAGATTCGGCTGCACCTAGACCATCTAGAAGCTGTCCATACACCTTCCATTCAGCCGAATATGGACATGGAATACAAGGGGATTTGTTCTAGATTTTTCAAGGACATTCTAGTTTAATTTAACTTAACTACTAAGGCATGATTAGATGACCATTCGGCTAGCACATTAGCCTATAAATAGATGGGCATTTTCATTGTAAAAGGACTTTTGATGAATTTTATACCGTTATTCTGTCAAATTTGTGAGAGCACTACTCCACTTTTGTTTTAAGATTTGTTGGCTTATCTAGCGAGCTAGTGGCGTCAACCCTTCCTTTTTCTTATCCTGATACCGAGGTTCCTATCATACTTCGATAGTGGGTCGAGGTTCTTTTTTAAAACCAAAAAAAAACCAAACCTTAAGAAACTTATAAGTAAACCGGGTCGATACCTATTTCGGTATTGGTTCTTACTTGTTTTCTTAAGCCTTAATCCGAGTCCAACATCTTACGAACTATTTTTCTGAACCCATTTTTGTAACCTCTCTAAACTCAAACACCTTCTTTTCCTCTCCATTTCACCTACACCCTTTCTGAACTTTTACTCGACTTATTATCCCGACCTATCTCGACATCAACTATCCCATACCAAATCTGAGTCCTCCCTAAACCGAGACATCTTTCGAGTACCTTTCTTAAACCCAAGCTAATCTCGCACTTCTTATACTTTATTTATTCGAAACTCCATACCCTCCTTCTCTAAGATTAAACTTCTCTATTTCTCGACTCTTATTCTTCCTCTTTCTTTGATTTCTGTATTTCTCGATTACGATTGGGCAACTAAGCATACATCTTGATTTCATCTCGAGACTGGGACTGTATCATCTGGTATCAGAGCTAGTTAAAACCAAGAATTACGAAGCTCCGACGACTATTCTGAATCTGCTAATCGAATATCCGAAGTAAGTTCAAAAAAAATTCAAATTAAAAAAAATTGTTAAAAAAAAGAGGTGTCCGATTTAATTCGATAGTTCTTTCTTCTTCTAAAAAGTTCTTCTTCTCTCTCTCGACCCACTCTGTTCACCCTGTTCCAACCCGCCCGATTTTTTTTTCTTTTAGCCTACCTAATACCCAAATACGTTACAACCCTTGATACCCATTTGTGACCAACCCCTAAGCCCTAATAGGCCTTGGCGAATCCGATCAACGAAATCACGAGAAGTGTAAGAGGTAAAAGGCACGAGAGTGTGAGACTATTTGAGGGGAGGTAAAAGCCGAACTGAGAGTGTTAAACACGAGCGGGAGTGTCGTTAACTTCTTTCTTTTTGAGTGAACTGTGAGGTTTTGTTTGTGAGGGTTTAATTTCTACTACAATGTCTCAAGATGCCGGGCGAAACGTGGAGGAACAACAAGGAAGACAACCGATCCGGAATGTTCCCAACTTACAGATGCAAGCCTTATTACGAGAAATGGAAAGATTACTCAAACGGAGGCTCAACCCTCTTGAAGATAGCCTTTAGCAGGAGGAAGCCCAAAGACCACGAGAGGTGACCCCCAAAGTGGCCAGGCAAAGGCGTGGACGACCTAATCAACGACGTGAGCAACAACGAGAAATTGACAAAGAAGTTAATGAATTTAGTGAGGGTGAAAGTGATCATGAATCCAACATCAGTGTTGGAAGGAGAGAACCCTGAAACCGCAGCCAAAGAGATCGAAGGCGGGAAGATGATGATCTTAAAAATATTAAGTTGACCATCCCTTCCTTCCAAGGTAAGTCAGATCCCGAAGCCTATCTGGAATGGGAAAAAAAGATCGAACTTGTGTTCGATTGCCACAATTACTCTGAAAATAAGAAAGTCAAGTTAGCCGCTATAGAGTTTTCTGACTATGCCATGATCTGGTGGGATCAGTTGACGACGAGTTGAAGGCGCAACGGTGAATGACCAATCACTACATGGGTCGAGATGAAAGCAACCATGAGACGCCAATTTATCCCTTCCTACTATCACAGGGAGTTACATCAGAAACTCCAACACCTCCCACAAGGGACGAGAAGCATCGAAGACTACTATAAAGAAATAAAGGTCGCTATGATTTGAGTCGACATTCAAGAAGAATGGGAAGCTACCATGGCTCGATTCTTAGCCGGACTCAACCGAGAGATAGCCAATGTTGTAGAACTACAACATTATGTTGAGATGGAGGAAATGGTCCACATGGCCATCAAAGTAGAAAAACAATTGAAGCAAAAAGGAGCATCCCGCAGTTATTCCAATCCAAAACCTTCGAAGTGGGGCCAAAACACAAGCAAGGGGTTTCCCCTAAACAAACCAAAAGATTCCACTTTCACCCCGAAGACGAACAAGCCTTTGGCCGAAACGAGCAAAGGCAAGGCTCCTAAAAGTTCTAACGCTAGATTGAGGGACATCAAGTGCTTCAAGTGCCTTGGTCGAGGACACATCGCAAGCTAATGCCCGAATAGACGAACCATGGTGATGCGGGCTGACGGTGAGATTGAAACAGAAGGCGAGGAAGAGTGTGAGTCTGAATCCCACTCTGAAGCTGATGAGGACATAGATTAACCTTTTGAAGGTGAATTGCTCGTCCTGAAGCGAAGCCTCAGTCTTCAAAGCATGGGAAACGAGGAGCAACGCGAAAATATCTTTCATTCAAGATGCCAGGTGCAAGGCAAAGTCTGTAGCCTTATCATTGACGGAGGGAGTTGCACGAACGTGGCAAGTACCCTCATGGTGGAAAAGTTAGGTTTGACAACGATGAAGCATCTGACTCTGTATAAGCTTCAGAGGCTTAACGACGGTGGAGAACTCAGAGTTACTAAGCAAGTCTTAGTATCCTTCAGCATCGAAAAATACTCCGATGAAGTGCTATGCGACGTAGTGCCAATGCACACGGGACACTTACTCTTGGGACGTCCATGGCAATATGACCGCCGAGTGGTGCATGATGGCTACACTAATCGGTATTCTTTCAAGCATCTCGGAAGGAATGTGACACTTGCCCCCTTAACTCCTAAACAAGTCTTTGATGATCAACAAAAGCTTCAAATTTCCATTGATCAATCAAAAGAAAAAGAAAAGAATACAAAAGAGAAAGTTAAGAAAAATGAACGAGAGAAAAATACGAGTGCAAAAACAAACGAGAAAAAACAAAAGAAAGAAAAAGATGAAAATGAAAAAGAAAGCGGAAAAATGAATGTGCTAGCAAAAGCGAGTGATATACGAAAAGCTTTGAGTTTAAGGCATCCTATGTATTTGCTTCTGTACAACGAAGCATTTTTGAACAATAATGATTTACTCGATACTCTTCCGTCTTCTGTGCTATCTTTGATTCAGGAATTCGAAGACATCTTCCCGGAGGAGATCCCAAGTTGTTTTCTACCCATTCAAGGCATTGAGCACCAGATCGACTTGGTGCCTGGAGCTGCTCTACCCAATCAACCTGCGTACTGGAGCAATCCCGAGGAAACAAAAGAACTCTAAAAGAAAATCACTAATTTGCTCGAAAAAGGTTACATTCGAGAGAGCCTTAGTCTGTGCACGGTACCGATGTTACTTGTGCCGAAGAAAGATGGCTCGTGGCGCATGTGTGTCGATTATCGTGCCATCAACAAGATAATTGTTAAGTATCGACACCCGATACCCCAGCTCGACGATATGCTTGATGAGTTAAGTGGAGCGAAAATTTTCACGAAGATCGACCTCAAAAGTGGATATCACCAAATACGGATGCGTGAGGCCGACGAGTGGAAAATAGCTTTCAAGACGAAGCTAGGTTTGTACGAATGGATGGTAATGCCATTCGAGCTTGCAAACGCTCCAAGTACTTTTATGCGTTTTATGAATCATGTTTTACGAGCTTTCATTGGAAAATCATGTGTTGTTTATTTTGATGATATATTAGTGTACAGTAAATCTTTGGAGGATCACGTCCAACATCTACGTGCGATCTTAGAAATGTTGCGGAAAGAGGTATTGTACACTAATCTCAAGAAATGCTCTTTTTACACTGATAAGGTTGTTTTCTTAGGATATGTCGTAAGTGCAAATGGTTTGGAAGTAGACCAAGAGAAGGTTCGAGCAATACAAGAATGGCCCCGTCCTACAACGATTAGCCAAGTACGAAGCTTCCATGGGTTGGCTAGTTTCTACGGCCAATTCGTGCCCAATTTCAGCACGATAGCCGCTCCTTTAACGAGCGTGATCAAAAAGAATTCAGCATTCCATTGGTCTAATGAGCAAGAACGGTCTTTTAATGCAATTAAAGATTGTCTCGTTAAAGCCCCCTTGTTATCCCTTCCTGACTTTACTAAAACTTTTGAAATTGAGTGTGATGCATCAGGTGTAGGGATCGGAGCCGTGCTAACTCAGAATGGAAGACCAGTGGCGTACTTCAGCGAGAAATTGAGCAGAGCTGTGCTTAATTACCCCGTGTATGACAAGGAGATGTACGCTCTCATAAGATCACTTGAGACGTGGCAGCACTACTTGAGGCCGAAAGAGTTTGTAATCCATTCGGATCACGAGGCACTCAAGTACATCAAAGGTCAACATAAGCTCAACAAACGGCATGCGAAATGGATTGAGTATTTAGAATCGTTTTCATACGTAATTAAGTATAAGAAAGGTAAGGAAAATGTAGTAGCGGATGCGTTATCACGAAGGTACACTCTAATAACCTTTCTAGATTCTAAATTACTTGGTTTCCATCATATAAAAGATTTGTATGTTGATGATGTTGACTTTGGGAACATATATAATGCTTGCGAGAATGGTGCCTTTGATAAGTTCTACAGGTACGAAGGATTTCTTTTCAAGGAGAACAAACTTCGTATTCCACAAGGTTCTATTCGAGGGCTGCTCGTGTTAGAAGCCCATAGTGGAGGTCTCATGGGTCACTTCAGTCGTGATAAAACGATGTCGACCCTACAAGAGCACTTCTTTTGGCCAGGGATGCGAAAGGATGTTGAACAACTATGCGAGTGATGTATAGCCTGCAAACAAGCAAAGTCGCGAGTTCAACCTCATGGGTTATATACGCCCCTTCCTATTCCAGACACTCCGTGGACCGACGTCTCTATGGACTTTATCCTCAGTTTATCGAGATCCAAAACAGGGAAGGACTCGATCTTTGTATTAGTTGATCCATTTTCTAAAATGTCCCATTTTATTCCTTGTTCTAAGACTGATGATGCTGTGTACATTGCAAATTTGTTTTTCAGGGAAGTTATGCGTCTCCATGGAATTCCGAAGACGATCGTATCCGATCGAGACATAAAATTTTTAAGTCATTTTTGGCGGACTCTGTGGGGGAAGCTAGGGACGAAACTAATGTTCTCGACCACTTGTGATCCTCAGACGGATGGACAAATTGAAGTAGTGAATCGAGTCTTATCGACTCTGCTTCGAGCGTTGGTGCGGAAAAATCTCAAAACATGGGAGGAATGCCTGCCTCACGTCGAGTTTGCCTACAACCGAGCTGTCCACTCCGCGACAAAATTTTCCCCCTTTGAGACTGTCTACGGGTTTAATCCTCTTACTCCTCATGATTTGTTACCATTGCCTTCTGACAAATTTATCCATTCTGATGCTAGGAAAAAGGCCGACTATATCAAAGAGCTGCATCGGAAGGTGCACGAGAATATCAAGGCGAGAACCGAACAATACACTCGGCAAGCCAACAAAGGACGGAAGCAAGTCGTGTTTGAACCCGGAGATTGGGTATGGGTGCATATGAGAAAGGAGCGATTCTCAGCTCGTCGACGAAACAAATTATCACCGAGAGGAGATGGACCTTTCCAAGTCCTCGAGCGAATTAATGAGAATTCAAACAAACTTGATTTGCCCGGTGAGTATAACATCAGTGCTAGTTTTAATGTGGCTGATTTAACTCCATTTGATGCATATCCTGACTTAAGGACAAGTCATTTTCAAGAGGGGGAGGATGATACAGGCACGCTCCATCATGAGCCGAGTTCGAGCCGAGACCCGATGGTGTTACCTCGAGGACCGATTACGAGAGCTCGTGCGAGGCAATTCAAGGAGGCAATTGGATCTTTAGTACAACAAGCTTGGGATGACACTAAAGTTAGCTCAAATGCAACTTCCAGCTCATGTCGCATACTCCTACAAGCTCACGCCCAAGGACCCGAGCTCAACTTTAGCTCCGTGACATTTTCTGAGCTCCAATACAGCAACCAACCAGCTCACGAGTTTTTCTTAGCTCGGCTCTAGCTCATGCATGCATGATGAGCTCAAATATGGCCATTCGGCCTTAGCTCATTATTTAGCTAAATAAATTAAATAAAATTTGGACAAATTAATTATTTGTTTTGTTTTTGTTAATTGCTGCATTTAAATAAGCATAAATATGTCTTAGATATTGCATATTTAATAGGTAATATTAATGTGTCTAGCTTAAAGACAAATTAATGAGCTACTGCCCATTTAATTTGTCTAGCCGAATCTAGCTAATTAATTTATCCTAAGCTACAGCCGAATTTTAATATGTCTTAATGAGCTTCCATTTAATTTAATTCCAGCTCAAAACATGAATTAAATGTGTTCTAAGCTGCTGGAAATTAAGTAGCTAAGCTAGCTTTAATGAATTGATTAATTTCTTTGTGTAGGTGCATGTAGGGACGGCAAAAGAGGTGCATGAGCAGCTGAAAATTAAATGTCTTCAAAGTGATGTTTCGGTCATTGCAAGGGCCTTCTTAGCTGCTGATTTAGCTCCCCAAAGTGACCATTTAGCTCACCCAAGCTCACCCAAAGATGCCGTTCACACCAGCAGCATATGGCGTTCACATTAGGGGCTGTTTAGCTCCTCCGTTTCACACTTGTGGCTGTTGGAATCAGGTGCATTCATCAGCTGAATAGTTAGCTATTCAAAGCTGAAATTAATGAAGTTAATCAAGGCATTCAAGCCCCCTTGGCCGAACTTTGAGGTGCCATTCAGCTCCTTACTTCTCCTTGAAGATTCGGCTGCACCTAGACCATCTAGAAGCTGTCCATACACCTTCCATTCAGCCGAATATGGACATGGAATACATGGGGATTTGTTCTAGATTTTTCAAGGACATTCTAGTTTAATTTAACTTAACTACTAAGGCATGATTAGATGACCATTCGGCTAGCACATTAGCCTATAAATAGATGGACATTTTCATTGTAAAAGGACTTTTGATGAATTTTATACCGTTATTCTGTCAAATTTGTGAGAGCACTACTCTACTTTCATTTTAGGATTCGTTGGCTTATCTAGCGAGCTAGTGGCGTCAACTCTTCCTTTTTCTTATCCTGATACCGAGGTTCCTATCGTACTTCGATAGTCGGTCGAGGTCCGTTTTTAAAACCAAAAAAAAATCAAACCTTAAGAAACTTATAAGTAAACCGGGTCGATACCTATTTCGGTATTGGTTCTTACTTGTTTTCTTAAGCCTTAATCTGAGTCCAACATCTTACAAACTATTTTTCTGAACCCATTTTCGTAACCTCTCTAAACCCGAACACCTTCTTTTCCTCTCCATTTCACCTACACCCTTTCCGAACTTTTACTCGACTTATTATCCCGACCTATCTCGACATCAACTATCCCATACCAAATCTGAGTCTTCCCTAAACCGAGACATCTTCCGAGTACCTTTCTTAAACCCGAGCTAATCTCGCACTTCTTATACTTTATTTATTCGAAACTCCATACCCTCCTTCTCTAAGATTAAACTTCTCTATTTCTCGACTCTTATTCTTCCTCTTTCTTCGATTTCTGTATTTCTCGATTACGATTAGGCAACTAAGCATACATCTCGATTTCATCTCAAGACCGGGACTGTATCAAAGGAAGAAAGTGCCCAACACACAAAAATGGAGAAGAGATAAAGGGTTAAGAAGGTTCGACTATTTGGAGAGATGGAAACAAGGAAGATTCGGCCACCAAATATTGTCGACTAAAGAAAAAGAGAGAAAGATAGAAGAAACGGTGAGAAAAGAGAAGAAAAGATAGAAAAGAAGTGTCGAGAGTTTAGCTAACACCAAAGAAAAGATGAGCCAAAAATGGCTTGAGTGTTTCGGCAAGTAAGGGAAAAGTTTGGAAAAGAAAAGCACAAAATGTTAACAAGAGGAAAAACTCTTCATGCTCAAAACTTGCAAAACTATTTTGAGAATTTCGGCTCTTCACCCCCTACCAAAATCGTATACCCCTAACACCAAAAAGATCTTAGTTGACCAAATTTCTTTCCCCATGCACCTTCCAAAAATTCGGCCAACATTCCACCTTATCTCCCTCCTTTATTTCTCCTTAATTTCCATTACCTCAATCTCCTCTCCATTACCTCAATCTCCTCTCCATCATCTCAATCTCCTCTCCATCACCTCAATTTCCTCACCAATGCTCATTCAAATGAACTTGAATGAGTTTCCAATTCCTCTAAAAAAATAATAACCCAATAGTTGCAATAGGTGGGATTCGAACTCCACCCCCTTTTGCTCCTTCAAGAGACGCCACACCATTCTACTACTAGCTCCATTTGTGCTAGCAAAATACTCACTTATCCCCTTATGCCTTGACGCCACTTACCTTCTCCCTTTTAAGTGCCTAATCACAAAAATTCTACCAAGGCCCAACACAACCCCAAGCCTTCTTAGGGCCCCCAAATATACACAGCTAACACACTTAGCTAGCCTAACGCATGGATTATTGCAAAACACAAAATCCTGAATTTCAGGATGTTACATAATGGGTCTTTGGTCCATCTTTAATTCCATTTTCCACCTTAAACAAATATAGAACCCGGGGTGACACTATCATAGTGTTGAATCGATTCTTTGTTTAAGTTCTTCTATCCATCTCCATCATATATCACTTATCACTTAACCAAAATATCACCTATCTTCTATCCATCTTCCTTCAACATAAAACTGAACCTATCATCTAAACCGTTCCCTATATTTCTCAAACCTCCATTCCTAACTTAATCCATTTCTTAAAACCAATTCACTTAAAAGCTTTCGCAACTCTTCCATATTTTCTCATTATTACCGAAGGCTTGATTTACTCCTCGTAGATAATGCAACTCGCATACAATTTGACTCATCCCAAGACGGATCGTATCATCTGGTATCAGAGCTACCAAACGAGGATTTTCGACGACCATCGAGAAGTCGAAATAGGTTTGTGAAGAAATAATAAAAAAATTCGAACAAATTTTTTTTTTTAAGTTGTAGTTTTTCATTTCTTGTATTAGCATATTGTGTATTGAATTAAAAAAAAAGAATTACGAAAAGTCAAAAAAAAGAAAAAAAGATGAGTTAAAAAAAAAAGAGGTGAAAGTTTTTGCAAGCTTTTGTGTTCTCATTCCTTCTACCCGATCTTCAAAACCCCCTACCATCATTTGGGTCCCTTTTCATCCTTTCCATCCTAACGCCACACATACTTTTGTTTTCTTTGTCTTTAAGCCTCCCCGATACCCAACGTCAAACCTTTGTTAACCACTTTGAAGCTGACCCTCAAGCCATAATAAGTCCTTTCGAAACGAAGTACGAACTTGCGAGAGTGAGAAAGAGTGGTAAAAGGCACGAGCGTTACATCAAAGAAAAAGCCTTATACGAGTAAAACACGAGTGTGAGTGAATTTTCTTTGTGAGTGACTTGTGAGGTTTTTTGTGGTAAGGCATTTTAAATTTTCTATTTATTTTCTTTCATTATCACGTCTTTCCTTTTCAGCAATAAACATGGCTCAAGAAGTGTTCTCCGAATCTGACTATCAATACTTGTTGAACGGAATGCGAAGCATCGTGAACACCAAGTTTGACAAGTTGCACAAGCGGTTGGATCGAATCGAGGAAAGCGACCAACAGGAATGACTTTCTTCAAACCGAAGGTTAGAGTCAAGGTCGTCTCAAAGACACGCTTTCAAAGATCATTCAAGAAGAGAATTCGATCGAGATTATGGTTCATATAGAAGTTCAAGACATTATGAGTCAAGCCGCGAGTTTGAGGCTTTTCAAGGTTACCATCGGGAAGGTATGATTTCTTCTTCAAAAGCTTCAACATATCCCTCTACGGAGAAACCTTTACGAAGAAGTGAACGTGGTTCATATATGTCGAAGTACTCATCCACAAAATATCGTTCTCGAAGTAGTTCAAATCGTGATTCTTATTCGATGAGAGATTCAAGGTGAAGCAAAACGAATAACGAGTTTGAAGCCTTTTACAGTGACGACCAAGAAAGCATGAGTTATACTTCTTATGATTCAAAGAAGTCCCGTCCGAAGAATCTTTCACGAGGAATTGATCAAGATATCTATGAGAACATCGCTTCGATCTTAGAAACAAATCCTAGTATTTTCGATTCTTTTGAACCATCCACTTGTAATCAAATCGAAAAAGAGTTCGAGAGAAAATAAAATAAAAATGAGAGTGAAGAAAAAGAGATTAAAAGAGAGGAAAAAGAAATCGTGAGAGAAAAAGAGAATGAAGAAAAGAAATTTGAAAAGAAAATTGAGAATGAGAAAAAAATTGAAAATGAGATTGAAAAAGAAAGTGAAAATGATGTTGAAAAAGAAACGAGAGAACAAGATGAGCGCGAAGAAGGGAGTGTTGAATTAACTAACCCATCAGAACTTTGTTCTTCTTCTGTTTCTTCTTTTCAGGAATCTGAGAAGCCGAGCAATGAAAATCTTCAACTTCAATACCTTCCCGACGAGTGACAATTTTGTTTGATTGACAAAGGTAAAGTTGAAAGTGAGATAGAACCGCCCACGCCGGAAGGCAAGAAAGGTAAAGAAAGTACGTGTTTTAAAACTAGTCCGTCTCCATAATTTTTGCGATTGTGTGGATAATGTTGTTGATTGCCATCCTTCGATCATTTTTGATGTTTTAAGTGATGGTAAAATGAATTTGTCTACTAATAATTAATGCAATGCAAAGTATGATGGTGGAGAGACGCATAGCCGACAAATGCAAGACTCGAGTAAGTATGGCGATGATTTTTCTCTTAATCCCAACCTGTTTGATTGTGGTTATTACGAGATTAGTTCATTGTCCAATACAGAAAATTTGAGTTTCTATAAATCTATTTTGAAGCACATCAAGAGCTTTGATCGCTCGATCTTGAGTATGCATTATTCATATTAGTTTAATATGTTTGAATCATCGAAACCATTGATTCATTTTGACTCAAATAATCAAAATCAAGTTTTTAAATCGGGAATACGTTCTGATTTGTTCTGTGAAAAACTCAAGTATCATCTGGTATGTTTGAAGAATTTCTCTTGTTTCGATACTTGGTTTTTGAGTAAGGTGGCGAGATTTGTTCATTTTGTTTTCAATTTGTATTCGCTCTGTAAACAAATTCTATGGTTGTACTTGAAATTTACGTTTCATTCAAAAAGGATTGAATCGAACGCGAAGTATCGACTACACTACATGCCCGAAGAAAGAAGGTTTGTAATGCTTGAACAAGGTAAGAATGATCCTTGTCCTTCTGTGCACAAAGGTAAGTCTTCTAAAATTGTTGATGCATTTTTGCTCTCTTCGGATGGTGAAAAGCTTTACGTTGCTGACTTCATTTTTGCAAAACATTTAGATCATGATGAGCTTAATCGTTCTATTTTGCCTATTTCTGATCTATCTGTCTTAATGACTGATGAAAGGATTCTTGAGTTTGACAATTTTGATCATTTTCATGTGAAAGAGTCCATATTGCATCACATGTGTGACCCATTTGAAGTTTTTGAGATGAATTCGTTCTCCTTGAATGTTGATAAAACATATGTTGCTAATTTTCATCATTTAGATCATGAAGTGTTTGAATGTTTCATTCTGATGAATGATGATCTATTCAGTTTGTTCATTGACAAAGAGAATTTTGTATTTGATAATCTTTGTTTATGTGCAAGTGATTTCATACATCATTCAATGCAAGGATTGAATGTTTAATTTCGAGTGCCATATGCGTTTTCTTCATTACTTGCTTGTGACTACTATATCTATCACTTGATGTGTTATTCGCATGTTGGTTTTGACTTGTGGAATCCATTTGAATCGTGTGCATGCCATGAAGCTAATTCAACTCAGTTCCAAATGTTTGATAAGGCATTGTTCATTTTGTACGATAGTGTGATTATGCCTGTCTGCATAAGATTCATTTGTTTTTGTCTTGCTTATATTTGGACTACAAGTTTGTTTGAAATCTATTTTGCTAATTCATGGATACCTTTTACAGGTGTTGCGATTATCATCCGTCCTGTTTGATCGAGGAAAACCGAGTCAAAAGAAATTTTATTCGAAAAATCAACAGGTCGATTCGAGGACGAATCGTCTTGAAGAGGGGAGGGATGATACGGGCACGCCCAAGGCCTCCAACATTTTGCGAACTGATGAGCTCGGATCATTGAGTCCAAGTGTCGTGGAGCTTGTGCACAACTTGGTGCACTTCCAAATTGAGCCGGATTAGCTCATTCGAGCTCAATTTGAGCTCACTCGAGCTCACTTCAGCTCATTGAGCTGATTACATAAATTTAATGCTTTAAAATAAATTAAATATTTATTTTATTTATTTTTCTACAGCCCATTAATGTGTCTAAATATTTTATTTAGTGTCAAATTTAATTTGCCTAAGTCTAATTTAATTTGTGTCATCTTATTACAGCCTTTTAAGTGTGTTTTAATTTAAGAATTAAAGTGCAGAATTTTTCTAGTCATTTAGGGGCTGCCGAATTTTCAATGAAGCATAATGGTATCTTTAAGTTGTCCAAAACGTCCCTTGATGTGTCCATAGCATGTGTTTAATGTTATTCATCTGATTTGGTTTGATTTAATGTGGATTCATGGTCATTGTAGGTTCAGCTGAACCTATGGAGTGAATTAAAGAAGATACATGCACCTAAATGCATTGTACCTAGCCGAATGTATCCATGAACCATGGAGGTGCATGGACGGCTGGAAGCATGTATGTTGCTGCCCATTTTTGGCCCCTCAAGACACCTTTTCAGCCAAGAGTCACTAGCCCTTCAAGCTCCCCAAGGTACAGCCGAATGTACCAATGCATTAAAGAAAGGTTCATGCACATTGAATGCATTGTATGTGGTCGAATGCTTCCATGTGCATTGGTAGATGCATGTTTGGTTGGACAAGGCTTAAATGCTGCTCATTATTCATCAAAAGACATCAATTAAAGAGCATAATTAAAGTATGGGACGTACCTGGCTGCTGCATGCATCTTCAAGTGGCCTAAAATGCATTTATCCTTCTAGAATGCTACCCCTTGACATCCCCAAAGTCTTCACATGGGTTTGGATGAATTTTTGGATACATTAATCTTCTAGAAAATGACCAATGGAGTGCCTTTGCTGGCCAAATACAATCAGCTCATTTCCTTCTCCATTAAGGTGCCTTTTGGCGTCCCAAGAGGATGAACAAGGACATGTACACAAGCCTTCATCTTCCAAGTTAATTCACCCATCTAGAAGCTGCCCAGTGGTCTCCCCCATCAGCCGAATTTAGCCATGAAGATCAAGAGATTTTATTCTAGATTTTTCTAATATTTTCTAGTTAAATTCTACTTAGCTATTAAGCTACTTAGTGTCCATTCGGCTAGCCCTATGATAGCCTATAAAGTTGTTAATTCCATTTGTAAAGGATAGACTTTTCATCTTTGAATTTTAATCAAATTATATGAACTTTTGTTCATTGAGTGAGCTTGTCTTCTCTTCACTTTCGTACAAGTTTCATAGACTTATCGAGCCATGCTTGTGGCGTCTATCACTTGTTCTTCCATTAATCTATACCATTTGTTCTTACTTTGATAAGTAACGGGTCTTTGGTCTATCTTCGATTCCATTTTCCACCTTAAACAAATATAGAACCTAGGGTGACACTATCATAGTGTTGAATCGATTCTTTGTTTAAGTTCTTGATACGATCCGTCTCAGGTGAGTCGAGTCGTATATAAATTGCACGATCATCTTCGAGAAACAATGAATATTTAGCTTGGTAAAATTGGTAAGGAATAAAGTATTTTTAGCAAAATAGTTGATAGTTTAAGTATATGGTTTGAAAAAGGTATGATGTGGAAGAAAGAATGGATTTTGGTTCGAAAAGGATAAGAAAGGAAAATAGATTAAACGAAAGTGCAAACAAGAACCAATACCGATTTGGTATCGACCCGTTGCTTATAAGCTCTTTAGTTCGGTTTAGGAATGGTTAAGGTGACCTCGACCCACTATCTAGCAAGATAGGAACCTCAGTATATTTGAACGACACACTACAAGTAGTGATAAGTTTGGTTTTCGACAAAGAAAAACGAATGACACAACTAGAATACTAGGTAGCCAACGATTCTTTGAATGAAAATAGAGAAAAGTTTGCCTCACAAATGGAGCAGTATATCATTAACAAATTATCAAAAGTTGTCCATCAATAGGTTGGTTACATGTATTTATAGTGTCAAATGAAACTAGTTGAATGGTCACTTTTAATGAGGCTAATAATGAATTCATATGAAAAGTCTCAACTTTTGGAATTCTAGCCATATAACACCCATCTTCAATATGATTAATTCTTCAATTAAATTGCTTGTCAATGTCCTTTGAGTTCTTCCATGATCAACTGAAAAGTCACCAACCAAATGAAAAGTCTCAACTTTTGGAATTCTAGCCATGTAACTCCCATCTTCAATGTGATTAATTCTTCAATTAAATTGCTTGTCAAGGTCCTTTGAGTTCTCCATGATCAACCGAAAAGTCACCAGCCAAATGATGGAGAAATGATTGCTTGTAGTAAATACCATGAAGCAAACGTTATGGAAGTTGAAGACAAAGAGGTCATAGAATTTAAAGAACCATAATGCTCTTCTTTATTTTATAGTAATAAAGGATGTAAGATGAAAAGTCACCTGCAATTATCACATGTAACCGAAAAATTAATGCAATTATTAAACTTAAAATAAATTAACAACTAACTTAATTAAATAAACTAACACTTAAACATCATTTATTCCAGCAACTAGCTTAATTAAATAAACTAACACTTAAACATCATTTATTCCAGCAACTAGCTTAATTAAATAAACTAACACTTAAACATCATTTATTCCAACAACTAGCTTAATTAAATAAAGCATCACTAAAGGAACTTAACTCATGCATCAATAAATTAACCTAGTAACTAGATTAATTAAAGAAACAACTATTAAATTAAATTCATTAAAAGAACTCAATTAATTAAACTAAGTTGAGTTGAATTAATGACCAGCAACCATTTATTGAACTAAGATGCTTAAATGCAAGTATTTAAAATGCAAACTAAATGCAAAGCTAAAAATTAAATATGCAAACTAAATGCAAAGCTGGAAATTAAATAAAGAGTTCAATTTAGTTGGATCAGTTCAAAGAGCTGGAATTGAGCCAAAATCGGTTTGCAATAAATTGTAAGGAAACTTTATTGAACTGGTCCCAACTCGTTCTATTTCTCCTACTAAAGCCTCGCCCCACAATTGGTTAACTAAGGCCGAAATGGCCTCTTTGAATTGCTTAGCTCGAGCTCGCATAATTGGCCCTTGAGGCAGCACCATTGAATCTTTGCTCGAGTTAGGTGCACTTTAGGGCGCGATCGTATCAGTTCTTCTATCCATCTCCATCATATATCACTTATCACTTAACCAAAATATCACCTATCTTCTATTCATCTTCCTTCAACATAAAACTGAACCTATCATCTAAACCGTTCCCTTCATTTCTCAAACCTCCATTCCTAACTTAATCCATTTCTTAAAACCAATTCACTTAAAAGCTTTCGCAACTCTTCCATATTTTCTCATTATTACCGAAGGCTTGATTTACTCCTCGTAGACGATTGGGCAACTCGCATACAATTCTACTCATCTCGAGGCGGATCGTATCAGGTTTAAAGACATGCGTTTGTTTATTTAAGTCAAGGTGGGAGAACGGTTTCGAAAAATCAAACATGTTAGACCAATAAGAATTGTGAATATTTAAAATCAAATAATCAAAATTCTTAACGTGCTGATACGATCCGCCTCGGGGTGAGTTGAGTCGTATGTGAAGTTGCCCGATCGTCTACGAGAAGGTTTCGTTCTACAAGTTTGGAGATGGTACTTTTGGGTAAAATGGTGTGGAAGCTATTGAAAAGGGGTTTCAAAGATAGGTCGAAGGATATGAATTTTATATAGGTTCGATTAAAGTATGAAGATGGAGATTGGTATGGAAGGGAATTAACAATAATAGATGATAAGTAAAAGGAGGATTCGGCTATAATGAAGGGAAAGGAAGGAAAGAAAGAAAGTTTGGTAGATGATGGATATGGAATAAAACAACTCAAAAACAAGTAAGAACCAATACTAAAAAGTATTGACCCGAATACTTATAGGCTTTCAAGGTGGAAGATGGGAGTAGTGAAACCTCGACCTACTACTTAGAAAAGTAGGAACCTTGGTATGAAGGTGAACGCCACACTATATAATAGTGATAAGTTTGGATAGAAGAAAACGGGTTGACGCCACTAGAGACTAGATAAGCCAACGAGTCTTCAATGAAATATGATAGAAAACAATCTCACAAATTTCATATAAGTTCAATAATGTTTTCAAACTAAGAAAAAAGATCAAAAGCTGCTTTACAAAGGCTGATTTCACCTATTTATAGTGCTAAATTAGGCTAGCTGAATGGTCACAAACATTCAACTTAATGTGCCAATTAAAAGCTGAAATTTAACTCAAGTCTTTTCACATTCTTAAGCCAAATAACTCCATCCTTGAATTGTCTTTAATTCAGCTGAATGAATGACTTTAAGTGCTTGAAAAATGACTCTTGAGTTAGCCCTTGGTCAGCCGAATGGACACCATCTACTTAATCAGCTTCTTAATGATATTTGAATGCTTGAAATAACCCTTGAAATGGCAAAAATGGCTGGTAGTGGAAACGTTGCTGCCAAAATTAATTTGGATGATTAAATGCTCCTTAAACCTCCTTTAAATGATGTATAAAACATCCCTTGTAATAGCCACTTCATTTGTAACCAAAAATGACTTAAAAAGTCACTTTATTTAATGTGTAACAGCCCTTGTAATGTAATGGTTATGACTTAAAAAGACTCCTGCAATAAATACATTAAAATGAGCTTATTAAACACATGTAATCACTTATTAAACATAACACACATTAATACTTAACTTAGGTAAATGAACTATGCATCAATTACTCCAGCAACTAGTAAATTAAAGATACATCATTAAATAAAACTTAACTCATGCATCAATAAATAATCCTAGGAACTAGATTAATTAATGAAGCAACAATAAAATTAAATTCATTAAAAGAACTCAATTAATTAAACTAAGTTGAGTTGAATTAATGACCAGCAACTCATTTATTAACTAAGATGCTTAAATGCAATTATTTAAAATGTAAACTAAATGAACAAATGAGTTACTTAATGCATGACTTAATTAAATGCAGAACCTATAATGCATGTCATAATTAAAATATGTAGATCAATAATGCATGACATTAACTAAAGATACATTTAATTAAACAAGACATAATTAAAGACTAAAGTATTGAGTTGATTCAAGCTCAAATGAGCTGAATTTGAACTGGACGAAGCTCGTGGAACTGGAAACGAGCTGGGATCAGCTTGCCAGCAATGCAATGCTCGACTCAAAATACTTGTCCAAAAAAGTTCGCGGGGCGTGCTCGCATCATTCCCCCCCTCTTTTAGACGACTTATCCTCAAGTCAGGTTGTTCCTCTATTAGAAAATATTTCCTCTCGTTCAGCTTTCCTCGATCGAACGGAATAGAAGATATCACATAATCCTAGAAATGATTTATCAATGGACAAGAAAGCACATCACCATCATAGATAAGTAACAGTGGGTTAAGACAACAAAAACCTAAAGATAAACCAAATGCTAAGCAAAAAACTGATTTTATTTTGCCAAAATGACTTATCAATTTTGAAAATGACAAGTGCAAAGTATTCAAATCCAAATAGCTCTTATAGAATGTAGTCCAAAGATCATATGGTAATAATCTCAATTGGGCAAAGCAAACATACTTCAATTTATTGAAAAGTTTCATTATTCCATCAATGCAAACATGTGGATTCAATTGGATAAAATGATACTTAGTCATGAAAATTTGCAAAAAGTTAAGCATACTAATCCACATCCAAAACTTTTCAATATGTTTATTCAAAAATAGAAATTCGTGTGATTATACACACAAAGTGTACCATGGCCAACATCTTTCAATCATTTGCTTATTATCATGATTTGTGATAACATTATGTCCATTGTCACAATCCAACACAAACAAATCAATACTAGGCCAAAAACTACCATCAAACACATCATGATTCAAAGAATTTCCAAACATTCAATCAACAAAATTTTCATCTTCATTTGAACGAAGCAAAGGTATTTGAAAATTTTCAGAGACTTTACCTTGATGATCTTGAAGAGAAGAAAATTTATGATTGGTTTTACCTTTGTCAATCAAGATAAATCTTCTCTCCTCAGAAATGTAATGTAATACAAACCTTTTATCTCGAACAATTTGGATGGGTGATGAGACACCATGACATCTCATGCTCCTCAAGTGTGGAATTCACAAAAACGAGATTGGTTAGTATTAATGAATTGATGGACTTAAAAGGGAAAGATAGATCATATTGGAAATTCGATTCAAGTCCATATGTTAGGCTTACCTTTTCAAAATGAAACAAATATTTCATATGTGGCCAAACAATATGATTAAGGAACAAAACAAAACCAAAGTTATTAAGTTTCATTGCCTTAATTAAAGTACGAATATCAAACAAACTTAAATAAGATGCACAACAAACAAGTTGCTTGAAGATTCTATAAAACAAATCAAAGTAACAAATACCAGGTTTGAACACACGAACTTGATCATCCGTTCTAACATGCAACATATTTTGAATAATTTCCAATGTCCACAACATGTTAGAAAATGATGTAATCGACTCACTACAGGACTTAAATTCCACTCGATCAAGCAAGCATGCAGAGTTGACAAAACCAAGCAGATCAAGATATGGGAATCTCATATAAAAATTCAAAGTTTTATCTTGATGTCCAAAATCAAACGGTTTGAACATTGCATGCGAAAGCCTTTTATCATGTATGTCAAACAAAGACATGGTGAACATATAACTATTCAAAGATTCAAATATATCACGAACCAAATGAACAGGCATGTTTAAACAGACATATTTAACACATGAGTCCAAAGATTTTATATAACCAAAATTTGTATGTGCAAAGTTTTTATCAAACACATTTAAAATTCGATTAGGGTGAGCCATTCCAATGGAAGGATCAAACGTGTCACAAGACAGAATTTTCACGGTACTTTTCGAAGCAGGGTCATCAAGAGATGAATAAGGACTAATCAAATCAAATGATGGTGGCATATCAGAAATTGACCGATCAAAATCTTTATGAGCAATTTTTAAATCAGACAACTTTGATTCGATAAACATGGAATTCTTACCTTTCTTACCTTCAATCACAAGTGGGTGGTCGTCATTTGCGTACTTACCTTTCTCGAATAATCAAAAACATCTCTCGTTCGAAAGGTAGTGAAGCTGGAATTGGTCGTACAAGACTTTAGGAACCTGAAAAGTTACATCACAAGAAGATCGAACAGGTGGGTTAGTGGAAACAATCCTTGCTTGCTCACTTTCTTTTTCACTTGATTCTTTCTTCTCGAGATCTCTCGTTTCTTTTTCCTCAATCTCTTTTTCCACTCGTTGTTCTTGTTCAACTTCTTTTTCTCTCTCAAAATCTTTTTCATTCTCTTTTTCAATTTCTTTTTCAATCTCATTTTCACTCTCTTTTTGTTCTTTTTCTTTTTCATCAGCTTTTTCAATGACTTTCTCAAGCTCTTTCAAGAATTTCTCATTTTCTCTCTTACTCGCCTCTTGCCTCTCTTTTATTTCTTTTTCTTTTTCTTCTTTTGCTTTTCTCGTTTTCTTTTTACAAGAAGATACAAAAGAATCATGAAAACAATGATTTTGTTCAAAAGAAAGAAAATTATTTGCATAAGAATCTTGATCAATGCTTCGTGAAAAATACTCTGAGTAGGATTTCTTTGAAGATCGGAAAGAGGTATGCTTATCTCTTCGGATGTCATCTTGGACGGGTTCAAAATTGAGGTCAGACTCTCGTCGTCTTGAATTCCTTGACGAAAAGAAATCTCGATTGAAATCCCTTCGTTTTGAAGTCGATGACGAATAGAAATCACAATGGAAATCTTTTCTCGAATGATCATTGAATGTATGTCTTCGTGATATTCTTGATTCCACTTTCTGACTTGAAGACATTCGTTCCCGTTGGTCTCTTTTCTTCACATGGTCTAATCTCTCGTACAATGTATCAAATTTAGAATTCACCATTTTTCGCATTTCATGCACCAAATATTAGAACTCTGATTCAATAAATTCTTCGCGAGACATCTTTGATTGCTGAAAAGAAATTTGTTAAGTAAAACAAAAATTAAATTCCTCACAACAAAATCCTCACAATTTCACTCGGAAAGAAAAATTAATAGTTTGCACTCTCGCTCGTGTTTACACTCGTTTGGCTTTTACCTCCACTCAAATAGTCTCACACGCTCGTGCCTTTTACCACTCAAACTTTCTCTCGCAATTTCGTATTCAGACTCGCCAAGGCCTTATCGTAGGCTTAGGGGTCGGTTTTCAAATGAGTAACAAGGGATAAGTGTCGGGTGTATAGGGTAGGCTAAAAATAAATGCAGTCGGGGTATGTGTGGCATTGGGGTTGAACGAATGGTACCAAATGTTGGTAAAAGGGTGATGTTGATGATCGGGGTAGAAAGATGAAAAATAATGGTTTCTGAAACTCAGAAATTGAGGAGAAGAATGAAGAAATTCAAAAGATCTCAAAAGTTCACTTCTTTTTTTTTCGTATATTTTTTTTCTTTTTTTTCTTTTCAAGTGCACAAAACTAAGTACAATAGAACACTTTGAAAGTAATTTTTTTTTCAAATTTTTTTTCAAATTTTTTCAAATTACTACTACTTCAGATTTACGATGATCGTCGGAGCTCCTCGTTTTCTAGCTCTGATACCAAATGATACGATCCGCCTCGAGGTGAGTTGAGTCATATGTGAAGTTGCTCGATCATCTACGAGAAGGTTTCATTCGACAAGTTTGAAGATGGTACTTTGGGTAAAATGGTGCGAAAGCTATTGAAAAGGGGTTTCAAAGATAGGTCGAAGGATATGAATTTTTATATAGGTTCGGTTAAAGTATGAAGATGGAGATTGGTATTGAAGGGAATTAAAAATAATGGATGATAAGTAAAAGGAGGATTCAATTGGATAAAAGGATACTTAGTCATGAAAATTTGCAAAAAGTTAAGCATACTATTCCACATCCAAAACTTTTCAATATGTTTATTCAAAAACAAAAATTCATGTGATTGTACACACAAAGTGTACCATGGCCAACATCTTTCAATCATTTGCTTATTATCATGATTTGTGATAAACATTATGTCCATTGTCACAATCCAACACAAACAAATCAATACTAGGCCAAAAACTACCATCAAACACATCATGATTCAAAGAATTTCCAAACATCCAATCAACAAAATTTTCATCTTCATTTGAACGAAGCAAAGGTATTTGAAAATTTTCAGAGACTTTATCTTGATGATCTTGAAGTGAAGAAAATTTATGATTGGTTTTACCTTTGTCAATCAAGACAAATCTTCTCTCCTCAGAAATGTAATGTAATACAAACCTTTTATCTCGAACAACTTGGATGGGTGATGAGACACCATGACATATCATGTTCCTCGAAGTGTGGAATTCACAAAAACGAGATTGGTTAGTATTAACAGAATTGATGGACTTAAAAGGGAAAGATAGATCATATTCGAAATTCAATTCAAGTCCATATGTTAGCCTTACCTTTTCAAAATGAAACAAATATTTCATATGTGGCCAAACAATATGATTAAGGAACAAAACACAACCAAAGCCATTAAGTTTTATTGCCTTAATTAAAGTACGAATATCAAATAAACTTAAATAAGATGCACAACAAGCAAGTTGCTTGAAGTTTCTATAAAACGAATCAAAGTAACAAATACCAGGTTTGAACACACGAACTTGATCATTCGTTCCAACATGCAACATATTTTGAATAATTTCCAATGTCCACAACATGTTAGAAAATGATGTAATCGACTCACTACAGGACTTAAATTCCACTCGATCAAGCAAGCATGCAGAGTTGACAAAACCAATGAAACATCTTAAAATAGGGCCTATGCATTTTCGGTTTAATTGTTTGAAGTGACATGTTTTAAGTATTATGAATAAATTTTGAATATTTTTGGAAACCCGGAAATGAGTGAAAATAAGTTAGAAATGAACATTTTTGGAAATCTGAAAATGTATGGAAATGTTAAGTTTAAAAATGGAAGGTGAACATTTTTGGAAACTTGGAAATGTAAGGAAATGTCAAGTTTACAGAGCCGATCGAAAATTTTTGGAAACTTAGAAATGACCTAGAAATGACGAGTTTTAAGGTTTAAAAGGGGAAATTAAGGCAAGGTGGCCTTAAAAGAAAAAGTTTGTGAAATTTGACACACAAACAGGCTTGGAAAAGTGGTCCTCAAGATGCCACTTAGGGCCTATGGAAATGGCGCCATATGCAAGAGGAATGAGCCTAAGTTCGAGTCACATGGGAAGCAAATAAAAGAAATTTTATTTTGCTACAAGGAGCAGAGAGGTGGACGGCACATGGCTATAAATTAGGAGCTTTTATTATTTTATAAATAGTGGATAAATAAGGGATTTATTTATCATTATTTTCAAGAGATAATTGTTGGATTAAATTCTTTTAATTTGAATAAAGAGATAAAGAGGAAAATAAGGGAGGAGTGATGGCCAAGTAAGGGACTTTGAGTTTAATAATTTATTTAAGTAAGGATAGTTGCTGAATTATCTTTTATTTTAAGTGATAATTAAAGGATAAAGTTATCGATAGAGGAGTGGTGGCCAAGTAAGGGACTCCTTAGATGATAATTTCGGCTATAAAAGGAAGGAAGGAGGGCTACTCATCAATTTGTGCTTCCTCCTTTCTCTGCCGAATTCTCTTCACCAAATCTTCTTCTTCTTTTATTTTTGCCAAGCCAAAGTACCTTGTGTTCTAGCCGAATCCTCCATCTTTATTCTTCCTTTTCTTTTCTTTCCAATCCATCAAAAGCCGAATCTTGGAAGGGCTTCAAGCATAGGTGCTGTCGATTTCTTCAAAGGTAAGAACAAGTTTGATTCCCATTCTTTTCTTTTAGATTAGTCGAGAGATAATCTAACCCCATACATATTATGGTTGCCGAAACTTTGAAGAGATCTTTCGGGATTTACTAAGTGTCGACTACAAGGAAGGAGAAGTTCTTTTCCCGAAGGTACACCATAGGCCACGTGTTCCCTAGTTATTCGGTGAGTTTCGGGATTTAAAATCCACAAGGTAAGTTTAAGTATACTAATCCTACTAGGATTTGGATTTATGGCCGAATGGCTTTTTATTAAAGTAGTAGGTGATTAATCAAATGTAGGGATTAAGGATCCAAGCATTAGATCAAGCTTTTCGGGATCTCAAGGAAATTTTAAGTGAATCAGGTGTGTACCCCACACTAATTCTTAATATATTTTATGGCTGTGTTTAATTAAAATATGTGATATTAAGAATATGAAAGTGGCTAAGGTACCATGTTATGGTACTAAATACTCAGCACGTTTCCTACTTCTACTAGGAATATGAAAAATGTTATTTGTAACATGAGAATATGATAAGAATGTGAACTCTGGCATATTATGCATATTATTATATGGGGCATATGGTTTTGTTTTGAAAGGGGAAGTGAATGTGGTGACCTAAGACCACGAACACGGTGATCTAAGACCGTGATATCTGAAAAGTGGTGACCTAAGACCACAGTAATCTAAAAGTGGTGACCTAAGACCACGATGTCACGGTGACCTAAGACCGTAGATTTGGAGTGTAGCGGAAGGAGGGTCAACTTAGTAGTCCCACGGTGTGACCGCGGCATGCGGGGGGTGTGTAGCGGATGGACAACTAGGTTTGGGTTTGGGAATGCATCATAACTTGTATTCTATGTTTTGAATGTGTAATATGTGATATGCCTGATTCTATTATGATTTAGTGTCGTGTACACATTGAGTCTGTTTGACTCACCCCGTTGGGGAACATTTTTCAGGTGATGAACAGTGATGGACCGGGACGGTAGAACTTGTGGTGGCCATGCTCAACATGAAGTTTATATTTTTGAGGACTCTTGAATTTATTTTAGTACTTTGAATTATTTTGGGAATTATTTGATGTAATAAGGCCATAAGGCCATAGTTGAATTACTTTACACTTATTTTTATTTATTATGATTATGAATTTTATCTATTAAAATTTAATTAAAATTTCTTTTAAACTAAACCCTAAATATTTTGTCACTTAAGATAAAAGGAATTTTGAACCGGTTTACTTGAGGAACATACCAAATCTGGTCAAAGATCGTGGGCCGGGTTTGGGGTGTTTCAACCAAGCAGATCAAGATATGGGAATCTCATATAAAAATTCAAAGTTTTATCTTGAAGTCCAAAATCAAACGTTTTGAACATTGCATGCGAAAGCCTTTTATCATGTATGTCAAACAAAGACATGGTGAACATATAACTATTCAAAGATTCAAATCTATCACGAACCAAATGAACAGGCATGTTTAAACAGACATATTTAACACATGAGTCCAAAGATTTTATATAACCAAAATTTGTATGTGCAAAGTTTTTATCAAACACATCTAAAATTCGATTAGGGTGAGCCATTCCAATGGAAGGATCAAACGTGTCACAAGACAGAATTTTCACGGCACTTTTTGAAGCAGGGTCATCAAGAGATGAATAAGGACTAATCAAATCAAATGATGGTGGCATATCAGAAATTGACCGATCAAAATCTTTATGAGCAATTTTTAAATCGGACAACTTTGATTCGATAAACATGGAATTCTTACCTTTCTTACCTTCAATCACAAGTGGGTGGTCGTCATTTGCGTACTTACCTTTCTCGAATAATCGAAAACATCTCTCGTTCGAAAGGTAGTGAAGCTGGAATTGGTCGTACAAGACTTTAGGAACCTGAAAAGTTACATCACAAGAAGATCGAACAAGTGGGTTAGTGGAAACAATCCTTGCTTACTCACTTTCTTTTTCACTTGATTCTTTTTTCTCGAGATCTCTTGTTTCTTTTTCCTCAATCTCTTTTTCCACTCGTTGTTCTTGTTCAACTTCTTTTTCTCTCTCAAAATATTTTTCATTCTCTTTTTCAATTTCTTTTTCAATCTCATTTTCACTCTCTTTTTGTTCTTTTTCTTTTTCATCGGCTTTTTCAATGACTTTCTCAAGCTCTTTCAAGAATTTCTCATTTTCTCTCTTACTCGTCTCTTGCCTCTCTTTTATTTCTTTTTCTTTTTCTTCTTTTTGCTTTTCTCATTTTCTTTTTACAAGAAGATACAAAAGAATCATGAAAACAATGATTTTGTTCAAAAGAAGGAAAATTATTTGCATAAGAATCTTGATCAATGCTTCGTGAAAAATACTCTAAGTAGGATTTCTTTAAAGATCGGAAAGAGGTATGCTTATCTCTTCGGATGTCATCTTAGACGGGTTCAAAATCGAGGTTAGACTCTCGTCGTCTTGAATTCCTTGACGAAAAGAAATCTCGATTGAAATCCCTTCGTTTTGAAGTCGATGACGAATAGAAATCACAATGGAAATCTTTTCTCGAATGATCATTGAATGTATGTCTTCGTGATATTCTTGATTCCACTTTCTGACTTGAAGACATTCGTTCCCGTTGGTCTCTTTTCTTCACATGGTCTAATCTCTCGTACAATGTATCAAATTTAGAATTCACCATTTTTCGCATTTCTTACACCAAATATTGGAACTCTGATTTAGTAAATTCTTCGCGAGACATCTTTGATTGCTGAAAAGAAATTTTTTAAGTAAAACAAAAAAATTCCTCACAAAAAAATCCTCACAATTTCACTCGAAAAGAAAAATTAATGGTTTGCACTCTCGCTCGTGTTTACACTCATTTGGCTTTTACCTCCACTCGAATAGTCTCACACGCTCGTGCCTTTTACCACTCAAACTTTCTCTCGCAATTTCGTATTCAGACTAGCCAAGGCCTTATCGTAGGCTTAGGGTCAGTTTTCAAATGAGTAATAAGGGATAAGTGTCGGGTGTATAGGGTAGGCTGAAAACAAATGCAGTCGGGGTATTTGTGGCGTTGGGGTTGATCGGATGGTACCAAATCTTGGTAAAAGGGTGATGTTGATGATCGGGGTAGAAAGATGAAAAATAATGGTTTCTGAAACTCAGAAATTGAGGAGAAGAATGAAGAAATTCAAAAGATCTCAAAAGTTCACTTCTTTTTTTTTCCGTATATTTTTTTCATTTCTTTTTTTCCCTTCAAGTGCACGAAACTAAGTACAATAGAACACTTTGAAAGCAATTTTTTTTTCAAATTTTTTTTAATTTTTTTTTCAAATTTACGTACCTCGTTTTCTAGCTCTAATACCAAATGATACGATCCGCCTCGGGGTGAGTTGAGTCGTATGTGAAGTTGCCCAATCGTCTACGAGAAGGTTTCGTTCGACAAGTTTGGAGATGGTACTTTTGGGTAAAATGGTGTGGAAGCTATTGAAAAGGGGTTTCAAAGATAGGTCGAAGGATATGAATTTTATATAGGTTCGGTTAAAGTATGAAGATGGAGATTGGTATGGAAGGGAATTAACAATAATAGATGATAAGTAAAAGGAGGATTCGGCTATAATGAAGGGAAAGGAAGGAAGGAAAGAAAGTTTGGTAGATGATGGATATGGAATAAAACAACTCAAAAACAAGTAAGAACCAATACTAAAAAGTATTGACCCGAATACTTATAGGCTTTCAAGGTGGAAGATGGGAGTAGTGAAACCTCGACCCACTACTTAGAAAAGTAGGAACCTTGGTTTGAAGGTGAATGCCACACTATATAATAGTGATAAGTTCGGATAGAAGAAAATGGGTTGACGCCACTAGAGACTAGATAAGCCAACGAGTCTTCAACGAAATATGAGAGAAAATAATCTCACAAATTTCATATAAGTTCAATAATGTTTTCAAACTAAGAAAAAAGATCAAAAGCTCCTTTACAAAGGCTGATTTCACCTATTTATAGTGCTAAATTAGGCTAGCTGAATGGTCACAAACATCCAACTTAATGTGCCAATTAAAAGCTGAAATTTAACTCAAGTCTTTTCACATTCTTGAGCCAAATAACTCCATCCTTGAATTGTCTTTAATTCAGCTGAATGAATGACTTTAAGTGCTTGAAAAATGACTCTTGAGTTAGCCCTTGGTCAGTCGAATGGACACCATCTACTTAATCAGCTTCTTAATGATGTTTGAATGCTTGAAATAACCCTTGAAATGGCAAAAACGGCTGGCAGTGGAAAGGTTGCTGCCAAAATTAATTTGGATGATTAAATGCTCCTTAAACCTCGTTTAAATGATGTATAAAACATCCCTTGTAACAGCCACTTCATTTGTAACCAAAAATGACTTAAAAAGTCACTTTATTTAATGTGTAACAGCCCTTGTAATGTAATGGTTATGACTTGAAAAGACTCCTGCAATAAATACATTAAAATGAGCTTATTAAACACATGTAATCACTTATTAAACATAACACACATTAATACTTAACTTAGGTAAATGAACTATGCATCAATTACTCCAAAGAACTAGTTAATTAAAGATACATCATTAAATAAAACTTAACTCATGCATCAATAAATAATCCTAGGAACTAGATTAATTAATGAAGTAACAATAAAATTAAATTCATTAAAAGAACTCAATTAATTAAACTAAGTTGAGTTGAATTAATGACCAGCAACTCATTTATTAACTAAGATGCTTAAATGCAATTATTTAAAATGCAAACTAAATGAACAAATGAGTTACTTAATGCATGACTTAATTAAATGCATAACACATAATGCATGTCATAATTAAAATATGTAGATCAATAATGCATGACATTAACTAAAGATGCATTTAATTAAACAAGACATAATTAAAGACTAAAGTATTGAGTTGATTCAAGCTCAAATGAGCTGAATTTGAACTGGACGAAGCTCGTGGAGCTGGAAACAAGCTGGGATCAGCTTGCCAGCAATGCAATGCTTGACTCGAAATACTTGTCCAAAGAAGTTTGCAGGGCGTGCTCACATCACGTGCTTCAAAACAGATTTACAAAAACTCAAAGATTCCAATTTAGACAATGAACAAATCTTGTAATAACCACAATCAAACAAATTGGGATTAAAAGAAAAGTCATCGTCGTACCTGATCAAATCTTGTATTTGCTGGACACACATTACTCCACCTTCATACTTTGCATCACAAGGATTTTTATTAGTCAAACTTAACTTACCATTATTTAAAACATCATATTGAATCGAGGGATGGAAAATATTGATATTATCCACATGTTCACAAATATTAGAAAAATTTGGTAGAGACGAAGTCGTTTCAAAACACTTTGATCTGGGCACATCCAAGCCAATCAAGGAGGCTGATCCAGAGGTCTTGCCATTAGGACCCATCACACGATCTAAGGCAAAGAAATTCAGGGAAGTTCTTTCTTTCACTTGTGCTAAAGTTTCTAACTCTTTCGAAAGTGAATGCACCTTAGAAGATAAGTTTTATAGTGTGTTGCATGCTGATATGTGACATACTTATGCCATACTACTTATATTGGTGTGTTTAGTATGTATATATTATGCTAAGTATGTTTTGGATTGGGTTGATAGTATTTGTATTGTCTTCAAGTTGTTTGTGTGTTAACGAATAAGTGTGCACTTGTTTACAACTTATTAGACTATGTTATGTTAAGTTTACATAGCTTTGATAAGTGTTAAATTGTTTTGTAACATGTACACGAAAGGACTCCAGCTTAAGAAAGTATATGCAGCTCATCTTCAGCTCAAGTCAGCTCAGAGGCTTGTTTCCCAGCTCACCTCAGCTCAGAGCACTCTACACCAGCTCATGTCGGCTCATTTCACTTCTAGCTAGCTGAATTCAGCTCAGTTTAGCTCCAGTCAGCTCACCTCCAGCTCCACTAGCTCAACTTTAGCTGATGAGTCCAGAAGTAGCTGAATAGTGTCCTACGTGTCGGAGTATACTAGTGTACATATGGCAGCCTAGGTGGCGTCCAAGCATGTGGATGTGCATGTGCCAGCCTTGAACACATGTGGTGCACATGTGTGACAAAAAACCAGCCCATTCTTGTGCATTTGTGTGGCAATTGAAGAGATAAGAACAAGGGAAGTTGTGTGTTTGAATTTCAAACGAAATTAGCACATATTTAAAGTGATAAACATGCCAACTCACTCTTTTTTTTTACTTGGCTACAAATTAATTCCGCCCAAAAGGAGTTATTTCAATTCAAATTTAAATTTTAAACTCCTTTAATGTTAGCCACACAATGTAATTTGGTCACCTCTTCATTCTACTATATATTTGTACTTCAAACATTGTTAAAAGATAGACTTTTATTTTGAAATAAAAATTACTTTGTGAGTTTTCTCTCAAATTTGGTTCTTTGTTTGAACTTCTTTCTTGACATTTCAATTCTGAATTGTTGTGTCAATCTTGTGATACTCCGGGTTCCTAGATCGCTATCTAATGGGTCCAAGTCCATTGACATAGAACAGATTTGATTCGGGTTTGCATAACAGATTGTGCGAGTTCTTTCGAGTTCTTCGTTGGTCAAATTCCCAGCCAGTTTCCAGCGTTATTTCTGCTATTTTTTTTTGAATGTTCAAGGCTGCCATGGATGAATTTTGAAGCATTCATCTTCTACCTTTTTCAAATCTGTCTAGAAATTCCAGCAACATTTTTTTTTCTCTCTTCTTCAAATCTATTCAATTTCGTGTGTTTTTAAGTCTAAAACCAACCTCTTTGTTTTGTTTAATTGCAGGGAAGTGCTTGCTACAATCCTAGATCCGTAAACACTCAAGGAATGTTGTTTTGCCAAGCAACGCCTTATCATATGGTAATCAGAGCCCAGGTTAGATTTTTTTAGCACATTCTGCACTCAAAATCAAGAAAACAAAATAAAAAGTAAAAAAAATTGAAAATTAAAAAAAATACAAAAAAAATCAGATTCGAAACAACAAAACAGAAACAAAAGAAAAAAAAAGTGTGCTAATTTATTGAAATGATAAAAGATGCTCATATTATGCCATGTTATGCCATGAAATGCTTGGAAATCAATCGAAACAACTTATTCTTATCTGTTCGGTGATAGGGTCGTTGTAAGCATTTCTGTTGCAGTAAGTTGTTGATTTTTTTTTCTTCTTATTTTCTTCATTTCGTTTGTTAATTTTCCAGCGTTGTATTTCATTATTTTCAGCCTTTATATCTTTTTTTTCTCTTTTCTTTCAGCCCTATTTTCATTCTAACCCTTGATTCTTTATCCTTATTGTTTCATACAAGTTGACACAGTAAACAGATTCTGAAAGATAAAAATTAGTTCCTTTAAAGAACTGATTATGAGAGATTGAGTGGAAAAGGCAATTGAGCGTGTGAGATCAGAAGGGGAGACAAAAAGAGCCTTTAAAGTATTCTCTCGAGTGAAACACGAGCGCTAAGTGAAATTATTGAGTGTTCTTTCTTTGGGAGCGATCTGTGAGACTATATTGAGTGTGCTATGAGGTCCATTTCTTTATTTTCACTAACCTTTAATAGTGTTTTATTATTATTATTTAAAATGACAGGTTCTAATGTGATACGGGCACGCCCGAGGCACCAACATTTTACAAATTGAACGAGCTCGAACCCGAAGTTCTAAGTGCCGTGGAGTTCATGTGCATCTTTATACACTTCCAAATTGAGCCGGATTAGCTCATTCTAGCTCTATTTGAGCTCACCCGAGCTCGCTTCAGCTCCTAGAGCTGATTGCTTTTAATTTAATATTTTAAATAAATGCATCATTAATTAATTTATTTTCCTACAGCTCAATTAAAGTTCAATTAAATACGGTTCAGCTCGATTCCAGCTCCCCGAGTTCTGTCCAGCTCAATTTAGCTCCTTTTCTGCTTGTTTGAGCTCAACCGAGCTTACTTTCAGCTCGTTCTTTATTTCAATAAATTAAATTAAGTTTGAGTTTTATAATAATTAGTTTGCTACAGCTCATTAACGAAAATCCTAGCTCAAATAAGTTCATTAATTGTTTTCACTTAGTTTGAGCTAGCCGAACTTAATGCTACTAGCTAGTCTTTCATTAATGTGTTTAATTTAGCTTAGCATGATATTTATGGTGTCTAGTTCATGCTCTTATCTTGTTCAGCCGAATATACATTGGGATTTAATGTGTTCATGTTACTTGTAGGTTCAGCCGAATGTATTGAGCACATTTAATGAGATTCAAGCACGGCTAGGTACATGGAATATAAGAGTTCATGCATGAACGAATTTATGCATGGTGGGCTGGCTATTGGTGATCCCTAAGCAGCTTTTGGCCAAGACTTAAGTTATCAAAGTGATCGAATGCATGAAGGAGTCATTAATGCAAGTGCATGCATGGCTTAATACATCGTATGGAAGGATACATGCACAACTAATGTTCAATGGATGGCAATTGAAGGAGTTCATGTATCAAGGACGTTCATGCAAGTGGAGGCTATTTTATGTTCATGTATTTGAACATTCATGGACCGAATTTATGGAAGAACATACCTTTGGACGTTTCTTGCAAGTTCCATGCATATTCAGGTTGTCCATTCAAGTATTCAAGGTACATTTAAGCTTCATTCAGCCAAGGGAGATGTAGGAACACTTAAGGGGCTGCATATTCATGGAATCAAGCTTTCTTCAAGGTTAAGGATGCATGAAAGCATCAAATGAAGCAACATGTTGATTCGGCCATCCATGCATCATCTCCAAACATGCACCAAAATTTTAATGCTTCATTCATGCCCAATCAGCCGAATTTAGCCATGGCATTTTAAGGGATTTTCTTCTAGATTTCTCTAGAATTTTCTAGTTTAAGTTTTTGCTTAGCCATTAAGGTTTTCTAGTGACCATTCGGCTAGCACAAGATAGGCTTATAAATACTTTTCACATTTCATTTGTAAGAAGCTTTTGATCTTTTATAAAAAAATTACATGAACTTTTGTTCACCGAGTGAGATATTCTCCTCTTCGACTTTGTACAAGTTTCGTAGACTTATTGAGCTGTACTTGTGGCGTCTATCACTTGTTCTTCCATTTAATTATACCAATGGTTCCTATCTACCTAGATAACGGGTCGTGGTCCATCATCGATATCCATATTTCCACCTTAAACATTATAGAAACCGGGGTGACACATCTTTGTGTTGAATCGTTTCTTGTTTAAGTCCTATTCTCCATTTCCACCAAACTATCAAAATATCACCTATCCCTTATCCATCTTCCTTTCTAAAAACTGAACCTATCCTTCTCCTTATCCGAATCATTCCCACACTTAAACACCTCCATTCTTAGGCCATCTTCTAAACTAATTCACTTAAGCTTCCGCAAACTCCTTCGTATCTTCCTATTATTCTCCGAAAGGCTTATCACCTCCTCGTAGACGATTGGGCAACTCACATACAATTTGACTCTTCCTGAGGCAGACTGTATCATAATGAGAGTAACCCGAATGGCCAAAATCCAAACTTGCAAATGCAGGCCATAACACGTAAACTTTAGCATCTTTTAAGACAAGAACTCAAACCTTTACAATCGAGGATGGAAAGAATTGACGGTGGTGGTTCCCAATCAGTTCCTAATGAAGGAAATGATGAGAATGAAGTTGATCAGTCTCCGAGGCAGAATCTGAGAAGACATATACAACTTGATGATAATCTGTCTAACATTAAAGTTGCTATTCCATCATTTCAGGGATGAACAGATCCTGACTCTTATCTTGCTTGGGAAAGCAAGGTCGAACATGTTTATGAGTGTTACAATTACTCAAAATAGAAGAAGGTTCATTTGGCTACGATGGAATTCACTGATTACACTTTGATCTGGTGGGATCAATAAATAATTAGTCGGAGACGCACCGGTGAAGGTCCAATGAGAACGTGGAATGAAATGAAACAAATCATGTGTAAAAGATTTGTTCCTTGTCATCACCATCGTGACTTATTCCAGAAGTTGTAAACGTTGAAACAGGGGAGTAGGAGTGTTGAAGACTACTACAAGGAAATGGAAGTGTCCATAATGCGAGCCAACATTGTTGAGGATCGAGAGGCTACTATGGCATGTTTTCTTACAGGTTTGAATTTTGAGATTGCTAATATTGTTGAGTTACAGCATTATGTCGAGTTAGAGGACATGGTGCATATGGAGATAAAAGTTGAACGACAGCAACATAGGAAGTTTTCAAATCGAGGTAATACTCCATTTAAATCATTTTCAAATCCTTTATCTACTCCTAACAATTTCAGGAAGCCTACAACACAAGCACCACTTCAGATTCGAGATAAGGCAGAGTCAAGCAAACCAAAGACTCCTATTACTGAAAATAGGCTTGACAAGCAGGTGGTGACACAAGAACGTTCGAGGGACATTCTGTGTTTCAAGTGCCTTGGATGAGGGCATGTTGCCAGTCAGTGCCCAAATCGGAGGACCATGATGTTGTTGGATAGTGGCGAGATTAAATCTGAGTCCGAAGAAGATGAACAGGAGCCCCCTACAGTGGAAGTTCAAGAAGGTGATGATAATGTGCAGACGTTTGCCACCGGTGAAGCACTTGTTGTCAAGAGGAGTCTGAATACTCAACCGATTCAGGATGAATAGCAACAAGAGAACATCTTTCACACAAGATGTCTCATCAATGACAAGGTATGTGTTGTAATTATCGATGGTGGTAGTTGCACTAATGTTGCTAGTTCTATGATGGTTGATAAGTTGGGTTTGAAGACGACACGACATCCAAATCCTTACAAGTTACAGTGGCTAAATAACAGAGGAGAAATTAGAGTGACTAGGCAGGTTTTTGTGCCATTTGCCATTAGAAAGTACAAAGATGAAGTACTTTGCGATGTCGTTTGGATGGATGCGAGCCATTTACTGTTGGGACGCCCATGGCAGTTTGACAAGAGGGCGATACATGATGGCTTTACAAATAGGTATTCTTTTGTTCATGCAGATAAAAAGATCATCTTAGCACCTTTGACACCGAGCCAAGTGTAAGAAGACCAAGTGAGATTGCGAAAGAATATCGAAGAAGCTCGAGGGAAAAAGAAGATGGATGTATATGCTAGCAGCAAGGAAATAAGGAAATGTCTTTCCTCTCAGCATTCTATGCTTATTTTGTTGTTTAAAGATAATTGTTTATTAGCTGAGATTCCTAGTGATTTGCTTGTTTCTATTTCATCTCTTTTGCAGGAATTTGAGGATGTGTTTCCTGATGAAACACCAAAGGGTTTACCCCATATTCGTGGCATCGAACATCAAATTGACTTTATTCTAGGAGCCACGATTCTGAATAGACTAGCATATCGCAGTAACCCTGAAGAGACAAAGGAACTTTAAAGACAGATTTTTGAGTTGTTGGACAAGGGGTACATTCGAGAGAGTTTGAGTCCGTGTGCTGTACCAGTGTTGTTGGTACCCAAAAAGGATGGAACTTGGAGGATGTGTGTTGATTGTTGAGCAGTGAACCAGATTACAATCAAGTATCGACATCCCATTCCTCGACTTGATGACATGTTGGATGAGTTGTGCGGAGCGACTATCTTCTCCAAAATTGATTTGAAGAGTGGATATCATCAGATTCGCATGAAAGAAGGCGACGAGTGGAAGACAGCCTTCAAGACGAAGCTAGGACTGTATGAATGGTTAGTGATGCCTTTCGGTTTAATTAATGCTCCTAGTACTTTTATGCGTTTGATGAATCATGTTCTGTGATCTTTTATTGGTAAGTTTTGTGTTGTGTACTTTGATGACATTTTGATTTATAGCAAGACTTTGCAGGATCACGTAAAACATTTGCGAGCTATTTTGCAGACTTTGCGAGAAGAGAGATTATTTGGTAACAAGGAGAAATTTGTGTTTTGTACTGATAAGCTTATATTTCTTGGTTATATTGTTAGTTCTCAGGGAGTTGAAGTTGATCCTGAGAAGATTAAGGCGATTCAAGAGTGGCCACGACCGACATCGGTTAGTCAAGTTAGATCATTTCATGGTTTAGCTAGTTTCTACCGTTAGTTTGTTCCCCATTTCAGTTCTATTACCGCCCCCTTAACCGGGATTATAAAGAAGAATTCAGTCTTCTCATGGGGTAAAGAATAAGAGGACGCCTTTTTGAAAATAAAGGAGTGTTTAACAAAAGCACCTGTTTTAGCATTACCTAACTTTGATAAAATGTTTGAAGTTGAATGTGATGCTTCTGGAGTTGGTATAGGTGCTGTTTTGTCACAGGAAAAGAGGCCCGTTGTATATTTCAGTGAGAAGCTTAGTGGAGCGACGTTGAATTATCCTATCTATGATAAGGAGATGTATGCACTGATTCGGGCATTAGAAACTTGGCAGCATTATTTGTTGCCTAAGGAGTTCGTGATTCACACTGATCATGAGGCTTTGCGATATATCACATGTCAGCATAAATTAAACAAACGACATGCTAAATGGGTTGAATTTCTTGAGTCTTTCCCTTATGTCATTCGTTACAAGAGAGGTAAAGACAATGTCGTTGCTGATGCTTTATCACGCAGTATGCACTTTTAAATTATCTTGATTCTCATTTGATTGGATTTGCATATATTCGTGAGCTATATGTCGATGATCCTGATTTTAGAGATAAGTTTAAGGCTTGCGCAAAAAAGTGCGAAGGGAAAATTTTATAGGCATGATGGCTATCTTTTCAAAGAGAACAGGATATGCATTCCACAAGGATCCATGCGTGGTATTTTGATCCATGAAGCACATGAAGGTGGACTGATGGGTCATTTTGGAGTCACCAAAATGTTACAGACATTTAAGGAGCATCTATTTTGGCCTAAAATGCGTAAGGACGTTGAACGGTACTGTGAACATTGTGTGACATGTAAGAAAGCAAAATTGAAGGTTTCACCACATGGTATGTACTTGCCTTTACCTATTCCTGATTCCCCTTGGACTGGTATTTCGATGGATTTTGTTTTGGGATTGCCTAGAACTAGGACCGGTAAAGATAGTATATTTGTTGTGGTTGATAGGTTCTCGAAGATGGCACATTTAATTGCTTGCCATAAAACTAATGATGCTGTAAATGTGGCTAACTTATTCTTTAGGGATATTGTTCGTTTACATGGTATTCCTAGGCCAATTGTTTCTGACAGGGATGTAAAGTTTTTGAGTCACTTCTGGAGGACTCTTTGGAGCAAATTAGGTACAAAACTTATGTTTTCTACTACTTGTCATCCCCAGACTGATGGACAAACTGAGGTTGTTAACAGGGTTTTATCTACTTTACTTCGTTCCATAATTAAAAAGAACATAAAAACTTGGGAAGATTGTTTGCCACATGTTGAATTTGCATATAATCATGCTATACATTCTGCTACTAAGATGTCACCATTTGAGGTTATTTATGGATTTAACCCTATTACCCCTCTAGATATGTTGCCTTTGCCACAAGAACAGGTGATGAACAGGGACGGTAAAGTGAAAGTAGAATATGTGAAGAAGTTGCATCAACAGGTTAAGGAGAACTTAGAACGGAGGACTCAGCAGTACGAAAAGCAAGCAAACAAAGGAAGAAAGCGAGTCACCTTCGATGTTGGTGATTGGGTTTGGGTTCATTTTCGAAAGGAACATTTTCCAGCCCAAAGACGGTCTAAGTTGTTACCGCGAGGAGATGGTCCTTTTCAGGTGTTGGAGAAAGTGAATGACAACGCCTACAAATTGGACTTACCGGGTGAATATAATGTAAGTGCCACATTTAATGTTTCAGACTTAACCCCTTATGACAATTCTGCAGATTTGAGGACAAATTCTTTTCACGAAGGGGGGCTGATGTGGGCACATCCAAGCCAATCAAGGAGGCTGATCCAGAGGTCTTGCCATTAGGACCCATCATACGATCTAAGGCAAAGAAATTCAGGGAAGTTCTTTCTTTCACTTGTGCTAAAGTTTCTGACTCTTTCGAAATTGAATGTGCCTTAGAAGATAAGTTTTATAGTGTGTTGCACGCTGATATGTGACATACTTATGCCCTACTACTTATATTGGTGTGTTTAGTATGTATATATTATGCTAAGTATGTTTTGGATTGGGTTGATAGTATTTGTATTGTCTTCAAGTTGTTTGTGTGTTAACGAATAAGTGTGCACTTGTTTACAACTTATTAGACTATGTTATGTTAAGTTTACATAGCTTTGATAAGTGTTATATTGTTTTGTAACATGTACACGAAAGGACTCCAGCTTAAGAAAGTATATGAAGCTCATCTTCAGCTCAAGTCAGCTCAGAGGCTTGTTTCCCAGCTCACCTCAGCTCAGAGCACTCTACACTAGCTCATGTTAGCTCATTTCACTTCTAGCTAGCTGAATTCAGCTCAGTTTAGCTCCAGTCAGCTCACCTCCAGCTCCACTAGCTCAGCTTTAGTTGATGAGTCCAGAAGTAGCTGAATAGTGTCCTACGTGTCGGGAGTATACCAGTGCACATGTGGCAGCCTAGGTGGTGTCCAAGCATGTGGATGTGCATGTGCCAGCCTTGAACACATGTGGTGCACATATGTGACAAAAAACCAGTCCATTCTTGTGCATTTGTGGGGCAATTGAAGAGATAAGAACAAGGAAAGTTGTGTGTTTGAATTTCAAATGAAATTAGCACATATTTAAAGTGATAAACATGCCAACTCACTCTTTTTTTTTCTTTTTTTTTCTTGGCTACAAATTAATTCCGCCCAAAAGGAGTTATTTCAATTCAAATTTAAATTTTAAACTCCTTTAATGTTAGCCACACAATGTAATTTGGTCACCTCTTCATTCTACTATATATTTGTACTTCAAACATTATTAAAAGATAGACTTTTATTTTGAAATAAAAATTAGTTTGTGAGTTTTCTCTCAAATTTGGTTCTTTGTTTAAACTTCTTTCTTGACATTTCAATTCTGAATTGTTGTGTCAATCTTGTGATACTTCGGGTTCCTAGATTGCTATCTAGTGGGTCCAAGTGATACAGCCATGATCTGGGTCACACCAAGTTCCAACAAAGAGCCATTGGAGTTACCACAAGGACCCATCACCCGAGCACGTGCAAAACGATTCAAGGAGGCTATTTCGGCCTTAGTTGAGCAAAAGTGGAGCAAGTTAATGGCTGGTCAAAATGAGGAGAATCGGGCTAACTTAATAAGCCCAATGCGCATGCTTTTGCAAGTTGAAATAAGCTCATATTTGGCTCATTCAGCTTGTGTTTAGCTTGATTTAATTCATGCATTTTTAAATAAAACTTTTAAATTAGCATTAAATAAAGTTGTTTAGTTTAATTAAATAAGTTGTGTTTAATAAGAGGCTTATTAATTAATCTAGTTACCAGGATGTTTTAATGAAGCCTGAGTTGAAGTTAATTTAATAAGAGGCTTATTAATTAATCTAGTTACTAGGATGTTTTAATGAAGCATAAGTTTAAGTTAATTTAATTCTGCTTCCATAAATTAACTAGTTGCTGCATTAATTGAAGTCCTAACTTTTAGTTCATTTAATAAAGTCAAGTGTTTAATGTGTTTAAGTTAAAGTAGTGTTTAATAAGTGTTTAAATGTGATTAAATTGTTTGTTTAATGTGTTTGAATGTAGGAAACTTTTCAGCTGAAAACCGTTACACTCAAGGGGATGTTACAAAGAGTTAATGTGACTTTTCAAGTGAAAACGGTTACACACATGGGGAAGCATTATTTAACATTAAAGGGTGCTGTTATGATCATTGATGGAAGCATTACATCTCCATTAATTTTGGCAGCAACCTATTCATCTTCCATAACCATTTGAGGCTTAAAAGATCACACAAGAGTTACAACTTCTCATTAAGTTGCTGGTGACCATTCGGCTACTTAGAAAGCATGAAACCAAGCATTCAAACTCATTAAAATCAGCTCATTAGGAGTCATTAAGTTACTGTTATTTGGCTGGAGGAATTCAAGAGTTTTTACCTATTGATTAGATTTTATTTCAGCCATTTAAATGCATAATAAAGTTGAATTCATATGACTTTTCAGCTAACCACATGTAAACACTATATATACCTTGTTATTAGCTTGTAGAGGGGACTTTTCAATGCTTTATGAAATTTTTAGATTGTGAGTTATCCAATCTCTTAATTCTCCAAAGGTTCAAATTGACTTATCTTTCAACTAGTGGCGTCAATCTGAATTTATTCTTGAACTTATCATCCTTTGGGTGTGGCGTTCAAATCAATACCGTAGGTTCCTATCTTGCTAGATAGTGGGTCTCAGTTTTATTTCAATTTAACCTTTCCTTTGAAACCTATAAGATTCGGGTCCTTAATCTTATATTAAGGGTTCTTTCTTGTTTCAACCATCAAACCATTCATCTACCTAATTTTTCTTCAACCCAAGTTGCTGCCATTTACCAAAACATATCCATTTTCCCTTTCTTTTAATTACATCAAATAATACTCCTTCGTAGATGATCGAGAAAATTTAAATACGACTCGACTCAACCCGAGACGGATCGTATCATTTGGTATCAGAGTAAGAAAATGAGGAGCTTTGACGAACATCGTAAATCTGAAGTAGGTATCAAAAAAAATTCAAGTTGAATATCAAAGTTGTAATTGTGTTATTTTCGTGCATTTGAGAAAAAAAAAAGAAAAAGAAAAAAAAAGTCAAAAAAAAAGTGAAGCTTTGTGACTTTGATAATTTTTCTATTCTTCTTCTCAATTTCTGAGATCCTAAAGCCAATATTTTTATCTTCCACCCCGATCCTTCAAGAAGCATTTTTAACCATCATTCTGTACCATCTATTTAATCCCAACGCCACCATCCCTAACATTTTTTTTAGCCTACCTTTACCTAAAACGAATTATCCTTTGCTTTAACCCCTTGAAGCCGACCTACAAGTTGCTAATAAGTCTAAGGCAACCTTCCAGAATTTTGAGAGGTGGATTCGAGTGGTAAAAGGCACGAGTGACTCATTAGAGAAAAAGCCAAAATTGAGTGAAACACGAGTGTGAGTGTTCAATCTTTACTTTTTCTTTCCAAGTGACTAGTGAGGTTTGTGGTAAGGTTTTTAAAAAAAACAAAACTTTCTTATGTCGAGAAGTCTGAACCGGAATATGGAAGAAAGGCCCGAACGACAACCAGTCTGCAATGTACCAGATCTTAATCTTCAAGCCCTATTGCGTGAGGTTGAGCGTCTATTCGACCGCAAGCTCGAACCCATTCAAGAGAGACTAGATCATGTTGAAGAGAGAGCCCAACGAGAGAGAAATCCTCGAGGTCCACAAAGGGAATGAGGCCGCCCAAGTTTCCAAGAAGTCGATCCCATCTCAAGTGAATCCGAAAGCGACCAAGGGTCTAATTTAAGTGATCAGCAGAGGGGACAACAAAACCAAGGCCAAAGGGGACGAGAATAAGTGGACCATCTGAAGAATATTAAGCTCTCCATACCACCCTTCCAAGGCAAGTCTGATCCGGAGGCATATTTGGAGTGGGAAAAGAAAATCGAGTTGGTGTTTGACTGCCACAACTACTCAAAAACCAAGAAAGTCAAGTTGGTAGCAATCGAATTCTCCGATTACGCCATGGTGTGGTGGGATCAACTAACAACCAATCGAAGACGTAATGGAGAAAGGCCAATTTCTACATGGTTAGAGATGAAAGCAGTGATGAGAAAGAGATTTATTCCATCTTTTTACCATCGGGAGTTATACCAAAAGTTGCAAAATCTTACACAAGGCCACCGAAGTGTAGAAGATTATTTCAAAGAAATGGAAATTGCAATAATTAGTGCGAACGTGGAAGAGGATCGAGAGGCAACGATGGCCAGATTCCTAGCCGGGTTAAATCGAGAAATTGCTAATGTGGTGGAGCTTCAACACTATGTCGAGGTGAACGACATGGTCCATGTTGCAATTAAAATAGAAAAACAACTCAAGAAGAAAGGCTCTATACGGACCTATTCCAACCCCGCAAACACTTCCAAGTGGGGACAAGGTACGAGCAAAAGAGATTTTTCTAACCGTTTGAAGAATCAAAATGCTTCTGTTAAGTTTAACAAACCCATCGTTGAATCAAGCAAAGGAAAAGAAGTTGCCAATCCAAATCATGCAAGGGACATCAAGTGCTTTAAGTGCTTGGGACGTGGTCACATAGCTAGTCAATGCCCTAACTGACGTACAATGGTGTTGAGAGCCAATGGTGACATAGAGTTGAAAGATGAGAAAGATGAGGAATCCGACACCTCTGCCAGTGAAGAGGAGGATGAATTTGAATATGCCGTTGAAGGTTAGATTCTAGTGATCAAACGTAGCCTAAGTTTGCAAAGTGTGGAGAACGAACAACAACGTGAGAACATCTTCAATACACGCTGTTTTGTGCAAGGCAAAGCATGTAGTCTTATTGTGGATGGCGGAAGTTGTACCAATGTTGCTAGTACATTAATGGTGGAGAAACTTGGTTTGGCCACAACGAAACATCCTTGTCCATACAAGCTTCAGTGGCTTAACGAAGGAGGGGAGTTAAAGGTGACTAAACAAGTGTTGGTTCCGTTTTCCATTGGAAAATATAAAGATGAAGTTCTTTGCGACGTGGTTCCCATGCATGTCGGGCACTTATTGCTAGGCCGTCCATGGCAATTCGATCGAAAGGTGATACATGACGGCTACACAAATCGATACACCTTCAAGCATTTAGGCAAAAATATCACTTTGGCGCCTTTGACATCGAGACAAGTATATGAAGATCAAGTGAAATTGCGAGACTCAATTGAAAAATTCAAAGAGAGTGAAAAGAAAGAAAAGAGTGAAAAAGTGTGTGAAAATTCGAGTGAAAAGAAACGAGGGAAACAAGAGGTAAAAATGAGAGACAAGAATAAAGATCAAGAGAAAAAAATGAGTGATGAAAAATTGAGTGCAAAAATGAGTGTGTATGGAAAAGAGAGTGACATTCGAAAATCTTTCATGTTGAGGCAGCCCCTACTTGTACTCATGTACAAGGAATCTTATTTGAATATTAATGAGTTAGATGCTGCTTTACCTTCTTCTATTGTTTCTCTCTTGCAGGAATTTGAAGATGTATTTCTCGACGAAATTCCAAGTGGCTTACCACCTATTCGGGGAATAGAACATCAAATCAACTTCATTCCCGGTGCATCCATACCGAACCGACCAGCCTATCTGATGCGATCCTGGTCGCATCATGGTTCGACTCTTTCCGACGCCATCGAGAGTGGCCTAAGCTCGAGGGGCCAAAGTGCAAAATGAAGTTGATTCCAGCTCATTTTCAGCTCAATTAAACTCCTTTTCTATGTGGTTCAGTTCACATGAGCTCATCTCAGCTCATTGAGATTGGTTTAAGTTCACATTCAGTTCATTTAGTTTATGTTTAGCTTGATTTAATTCATGCATTTTTAATTTGCTGAATACAAACTTTTAAATTAAATATTAGCTTTAAATAAAGGTGTTTAGTTTAATTAAATAAGTTGTGTTTAATAAGAGGCTTATTAATTAATCTAGTTACTAGGATGTTTTAATGAAGTATGAGTTTAAGTTAATTTAATTCTGCTTCCATAAATTAACTAGTTCTTTGCATTAATTGAAGTCTTTATTTCTGTTCATTTAATAATGTTTTTCTTAATTAAACTAGTTGCTGGAATAAATGATGCTTAAGTGTTAGTTCATTTATTTAAGTCTAGATGCTGGAATAAATGATGCTTAAGTGTTAGTTCATTTATTTAAGTTAGTTGTTACTTTGTTTTAGGTTTAATCAATGAATAAATGTGTTTAATATGTCGGTTACATGTGTTAATTGCAGGTGATTTTTTAGCTTACAACCATTAAATTTAAAGGCTGTTACGCCTTCAATAAGGTGGCTTTTCAAGTGATTTCGGTTACAAAAAGAGGGGGCTGTTATAAAAAGAGGCTTTAAACATCAATAAAAAGAGTTTAAAGGAGCATTACACTTCCTTTAAATTTCAGTAGCCACCCTTCCACTACTCCAAATGTTTTTGCTACTTTAATGGTCAATTCATACTTTAAAAACTTCATTAAGTTTTTGGAGTCTATTCAGCTAGCCAAAGGAGAAACCAAGAGACATTTTCAAAGCATTCAAGGGCATTGAATCAGCTGATTAAAGCATCTTAAAGAGAGGAGTTAATTGATCCAAGAATTTCAAAGGTTGAGACTCTTTATTTGGTTGGTGACTTTTCAGTTGATCATGGAGAATTCAAAGGATTTTGACAAGCAATTTAATTGAAAAGTTAAACACATTGAAGATGGGAGTTACATGGCTAGAATTCCAAAAGTTGAGACTCTTCATTTGAAATCATTATTAGCCTCATTAAAAGTGACCATTCAACTAGTTTCATTTGATACTATATATACATGTAATCACATATTGTAGGGAGGACTTTTGATCCTTGAATATATTTTATGAACTTTTTCTTCGAGTGAGATTTTCTCCTCTCTATCTTTAAATGCGAGTATCGATTCTGACTTATCAAGCGTTTCTTGTGGCGTCAGTCGTTTCTCATCCATCAATTTATACCATAGGTTCTTATCTTTATAGATAACGGGTCTTGGTCCATCATCGACTTCCATTTTCCATCTTAAACAAATATAGAACCCGGGTGACACTTTCCTAGTGTTGAATCGATTCTTTGTTTAAATTCTTCTATCCATCTCCACCAACTATCTTAATATATATCTTTTTGATTATTTCTATTAAAACCAAGTCCATCCACTATATTCATCTTCCTTGTTTGCTTCCTAACCAAACCTATCTCCATCTTCCATCCAAATCTTAACCTTTCTGATCAGCTTCCGCAATTTTAACCTTATTTCACCTATTTCCAGACAACTTTTCAATTACTCCTCGTAGACGATTGGGCAACTTCACATACGACTCGACTCACCTCGAGACGGATCGTATCATTTGGTACCAGAGCTACAAAATGAGGAGTTTCTGATGACAACGAGAGCCGGAATAGGTTCGTAAAGTAAAAAAAATCAAAAAAAAGAAATTCCAAGTTGTAATTTCGTTTCTATTGTATTTTTTTTATGCATTTGAAGTGTTAAAAAAACGAAAATTCAAAAAAAAATACGAAAAAAAGTAAAAAAAAATGTCAAAAAAAGTGAAGTTCTTGAAGTTTATGCAAGTTTTGGATCCTATCTCTTCTATCCTATTTCCCGATCATCGAAATCATTTTCTACCACCCAATCTTTGAATTTTTCGTTACCATCGTTGGTACTTATCCTTCTACCCCATTTGCTTTCTCTTTTGTTTAGCCTACCCGATACCAAATTTTTCTTTGTTCAGCCTCCCCTATTCCTGACATTAATTCTGCTGTTAACCAATTTTGAAGCCGACCCTCAAGCCGCGATAAGTCTTTTCGAAACAAAGTACGAATTTGTGAGACGAGATAAGAGGTAAAAGGTACGAGAGTATTCACCAAAGAAAAGCCTTAATATGAGTGAAAACACGAGTGAGAGTGATTTTTCTTTGTGAGTGACTTGTGAGCCTTGTGGTGAGGTTTGTAATTTTTTTTCTTCTTTCTATTTCAATCAATTATCTTTTGCATTACTAACATCATGAATCAAGAAGCATTGTTAGATTCCGATTATCAATACTTGTTGAACGGAATACGAAAAGTCATAAATGCCAAGTTTGACAAGTTGCACAAGCGGTTGGATCGAATTGAGGAACGAGACCAACAAGAACGACTTTCTTCAAATTGAAGGTCAGAGTTAAGGTCGTCTCGAAGACACGCTTTCGAAGATTATTCAAGAAGAGAATTCGATCGAGATTATGGTTCATATAGAAGTTCAAGACGGTATGAGTCAAACTGTGAATTTGAGACCTTTCAAGGTGACCATCGCGAAGGTATGATTTCTTCTTCAAAAGCTTCAACATATCTATCTATGGAGAAACCTTTGCAAAGAAGTGAACGTGGTTCATATACGTCGAAGAATTCATCCACGAAAGATTGTTCTCGAAGTGGTTCACATCGTGATTCTTATTCGACGAGGAACTCAAGGCGAAGCCAAGCATATGTCGAGTTTGAAGCCAACTTCGGCGATGAACACGAAAGCATGAGTTATTTGTCATATTATTCAAAGAAGTCATGTAACACCCCAAACCAGGTCTATGCGTTAAGACGAGATTTGGTTTGTCACACCGAACGAACATCCAAAATTCTCTAATGATTTAAGTAAAACAGTAATGCAAAACCTTTAGAAATAAGGTTTAATAAAAACTAAGTACGATGATTATGAATTAAGAAAAATACTTGTTTGAAATCTTATATATATTAGTCAAAACCTTAACGTAGTTTTAGAAGAATTTGAAAGAAATTGAAAAATAATTTAGGTGTCCAAAATTGTTATAAAACACAATATTTTTAAGAAAACTTTATAGATTTAACATAAGCCCATATTAAGAGTCTTAAAATAAAATTAAATCCATCCACACATAAAAATCCATAAAAACATAATTAGAGGCCTTATTACATCATACCCAAAATAGTAATTAAAATAAGTAACTTAAATAAAGTTCATAGTTTATAAAACCCAAGCTCGTAGTATGGCCTCCACCAAGTCATCCCCTACCCAAGTCCACATCAATTTCCATTACCCGAGATGGATAATAAAGCGGGGTGAGTTACAAAGAACTCAAAGTGTGTAACTCACTTACCACCATTATTGGGCCAGACCATCAAGGCATTAATTTGGGCTTGAGCCCAATTACAAATTTTAACAATATAAAATGAAATAAAATATATAAAATGCATGTAAAATGAATTTCCCAACCAAGCCTAATTTCCATCCGCTACACACCCCGTACCAACCAAAGACACCTATGGGGATCAAATCAACCCACCCCGCCAAACACACCAATCGTAGGCATTTAGCCTTTTAAATAATATTGTAGTGCACTACCGAACTAGATTGTGACATAGTCACCGAACTAGAGGCATTAAGCCAAATTTGTGGCGAGCCACCGAACTAGATTCATGGCCACAGTGCTTACTTCTCTTCATCGTATCACATCCCATGCAATTATGTATGAATAACAAACTTTAATCATAAATAATTTATCAAGTAATCCATAATACAAATGAGTTTTTAATTAAACTTTTCATTTGGGTCCATTAAACAAAATAGTATTTAGCCCATTTAGCAATCTAGCGAACTTAGGCCCAAATGTCGAACTAGAAGGTTTTTGGCCCATTTAGCGATCTAGCGATCTTTTGACCCAATTTATCGATCTAGCAGTTTTTCGGCCCAATTTAACAATCTAGCAGTTTTTCGTAAATTTCTCGGTTTTAACCGTTTTCATGCATTTACACAAAAGTGTTAATTATCACATAATTTTCGATTTTGCCATTTTTACGATTTATCAAATACTTACTCATTTAGTATCTAACCCAAAAGATAAGTGTGAAGTTACACACCGGTTTATAGTGAGAACTAGACTTTCCCTCGTCAACACCTATCATGTATTACGATAATTAGAACACTATAATTTATTAATGAAACCGATCTAAAAATAACAATCTAAAATTTTACCTCGGGTTTTGAACTACTTCTACTTGCGGTTTCTCCCGATTGATGGTTCGTTAACGAATCAAATCCACGAACAAATAATGGTTCGGGAGTACGAACGACTTCGAGCGATTGATTCTCCTCGGATGAACGTCCACAACCCGTGGGAAATCCCGATTCTTTGAAACAATTCCTTCGCTTAAACTTAGGGGAATAACGGAACCACCCTCTTCCGAACACTATTCACCGCCCATTTCTTCCCTATTTTGATTGTCTTCAAAGACAAAAGATCGTTAATCCAATCTAATATTACATCGAAATATGACTAAGGGTTTAAGGGTGAAATTTGCTTACCACAAAGATCCTTGTTCCAAAAATGAGAGTCAACCAAAACGTTCCCTTAACACCTTAAATCGATTCCAACGTTCTATGTTACTTACGAACACTTGATTTCGATCTTCCGTTATCGCACTAAAGTATAACAAATAAAAACATTAATAGAATGAACGTTTATTTCGATCTAAGAAAGCCTTTATACCACTATCAAGATTCGGCCATGACAACTATTAACTAACATGAACTAAAAAGAATTCTTACCTATTGTCCACGGTTGAAAAGAGACGATTGAGAAAGATGTTTATGAATAGAAAAAGATTCGGCTATGATTAACCAAAGAAAAGAGAAAATGGTTCGACTATGGCTCACTAACATTCGGCCATGAGAAAATTAATGGAGAAGGTATGAGTGAAAAGAAATAAAATATAAGAGAAGAGATGATGATGATGTTTCGGTTTTCAAAGAGGAGAAAAGAGAAAGAAAAAGATGTGCTTAGGAGCAAAGTACATTCGGCAATGGAGAAAGAAAACAAAAAGAAAGGAATGGCCTTTTTGGTACTAGCAATTTCGGCACTATGAAGAGGCACAAAAGAATACTAAAGTGATGAGCAAAAATGACCAAATGGTCAAAAGAATTAGGCTTACCAAAAGATCAAATTCGGCCAAAGGAAAAGAGGTTGAAAAGAGAATTGCAAACCTTTGCACAAAATGCTAGGAATGACCAAAAACAAACTTCTAATCCTAGCCAACTACTAGCATATTCGACCAACCCCTAGACCACATTGTTGTCCCAAATTCATGGTCAAATGGCCATGAATTAGTTTCCAAAACCTTTTCCTTGATACATGCCTTATGTCCCCTTATCTTTCCAAATTTTCTTGATTCCATACTATAAGTTAACTATTTCCTTATTCCTTTAGTCTACTTACCAAAAATGAAAAGTCCAACCTTACCATATCTATTGCTTGGCCGACACTTGCTATACAAGTGCAAAAATAAAAGTTGTCTAAATGCTATACAAGGGATTCGAACCACTCCCCTCATGCAATATCTCATGTGCCAACACCACCTTGCCATTTACTCATCTTATGCTACTATTTAACACTTAATTTAACTTAAGTGTCAATGCCACTTGCTCCACTTCAATAAATTCTCAAACTAAAAATTATTCCATACCCGAATAATTCTATACTCTTCTTCAGGACTATAATAGGCACGAAAAGAAATAAGAAAAATTTTCCTTCATAATCTAAACACCAAAACATGCAATAAATCGATACTTGAATTTTAGGGTGTTACAACTCTACCCTCCTTAAAGAAAATTTCGTCCTCGAAATTTACCTGGTTGAAAAAGGTGAGGGTATTGTTGTCGAATTGCATCTTCAGGCTCCCACGTAGCTTCCTCCACTCCGTGATTACGCCATAAAACCTTGACCAACGGCACGGTTTTCTTTCTTAGCACCTTAGCATCTCGGTCTAAGATTTCCACTGGTTCCTCCTCAAAAGACAAATCTGAATTCAACTCCACTTCTTCTACCGGTACTATGTGCGAAGGATTCGATCTATAGCGCCTCAGCATGGAAACATGAAAAACATTATGAATCTGACTCAACTCCGGAGGTAATTCGATCTGATAGGCCACTGGACCAACACGCTTCACCACACGATCCCAAACCTGAAAATCTTCTTCCAAGGTGAGACCTTCAAGAAAACTTGATCCCCCACAGCATACTCGATACTTCTACGCTTGAGATCTGCATCGACTTTTGTCTATCCGGCTTCCTTTAACCGTGCTCGAATAGCTTTTACTTTTCTTCCGCTTTGAGATCACCAGGACCTAACATCTATCGTTCGCCCAATTCAGTCCAACAACTAGGAGAACGACACCTACGACTATATAATGCCTCGTAGGGTGCCATCTGAATGCTAGACTGATAGCTATTATTGTAAGCAAATTCGCCCAGCGGTGAAAAATCCTCCCAACTACCTTTAAAGTCGATTACACATCCCCTTAACATGTCTTCCAAAATCTGAATTACTCTTTCTGATTGACCATCCGGCTGAGGATGAAAAGCCGTACTGAAGTTTAGCTTTGTTCCCAAAGCTTCATGCAAAGCTTTCCAAAACCGTGACGTAAACCTAGGATCCCTATCTTGATATAATAGACACAGGTACCCCATGCAACCTCACGATTTCGGATCACGTCAGACTTAGCCAACTTTTGTAACGAGTAATCCATACTGAACCGGTAGAAAATGAGCAGTCTTCGTCAAACGATCAACAATTACCCAAACGGAATTTTTCTTAGTAGGTGTTAAAGGTAACCCACTAACAAAATCCATTGTTATCCGCTCCCATTTCCAAAGAGGAATCTTTACCGGTTGTAATAATCCTCGACGGCAATTGATGTTTCGCCTTCACTTGCGACAAGTTAAACATTTTCCCACAAATTTAGAAATCTCACGCTTCAACCCTGTCCACCAATATTGTTCACGAAGATCCCGATACATCTTATTTCCTCCGGGGTGCATAGCATAAGGGCTACTATGCGCCTCCCGTAGAATCATTTGTCTCAGATCTGAGTCCTTAGGCATACAAACTCTCCCACGAAAACATAACACACCTTCCGCGTTTATGCTAAAATCCTCTATTCCACCATTTTCAACTTGTTGAATTAAAAGTCCCAACTTCTTATCTGATATCTGTTTTTCCTTGATTTGCTCTAACCACAGAGGCTTCACCTGAAGTTCCGCTATCAGACTACCATCCTTGTACAAACTCAAATGGGTAAACATTGTTCTCAAATCAGATACCACCTTACGACTTAACGCGTCTGCTACCACATTAGCTTTTCCAGGATGATACTCGATTGAGAAATCATAGTCCTTTAACAGCTCCACCCATATTCGTTGTCTCAAGTTTAATTCCTTCTGAGTAAGAAGATACTTAAGACTCTTGTGATCCGTATAGATGATAGACTTTTCACCGTAGAGGTAATGCCTCCAAATCTTTAGAGCAAACACTACTGCAGCTAACTCCAAGTCATGAGTAGGGTAGTTTACTTCGTGCGGTCTCAGCTGACGAGAAGCATAAGCCACCACTTTCCCACTTTGCATCAATACACATCCTAAGCCCGTGTGTGACGCATCGCAGTAAACTATAAACTCCTTTCCAGCCTCAGGTTGAATCAGTACTGGCGCTTCCGTTAAAATCTTCTTCAATTTCTCGAAACTTTCTTGCTGTTTATCGGTCCATATATATGGTACTCCCTTCCGCAATAGCTTAGTTAGGGGTGCAGCAATCAATGAAAACCCCTCAACAAAGCGTCTATAGTAACCAGCCAAACCCAAGAAACTCCGAATCTCAGCTACTGACTTTGGTGGTTTCCAATCCAATACAGCCTCAATCTTCCGAGGATCCACCCTTATTCCTTCGGCTGATACCACATGACCCAAGAAAGTCACTTCCCTTAACCAGAATTCACATTTACTGAATTTGGCATACAGTTGATTATTTCGAAGTAACTGCAATACAATTCGCAAATGCGAGTCATGCTCCTCTTCATTCCTTGAATATACCAGAATGTCATCTATGAATACCACCACAAACCGGTCTAAATATGGTTGAAAGACCGGTTCATCATATCCATAAATGCAAATTTGGTGCATTGGTCAACCCAAACGGCATCACCAAAAACTCATAATGTCCATAACGAGTTCGAAAGCCGTCTTGTGAATATCCGCTTCTTTCACCTTAAAGTGGTGATAACCCGATCTCAAATCAATTTTGGAGAAAACAGAAGCTCCTTCATTTGATCAAACAGGTCATCAATTCTTGGCGAGAGGATACCTATTCTTGATCGTCAATTTATTTAATTGCCTGTAGTCAATACACATACGCATTGACCCATCTTTCTTCTTAACAAACAAAACCGGTGCTCCCCACGGAGACACACTCGATCGAATAAAACCCCGATCCAACAATTCTTGAATTTGAGCTTTAAGCTCCGCCAACTCCTTGGTGCCATTCTATAAGGAGCAATGGACACCGGAGCTGCTCCGGCAAGAGCTCAATACCAAATTCCACTTCCGATCTGGAGGTATGCCAGGAAGTTCTTCAGGAAATACATCTGGAAATTCCTTCACTGTTCTCACATCTTCCACTGACAACTCTTTGGCATCTAAAGCACTAATAAAAGCTAGAAATGCTCCATACCCTTCCGCATCAACTTTTCTCGCTTTAACGCAGATACCACATTTGCCAAGTAATTCCTTCGTTCGCCTATCATAACTATTTCTTTATCCTCCACCGTCCTTATTGACATCCGCTTTTCAAAGACAATCCAATTTCGCCGGTGCTTAACCAACCAATCCATGCCCAAAATGATATCGAACTCGCGAAAGGCAATTCCATCAAATTCGCCAAAAATATTTCTCCTTGAATTTCTAAGGGCACATCTCTAAACAGTTTATTTACTATCACCGATCATGTCCTAAAGGACTAATTACCTTCATCTCACTATCGAAAATTTCAGAGTCTAAATTCAAGTTTCCAGATATAGTGCTAGCAACATACGAATGGGTAGAACCAATATCTATCAAAGCAATAACAGTACATCAAAGATGAAGAACGTGCAGATTATCACATCGTGTGTATTGCCATCCTCACGGCGTCTAATCAGTATATACCAATCCTGGCCGTCTTGCATCCGTGTTGCCTCTAGGAACATTGCCTCGACCAGCGCACCTTGACCACGTCCACCCCATTACCACCACGACACGGTCCACGACCTCTCGGTGGTTCTTTGAATTCCTCTTGCCGGTGGTGCATCGATTACGAGCTTCTGAGTTGTATCCATTCGACGAGGGCAATTCCTATATTGATGATCCATCGACCGCATTTATAGCAAGCACCCGTTTTCTTCCAAAGACTCTTGAATGCCTTTTCCCACAATCAAGCACAATCTCGACTCGATTCACGATTCTGTGTTCTACCTTGAGTGGTTCATCATTCCGAGGCCTCTTCGAAACCTTCTTGAAGAACCCGAATACTTCATATCTCTCTTGCCTCTAGCTCGTTCCCGATTCTATTGTTCCGAGTTCTTAGCCTCTTCGGCTATCTTGGCCTTTTCCACAAGCGTGGTAAAAGTTCTAACTTGTTGTGGGGCTATTAAAACCCGCAATTCATCGTTCAAGCCATCTTCAAAGCGTACACAACGCTCATGATCCGTTGCCACTATTGTTCGAGCATAGCGACTCAAGCGCAAAAACTCAGCTTCATATGCTGCCACTGTCTTATTCCTTGGACCAGATTCGAAATTCCTTCCTTCGGCATCAACATAACTCGTTCCTACATATTTCCCTTGGAGGAAACTTTAAAGAATTCCCAATTAACTAATGCGACTTGATGCCTTCTCGACATGAAGCCACCATTGGTATGCTTCGCCCCCTTAACAAGGACACCGCTCCCTTAGTTTTTGTTCCACCGTGCACTCAAGATTGTCCATAATTCACTCCACCGCCTCAAGCCAATATTCAGCGACATTTGGAGCTACACCGAGACACCTCTCGAAAACCTCAGCACCACTTGATTTCAATCGTTCCGATATCGACCCACGAGCTGTTGGCCCAGTTCTAGCTCCAGCGACCCTTTCAAGGACTCGCAGCATTGCTCGTGTCACCGCATTATCTTCTTCCATATGATCATGTGATCCCGTCTCACTTTCGAGTGATGCAGGTGCATCCATTTCCGGCATATGATCCGGCGCTTCAGTTGCGCCTCTAACACCTCGTCCTCTACCACGGCCACGTCTACCGCATCCACGACCACGTCCTCTACCACGGCCACGTCTACCGCATCCACGACCACGTCCTCTAGTGCTCATAGTGACTGATTTAATCTGATTAAGAGTTTTATGAATCAGAATACTATTTCAGTGTTTATTAACGATGTTTTATGATATAAAAGAGATAGAGTTGTTTCATAATCATATCCTTATTGTCTCAATCTCTACAGTTTCAACACCTAAAACTAGAAGTTCTAGAGTGTTTCTTATGATCATATCACAATGATAATAAACAATCAATATACAGATACTTACTTGACTTGGCGCGGGATGCTCATGGTGCCATACTACCTTTAAATCAAAAGTCTAGAAATTTGAGTTGTTTCTCAAACAAATATCTTTGTTGAACCCAAACCACAGTAGAGTTTTGAACACTGGCTCTCGATACCATTAAATGTAACACCCCAAACCAGTCTATGCGTTAAGACGAGATTTGGTTTGTCACACCGAACGAACATCCAAAATTCTCTAATGATTTAAGTAAAATAAAGTAATGCAAAACCTTTAGAAATAAGGTTTAATAAAAACTAAGTACAATGATTATGAATTAAGAAAAATACTTGTTTGAAATCTTATATATATTAGTCAAAACCTTAACGTAGTTTTAGAAGAATTTGAAAGAAATTGAAAAATAATTTAGGTGTCCAAAATTGTTATAAAACACAATATTTTTAAGAAAACTTTATAGATTTAACATAAGCCCATATTAAGAGTCTTAAAATAAAATTAAATCCATCTACACATAAAAATCCATAAAAACATAATTAGAGGTCTTATTACATCATACCCAAAATAGTAATTAAAAATAAGTAACTTAAATAAAGTTCATAGTTTATAAAACCCAAGCTCGTAGTATGGCCTCCACCAAGTCATCCCCTACCCAAGTCCACATCAATTTCCATTACCCGAGATGGATAATAAAACGGGTGAGTTACAAAGAACTCAGATGTGTAACTCACTTACCACCATTATTGGGCCAGACCATCAAGGCATTAATTTGGGCTTGAGCCCAATTACAAATTTTAACAATATAAAAGAAATAAAATATATAAAATGCATGTAAAATGAATTTCCCAACCAAGCCTAATTTCCATCCGCTACACACCCCGTACTCAACCAAAGACACCTGTGGGGATCAAGTCAACCCACCCCGCCAAACACACCAATCGTAGGCATTTAGCCTTTTAAATAATATTGTAGTGCACTACCGAACTAGATTGTGACATAGTCACCGAACTAGAGGCATTAAGCCAAATTTGTGGCGAGCCACCGAACTAGATTCATGGCCACAGAGCCTTACTTCTCTTCATCATGTATCCCATCCCATGCAATTATGTATGAATAACAAACTTTAATCATAAATAATTTATCAAGTAATCCATAATACAAATGAGTTTTTAATTAAACTTTTCATTTGGGTCCATTAAACAAAATAGTATTTAGCCCATTTAGCAATCTAGCGAACTTAGGCCCAAATGTCGAACTAGAAGGTTTTTGGCCCATTTAGCGATCTAGCGATCTTTTGACCCAATTTATCGATCTAGCGCTTTTTCGCCCAATTTAACAATCTAGCGATTTTTAGTAAATTTCTGGTTTTAACTGTTTTCATGCATTTACACAAAAGTGTTAAATATCACATAATTTTCGATTTTGCCATTTTTACGATTTATCAAAATACTTACTGTTTTAGTATCTAACCCGAAAGATAAGTGTGAAGTTACACACCGGTTATAGTGAGAACTAGACTTTCCCGCTCGTCAACACCTATACGTATTACGATAATTAGAACACTATAATTTATTAATGAAACCGATCTAAAAATAACGATCTAAAATTTTACCCTCGGGTTTTGAACTACTTCTACTTGCGCTTTCTCCCGATTGATGGTTCGTTAACCGAATCAAATCCACGAACAAATAATGGTTCGAGAGTACGAACGACTTCAGCAGTTTATTCTCCTCGGATGAACATCCACAACCCGGTGGGAAATCCCGGATTACTGAAACAGTCATTCGCTTAAACTTAGGGGGAATAACGGAACCACCCCTCTTCCGAACACTATTCGTCGCCCTTTTCTTCCCTATTTTGATTGTCTTCAAAGACAAAAGATCGTTAATCCAATCTAATATTACATCGAAATATGACTAAGGGTTTAAGGGTGAAATTTGCTTACCACAAAGATCCTTGTTCCAAAAATGAGAGTCAACCAAAACGTTCCTTAACACCTTAAATCGATTCCAACGTTCTATGTTACTTACGAACACTTGATTTCTGATCTTCCGTTATCGCACTAAAGTATAACAAATAAAAACGTTAATAGAATGAACGTTTATTTCGATCTAAGAAAGCCTTTATACCACTATCAAGATTCGGCCATGACAACTATTAACTAACATGAACTAAAAAGAATTCTTACCTATTGTCCACGGTTGAAAAGAGACGATTGAGAAAGATGTTTATGAATAGAAAAAGATTCGGCTATGATTAACCAAAGAAAAGAGAAAATGGTTCGACTATGGCTCACTAACATTCAGCCATGAGAAAATTAATGGAGAAGGTATGAGTGAAAAGAAATAAAATATAAGAGAAGAGATGATGATGATGTTTCGGTTTTCAAAGAGGAGAAAAGAGAAAGAAAAAGATGTGCTTAGGAGCAAAGTACATTCGGCAATGGAGAAAGAAAACAAAAGAAAGGAATGGCCTTTTTGGTACTAGCAATTTCGGCACTATGAAGAGGCACAAAAGAATACTAAAGTGATGAGCAAAATGACCAAATGGTCAAAAGAATTAGGCTTACCAAAAGATCAAATTCGGCCAAAGGAAAAGAGGTTGAAAAGAGAATTGCAAACCTTTGCACAAAATGCTAGGAATGACCAAAAACAAACTCCTAATCCTAGCCAACTACTAGCATATTCGGCCAACCCCCCCTAGACCACATTGCCGTCCAAATTCATGGTCAAATGGCCATGAATTAGTTTCCAAAACCTTTTCCTTGATACATGCCTTATGTCCCCTTATCTTTCCAAATTTTCTTGATTCCATACTATAAGTTAACTATTTCCTTATTCCTTTAGTCTACTTACCAAAAATGAAAAGTCCAACCTTACCATATCTATTGCTTGGCCGACACTTGCTATACAAGTGCAAAAATAAAAGTTGTCTAAATGCTATACAAGGGATTCGAACCACTCCCCTCATGCAATATCTCATGCGCCAACACCACCTTGCCATTTACTCATCTTATGCTACTATTTAACACTTAATTTAACTTAAGTGTCAATGCCACTTGCTCCACTTCAATAAATTCTCAAACTAAAAATTATTCCATACCCGAATAATTCTATACTCTTCTTCAGGACTATAATAGGCACGAAAAGAAATAAGAAAAATTTTCCTTCATAATCTAAACACCAAAACATGCAATAAATCGATACTTGAATTTTAGGGTGTTACAAGTCACGATCGAAAAACCTTTCACAAAGGATAGCAAATGATTTCTATGAGAAAATGACTTCCTTCTTTGAGTCAAATCCTTCTCTTTTCGATTCTATTGTATCTTCCTCTTGTTGTAATCAAAATGAAAAAGAAATAGAAAGTGAAAAAGAAAAGAAAAACGAGTGAAGAAAAAAAAGATATTGAAAAAGAAGAAAATGAAAAGAAAAAGAAAAGAGATCGTGAGAGAAAAGAAAATGAAGAAAATAAGATTGAAAAAGAAAGAAAAGAAATTGAGATAGAAAAAGAAACGAGAGAAAAGAACGAGCGAGAAAACGAGAGTGAATTTTCAACTAACCCATTTAAAGTTTTCTCTTCTTCTGTTTCTTCATTTCAAGTTTTCGAAGAACCAAGCGACAACTACCAACTCCAATACCTTCCTAATGAGCGACATTTTTCTTTGGTTGAAAAAGGTAAGATTGAATCACGCGAGCCGGAAGGTAAGGAAGGTAAGATTTTTGAAGAGTTTCATTCTCCACCAAATTTTTTGAATAATTGTGATTATGTGGATAGCTTCGTTTATGACCATTCTTTGATTAATTTTGATGTTCTAAATGATGGTAAGACGAGTTCATCTCATTATGCTGCTAAGTGTGAAGGTGGAGTAACATCTATTCGACGAGTGCAAGACTCAAGTAAGTATGACGATGAATTTTCTCTTAATCCCAACTTGTCTGATTGTGGCTATTACGAAATGAGTTCATTGTCTAATACGGAAACTTTGAGTTTTTGTAAATCAGTTTTGAAACATATAAAGAGTTTTGATTGCTCGATCTTGAATGTGCATAAATCTTATTGGTTTAACATGTTTGATGTTTTAAACCCTTGTCACATCTTGAGTTTAATAATCAAAATCGTGTCTTTAAACTGGGACTATGTTTTGTATCATTTGGTATGCCTTGTTGGAAAATCAAGCAATGACAATTGTGCTTAAAGAATTACAATCATTTTGATACTTGGTTTTTGATTAAGGTTACGAAATTTGCCCATTTTGTGTTCAATTTTTATTCGCTCCTTAAACAAATTCTATGGTTGCACTTGAAATTCACATTCCATTTGAAAAATGCTGAATCAAACGCGAGGCTTCGACTGCATTATCTTTCCAAAGAGAGAAGGTTTGTATTGCTCAACCAAGGTAAGCAAGATCTTTGTCTTTTCGTGCATCAAGGTAAGTCTACTGAAATTATTGATACATTTTTGCTCTTTTCGGATGATGACAAACATTGTGTTGATGAACTAGTTTTTATAAAACATTTAGATCATGTTATGATTAATCATTCTATTTTGCCTGTTTGTGATCTATCTGTTTCGTTGAATGATGACAGGATTCTTGAATTTGATAATTTTGATAATTTTTGTGTGAAAGAATCCATATTGTGTCACATGTGTGGTCCATGTAAAAAGTTTGAAATGACTTTGTTCTCTCCGGTTGTTGATAGAACACATGATGCTGATTTTCATTATTTAGATCATGAAATGTTTGAATGTCCTATCCTGTTTAATGATGGTCTACTTGTTGACAAAAGGAATCTTGTGTTTAATAATTTTTGTTCATGTGCAAGTGATTACATATGTCGTTCAACGCAAGATTTGGATGTTCACTTTCGAGTGCCATATGCATTTTCTCATCTATCTACTTGTGAAGAACATATCTATCATTTGATGTGTTACTCGCATGTTGATTTTGATTTGTGGAATCCATTCGAATTGTATGCATACCATGAAACCTATCCAATTGAGATTCAAATATTTGATAAGGCTTTGTTCCTTTTGTATGATAATGCGAATATGCCCGTTTGCATTCGATCTATTCGTTTTGTTTTGTTCATATTTCGATTGCAATTTTGTTTGACACAACTCTTGCTAACTTTTGGATATATTTTACAGGTATCTCGATTACCATTCTCCCCGTTTGATCGAGGAAAGCCGATCAAAAGGAATTCTATTTGAGAGAACCATCGGCTCGATTCGAGCACGAATCGCTTTCAAGAGGGGGGTATGATGCGATCCTGGTCACATCATGGTTCGACTCTTTTTGACGCCATCGAGAGTGGCCTAAGCTCGAGGGGCCAAAGTGCAAAATGAAGCTGATTCTAGCTCATTTTCAGCTCAATTAAACTCCTTTTCTATGTGGTTCAGTTCACATGAGTTCATCTCAGCTCATTGAGATTGGTTTAAGTTCACATTCAGTTCATTTAGTTTGTGTTTAGCTTGATTTAATTCATGCATTTTTAATTTGCTGAATACAAACTTTTAAATTAAATATTAGCTTTAAATAAAGGTGTTTAGTTTAATTAAATAAGTTGTGTTTAATAAGAGGCTTATTAATTAATCTAGTTACTAGGATGTTTTAATGAAGTATGAGTTTAAGTTAATTTAATTCTGCTTCCATAAATTAACTAGTTGTTGCATTAATTGAAGTCTTTATTTCTAGTTCATTTAATAATGTTTTTCTTAATTAAACTAGTTGCTGGAATAAATGATGCTTAAGTGTTAGTTCATTTATTTAAGTCTAGTTGCTGGAATAAATGATGCTTAAGTGTTAGTTCATTTATTTAAGTTAGTTGTTACTTTGTTTTAGGTTTAATCAATGAATAAATGTATTTAATATGTCGGTTACATGTGTTAATTGCAGGTGATTTTTTAGCTTACAACCATTAAATTTAAAGGCTGTTACACCATCAATAAGGTGGCTTTTCAAGTGATTTCGGTTACAAAAAGAGGGGGCTGTTATAAAAAGAGGCTTTAAACATCAATAAAAAGAGTTTAAAGGAGCATTACACTTCCTTTAAATTTTAGTAGCCACCCTTCCACTACTCCAAATGTTTTTGCTACTTTAATGGTCAATTCATACTTTAAAAACTTCATTAAGTTTTTGGAGTCTATTCAGCTAGCCAAAGGAGAAACCAAGAGACATTTTCAAAGCATTCAAGGGCATTGAATCAGCTGATTAAAGCATCTTAAAGAGAGGAGTTAATTGATCCAAGAATTTCAAAGGTTGAGACTCTTTATTTGGTTGGTGACTTTTCGGTTGATCATGGAGAATTCAAAGGATTTTGACAAGCAATTTAATTGAAAAGTTAAACACATTGAAGATGGGAGTTACATGGCTAGAATTCCAAAAGTTGAGACTCTTCATTTGAAATCATTATTAGCCTCATTAAAAGTGACCATTCAACTAGTTTCATTTGATACTATATATACATGTAATCACATATTGTAGGGAGGACTTTTGATCCTTGAATATATTTTATGAACTTTTTTCTTCGAGTGAGATTTTCTCCTCTCTATCTTTCGTACGAGTATCGATTCTGACTTATCAAGCATTGCTTGTGGCGTCAGTCGTTTCTCATCCATCAATTTATACCATAGGTTCTTATCTTTATAGATAACGGGTCTTGGTCCATCATCAACTTCCATTTTCCATCTTAAACAAATATAGAACCCGGGGTGACACTTTCCTAGTGTTGAATCGATTCTTTGTTTAAATTCTTCTATCCATCTCCACCAACTATCTTAATATATATCTTTTTGATTATTTCTATTAAAACCAAGTCCATCCACTATATTCATCTTCCTTGTTTGCTTCCTAACCAAACCTATCTCCATCTTCCATCCAAATCTTAACCTTTCTGATCAGCTTCCGCAATTTTAACCTTATTTCACCTATTTTCAGACAACTTTTCAATTACTCCTTGTAGACGATTGGGCAACTTCACATACGACTCGACTCACCTCGAGACGGATCGTATCATTTGGTATCAGAGCTACAAAACGAGGAGTTTCTGATGACGACGAGAGCTGGAATAGGTTCGTAAAGTAAAAAAAAATCAAAAAAAAAGAAATTCCAAGTTGTAATTTCGTTTCTATTGTATTTTTTATGCATTTGAAGTGTTAAAAAAACAAAAATTCAAAAAAAATACGAAAAAAAAAGTAAAAAGAAGTAAAAAAAAAAGTGAAGTTCTTGAAGTTTATGCAAGTTTTGGATCCTATCTCTTCTATCCTGTTTCCCGATCATCGAAATCGTTTTCTACCGCCCAATCTTTGAATTTTTCGTTACCATCGTTGGTACTTATCCTTCTACCCCATTTGCTTTCTCTTTTGTTTAGCCTACCCGATACCAAATTTTTCTTTGTTCAGCCTCCCCTATTCCCGACATTAATTCTGCTGTTAACCAATTTTGAAGCCGACCCTCAAGCCGCGATAAGTCTTTTCGAAACAAAGTACAAATTTGTGAGACGAGATGAGAGGTAAAAGGTACGAGAGTATTCACCAAAGAAAAGCCTTAATATGAGTGAAAACACGAGTGAGAGTGATTTTTCTTTGTGAGTGACTTGTGAGCCTTGTGGTGAGGTTTGTAAATTTTTTTTTCTTCTTTCTATTTTAATCAATTATCTTTTGCATTACTAACATCATGAATCAAGAAGCATTGTTAGATTCCGATTATCAATACTTGTTGAACGGAATACAAAAAGTCATAAATGCCAAGTTTGACAAGTTGCACAAGCGGTTGGATCGAATTGAGGAACGAGACCAACAAGAACGACTTTCTTCAAATTGAAGGTCAGAGTTAAGGTCGTCTCGAAGACACGCTTTTGAAAATTATTCAAGAAGAGAATTCGGTCAAGATTATGGTTCATATAGAAGTTCAAGACGGTATGAGTCAAATCGTGAATTTGAGACCTTTCAAGGTGACCATCGCGAAGGTATGATTTCTTCTTCAAAAGCTTCAACATATCTATCTATGGAGAAACCTTTGCAAAGAAGTGAACGTGGTTCATATACGTCGAAGAATTCATCCACGAAAGATTGTTCTCGAAGTGGTTCACATCGTGATTCTTATTCGACGAGGAACTCAAGGCGAAGCCAAGCATATGTCGAGTTTGAAGCCAACTTCGGCGATGAACACGAAAGCATGAGTTATTTGTCATATTATTCAAAGAAGTCACGATCGAAAAACCTTTCACAAAGGATAGCAAATGATTTCTATGAGAAAATGACTTCCTTCTTTGAGTCAAATCCTTCTCTTTTCGATTCTATTGTATCTTCCTCTTGTTGTAATCAAAATGAAAAAGAAATAGAAAGTGAAAAAGAAAAGAAAAACGAGAGTGAAGAAAAAGATATTGAAAAAGAAGAAAATGAAAAAGAAAAAGAAAGAAAAGAAGAAAAAGAAAAAGAGATCGTGAGAGAAAAAGAAAATGAAGAAAATAAGATTGAAAAAGAAAGAAAAGAAATTGAGATAGAAAAAGAAACGAGAGAAAAGAACGAGCGAGAAAACGAGAGTGAATTTTCAACTAACCCATTTAAAGTTTTCTCTTCTTCTATTTCTTCATTTCAGGTTTTCGAAGAACCAAGCGACAACTACCAACTCCAATACCTTCCTGATGAGCGACATTTTTCTTTGGTTGAAAAAGGTAAGATTGAATCACGCGAGCCGGAAGGTAAGGAAGGTAAGATTTTTGAAGAGTTTCATTCTCCACCAAATTTTTTGAATAATTGTGATTATGTGGATAGCTTCGTTTATGACCATTCTTTGATTAATTTTGATGTTCTAAATGATGGTAAGACGAGTTCATCTCATTATGCTGCTAAGTGTGAAGGTGGAGTAACATCTATTCGACGAGTGCAAGACTCAAGTAAGTATGACGATGAATTTTCTCTTAATCCCAACTTGTTTGATTGTGGCTATTACGAAATGAGTTCATTGTCTAATACGGAAACTTTGAGTTTTTGTAAATCAGTTTTAAAACATTTAAAGAGTTTTGATTGCTCGATCTTGAATGTGCATAAATCTTATTGGTTTAACATGTTTGATGTTTTAAACCCTTGTCACATCTTGAGTTTAATAATCAAAATCATGTCTTTAAACCGGGACTATGTTTTGTATCATTTGGTATGCCTTGTTGGAAAATCAAGCAATGACAATTGTGCTTAAAGAATTACAATCATTTTGATACTTGGTTTTTTATTAAGGTTACGAAATTTTCCCATTTTGTGTTCAATTTTTATTCGCTCCTTAAACAAATTCTATGGTTGCACTTGAAATTCACATTCCATTTGAAAAATGCTGAATCAAACGCGAGGCTTCGACTGCATTATCTTTCCAAAGAGAGAAGGTTTGTATTGCTCAACCAAGGTAAGCAAGATCTTTGTCTTTTCGTGCATCAAGGTAAGTCTACTGAAATTATTGATACATTTTTGCTCTTTTCGGATGATAACAAACATTGTGTTGATGAACTAGTTTTTATAAAACATTTAGATCATGTTATGATTAATCGTTCTATTTTGCCTGTTTGTGATCTATCTGTTTCGTTGAATGATGACAGGATTCTTGAATTTGATAATTTTGATAATTTTTGTGTGAAAGAATCCATATTGTGTCACATGTGTGGTCCATGTAAAAAGTTTGAAATGACTTTGTTCTCTCCGGTTGTTGATAGAACACATGATGCTGATTTTCATTATTTAGATCATGAAATGTTTGAACGTCCTATCCTGTTTAATGATGGTCTACTTGTTGACAAAAGGAATCTTGTGTTTAATAATTTTTGTTCATGTGCAAGTGATTACATATGTCGTTCAACGCAAGATTTGGATGTTCACTTTCGAGTGCCATATGCATTTTCTCATCTATCTGCTTGTGATGAACATATCTATCATTTGATGTGTTACTCGCATGTTGATTTTGATTTGTGGAATCCATTCGAATTGTATGCATACCATGAAACCTATCCAATTCAGATTCAAATATTTGATAAGGCTTTGTTCCTTTTGTATGATAATGCGAATATGCCCGTTTGCATTCGATCTATTCGTTTTGTTTTGTTCATATTTCGATTGCAATTTTGTTTGACACAACTCTTGCTAACTTTTGGATATATTTTACAGGTATCTCGATTACCATTCTCCCTGTTTGATCGAGGAAAGCCGATCAAAAGGAATTCTATTTGAGAGAACCATCGACTCGATTCGAGCACGAATCGCTTTCAAGAGGGGGGTATGATGCGATCCTGGTCGCATCATGGTTCGACTCTTTTTTACGCCATCAAGAGTGGCCTAAGCTCGAGGGGCCAAAGTGCAAAATGAAGCTGATTCTAGCTCATTTTCAGCTCAATTAAACTCCTTTTCTATGTGGTTCAGTTCACATGAGTTCATCTCAGCTCATTGAGATTGGTTTAAGTTCACATTCAGTTCATTTAGTTTGTGTTTAGCTTGATTTAATTCATGCATTTTTAATTTGCTGAATACAAACTTTTAAATTAAATATTAGCTTTAAATAAAGGTGTTTAGTTTAATTAAATAAGTTGTGTTTAATAAGAGGCTTATTAATTAATCTAGTTACTAGGATGTTTTAATGAAGTATGAGTTTAAGTTAATTTAATTCTGCTTCCATAAATTAACTAGTTGCTGCATTAATTGAAGTCTTTATTTCTAGTTCATTTAATAATGTTTTTCTTAATTAAACTAGTTGTTGGAATAAATGATGCTTAAGTGTTAGTTCATTTATTTAAGTCTAGTTGCTGGAATAAATGATGCTTAAGTGTTAGTTCATTTATTTAAGTTAGTTGTTACTTTGTTTTAGGTTCAATTAATGAATAAATGTATTTAATATGTCGGTTACATGTGTTAATTGCAGGTGATTTTTTAGCTTACAACCATTAAATTTAAAGGCTGTTACACCTTCAATAAGGTGGCTTTTCAAGTGATTTCAGTTACAAAAAGAGGGGGCTGTTATAAAAAGAGGCTTTAAACATCAATAAAAAGAGTTTAAAGGAGCATTACACTTCCTTTAAATTTCAGTAGCCACCCTTCCACTACTCCAAATGTTTTTGCTACTTTAATGGTCAATTCATACTTTAAAAACTTCATTAAGTTTTTGGAGTCTATTCAGCTAGCCAAAGGAGAAACCAAGAGACGTTTTCAAAGCATTCAAGGGCATTGAATCAGCTGATTAAAGCATCTTAAAGAGAGGAGTTAATTGATCCAAGAATTTCAAAGGTTGAGACTCTTTATTTGGTTGGTGACTTTTCGGTTGATCATGGAGAATTCAAAGGATTTTGACAAGCAATTTAATTGAAAAGTTAAACACATTGAAGATGGGAGTTACATGGCTAGAATTCCAAAAGTTGAGACTCTTCATTTGAAATCATTATTAGCCTCATTAAAAGTGACCATTCAACTAGTTTCATTTGATACTATATATACATGTAATCACATATTGTAGGGAGGACTTTTGATCCTTGAATATATTTTATGAACTTTTTTCTTCGAGTGAGATTTTCTCCTCTCTATCTTTCGTACGAGTATCGATTCTGACTTATCAAGCGTTGCTTGTGGCGTCAGTCATTTCTCATCCATCAATTTATACCATAGGTTCTTATCTTTATAGATAACGGGTCTTGGTCCATCATCAACTTCCATTTTCCATCTTAAACAAATATAGAACCCGGGGTGACACTTTCCTAGTGTTGAATCGGTTCTTTGTTTAAATTCTTCTATCCATCTCCACCAACTATCTTAATATATATCTTTTTGATTATTTCTATTAAAACCAAGTCCATCCACTATATTCATCTTCCTTGTTTGCTTCCTAACCAAACCTATCTCCATCTTCCATCCAAATCTTAACCTTTCTCGATCGACTTCCATAATTTTAACCTTATTTCACCTATTTCCAGACAACTTTTCAATTACTCCTCGTAGACGATTGGGCAACTTCACATACGACTCGACTCACCTCGAGACGGATCGTATCATTTGGTATCAGAGCTACAAAACAAGGAGTTTCTGATGACGACGAGAGCCGGAATAGGTTCGTAAAGTAAAAAAAAATCAAAAAAAAAGAAATTCCAAGTTGTAATTTCGTTTCTATTGTATTTTTTATGCATTTGAAGTGTTAAAAAAACAAAAATTCAAAAAAAAACGAAAAAAAAAAGTAAAAAGAAGTCAAAAAAAAAGTGAAGTTCTTGAAGTTTATGCAAGTTTTGGATCCTATCTCTTCTATCCTGTTTCCCGATCATCGAAATCGTTTTCTACCGCCCAATCTTTGAATTTTTCGTTACCATCGTTGGTACTTATCCTTCTACCCCATTTGCTTTCTCTTTTGTTTAGCCTACCCGATACCAAATTTTTCTTTGTTCAGCCTCCCCTATTCTCGACATTAATTGTAATATCCCGGATTTAGGGGTTATGAAAATTTTCGCTTGAATGTGTGCATTGTTGTTATGTGCTCTTTGTATGAGTTCTAGGGACTTTGGGAATTTTAGAAAGTAAAGGATTGCCTTAGAAAATATTAGATTTTAATCTTAGAAGGGGAACTAAGCAAGTTTGGCCTTAAGAGAATTAATTTGATGTTTTGATCATAAGTTGAGCTATTGGTAAAGTGGTGAAGGTGCATGGGTGAATGCATGAGGTGAGAGGTTCGAATCCTTTAGCTAGCAATTGGGAGGAATTTTAATTTTTGTTTTCTTCCTATAGTGTCGGTCAAACCTTATCCTTAATAGATGGACTATTCTTTTATTTTTGGATAGTAGACCAATAGGAAAAGGCAAGTTAGGAGTTATGGTAAGGAATCAAGTGGATAAGGAAAGTTTAGGGGACAAGAGGCTTGAAGAGTGGGTGTTGTTTTGGAAGCTTTTCCATGGTCATGTGACCATGAACCTAGACGGCATAAGGGGCTAAGGGAGTGGTTTAATTGTGTTGGAAATTATGGGGTTGATAGGGAAGAATTAAGGAGGAAAAAGGGGGATTGTGTAGGCTATTGTGTTGGCCGAATTTTTGGTATGGGATTTGGGAGGTTTTAGTTGACCAAAAGTTGTCAATTTGTGCATTTTTCCTTTGTCCAAAAATATTTCTCTTAACCGAATTTATCAATAGGCATTTGGTAAAAAGTTTGCTTTGTTTTGGCCTTTGCATTTTGACCAAATAGATACTTTTATTTCTTCTTTTCCTCTCAAGTTTACTTTCTTTTGGAACCAAAATATTGTCATCTTTGAAGACATTTACCATTCTTTTCTTCCTCTCTAGTGCCGAATCCATCTTACACCAAAAGCATTCTCTTTTATTTTCTTTTTCATTCTCTTCCTCTCTTCCCTTTTCCTATCATAACCGAAAATTATCCTATACCTTTTTCATCATTCTTTTCCTTCCTTTTCTTTCTTTTGTTAAAGCCGAAATTATCATTCTTTTTCTTTTATGTTGTTAAGGCCGAATTTCTTGATAGTTCTAGTAAGGGTTAATCGATCATCGTGTTCGGGTAAGGCTTTTCTATCAATGGTTTTTTTCTTTATTTTCTTTGGATTAATCGATTTTAGGAATCTAATCCTCTTATTTCTCCGTGGCTAAACCTTTGAAGGAAGATTTTCGGGGTTGTCTTGTAGTCAACGTTAGGAAGAGATCATTCAAATTTGAATAATCCAAGGTAAGGGATAATGATATTCGGCCAAAGGCCATATCTTTTAGTGATAACCGATTTCTCACATAGTGATATGTAGGTTCTGTCGACGTGTAGGCAAGAGTCGGAAATCCTAAAGTTTCTATCGCTCTTTGTGTTTGCAAGGTGTGTAACTTATACTAAACATCTAATTGATTAGTAGCTTTGTTTATATAGATGTGTTTATAATGAAATATGAACGATTATAGCTTTGGGTACCACTCAATGGCACGATGAATTGAGGTACGTTTTTCCTTCGTACTATGTAAGTTTTTAATATGAAACATATTCAATAATTGATTATGATTTTGGGATTATGATTCAAAGGCATGATATTTATATCATAAATAATGCTATATGCATAATATGAAATGTTTTCGATTCCGATATGATTATGGGGTATATGGCATGATATTGAAATAATATGTTATTGCATGGGCATATGGGCAATATTGAAAGGGAAGTGTTCCGGTGGTTTTACCACATAATCCGGTGACTTCGGTCACGATATTATGAATTCGGTGACTTGGTCATATACTATAAATCCGGTGACTCATGTCACAATTATCTGTGGCTATGCCACAATTTATAAGGGCGATGTGCTAGTTGATCGCAAAGAATCGCCTTCGATGGTGTGTAGCGGATGGAGGGTCAATTTAGAAATCCCCACGGTGTGATTGGTAGGTACGGGTGGTGTGTAGCGGATGGATATCTAAGTTGGGTTCGGGATTGCATTTCATTTATATGTATATGTGATTTAATCATATTATTATTGATTTGTTATATTATGGACTTTGTTACTATGATCGATTGGACTTTTAGTATAATGTTACACATTGAGTCTGTTGACTCACCCTTCGTGGGATAACTTTTTCAGGATACACAATGATGATTTTGGACCGGGTCAAAGAGGATCGCGTGGTGGCCATTGCTCAACTCAGTAAATTGAAATTTTCACTTTTTATTAAACTTACTACGTTTTCTTATATATATATATTTTTGGATATGTTTTTGTAATAAGGCGCCATTAGTTATGTTACTTTTACGTTTTAAATTTATATTCACACGATCAATTTCAACTAATCAATTAAATATTTTCGATAATCGTATCAAAAACGATTTTTATCAAGTTCAGACTTAAATTTATTCTTTTACCCCAAAAATCACATCTTATTACAAAACGACAAAAAAATGAGTTTTTCTTAAGAAGCATACCATATCCGGTCGGGCTTGTGGGCCGGGTTTGGGGTGTTTCATTAATTCTGCTGTTAACCAATTTTGAAGCCGACCCTCAAGCCGCGATAAGTCTTTTCGAAACAAAGTACAAATTTGTGAGACGAGACGAGAGGTAAAAGGTACGAGAGTATTCACCAAAGAAAAGCCTTAATATGAGTGAAAACACGAGTGAGAGTGATTTTTCTTTGTGAGTGACTTGTGAGCCTTGTGGTGAGGTTTGTAAATTTTTTTCTTCTTTCTATTTCAATCAATTATCTTTTGCATTACTAACATCATGAATCAAGAAGCATTGTTAGATTCCGATTATCAATACTTGTTGAACGGAATACGAAAAGTCATAAATGCCATGTAACACCCCAAACCAGGTCTATGCGTTAAGACGAGATTTGGTTTGTCACACCGAACGAACATCCAAAATTTCTCTAATGATTTAAGTAAAACAGTAATGCAAAGCCTTTAGAAATAAGGTTTAATAAAAACTAAGTATAATGATTATGAATTAAGAAAAATACTTGGTTGAAATCTTATATATATATTAGTCAAAACCTTAACGCAGTTTTTTTTTTTTTTAAAGAATTTGAAAGAAATTGAAAAGTAATTTAGGTGTCCAAAATTGTTATAAAACACAATATTTTTAAGAAACTTTATAGATTTAACATAAGCCCATATTAACAGTCTAAAAATAAAGTTAAATCCATCCACACATAATAACAAACCATAAAAACATAATTAGAGGCCTTATTACAACATACCCAAAATAGTAATTAAAATAAGTAACTTAAATAAAGTTCATAGTTTATAAAACCCACGCTCGTAGTATGGCCTCCACCATGTCATCCCCGGCCCAGTCCACATCAATTTCCATTACCCGAGATGGATAATAAAACGGGGTGAGTTACAAAGAACTCAGTGTGTAACTCACTTACCACCATTATTGGGCCAGACCATCAAGGCATTAATTTGGGTTTGAGCCCAATTACAAACTTTAACAATATAAAATGAAATAAAATATATTAAAATGCATGTAAAATGAATTTCCCATCCAAGCCTAATTTCCATCCGCTACACACCCCGTACCAACCAAAGACACCTGTGGGGATCCAAATCAACCCACCCCGCCAAACACACCAATCGTAGGCATTTAGCCTTTTAAATAATATTGTAGTGCACTCACAACTAGATTGTGACATAGTCACCGAACTAGAGGCATTAAGCCAAAATTTGTGGCAGAGCCACCGAACTAGATACGTGGCCACAGGCCTTTCTTCTCTTCCTCAAATCCCATCCCATGCATTTATGTATGAATAACGAACTTTAATCATAAATGATTTATCAAGTAACCCATAATACAAATGAGTTTTTAATAAAACCTTTCATTTGGGCCTATTAACAATATAGTATTAAACTTTGGCCATATCTTGAACTAGAGGGTTTTTTTTTTGGCCCATTAGCGATCTAGCAAACTTTGGCCCATATTATCGATCTAGCGATCTTTCGCCCAATTTAACAATCTAGCAAATATTTCGACTCAATTTATCGATCTAGCAATATTTCGCTCAATTTATCGATCTAGCAATATTTCGCTCAATTTATCGATCTAGCAATATTTCGGCTCAATTTATCGATCTAGCAATATTTCGGTTCAATTTATCGATCTAGCAATATTTCGGCTCAATTTATCGATCTAGTAATTTTTCCGACTTTAACCGTTTTCATGCATTTACACAAAAGTGTTAATTATCACATAAATTTTGATTTTGCCATTTTTACGATTTATCATAATACTTACTGTTTAGTATCTAACCCGAAAGATAAGTGTGAAGTTACACACCTGGTTATGGTGAGAACTAGACTTTCCCGCTCGTCAACACCTATACATATCACGATAACTTATGATCATTATAATCTAATAATAAAACCGATCTAAACATAACGATCTAAAATTTACCCTCGGATTTTTGAACTACTTCCACTTGCGGTTTCTCCCGATTGATGGTTCGTTAATCGAATCAAATCCACGAACAAATAATGGTTCGGAGTACGAACTACTTCAAACAATTGATTCTCCTCGATGAACGTCCACAACCCTGGGAAATCCTGGATTGCCGATCTGATCCTTTGTTTATACTTAGGGGATTAATGGTACCACCCTTCTTCCGAACACTATATACGGCCCGCTTCTTCCCTATCTTGATTGTCTTCAAAGACAAAGATCGTTAGCACGTCCCTAATCTCATATATATATATCGATTATGACTAAAGGCTTTGAGAACAAGATTTCCTTACCACAAATATTCTTGTTCCACAAGGAAATCGATCCAAGCGTTCTATGTCACACACGACCTCTTGATTTCCAATCTTCCGTTATCGCACTAAAGTATAACAAAAATGAACGTTTATTTTGATCTAAGAAAGCCTTCAAACCACCATCAATATTCGGCCAAATACTATAAACTAATCGAAGACGAAAAAGAACCCTTACCTATTTTCCACGGTTGAAAAGAAACGATTGAGAATGTTGCTTATGAATAGAGAGATATTCGGCTATGAAGAATCAAAGAAAAAAAGAAAATGGTTCGGTTAAGGTACACTAACATTCGCCATGAAGAGATTAAAGGAGAAAGTATTGATTGAAAAGAAATCAAAATAAGAGAATAGGGATGATGATAATTCGGTTTTCAAAGAAAACAAAAGAGAAAGAAAGAGATGAGTTTAAGATCAAGGCACATTCGGCAATGGAGAAAAGGAGAGAAAAGAAAGGAATGGTCTTTTGATGTAGGTGATTTCGGCACTAATGAGAAAAAGGCACAAAAAGAATACCAAATGATGTGCAATAATGACCAAATGGTCAAAATAATCAAGGCTTACCAAGGATCAAATTCGGCCAAGGGAGAGAGGTTGAGAGAATTTGCAAAACTATGCACAAAACTAAGAATGACCAAAAAGAGACTTCAAATCCTAGCCAAACTAACACCAAAATTTGGCTCCCCTAGACCATATTGCCATCCCTATGCATGGTCAAATGGCCATGATTTTATTTCCATAACCTTTTCCTTGATACTTGCCCCATATCTTCATATCTTTCCTTAATTTCTTGATTCCCTTCCATAAGTTAACAATTTCCTTAATCCTTTGATATACTAACTAAAAATAACAAGGTCAACACTTACCATATATGCACTTGGCCGACACTTGCTATACATGTGCAGAAAAAATTAAAAATAAAATTCATCTAGATGCTAAACAAGGGATTCGAACCTTCTCCCTCATGCACTAACTCATGCGCCAACACCACGTTGCCATATACTCATCTTATGCTACACTTTGACACATTAATTAACTTATGTGTCAATGCCACTTGCTCCACTTCAATAAATTTTAAAAACTAAAAATTATTCCATCCCCGAATAATTCTAATTCTTCTTCAGGACTATAATAAACACGAAAAATAATAAGAAAATTTTCCTTCATAATCTAAACACCAAATCATGCAATAATCGATACTCAAATTTTAGGGTGTTACATGCCAAGTTTGACAAGTTGCACAAGCGGTTGGATCGAATTGAGGAACGAGACCAACAAGAACGACTTTCTTCAAATTGAAGGTCAGAGTTAAGGTCGTCTCGAAGACACGCTTTCGAAGATTATTCAAGAAGAGAATTTGATCAAGATTATGGTTCATATAGAAGTTCAAGACGGTATGAGTCAAACCGTGAATTTGAGACCTTTCAAGGTGACCATCGCGAAGGTATGATTTCTTCTTCAAAAGCTTCAACATATCTATCTATGGAGAAACCTTTGCAAAGAAGTGAACGTGGTTCATATACGTTGAAGAATTCATCCACGAAAGATTGTTCTCGAAGTGGTTCACATCGTGATTCTTATTCGACGAGGAACTCAAGGCGAAGCCAAGCATATGTCGAGTTTGAAGCCAACTTCGGCGATGAACACGAAAGCATGAGTTATTTGTCATATTATTCAAAGAAGTCACGATCGAAAAACCTTTCACAAAGGATAGCAAATGATTTCTATGAGAAAATGACTTCCTTCTTTGAGTCAAATCCTTCTCTTTTCGATTCTATTGTATCTTCCTCTTGTTGTAATCAAAATGAAAAAGAAATAGAAAGTGAAAAAGAAAAGAAAAACGAGAGTGAAGAAAAAGATATTGAAAAAGAAGAAAATGAAAAAGAAAAAGAAAGAAAAGAAGAAAAAGAAAAAGAGATCGTGAGAGAAAAAGAAAATGAAGAAAATAAGATTGAAAAAGAAAGAAAAGAAATTGAGATAGAAAAAAAACGAGAGAAAAGAACGAGCGAGAAAACGAGAGTGAATTTTCAACTAACCCATTTAAAGTTTTCTTCTTCTGCTTTCTTCATTTCAGGTTTTCGAAGAACCAAGCGACAACTACCAACTCCAATACCTTCCTGATGAGCGACATTTTTCTTTGGTTGAAAAAGGTAAGATTGAATCACGCGAGCCTGAAGGTAAGGAAGGTAAGATTTTGAAGAGTTTCATTCTCCACCAAATTTTTTGAATAATTGTGATTATGTGGATAGCTTCGTTTATGACCATTCTTTGATTAATTTTGATGTTCTAAATGATGGTAAGACGAGTTCATCTCATTATGCTGCTAAGTGTGAAGGTGGAGTAACATCTATTCGACGAGTGCAAGACTCAAGTAAGTATGACGATGAATTTTCTCTTAATCCCAACTTGTTTGATTGTGGCTATTACGAAATCAGTTCATTGTCTAATACGGAAACTTTGAGTTTTTGTAAATCAGTTTTGAAACATATAAAGAGTTTTCATTGCTCAATCTTGAATGTGCATAAATCTTATTGGTTTAACATGTTTGATGTTTTAAACCCTTGTCACATCTTGAGTTTAATAATCAAAATCATGTCTTTAAACCGGGACTATGTTTTGTATCATTTGGTATGCCTTGTTGGAAAATCAAGCAATGACAATTGTGCTTAAAGAATTACAATCATTTTGATACTTGGTTTTTGATTAAGGTTACGAAATTTGCCCATTTTGTGTTCAATTTTTATTCGCTCCTTAAACAAATTCTATGGTTGCACTTGAAATTCACATTCCATTTGAAAAATGCTGAATCAAACGCGAGGCTTCGACTGCATTATCTTTCCAAAGAGAGAAGGTTTGTATTGCTCAACCAAGGTAAGCAAGATCTTTGTCTATTCGTGCATCAAGGTAAGTCTACTGAAATTATTGATACATTTTTGCTCTTTTCGGATGATGACAAACATTGTGTTGATGAACTAGTTTTTATAAAACATTTAGATCATGTTATGATTAATCGTTCTATTTTGCCTGTTTGTGATCTATCTGTTTCGTTGAATGATGACAGGATTCTTGAATTTGATAATTTTGATAATTTTTGTGTGAAAGAATCCATATTGTGTCACATGTGTGGTCCATGTAAAAAGTTTGAAATGACTTTGTTCTCTCCGGTTGTTGATAGAACACATGATGCTGATTTTCATTATTTAGATCATGAAATGTTTGAACGTCCTATCCTGTTTAATGATGGTCTACTTGTTGACAAAAGGAATCTTGTGTTTAATAATTTTTGTTCATGTGCAAGTGATTACATATGTCGTTCAACGCAAGATTTGCATGTTCACTTTCGAGTGCCATATGCATTTTCTCATCTATCTGCTTGTGATGAACATATCTATCATTTGATGTGTTACTCGCATGTTGATTTTGATTTGTGGAATCCATTCAAATTGTATGCATACCATGAAACCTATCCAATTCAGATTCAAATATTTGATAAGGCTTTGTTCCTTTTGTATGATAATGCGAATATGCCCGTTTGCATTCAATCTATTCGTTTTGTTTTGTTCATATTTCAATTGCAATTTTGTTTGACACAACTCTTGCTAACTTTTGGATATATTTTACAGGTATCTCGATTACCATTCTCCCCGTTTGATCGAGGAAAGCCGATCAAAAGGAATTCTATTTGAGAGAACCATCTGCTCAATTCGAGCACGAATCGCTTTCAAGAGGGGGGTATGATGCGATCCTGGTCGCATCATGGTTCGACTCTTTTTGACGCCATCGAGAGTGGCCTAAGCTCGAGGGGCCAAAGTGCAAAATGAAGCTGATTCTAGCTCATTTTCAGCTCAATTAAACTCCTTTTCTATGTGGTTCAGTTCACATGAGTTCATCTCAGCTCATTGAGATTGGTTTAAGTTCACATTCAGTTCATTTAGTTTGTGTTTAGCTTGATTTAATTCATGCATTTTTAATTTGCTGAATACAAACTTTTAAATTAAATATTAGCTTTAAATAAAGGTGTTTAGTTTAATTAAATAAGTTGTGTTTAATAAGAGGCTTATTAATTAATCTAGTTACTAGGATGTTTTAATGAAGTATGAGTTTAAGTTAATTTAATTCTGCTTCCATAAATTAACTAGTTGCTACATTAATTGAAGTCTTTATTTCTAGTTCATTTAATAATGTTTTTCTTAATTAAACTAGTTGCTGGAATAAATGATGCTTAAGTGTTAGTTCATTTATTTAAGTTAGTTGTTACTTTGTTTTAGGTTTAATCAATGAATAAATGTATTTAATATGTCGGTTACATGTGTTAATTGCAGGTGATTTTTTAGCTTACAACCATTAAATTTAAAGGCTGTTACACCTTCAATAAGGTGGCTTTTCAAGTGATTTTGGTTACAAAAAGAGGGGGCTGTTATAAAAAGAGGCTTTAAACATCAATAAAAAGAGTTTAAAGGAGCATTACAATTCCTTTAAATTTCAGTAGCAACCCTTCCACTACTCCAAATGTTTTTGCTACTTTAATGGTCAATTCATACTTTAAAAACTTCATTAAGTTTTTGGAGTCTATTCAGCTAGCCAAAGGAGAAACCAAGAGACATTTTCAAAGCATTCAAGGGCATTGAATCAGCTGATTAAAGCATCTTAAAGAGAGGAGTTAATTGATCCAAGAATTTCAAAGGTTGAGACTCTTTATTTGGTTGGTGACTTTTCGGTTGATCATGGAGAATTCAAAGGATTTTGACAAGCAATTTAATTGAAAAGTTAAACACATTGAAGATGGGAGTTACATGGCTAGAATTCCAAAAGTTGAGACTCTTCATTTGAAATCATTATTAGCCTCATTAAAAGTGGCCATTCAACTAGTTTCATTTGATACTATATATACATGTAATCACATATTGTAGGGAGGACTTTTGATCCTTGAATGTATTTTATGAACTTTTTTCTTCGAGTGAGATTTTGTAACACCCCAAACCAGGTCTATACGTTAAGACGAGATTTGGTTTGTCACACCGAACGAACATCCAAAATTCTCTAATGACTTAAGTAAAACAGAAATGCAAAACCTTTAGAAATAAGGTTTGATAAAAACTAAGTACAATGATTATGAATTAAGAAAAATACTTGTTTGAAATCTCATATATATATTAGTCAAAACCTTAACGTTGTTTTAAAAGAATTTGAAAAAAATTGAAAAGTAATTTAGGTGTCCAAAATTTTTATAAAACACAATATTTTTAAGAAAACTTTATAGATTTAACATAAGCTCATATTAAGAGTCTTAAAATAAAATTAAATCCATCCACACATAAAAATCCATAAAAACATAATTAGAGGCCTTATTACATCATACCCAAAATAGTAATTAAAATAAGTAACTTAAATAAGTTCATAGTTTATGAAACCCAAGCTTTTAGTATGGCCTCCACCATGTCATCTCCGGCCCAAGTCCACATCAATTTCCATTACCTGAGATGGATAATAAAACGGGGTGAGTTACAAAGAACTCAGTGTGTAACTCACTTACCACCATTATTGGGCCAGACCATCAAGGCATTAATTTGGGCTTGAGCCCAATTACAAATTTTAACAATATAAAATGAAATAAAATATATAAAATGCATATAAAATGAATTTCCCAACCAAGCCTAATTTCCATCCGCTACACACCCCCGTACCAACCAGCACACCTGTGGGGATCAAGTCAACCCACCCCGCCAAACACACCAATCATAGGCATTTAGCCTTTTAAATAATATTGTAGTGCACTCATCAACTAGATTGTGACATAGTCACCGAACTAGAGGCATTAAGCCAAAATTTTGTGGCGAGCCACCGAACTAGATACGTGGCCCACAGTGCCTTTCTTCTCTTCAACAAATCCCATCCCATGCATTTATGTATGAATAACAAACTTTAATCATAAATAATTTATCAAGTAACCCATAATACAAATGAGTTTTTAATAAAACCTTTCATTTGGGCCTATTAACAATATAGTATTAAACTTTGGCCCATATCTCGAACTAGAGGGTTTCCGGCCCATTAGCGATCTAGCAAACTTTTATGGCCCAATTTATCGATCTAGCAGTTTTATGGCCCGATTTATCGACCTAGCGCTTTATGGCCCAATTTATCGATCTAGCGCTTTATGGCCCAATTTATCGATCTAGCAGTTTTATGGATTTACACAAAAGTACTTATTACTACAACATTTTTGATTTGGCCATTTTTACGATTTATCATAATACTTACTGTTTAGTATCTAACCCGAAAGATAAGTGTGAAGTTACACACCTGGTTATAGTGAGAACTAGACTTTCCCGCTCGTCAACACCTATACATATCACGATAATTAGAATCACTATATTTTATTAACGAAATCAATCTTAGAAATTAACGATCTAACTTTTACCCTCGGATTTTCGAACTACTTCTACTTGCGGTTTCTCTCCGATTGATGGTTCGTCAACCGAATCAAATCCACGAACAAATAATGGTTCAGGAGTACGAACTACTTCAAACAATTGATTCTCCTCGGATGAACGTCCACAACCCGGTGGGAAATCCCGATTGTTTGAAATAATCCTTTGTTTATACTTAGGGGGAATAACGAAACCACCCCTCTTCCGAACACTATTCACCGCCCTTTTCTTCCCTATTTTGATTGTCTTCAAAGACAAAAGATCGTTAATCTAATCTAATATTACATCGAAATATGACTAAGGGTTAAAGGGTGAAATTTGCTTACCACAAAGATCCTTATTCCAAAAATGAGAATCGAACAAATCGTTTTATGATACTCACGAACACTTGAGTTCCGGTCTTCCACTATTGCACTAAAGTATAACGAATAAAAACGTTAATAGAACGAACGTTTATTTCGATCTAAGAAGCCTTTATACCCCTTATCAAGATTCGGCCATGACAACTATAACTAACAAGAACTAAAAAGAATCCTTACCTATTGTCCACGGTTGAGAAGAGATGATTGAGAAAGATGTTTGTGCAAGATGGAGGATTCGGCTATAAGACCAAAGAAAATAGAAAAATGATTCGGCTATGGGTACATCAACATTCGGCCATGAGAGAATTAATGGAGAAAATTTTGATTGATAAGAAATAAAAGAAAGAAATAAAAGATGGAAGAAAAAGATGATGATGAGGATTCGATTTTAAAAGAGAAGGAAAAGAGAAAGAAAAAGATGTGATAAGAAGCAAGGTACATTTGGCAATGGGAAAAAGAGAAGGAAAAAGAATGGTCTTTTTGGTGTTAGCAATTTCGGCACTATGACAAAGCAAACAAAAGAGTACTAGTGTGATATGCAAAAATGACCAAATGGTCAAAAGATTAAGGTTTACCAAAAGCTCAATTTCGGCCAAGGGAGAAAGGTTGAAAAGAGAATTGCAAACCTTTGCATAAAATGCTAGGAATGACCAAAACAAACTCCTAATCCTAGCCAACTACTAGCAAAATTCGGCCAACCTTCCCCCTAGCCATATTGCCGTCCAAATTCATTGGTCAAATGACCATAAATTTGTTTCCAAAACACTTTCCTTGATACTTGCCCTATGTCTCCATATCTTTCCATATTTTCTTGATTCCCTACCAAAAATTCACTCTTACCTTATTCCTATGATATACTAACCAAAATAACAAGGTCAACACTTACCATAAATAAGCTTGGCCGACACTTACCATAGAAGAGCAAAATAAAAGTTGTCAAAATGCCATCCAAGGGATTCAACCACTCTCCTCAAGCTATAACCCATGCGCCAACACCACCTTGCCATTTACTCATCTTATGCTACTATTTAACACTTAATTTAACTTAAGTGTCAATGCCACTTGCTCCACTTCAATAAATTCTCAAACTATAAAAAATTTTATTCCATACCCGAATAATTCTATACTCTTCTTCAGGACTATAATAGGCACAAAAAGAAATAAGAAAATTTTTCCTTCATAAACTAAACACCAAAACATGCAATAAATCGATACTTGAATTTTAGGGTGTTACAGATTTTCTCCTCTCTATCTTTCGTACGAGTATCGATTCTAACTTATCAAGCGTTGCTTGTGGCGTCAGTCGTTTCTCATCCATCAATTTATACCATAGGTTCTTATCTTTATAGATAACGGGTCTTGGTCCATCATCGACTTCCATTTTCCATCTTAAACAAATATAGAACTCGGGGTGAGACTTTCCTAGTGTTGAATCGATTCTTTGTTTAAATTCTTCTATCCATCTCCACCAACTATCTTAATATATATCCTTTTGATTATTTCTATTAAAACCAAGTCCATCCACTATATTCATCTTCCTTGTTTGCTTCCTAACCAAACCTATCTCCATCTTCCATCCAAATCTTAACCTTTCTGATCAGCTTTCGTAATTTTAACCTTATTTCACCTATTTCCAGACAACTTTTCAATTACTCCTCGTAGATGATTGGGCAACTTCACATACGACTTGACTCACCCCGAGACGGATCGTATCACTATTGTAGTAATCTCGAAGAGACCAAGGAATTGCAAAAATAAGTGAATGAACTTCTTGAGAAGGGATTCATCCGTGAGAGCCTTAGTCCGTGCGCCGTTCCAGTTTTATTAGTGCCGTAAAAGGATGGGACTTGGCGTATGTGTGTTGATTGTCGTGCTATAAACAAAATCACGATAAAATATTGTCATCCAATACTGCGTCTTGATGATATGCTTGATGAACTAAGTGGTGCTCAATTGTTTTCCAAAATCGATCTCAAAAGCGGTTACCATCAGATTCGGATGCTTGAGGGAGATGAGTGGAAAACAACGTTTAAAACTAAACACGGTTTGTACGAGTGGTTGGTCATGCTATTCAGTCTCACTAACGCTCCTAGTACTTTTATGCGTTTAATGAACCATGTTCTTCGTGCTTATATTGGTAAATTCTGTGTGGTTTACTTTGATGACATTCTTATTTATAGTAGATCTTTAGATGATCATTTGAAGCATTTACGAGCTATTCTTAATGCATTGCGCAAGGAAACATTATATGCTAATCTTAAGAAATGCACATTTTGTTCTAACAAAGTCATTTTCTTAGGATTTGTTGTTAGCTCTCAAGGACTTGAAGTAGATCAAGAAAAGGTGAAAGCTATTCGAGAATGGCCTAGACCGACCAGCATAAGTCAAGTACAAAGTTTCCATGGCTTGGCAAGTTTCTACCGTCGCTTTGTTTCGAATTTTAGCACATTGGCTGCACCTCTCACGATTGTGATTAAAAAGAATTCTGCCTTCTTTTGGAGCGAGGAACAAGAGAAATCTTTTATTTCACTTAAAGATCATTTAACTAATGCCCCATTACTTGTATTACCTAATTTTGACAAAACATTTGAAATTGAATGTGATGCCTCAGGTATTGGGATTGGTGCTGTGTTGACTCAAGAAGGAAAGCCCGTGGCGTATTTTAGTGAAAAGCTAAGTGGCGCACCATTGAATCACCCAACATACAATAAGGAAATGTACGCTTTGATCCAGGAATTAGAAACATGGCAACACTATTTGTGGCCGAAGGAGTTTGTCATCCATTCGGACCATGAATCGCTCAAGCACATCAAAGGACAACACAAGCTCAACAAAAGGCACGCAAAATGGGTAAAATTTCTTGAATCCTTTCCTTATGTTATTCGGTATAAGAAGGGTAAGGAAAACATTGTGGCTGATGCACTATCTCGTAGATATACTCTATTAAATCATTTGGATTCAAAATTGCTTGGTTTTGCATTTTTGAAAGATTTGTATAGTTCTGATGCTGATTTTGGAGATGTGTATAAATTGTGTGAACATGTTGCTGTTGATAAGTTTTTCAGGTTTGATGGCTTCCTTTTTCGAGAAGGTAAGCTTTGTATTCTATAAAGTTCCGTGCGAGAGTTACTTGTACTCGAGGCACATGGTGGTGGACTTATGGGCCATTTTGGCATTGCAAAGACTTTGGCCGTTCTGCAAGAACATTTCTTTTGGCCACGAATGAAACGTGATGTCGAGAAAATTTGTTCGCGATGTGTAGCATGTAAAAAGGCAAAATCGAAGGTTAACCCACATGGGCTTTACACACCTTTGCCTATTCCTGAAGGGCCTTGGGTTGATCTATCTATGGATTTTATCTTAGGATTACTGCGAACTCGAACCGGAAAGGACTCTATCTTTGTAGTAGTAGACCAGTTTTCAAAAATGTCACATTTCATTGCATGTTCAAAAACTGATGATGCTGTTAATATTGCTAACCTTTTCTTTAAAGAAATTTTTAGGTTACATGGAATTCTGAAGACAATAGTGTCTGATCGTGATGCGAAGTTTCTTAGTCATTTTCAGAGGACACTTTGGAGTAAGCTAGGCACGAAGCTCTTATTCTCTACGACATGTCATCCCCAAACGGATGGCCAAACTGAAGTGGTGAATCGCATCCTATCCACACTACTACGAGCCATAATCCGCAAAAATCTCAAGTCGTGGGAGGAGTGTCTACCTCACATAGAGTTTGCTTATAACCGAACTATTCACTCTGCTACTAAATTCTCTCCATTCAAAATAGTTTACGGTTTTAATCCTTTATCTCCTCTAGACTTAATTCCATTACCTAATGATCAATTTGTTAATGTAGATGCCAAGAGGAAAGCGGACTATGTGAAAAAAATACATCAAAAGGTTAAAGCTAATATCGAGGCTCGAATGGAGCAATATGTGTGTAAGGCCAACAAAGGGCGAAAGCAAGTCATATTTGAACCCGGGGATTGGGTTTGGGTTCACATGAGGAAGGAACGATTTCCAGCTCAAAGAAGGTCCAAATTATTACCACGTGGTGACGGTCCATTCCAAGTTTTGGAGCGAATTAACGATAATTCCTATCGACTAGACCTTCCGAGTGAGTTTAATATAAGTACAACTTTTAATGTGTCTGATTTATCACTCTTTGATGTAGATTTCGATTTGAGGACAAATCACTTTGAAGAGGGGGAGGATGATACGGCCATGATCCGGGTCACACCAAGTTCCAACAAAGAGCCATTGGAGTTACCACAAGGACCCATCACCCGAGCACATGCAAAATGATTCAAGGAGGCTATTTCGGCCTTAGTTGAGCAAAAGTGGAGCAAGTTAATGGCTGGTCAAAACGAGGAGAATCGGGCTAACTTAATAAGCCCAATGCGCATGCTTTTACAAGTTGAAATAAGCTCATATTCGGCTCATTCAGCTTGTGTTTAGCTTGATTTAATTCATGCATTTTTATATAAAACTTTTAAATTAGCATTAAATAAAGTTGTTTAGTTTAATTAAATAAGTTGTGTTTAATAAGAGGCTTATTAATTAATCTAGTTACCAGGATGTTTTAATGAAGCCTGAGTTTAAGTTAATTTAATAAGAGGCTTATTAATTAATCTAGTTACAAGGATGTTTTAATGAAGCATGAGTTTAAGTTAATTTAATTCTGCTTCCATAAATTAACTAGTTGTTGCATTAATTGAAGTCTTAACTTTTTAGTTCATTTAATAAAGTCAAGTGTTTAATGTGTTTAAGTTAAAGTAGTGTTTAGTAAGTGTTTAAATGTGATTAAATTGTTTTTTTTAATGTGTTTGAATGTAGGAAACTTTTCAGCTGAAAACCGTTACACTCAAGGGGATGTTACAAAGAGTTAATGTGACTTTTCAAGTGAAAACGGTTACACACATGGGGAAGCATTATTTAACATTAAAGGGAGCTGTTATGATCATTGATGGAAGCATTACATCTCCATTAATTTTGGCAGCAACCTATTCATCTTCCATAACCATTTGAGGCTTAAAAGATCACACAAGAGTTACAACTTCTCATTAAGTTGCTGGTGACCATTCGGCTACTTAGAAAGCATGAAACCAAGCATTCAAACTCATTAAAATTAGCTCATTAGGAGTCATTAAGTTACTGTTATTTGGCTGGAGGAATTCAAGAGCTTTTACCTATTGATTAGATTTTATTTTAGCCATTTAAATGCATAATAAAGTTGAATTCATATGACTTTTCAGCTAACCACATGTAAACACTATATATACCTTGTTATTAGCTTGTAGAGGGGACTTTTCAATGCTTTATGAAATTTTCAGATTGTGAGTTATCCAATCTCTTAATTCTCCAAAGGTTCAAATTGACTTATCTTTCAACTAGTGGCGTCAATCTGAATTTGTTCTTGAACTTATCATCCTTTGGGTGTGGCATTCAATCCAATACCATAGGTTCCTATCTTGCTAGATAGTGGGTCTCGGTTTTATTTCAATTTAACCTTTCCTTTGAAACCTATAAGATTCGGGTTCTTAATCTTATATTAAGGGTTCTTTCTTGTTTCAACCATCAAACCATTCATCTACCTAATTTTTCTTCAACCCAAGTTGCTGCCATTTACCAAAACATATCCATTTTCCCTTTCTTTTAATTACATCAAATAATACTCCTTCGTAGACGATCGGGAAAATTTAAATACGAATTGACTCAACCCGAGACGGATCGTATCACCAAGTCCATTGACGTAGAACAGATTCGATTTGGGTTTGCATAACAAATTGTGCGAGTTCTTTCGAGTTCTTCGTTGTTCAAATTCCCAGCCAGTTTCCAGCATTATTTCTGCTATTTTTTTTGAATGTTCAAGGCTGCCATGGATGAATTTTGAAGCATTCATCTTCTACCTTCTTCAAATCTGTCTAGAAATTCCAGCAACATTTTTTTTTCTCTCTTCTTCAAATCTATTCAATTTCGTGTGTTTTTAAGTCTAAAACCAAACTCTTTGTTTTGTTTAATTGCAGGGAAGTGGTTGCTACAATCCTAGATCCGTAAACACTCAAGGAATGTTGTTTTGCCAAGCAACGCCTTATCACACTTACTTTCCTTACCTTCCGGCTCGGGTGATTCAACTTCACTTTCAACCTTATCTTTGTTGATCACACGAAAACATCATTCATCGGGAAGGTACTGAAGTTGGCATTTGCCACTCGGTTTCTCGGAAACCTGAAAAGAAGAAACAGAACAAGAGAAGACTTCAAATGGGTTAGTTGAAAATTCACTCTCTTTTCCTTGCTCATTCTTTTCTCTCTCTTCTTTTTCTATCTCAATTTTTTTCTTTCTTTTTCAATCTTATTTTCTTATTTTTCTCTCTTTCTCTCAATCTTGGTTTCTTCTCTCTCATTTTTATTTTCTTTTTTCTCGAACTCTTTTTTAATTTATTTTATTTCTTTTCCTTCTTCACTCTCTTTTTCGATTTTGTTACAACTTGTAGATGTTACAAAAGAATCGAAAATATAAGGATTTGCCTCAAAGAAAGAAGTCATTTTCTCATAGAAATCATTTGCTATCCTTCGTGAAAGATTCTTTGATCGTGACTTCTTTAAATCATATGACGAATAAATCGTGCTCTCGTGTTCATCACCGTAGTTGGCTTCAAACTCAACATATGCTTTACTTCGCCTTGAATCCCTCATCGAATAGGATCCTTGATCGATACTTCTTTTTGAATGATCTTCGAAAGCGTGTCTTCGAGACGACCTTGACTTCGACCTTCATTTTGAAGACAGGCGTTCTTGTTGGTCTCGTTCCTCAATGTGATCCAACTGCTTATGTAACTTGTCAAACTTGGTGTTCATGATTCTTCGCATTCTGTTCAACAAGTATTGATAATCAGATTCTGACAACGCTTCTTGATTCATGTTTATTTTCTACAAAGAAAGATTGTTAAAACAAAGATAAACCCTTACCACAAAAAATCTCACAAGTCACTCACAAGAAAATCACTCCACTCGTGTTTCACTCGTTTTATGGCTTTTCTTTAATGAGTACACTCATGCCTTTTATCGCTCTTTCTTGTCTCACAATTTCATACTTCGTTTCGATAAACTCATCACGGCTTGAGGGTCGACTACAAAAATGGGTAACAAGGGAAAACGTTAGGTGAATCGGGTTGGCTAAAACAAAGGGGAAGGACAAATAGGGTAGGGGTGGCATTGGGGTTTTGAAAGAGTGGGGGCAAAATCTGATCTCGGTGATCAAAAATAATAGAAGAGAATGAAATCAAACTTGCAAAACTTTCTCCTTTTTTTTTACTCAAATTTTTTTTATTAACTTCGATTTTTTTTTGAATTTTCGTTTTTTTCTTTTTTTAACACTTCAAATGCATTAAAATAAATACAATAGAAACGAAATTACAACTTGGATTTTTTTTTCGATTTTTTTTATTTTTATTTTTTAAACTTACGAACTAACTTCCGGCTTCATGATCATCGACAAAACTCCTCGTTTGGTAGCTCTGATACTAGATGATACAGTCTGCCTCGAGAAGAATCAAAAATGTATGCGAGTTGCCCAATCGTCTACGAGGAGGAATTACGCCTTCGGGAAATATTAGGAAATATCATAGGTTTGTGGAAGCTTTTGATTGAATTTGTTTAGTAAATGGAATTAAGTTAGGAATGGAGGTGTTTAGAGATGGAGATGATTTTTGGATAATGGAAAAGAGTTAGGTTCGGTTTAACAAACGAGAACAAAGGATAGATGTTCGGTGATATTTTGGTTAAGTGATAAGTGATATTTGATGGTGATGGATAGAAGAACTTAAACAAAGAATCGATTCAACACTATGACAGTGTCACCCCGGGTTCTATATTTGTTTAAGGTAGGAAATGGAATCGAAGATGGACCACGACCCGTTATCTAGGTAGATAAGAACCGATGGTATAGTTTGATGAAGGAACAAGTCTAGACGCCACAAGCAACTTGATAAGTCTAGGAAACTTGCACGAAATCAAAGAGGAGACAAGCTCACTCGATGAACAAAAGTTCATGAATTATATTCAAAGTTCAATGATCAAAAAAAAAGTCTAACATAACTAATGAAAATAACAAGTATTTATAGGCTATTATGGGCTAGCCGAATGGTCACTAGAATGCCTTAAAAACTAAGTAAATTTTCAGCTAGAATAAGCTGGAAAAATCTAGAACAAAGTCTCTTAGTTTGCTTAGCAAAATTCAGCTGAATGTGGCCTTGGTGAGCTTGCAAATTCGGCTGCATGTATTAAGGCTTGAATGGACATGTCTTGGTGCATCCTTACTCTTAACTAAGCTCAATTAAGTGGTTCTGGTCATTCATGCATGCCTTGGTCGATTATGATGTGCTACCTAGCTTGTTTTTCGGCTGGAATTAAGTGTAGCATCTTTTGGCCATTGTTTTTCATGAAAGTTGGCTTTTGGAGAACACCAACCGGTAGATAATTAATAGTCCATTCAAGCTCCCTAGACAACTCAATAAATTCTTTCCAACACCTCCTTAAATTCGGCATTGGGTAGACTAAAGGTTCCAGCAACTCAATAAATGAAGTTCACGCATGCTGAACACCCTTTATTGCCGTCCCAACCAACTCCAACATACCATTAAATTCGGCCAACTTGCAGCATATTAACTCCTTTGTTGTTCACGAAAAAGTGTTTTGAAAGCTGAACAATCAGCTCATTAAATTGCTGCCGTCCCAAGCATGCTAAACATAGCATTAACACATCATTGAATAGATGTTCACGCATGGAAAAACACCCCAGCAACTCTTTTAATGTTGTTGTCTCTTTGGTGGCCGAATGGTGACTTGGAGACATCAAAAAGCACCTTAGAGAACGCCAATCAGCCACTTAAATGCTGTACATTAATGTATTCATCCATTCATGCACCAACATCAAATAAATGATGTTCCAACATCTTCTTTAATGGCTGCTGCAATTCACGAAATAAAGGGGCTTAGTGACTTAATAATTTCGGCTGGAAAAATAGCAGCATGCATTAATTTCAGCTTAAGAAACCACGAGACAAACATTAATAACATGTCTAAAATTTGGATGGTCAGTCTAGGACACCTTAATGGACACTTTAGACACATTAAACACACTTAGGACTCATATTAAATTCGGCAGCCCTATGTTTAATGAAAAAAATCTGCACATTAATTTTAGCTTTAAGACATCTTTAAAACATGTAATAAAATGTGACAAAATTAATTTAAGCTTAAACAAATTAAATCCAACACTAAATTAATTATTTAGACATATTTAATTTGCTGTAGGAATTTTAATAATTTAAATACTTAATTATTTACTGCATTAGAATTAAAGAATCAGCTCAATGAGCTAGAACAAGCTCGAGTGAGCTCAAATTGAGCTCGAATGAGCTAATCCGGCTCAATTTGAAAGTGCATGAAGATGCACACAAGCTCCACAGCACTTGGAACTTTGAATTTCGTGGGTGCCCCGGGTGTGCCCGTATCATCCCTCCCCTCTTCAAGACGATTCATCCTCGAATCGACCCATTGGTTTTCTCGAACAAAATTCTTTTTGCTCAACTTTCCTCGATCAAACGGGACGGATGATAATCGCAACACCTGAAAGTAATATTCATGAGTTAGCAAAAAAAATTTAAACACGCTTGCAACCCAAATATGATCAACACCAAACAAATGAATCGCATGTACACGGGGAAAATCAAATGATCATACAAGAGATATAATGCTTTGTCAAAATTTTAGAACAAAAGTGGGCAAGCTTCAAAGCATGCATATGATTTAAATGATATCCTCAAAACAAAATGATCATGCGAATAATATATCAGATGATAGATATATTCATCACAAGCATCTATTTGAAATGCCTCACATGGTTCACGAATGTGAACAATAATTTCATGCATTGATCGAACACAAGAATAAAAATTATCAATCACAATATTCCTTTTGTCAACAAGTAGACCATCATTAAACATGATAGGACGTTCAAACATTTCATGATCTAAATGGTAAAAATCAGCGTCATGTGTTCTATCAACAACCGAAGAAAACAAAGACATCTAAAATTTTTCAAATGGATCACACTTTTGACGCAATATGGATTCCTTCACACGAAAATTATCAAAATTATAAAACTCAATAATCCTGTCATCATTCATCGAAACAGATAGATCACAAACAGGCAAAATAGAACGATTAATCGTAACATGATCTAAATGTTTGGCAAAAACATAATCAGCAATGCAAAGCTTATCGCAATCCGAAAAGAGCAAAAACGCATCAACAGTTTCAGAAGACTTACCTTTATACTCAGAAAGATAAAGATCAGTCTTACCTTGATCGAGCAATACAAACCTTCTCTCCACGGCCAAGTAGTGAATCGAAGCTTCGCGTTCAATTCAACCATTTTCAAATGGAAAGTGAACCATAAAAATTGTTTAAGGAACGAATAAAATTTGAAGATAAATTGAACAAAATTCGTTACCTTATCCAAGATCCAATTTCCAAAATGATTGAAATTTTTCAAGCACAATTGGGATTGATTGATTTTCCAACAAGATATACCAGATGATACAAAACATAGTCCCGGTTTAAAGACATGCGTTTGTTTATTTAAGTCAAGGTGGGACAACGATTTTGAAAAATTAAACATGTTAGACCAATAAGAATTGTGAATATTTAAAATTGAACAATCAAAATTCTTAACGTGCTTCAAAACAGATTTACAAAAACTCAAAGATTCCAATTTAGACAATGAACAAATCTTGTAATAACCACAATCAAACAAATTGGGATTAAAAGAAAAGTCATCGTCGTACCTGATCAAATCTTGTATTTGCTGGACACACATTACTCCACCTTCATACTTTGCATCACAAGGATTTTTATTAGTCAAACTTGACTTACCATCATTTAAAACATTATATTGAATCGAGGGATGGAAAATATCGATATTATCCACATGTTCACAAATATTAGAAAAATTTGGTGGAGACGAATTCGTTTCAAAACACTTACTTTCCTTACCTTCCGGCCCGGGTGATTCAACTTCACTTTCAACCTTACCTTTGTTGATCACACGAAAACATCATTCATCGGGAAGGTACTGGAGTTGGCATTTTCCACTCGGTTTCTCGAAAACCTAAAAAGAAGAAACAGAACAAGAGCAGACTTCAAATGGGTTAGTTGAAAATTCACTCTCTTTTCCTTGCTCATTCTTTTCTCTCTCTTCTTTTTCTATCTCAATTTCTTTTCTTTCTTTTTCAATCTTATTTTCTTCTTTTTCTCTCTTTCTCTCAATCTTGGTTTCTTCTCTCTCATTTTTATTTTCTTTTTTCTCGAACTCTTTTTCAATTTCTTTTATTTCTTTTCCTTATTTACTCTCTTTTTTGATTTCATTACAACTTGTAGATGTTACAAAAGAATAAAAAATATAAGGATTTGCCTCAAAGAAAGAAGTCATTTTCTCATAAAAATCATTTGCTATCCTTCGTGAAAGATTCTTTGATCGTTACTTCTTTGAATCATATGACGAATAAATCGTGCTCTCATGTTCATCACCGTAGTTGGCTTCAAACTCAACATATGCTTCGCTTCACCTTGAATCCCTCGTCGAATAGGATCCTTGATCGATACTTCTTTTTGAATGATCTTCGAAAGCGTGTCTTCGAGACGACCTTGACTCCGACCTTCATTTTAAAGAAAGGCATTCTTGTTGGTCTCGTTCCTCGATGCGATCCAACTGCTTATGTAACTTGTCAAACTTGGTGCTCATGATTCTTCGCATTCCGTTCAACAAGTATTGATAATTAGATTCTGACAACACTTCTTGATTCATGTTTATTTTCTACAAAGAAAGATTGTTAAAACAAAGATAAACCCTTACCACAAAAAATCTCACAAGTCACTCACAAGAAAATCACTCCACTCGTGTTTCACTCGTTTTATGGCTTTTCTTTAATGAGTAAACTCGTGCCTTTTACCGCTTTTTCTCGTCTCACAATTTCGTACTTCGTTTTGATAAACTCATCGCGGCTTGAGGGTCGACTACAAAAATGGGTAACAAGGGAAAACGTTAGGTGAATCGGGTTGGCTAAAACAAAAGGGAAGGACAAATAGGGTTGTAACACCCCAAACCTGGCTTAGAAGTTAGGCCCAAATCTGGCGTGCCACATGGAAGTGTTTTTCAAAACCATCATTGCAATTGTTAAAAACTTGTTTGAGAATTACAGCCTCTTTGTTAAAACCCAAAACACTTAAGCAATTGTTATCTACTTTGAAAACGTAATTATCTTTAAAAAATCCTTTTCGAATGCGAAAGCATATTTGAAATAAACAATTTACGAAAATGTGAGGTTTAGAAATAGAGTTGCGAAGCATTTTAAAATATTGCGGAAACGTAGATAAAATACAAGTATTTTTTTGAGAGATTGATTGATGAATCAAAAATCAAGGAATTGAACTTTAAAACCGTGACTTTTGAAAATATCGTTTGATAGTTCGAGAAAATAACTTCTGTGTTATAATATTTCTAAAGTTTATTATGAAAATCCATTTGTTAATCGATTTTGGAAAACCTTTATTTAAGTTTTTAGAAAAATTCTCGTTTTAAACAATTTAAGCAAAATAAAAAGTATATCAACCATAAAGCAAATAATAAAATACTCTAGAGGCCTTATTACAACTTAAACCAAAATAGAAAAATAATAAAATAAACAGAAATAGAAATTTAAAGTTTAATAACATCATTTCTGAAGTATGGCCTCCACCGAGTCATCCATGGGCCCAAGTCCTCACTACGGAGCATTACCTACAGAGATTAAAAAGGAGGGGTGAGTTACTAGAACTCAGTGTGTAACCCACTTACCGTTGTCCACTGGGCCTGAAACCCATATAGCAATCATCTTGGACCAAAGCTCATTAACAAGTAATAAATAAATGAAATGAATGCAACCCATCCCATCCAGCCAATCTCTCCCCCGTACCAACTAATCTCTCCTGTGGGGATCAAGTCAACCCACCCCGCCAGTCTCTCCAATTTGCAGTCAAGCTACCATTTATACTATTTGTGGCTGAGCCACCAGAATCATATACGGTAATATAATCGGCACACAGCCTTGGGTAAATATGATCGACACAGAGTCGTTAATTCATATGCACAGAGCCATATTTAAATTGGCACATAGCCGTTATCAGAATTTGTGGCAATGCCACCGATCTACACTTCTCTTCATTCAAATTTCCCATCCCATGCAATATATAAAGGATGCAATATGCATAATAACATAAAATATATACATATATAAATACAACCATTAATATAGTAATTTATTACAGTGAATCAGCCCATTATTGAACTTTGTAATTTGACCCACTAAGGCATTCTATCAATTCGGCCCATAGGGGCATTTCGGTAATTTGGTCCATAAGGACATTTTCATAATTCAGTAATTTTACCCACTAAGGGTAATTTGGTAATCTCGCAACCCAGGGGTATTTTGGTAATTTACCCTCCAAAGGTATTTTGGTAATTTCGCAACCCAGACTTAACTACTAATTTGAGGCATAAAAATTGAAACTATCCATCTGCGTCATACTGACTAAATTGACTATAACTCGAGTTAGGAAACTCAAAATTTAGATCCGTAAATTTTCCTTGAAACTAGACTCATATATCTTCTTACTACAATTTTTCCAGAATTTTTGGCTTAGCCGTTTAGTGCCAAACTTTAATATTACGAGTTTTTATCGCAGGTTTGTGCCAAACTTCAGTACGTTAGCCGCACCTCTTACCAGCGTCATCAAGAAGAGCTCAGCCTTTTTCTGGGGAGACGAACAGGAAAACTCTTTTAATATTATTAAAGATAGACTTACTAGAGCTCCTTTATTAGCATTGCCTGATTTCTCTAAAACTTTTGAGATTGAATGTGATGCATCAGGTGTAGGCATTGGAGCCGTATTGACTCAAGAAGGAAGGCCTATAGCATACTTCAGCGAAAAGTTGAATGGGGCATCTCTGAACTATCCCGTCTATGACAAAGAAATGTATGCTTTGATTCGTGCCCTCGAGACGTGGCAACACTACCTTTGGCCGAAAGAATTTGTAATTCATTCAGATCATGAAGCGCTAAAACACATTAAAGGACAGCACAAGTTGAATAAACGACATGCAAAATGGGTGGAATACCTTGAGTCGTTTCCTTATGTCATCAAACACAAAAAAGGTAAGGATAACGTTGTGGCCGATGCACTCTCAAGAAGATATGCATTTTTAGCACATTTAGAATCAAAACTGCTTGGATTTGTTTACTTGAAAGAATTGTATGCCACTGATGATGATTTTGGTGAAATTTTCCGTGCGTGTGAGAAAATGGCTGTTGATAAGTTTTACAGGTCTGACGATTTTCTTTTCAAAGAAGGTAAACTATGTGTACCAAAAAGTTCTATTCGGGAAGTGTTGGTTAATGAAGCGCATAGCGGAGGACTCATGGGGCATTTTGGAGTAGAAAAGACGATGGCTACTCTAAGAGAACATTTTTACTGGCCAAAAATGAGGAGAGATGTCGAGCGAGTATGCGCGCGCTGTATTTCGTGCAAGAAAGCTAAATCGAGGATCAAGCCTCATGGCTTATACTTACCTCTTCCAATTCCTGACGCACCATGGCAAGATATTTCAATGGATTTCGTACTTGGTTTACCTCGTACCAAAACAGGAAAAGATTCAATTTTTGTGGTAGTAGACAGGTTTTCGAAAATGTCTCATTTTATACCATGTACTGGCCGATGATGCTGTTTCATATTTCTAATCTTTTCTTTAGGGAGGTGGTGCGCCTTCATGGGTTACCAAGAACCATTGTTTCGGATCGCGATACTAAATTCTTAAGTCACTTTTGGCGATCACTTTGGGGAAAGCTTGGAACGAAGCTACTTTTCTCGACTACGTGTCATCCCCAAACCGATGGGCAAACTGAAGTAGTCAATAGGGTGCTATCAACTTTACTAAGGGCATCATTCAAAAACTTGAAATCATGGGAGGAATGTTTACCTCATGTGGAGTTCGCCTATAATCGATCGGTGCATTCGGCGACTAAGTTTTCACCATTTGAAGTCGTCTCTGGTTTAATCCCTAACTCCGTTAGATTTAATGCCGCTACCTAATGATCAGCTTGTGCATGCAGATGCCGAAAAAAAGCCGAATACGTGAAGAATTTGCATAAACAAGTTCGAGACAACATTGAATCTAAAAGCTGAAAAAATGCGCTCGAAAGGCGAACAAAGGTCGCAAACGAGTTATTTTTGAACCCGAGATTGGGTTTGGGTACATATGAGAAAAGAACGCTTTCCAGCCCAACGTAGATCTAAGTTACTACCTCGTGGAGATGGACCGTTTCAAGTTCTTGAGAAAATTAATGATAACTCCTATAGACTTGATTTACCAGGTGAGTACAATATTAGCGCGACTTTCAACGTAGGCGACTTGAGTTTTTTGATACGAGTGTTCGACTTGAGGACAAGTCATCTTCAAGAGGGGGAGGATGATGCGAGCACGTTCCATGTTAAGTCAAGCTCGAGTCATGATCCATTGGTGCTACCTCGTGGTCCTATCACTAGAGCTCGATCTAAGCTATTTAAAGATGCCATCGGAGTTTTGGTCCAGCAAGTGTGGAAAGATAATGAAACTAATTTACTTGGACGAGTGGAGAGACCAACGTTGGAGCATTTTTGCAATGTTCTACAAGTTCAACCCACAACCTATGAGCTCGGTTCTAGCTCGTGCTAAGTTTCGATTAAGTTCAATGAGTTTAATTGGTCATTCGGTCTTAAGCTAAATAAATTAGTTGGAATTTTATTTAAAATAAATTTGGATAAATTTAATTTCCTTTAATTAATTTGCTGTTATTAAATAAGGTTTTAAGTTGCTTTTAAGTCTAGCATATTTACTTGGAAATTAAAGTGGTTTACCTAAAACTAGTATTTAATGTTTGTCCTAAGCTTCAGCCGATTTTTATTAGCTATTAAATAGCTTAGATTTAATTTGTTTCAGCTCAATTTAATGTCTTAATGTGTTCTTTAATTGCTGAAATTAATTAGCTAAGTTAATGAATTTAATTTGCTTGTAGGTGCATATAAAGGGACGGCACAAGGAGATTAATGGACAGCAGCAATTACTTTCATTTAAGATGATGTTTTGGTTAGTTCAATAGTCTTTTATAGCTGCCGTTTCAACTTCCCAAGGTGCCTATTCAGTTCACCGAAGTTAATGCAAGAAGGTCAACCATCAACAAGCAATTGGAGCTGAAAAGTCCGCCATTAAAGCTTTGGAATTTAAGGAGGAATTTAAGGGCATTCATGCATGCTTGGTTGAATATTGAAGAGTCACTCAATTATTTCTTTTCTTTGATGATTCGTTGCACCATTGATGATTTTAAAGTTGCCTCTTGAGCTTCCCTTCACCAATGTGGACCTGGAACTTGAAGAGTTTTACAAGTTAATGCTAGTATTAATTTTGCTTAGTCATTAAGGCTAGAAGATGACCATTCGTTTAGCTCAAGCAACTATAAATAGTTGGCCATTTTATTTTGTAAAGGGACTTTTGCCAAATTTTATATCGTTATTATGCTGAATTTGCGAGAGCAATTTCTCCTATTTCGTTCTTAGGATCTGTTGGCTTATCTAGGAGTCTAGTGGCGTCAACAATCCTTTGTTCAATTTCGATACCAAGGTTCCTATCGTACATCGATAGTGGGTCGAGGTCTGTTAAACAACTAAAACCGAAGCCTCTAGGAACGTATAAGTAACCGGGTCGATACCTTTCTGGTATTAGTTCTTACTTGTTTCCTAAAGTCCTAAACCAAACCAAGCCTTATTTCTTTCTTAAACTGAAACCCGAGCCATTCATTTTTTTCCTAACTTCAAACATATCCTAATCCGAAACTATCCAAGCTAATACCGAATCCAACTCATCTTGTCAACCCAATACTTACAACTTATCCTAACTTCATCAAAATTTCTTTCTTTCTTCGATTCTCTGGTTTACGATCGAACTCCAAGTATACATCTCGTTTTCTCCTCGAGACCAGGAGCGTATCACCTTATTCGGAATCCGTAACATGATACTCTCCGCGACACCAACAATTCGAGTCTCTTATTACGAGGGATAGGTGATCGATTGGCCCACTACGTGATCTCTCTCTACGGGGTCCCGATATTCAACCTTGCCTTCATCCAATATTCGGCCCTTCTATAAGAGTAGGAAGTTGATATCGATCAACTTCCGAAACCAAGGCTAAGAGAATGATAAGTAGCAGCAAAGGATGGCTTGATTCGGCCCTTAATAACTGGGATGATTCGAAAGGGATAACAAAGGTTTGGCACCAGCAACAAGACAACAACTCTAGGTTCGGCTATGGTGTAGAAAAGAGAAAGTGGGGAGGGTATGGAATTTGGTAACAAAGGAAAACAATGAAAGAAAAGAAGAAAGAAAAATGAAGAAGAGGAAGAAAGAACCACAAAGAAAATTCAGCAACACAAGTTGGGAGAAAAGAAAGAAATAATACAAAAAATGCTTGAAGTAAAAGTATTCAACTTTTGGCACCCAAAACCCTCTCCCCCAAACCATGTATCATCTTTTCCAAAAGATGAGTATTGACCCCATAATATTCTTTCCAAAACATCCACCCCATAATAGGCCAACATGTTCCCTATCCCTTCCTTTTTCCTTCATTTCTTTCCCTCTTTTTCCCTTATATTCCTCCTTACAATATTCCTTAGCTTCCCTTCCAAAATTAAAAAGTCTTCCATACCATATTAAAGCCTTGGCCGACACCTATCTTATTAGTACAAAAAGTTAATCCAAAATATTTGCACTTTGTGGGATTTGAACCTCAGACCATTAGTACACTCCACACGCCACTTTCCACCTTTACCAATAGACTCCTTGTGCTAGCAAAATGCACACCTATTTCCTTAAGTCATAATGCCACTTGCATTCTCTCCTTAAGTGCATAAACACAAGATTTACCTATAGCCTAACTTGAACTCGAAACTTCCTAAAACCCCGAAACTTTCCAAAATCACCTTCCTGATAAGTCCAATTTGAAATAATGCCGTTCTCAAATTCCTATAAATTTTAAAACGCTTCTATGCTCAAGGTCCAATGGGCCCAATCCTACTAGGCCTAATTTTGGGTCGTTACAATTCTACCCTCCTTAAAGAAATTTCGTCCTCAAAATTTCCAACCAACTACTAAACACACCGCACAAGTCATACCACTATGCTTTCACTGTGCACTCTGATCTTACTAACACTAATTATCCTCTTTCACACAACCAAACATCTAACCACAGAAGCAAGCAGTTATCTACCACTTATACCTAAAATTTTCTACATTCAATCATCACGTCCAACCGAAACATACCTAACTTGATGGTGATGAAACAATCCTGAGCCTTATGCTCCTTAGACCCGTATCTCAAACATACTCCTGACCTTCTCCAACATACACCCGGATGACGCCTTTTGCAATTTTCACAAGCTGGAAAGTTTGGACGTGTCTTAACACGCTTTTTACTTTAACGCAGATCACACCCAAAAGAACTACGATCTCTTTTCTTCTTACAGTTCACACACTCAACTCAAAGTGCTTCACCGATTCCTTTAACCTCCTCCAATACCTCCTTAACCATTTGAGTCAGCTTATCAACCCCAACTCAATCATGAGATCCCGTCTCAGCCACTGGTGATGCCGACATCTCCCTTTCAGAAACATGCCCAGATGCTGAAGATCTAGCCCTAGCACCTCGGCCTCTACCACGTCCACGTCTACCGCATCCACGTCTTCTAGCGCTCATGTTCACTAATGTCGACTTAATCTTATTACGAGTCTTATGAATCAGTATACTATTTCAATTTTTTATTAAACAATGTTTTATGGAGTATAGGAAGTAAAGTTGTTTTCGCACAACGTATCCTAAAGTCTTAATCTCTATAGTTTCAGCTCCTAAAGCTAAAAGTTCTAGAGTATCCTATTTTGTGGAATTTTCTTACCACAGTACTAACACAATAATCATAAAATAAAAACACATACTTACTTGACTTGGTGCCGGATACCCATGGTGCCATACTTCCTTTAGAACATGCATTTATAAATTTAAAAATTTTAAACAGCTTTGGAAAACACTTTTGAACCCAAACCACAGTCGAGTTTTGCAACCTAGGCTCTGATACCATAAAATGTAACACCCCAAACCCGGCCTAGAAGTTAGGCCCAAATCTGGCGTGCCACATGGAAGTGTTTTTCAAAACCATCACTGCAATTGTTAAAAACTTGTTTGAGAATTATAGCCTCTTTGTTAAAACCCAAAACACTTAAGCAATTGTTATCTACTTTGAAAACGTAATTATCTTTAAAAAAACCTTTTCAGATGCGAAAGCATATTCGAAATAAACAATTTATGAAAATGTGAGGTTTAGAAATAGAGTTGCAGAAGCATTTTAAAACATTGCGAAAACGTAGATAAAATACAAGTATTTTTTTGAGAGATTGATTGATGAATCAAAAATCAAGGAATTGAACTTTAAAATTGTGACTTTTGAAAATATCGTTTGATAGTTCGAGAAAATAACTTTCGTGTTATAATATTTCTAAAGTTTATTATGACAATCTATTTGTTAATCGATTTTGGAAAACCTTTATTTAAGTTTTTAGAAAAATTCTCGTTTTAAACAATTTAAGCAAAATAAAAAGTATATCAACCATAAAGCAAATAATAAAATACTCTAGAGGCCTTATTACAACTTAAACCAAAATAGCAAAATAATAAAATAAACAGAAATATAAATTTAAAGTTTAATAACACCATTTCTGAAGTATGGCCTCCACCGAGTCATCCATGGGCCCAAGTCCTCACTACGGAGCATTACCTACAGAGATTAAAAAGGAGGGGTGAGTTACTAGAACTCAGTGTGTAACCCACTTACCGTTGTCCACTGGGCCTGAAACCCATATAGCAATCATCTTGGACCAAAGCTCATTAACAAGTAATAAATAAATGAAATGAATGCAACCCATCCCATCCAGCCAATCTCTCCCCCATACCTACAAATCTCTCCTGTGGGAATCAAGTCAACCCACCCCGCCAGTCTCTCCAATTTGCCCCGTACCAACCAATCTCTCCTGTGGGGATCAAGTCAACCCACCCCGCCAGTCTCTCCAATTTGCAGTCAAGCTGCCATTTATACTATTTGTGGCTGAGCCACCAGAATCATATACGCTAATATAATCGGCACACAGCCTTGGGTAAATATGATCGATACAGAGTCGTTAATTCATATGTTAGGCACATAGCCCCGGTAAATATGTTTAGCACAAAGCCATAATCACGATGGCACAGAGCCATATTTAAATTGGCACATAGCCGTTATCAGAATTTGTGGCAATGCCACCAGTCTACACTTCTCTTCATTCAAATTTCCCATCCCATGCAATATATAAAGGATACAATATGCATAATAACATAAAATATCCACATATAAATACAACCATTAATCTAGTAATTTATTATAGTGAATCAGCCCATTAAGTAACTTTGTAATTTGGCCCACTAAGGCATTCTATCAATTCGGCCCATAGGGGTATTTCGATAATTCGGCCAATAGGACCATTTTTGGTAAATCGGCCCATAGGGGCATTTCGGTAATTTGGTCCATAAGGACATTTTCGTAATTCGGTAATTTTACCCACTAAGGGTAATTTGGTAATCTCGCAACCCAGGGGGTAATTTGGTAATCTCGCAACCCAGGGGTATTTCGATAATTTACCCTCCAAGGGTATTTTGGTAATTTCACAACCAAGACTTAACTACTAATTTGAGCCATAAAAATTAAAACTGTCCATCTGCGTCATACTGACTAAATTGACTATAACTCGAGTTAGGAAACTCGAAATTTAGATCCGTAAATTTTCCTTGAAACTAGACTCATATATCTTCTTAGTACAATTTTTCCAGAATTTTTGGCTTAGCCGTTTAGCCTAGTTTATTCATTAAAGATTCCCTTGTTTCACTGACCAATGGTTCTGACCTCTCTTACCCAAAATTCAAATATCTCACTGTACGGTTTTCATATGTTGCTCCCACTTGTTTCTATTGAAAATAGGCTCACTAAGGAATCCATAAATATAAATTATAACTCTTAATTCACTTTGTACAATTTTAAACGATTTTTCCAAGACAGAATAGGGAACCACGAAGTCCATCAGAATCAGTCTCACTAAAATTAAGATATCCCAGAATATAAAATTCCTCTTCCAACTCCGTTTCTTCCATATAAAAATAAACACAGTAAGCTTTAATTCAATATCTTTTTCACTTTCTAATTCCCTTTATCCTATTTTTCGTGATTTTCCAAAATCATGTTACTGCTGCTGACCAAACTGTTTCATTGCAAAATATGGTTACCACTACGAATATACGCACGCCCGAGTAATCACGGATGCCGCTTCGCTTTTCTTGATATTTCGACCGAATCATAGAACATATCATACAAACATTCAGAGAGGTATGATATTACACACCATTTCAAACATGTATTCGGAAGGGTACGGGATTACACACCTTATTCAGAATCCTAACACGATACTCTCCGCGGCACCAACAATCCGAGTCTCTTATTACGAAGGATAGGTTATCGATTGGCCCACTACGTGATCTCCCTCTACGGAGTCCCGATATTCAACCTCACCTTCATCCAATATTTGACCCTTCTACAAGAGTAGGAAGTTGATATCGATCAACTTTTGAAACCAAGGCTAAGAGAATGATAAGTAGCAGCAAAGGATGGCTTGATTCGGCCCTTAATAATAGGGATGAGTCGAAAGGGATAACAAAGGTTTGGCACCAGCAACAAGACAACAACTCTAAGTTCGGCTATGGTGTAGAAAAGAGAAAGTGGGGAGGGTATGGAATTTGGTAACAAAGGAAAACAATGAAAGAAAAGAAGAAAGAAAAATGAAGAAGAGGAAGAAAGAACCACAAAGAAAATTCAGCAACACAAGTTGGGAGAAAAGAAAGAAATAATCCAAAAAATGCTTGAAGTAAAAGTATTCAACTTTTGGCACCCAAAACCCTCTCCCCAAACCATGTATCATCTTTTCCAAAAGATGAGTATTGACCCCATAATATTCTTTCCAAAACATCCACCCCATAATAGGCCAACATGTTCCCTATTCCTTCCTTTTTCCTTCTTTTCTTTCCCTCTTTTTCCCTTATCTTCCCCCTTACCATATTCCTTAGCCTCCCTTCCAAAATTAAAATGTCTTCCATACCATATTAAAGCCTTGGCCGACACCTACCTTATTAGTACAAAAATTTAATCCAAAATATTTGCACTTGGTGGGATTTGAACCTCAGACCATTAGTACACTCCACACGCCACTTTCCACCTTTACCAATAGACTCCTTGTGCTAGCAAAATGCACACCTATTTCCTTAAGTCATAATGCCACTTGCCTTCTCTCCTTAAGTGCATAAATACCTATAGCCTAACTTGAACCCGGAACTTCCTAGAACCCCGAAACTTTCCAAAATCACCTTCCTGATAAGTCCAACTTGAAATAATGCCGTTCTCAAATTCCCATAAATTTTAAAACGCTTCTATGCTCAAGGTCCAATGGGCCCAATCCTACTAGGCCCAATTTCGGGTCGTTACAAGGGTAGGGGTGGCGTTGGGGTTTTGAAAGAGTGGGGGCAAAATCTGATCTCGGTGATTAAAAATAATAGAAGAGAATGAAATCAAACTTGCAAAACTTTCTCTTTTTTTTTTACTCAAAAATTTTTTATTAACTTCGATTTTTTTTTGAATTTTCGTTTTTTTTCTTTTTTTTAACACTTCAAATGCATGAAAATAAATACAATAGAAACGAAATTACAACTTGGAATTTTTTTGATTTTTTTGATTTTTATTTTTTAAACTTACGAACTAACTTCCGGCTTCACGATCATTGACAAAACTCCTCGTTTGGTAGCTCTGATACCAGATTATACAGTGCACCTCGGGAAGAATCAAAATATATACGAGTTACCCAATCGTCTACGAGGAGGAATTACGCCTTCGGGAAATATTAGGAAATATCATAAGTTTGCGGAAGCTTTTGATTGAATTTGTTTAGTAAATGGAATTAAGTTAGGAATGGAGGTGTTTAGAGATGGAGATGATTTTTGGATAATGGAAAAGAGTTAGGTTCGGTTTAACAAACGAGAACAAAGGATAGATGTTCGGTGATATTTTGGTTAAGTGATAAGTGATATTTGATGGTGATGGATAGAAGAACTTAAACAAAGAATCGATTCAACACTATGACAGTGTCACCCCGGGTTCTATATTTGTTTAAGGTGGGAAATGGAATCGAAGATGGACCACGACCCGTTATCTAGGTAGATAAGAACCGATAGTATAGTTTGATGAAGGAACAAGTCTAGACGCCACAAGCAACTTGATAAGTCTAGGAAACCTGCACAAAATCGAAGAGGAGACAAGCTCGCTCGATGAACAAAAGTTCATGAATTATATTCAAAGTTCAATGATCAAAAAAAAAAGTCTAACATAACTAATGAAAATAACAAGTATTTATAGGCTATTATGGGCTAGCCGAATGGTCACTAGAATGCCTTAAAAACTAAGTAAATTTTCAGCTAGAATAAGCTGGAAAAATCTAGAACAAAGTCTCTTAGTTTGCTTAGCAAAATTCGGCTGAATGTGGCCTTGGTGAGCTTGCAAATTCGGCTGCATGTATTAAGGCTTGAATGGACATGTCTTGGTGCATCCTTGGTCTTAACTAAGCTCAATTAAGTGGTTCTGGTCATTCATGCATGCCTTGGCCGATTATGATGTGCTACCTAGCTTGTTTTTTGGCTGGAATTAAGTTTAGCATCTTTTGGCCATTATTTTTCACGAAAGTTGGCTCTTGGAGAACACCAACCGGCAGATAATTAAATGGTCCATTCAAGCTCCCTAGACAACTCAATAAATGCCGTCCAACACCTCCTTAAATTCAGCATTGGGTAGACTAAAGGTTCCAGCAACTCAATAAATGAAGTTCACGCATGCTGAACACCCTTTATTGCCGTCCCAACCAACTCCAACATACCATTAAATTCGGCCAACTTGCAGCATATTAATTCCTTTGTTGTTCACGAAAAAGTGCTTTGAAAGATGAACAATCAGCTCATTAAATTGCTGCCGTCCCAAGCATGCTAAACATAGCATTAACACATCATTGAATAGGAACACGCATGGAAAAACACCCCAGCAACTCTTTTAATGTTGTTGTCTATTTGGTGGCCGAATGGTGACTTGGAGACATCAGAAAGCACCTTGGAGAATGCCAATCAGCCACTTAAATGTTGTACATTAATGTATTCGTCCATTCATGCACCAACATCAAATAAATGATGTTCCAACATCTTTTTTAATGGCTGCTGAATTTCACGAAATAAAAGGGCTTAGTGACTTAATAATTTCGGCTTAAAAAATAGCAGCATGCATTAATTTCAGCTTAAGAAACCATGAGACAAACATTAATAACATGTCTAAAATTTGGCTGGTCAGTCTAGGACACCTTAATGGACACTTTAGACACATTAAACACACTTAGGACTCATATTAAATTCGGCAGCCCTAATTTTAATGAAAAAAATCTGCACATTAATTTTAGCTTTAAGACATCTTTAAAACATGTAATAAAATGTGACAAAATTAATTTAAGCTTAAACAAATTAAATCCAACACTAAATTAATTATTTAGACATATTTAATTTGCTGTAGGAATTTTAATAAATTAAATACTTAATTTATTTAATGCATTAGAATTAAAGAGTCAGCTCAATGAGCTGGAACGAGCTCGAGTGAGCTCAAATTGAGCTCGAATGAGCTAATCTGGCTCAATTTGGAAGTGCATGAAGATGCACACAAGCTCTACGGCACTTGGAACTTTGAATTTCGTGGGTGCCCCGGGCGTGCCCGTATCAGTTTTAATTAGGTTGAATTTATGATGTCTTAGTTTAAATTAATTTGTCTCATTTTATTACAGCTTTTTAAAGTGTTTTAATACTAAGATTAAATGTGCAGGTTTTTAGTTAATTTAGGTGGCTGCCGAATTTTCAATGTGTCCTAAGCGTGTGTTTAATTTGTCTAAAGTGTCTATTAATGTGTCTTAGCTATGCTTAATTGTTATTCAGCTAATCTGGAGTGATTTAATGTAAGTTCATTCCCTTTGTAGGTTCAGCCGAATGTACATGCTTGCATTTAAAGAGATACATGCACTAGGTGCAATGTATGTGACCGAATGCATCAATAAACCTGGTGGGTGCATGGACGGCTGGAAACATGCATGATGGCTGCCAACTTTTGGCTCTCCAATGACACCTATTCGGCCAAAGAGTCACCAGCCCATTCAAGTCCCCAAGGTGGCCGAATGTCTCCCCAATGCACATCAAATACATTTCACACTTGCTGCACAAGTCAAGGGCTGATCGGTTGCTCACTTTTCATCAAAGACATCCATTTAAGAGTTCAATTAAGGCATGGGACATACCTAGCTGCTGCATGCATCTTCAAGTGACCGAAAATACATTTCTTCTTCTAGAAAGTTGCCCCTTGATGTTCCCAAAGGCTGCACATGGACTTGGACTAATTTTGGCTTTAATTCTTGAACATTCAGTCTTCTAGAAACCGACCATTGGAGTTCTATTGCTTCCAAATACATTCAGCCAAATTTTGCAAGCATTTGAAGGCCACATTCAGCCGAAACTAGCTAGGCAAATCAAGCTATGTTAGTGACCATTCGGCTAGCTCTTTCCATAGCCTATAAATACTTTGTTATTTTTATTTGTAATCAGTTTTAGAACTTTTGAACCTTAATCATATTTTATGAACTTTGTTCATCGAGTGAGTTTACTCCTCTCTATCTTTCATACGAGTTTCAATTTTGACTTATCAAGCTTGCTTGTGGCGTCAATCGTTCTCATCCATCAAATTATACCATTGGTTCTTATCTTTCTAGATAACGGGTCTTTGGTCCATCCTCAATTTCCATCGTCCACCTTAAACAACATAGAAACTGGGGTGACACTTTGCTAGTGTTAAATCGTTTCTCGTTTAAGTTCCATCTTTCCATTACCATCAACTTATCATTGCTTATTCAACCTTAAACCGAATCCCATCGTCTTTCCTTTCATCCTAAACCGAACCTATCCTTCTCATTATCCAAATCATCCACAACACTTAGTCACCTCCATTCCTAACTTAATTCCCTTTTCTAACACAAATTCACTCAATAGCTTCCGCAAATTTAACTATATTTTCTATTATTTTTTGAAGACACATTTTCTCCTCGTAGACGATTGGGCAACTCAAATACAACTCGACTCTCCCCGAGGCGGGTTGTATCAATGGTGTATGGTAGCAGCTAGGTTTAGCCAATTGAGTTTAACTGAGCTCATTAAAATGCAATTCTTGGCTGAAAAGATACCAGCATTAAAGGAGAACGTGAACAGCCTTGAAGGTGTGAAAAAGGAGCTGGAAAAGTCTTTTGAAGTGTGAACAAGGTCAGCCGAATGGTTCCTTGGAATGAACATCAAGTGTGAACGCATAGGTGCTGTTTTGGGGAGTGGATCGGCCAAACTTTAGGAAGTGAAATTGGCAGCAACATCTTGATCGAATGGTCACTTGGAGAAGCCAAACAATCAGCCCAATTTCGTTGAACATAGCCATGCATGCATGTGCTAATTCCTTGAACCAAGCCGCGCATGAACTTGGCTTTAAATGCTGCCCACATTCGGTTGCACCTACAAGACACATGAACTAACATTAATTCAAGCCAAATTAGCTGAATATAATTAAAAACATAACTTGGACAATTTAAATACATATAATTAAAACTAGAAAAATTAAATAGAGTCTTAAACAAGACATACTAAATTCGGCAGCAAACATAAAATAAAATCTGCACATTAAATTTAATTCTAGAACCTAATTAATTTGTCTTAGATTAGGACATAATAATGGGCTGTAGGACTTGGGACAAATTAAATAAAGGCTGTTCTAGACACATTAAAAACATGCAATGACCCATGAAAAATTTATGAGCCGTAGTAAACTAATTTAAATTGACTTAAAAAACTTATTTATTCCAGCAAGAAAATTAATGAGCTGAAAAGAAATTAAATCGACCTCAAATAAGCTAAATTAAACTTAAACTAAGCTCAATGAGCTGAATTGAGCTCGTGTGAGCTGACTTGAGCTCGAGTGAGCTGAACCGCATGGAGAGAAGTTTGGTTGAGCTGAAAATGAGCTGGAATCAGCTTGCACTAAGGTGCACAGATTGCTTAAAGTTTAGCCTTCAGGGAGCTTGAGAGGATCGAAAAGTGAATCTTGGGTTGCCCCGGGTATGCTCACATCATCCCTCTCTTCAAAGCGACTTGTCCTCAAGTCGAGCCGTTGGTTCTCTAGAACATGGTTCCTTTTACTCGGCTTTCCTCGGTCGAACGGGATGAATGGCAGTTGAGTCAACTGAAAAGAATAGCCATGAGTTAGCAAAGAGCATCGCAAATAAACTTGTAGTCCAAGCATAAACATAACAAAACAATTATAACGCATGCGAATGGATAGATTCAAGCCATCACGCAAACAAGCTAATTTACTTGACAATGCCTCGTCAAATGTTCGAAACATGATCGAATAGGTTTCAAGGCATGCATACAACAAAATTTGATTCCACAAGTCATGATTGGCATGCGGGTAATGGGTCAAAAGATGATACGAACTCGGCTCGTTGAAGATTTGAGTCGTTATATGTGCCCGATCGTAAATTGGAGTAAGTTAGGCTTTCAAGAAAATGGTTTAAGAAAGAAAGGGAATTAGGCTCAAAATGGTTCGATGGATAGGAAAAAGATGAATTAGAATATTGAACTAAGGGTTCAAGCCGAACTAACACAATAGGATATGTTAACCCGAGTCTTAAGTGAACACTTAGGGTGGAATGGGGTTCGGTGGAAGGCTAAGGTAGATAGATGAAGACCTCGACCCGCTATTGATAGGAACCTCGGTATAGTTGAACGCCACACTTTGGGGTTACAAAGTGATAAGTTTGGGTAGACAAAGACAAGGATGACGCCACGAGGAATACTTGATAAGTCAACAAGTCTTTGGAGAAAGTTGAGAGTTGAAAACAAACTCACAAGTTAACAAAGTTATATAAATGTCATTGCTACCAAATGAGGATTACATAGCCTTTTTATAGGCTTAACAAAGGCTAGCCGAATGGCCTCTTACCAGCTCCTTAATTCTTAAGTTTTTCCTAGGAAACTTCCTAGTAATTTCCTAACACATATTCTAGAAGAAATTTAATTAAAAATCTGAATGGTCTTGCTTCTAGAATAAGGAAATTTGGCTGAACTTGGTTGGGTGTGTCTACATTCGGCTTTGGTCTTAAATGGAGTTTAAATGCTGCCTTGGAGAAGAGAAATGGCCACCTTTGAAAGAGTATGTCCCTTGGCCGAATATGAGCAGCCTTCAAGCTCAATAGTTGCTGGAATTAATGTGGTAGCTAATGGCCCTTACACTCCACGAATTGGTCCCTTGGGAGAGCTCAAACAATAGCTCCTTTGATGTTCACGAAATGCACCAGCTGAACTTAATTCCTTGTCCATTTATATTCATGAAAAAGGCACCAGCAGCCCATTAAATGGCGTCCCATGCATGTCGGATTGCATTTATGTCGTCCATTCATGCTAGACAACCCATTTAATGTCGTTTCATGCATGCTTAGCTGCTCATTAAATTGTTGCCGTCCCAAGCCATATATGTGCAGCGAATTAATGTACCAACACTTTATTAAATTCGGCCAGCAAGTATGCGTCTTTATGGCTACTACTTATCACGAAAAGAGGCCTTTAGTGGCTGCATTAAATTCGACTCCTCACATGCTTCCTAGACAAAATAAATGGTAGCCATTAAGACAAAGTTGAGACATATTAATTTCGGCTAGACCACTTAATTAACAACCATTAAATCGGTCTAAAAAAACCAGGTACATTAAAATCATGTCCTAAAATTGACAAATTAAATTCGGCAGACTCCAAGACACATTTAAAACATGTCTAGGCTAAGACCCACTCACTAAAACATATTTAAGCTAATTAAATGACCAGATTCTAAATACATTAAAAGCTGTAGAAAAAACATATTAAAAACGTGTATTAAACTTGACAAACTTAACTAAAATTATTAAATATCAAATTTGAACTTATTTATGAGCTGAAAACTAATTAACTAATTTAACTAAATAAGTCTATTCCAGAAACATAAACGCAAGAATTAAAATAAAATCAAAACAAACAAACAAACTCATTGAGCTATAAACGAGCTGAATTAAGCTCGTTGAAATTAAGATCAGGCTTCATTTTGAACTTGGGCCCCTCGAACTTAGGCCATGCTAGATGTTGTCGAGTTGTGTCGAACCATGATACGACGGGGTTCGTATCAAAAGATAGACATAATCATCACACACAGGTAATTGAAAAGATTCACTCACAAATGCATCATGACAATTATCTAAAACAATAATCTTTTTATCACCAATCAACACAGATAGATCGTGTTCAAATGAAGCAAAATAGTTACCCACATCAAGACCTAAGTATTTTGCAAAAATCAAATCACTAACAAAATTTTTGTCACCATCCGAGGAGAACAAATAAGTTTCAAAAATTTCAGGCGTCTTACCTTTACGAGCAGAAAGATAAGGGTCGATTTTACCTTGCTTCATTAAAACAAACCTTCTCTCCTCGGAAATGTAGTGTACCCGAGGCTTCGCATTTGAATCAACCTTTTCCAAATGAAACGTGAACTTCATGTACAACCACAGGAACAAATTAAGGAACAAATTTAAATTGAAGTCAAATTTGTCAAGCCTCGTTTCCTTATTCAAAAACCAAGTATCAAAATAATAGAAATTGTTCGAACACAATCGATGATGCTTGATTTTCCCACAAAATGTACCAAAACAAATTCCGGGTTTAAATACTCGAGTTTGATTACTTATGTCAAAATGTAGCAACGGTTTTGTTAAATCAAACAAGTCAATCTGAATGGATTTTTGCATACACAGACACATACAATCAAAACTCTTTTCATTCTTCAAAACAGATTTGCAAAAACTCGAGAATTTCAAACAAGGCAGGAAATGATTCACATAATCACCACAATCGATTAAATTGATATGCTTATATGAAAATGCGTTGTCACACATAATTGAGTTTTGCATTTGCCAATTAAACAATACTTCACCTTCAAACTTGTCAACGCAAAGATTTGTGTTAGAAAAGCTTGTCTCACCACCATTTGAAATTTTAACAATAATTGAAGAAGGAAAATTAACCATTCCTTGGCACGGAGCTTTTACAAAGGTGAACTCATCGATAAGAGGTTTATGCACATTCAAGGAAGATAGTGGAAGTTCAAGTGCTAGGTGATCCTTACCTAACTTACCTTCTGATACGATCCGCCTCGGGGTGAGTCAAGTTGTATGCGAGTTTGCCCGATCGTCTACGAGGAGTAATTGAAAAGTTGTTGGGAAAAGGGTGAAATAAGGTTAAAGTTGCGGAAGCTTATCAAAAAGGTTAAGATTTGGATAGGAGATGGAGATAAGTTCGGTTAGGAAGTAAACAATGAAGTTGGATATAGGGAATGGACTCGGTTTAATAGAAATAATAAATAGGATATGTATTAAGATAGCTGGTGGAGATGGAGAAATGAACTTAAACTTAGAAACGATTCAACACTAAAAGTGTCACCCTGATTTCTATATTGTCTAAGGTAGAATAATGGAATAATGGAATAAAGTAAGAACCGATAGTATAAGGAGATGGAAGAACAAGTCAAAGACGCCACAAGCAAGCTTGATAAGTCTAGGAAACTTGTACGAAAAATAGAGAGGAGATAAACTCACTCAAGAACACAAAGTTCATAAATCTGTTTAAAGTTCAAAAGTCCCTTACAATATGCTGATTACAACTATTTATAGTGTTAAAAGAGGCTAACTGAATGGTCACATATGATCATCTTAATGAGCTAATAATGAGCTGAAATAAAGCTCAAAAACTCTTGGAATGCCATACTAAATAACTCCAACCTTCAATACACTTCAATTCAGCTGAATCAATGGTCTTGAATGCTTAAAAAAAACCTTTGAAATCTCCTTGGTCAACTGAATGGACACCAGCAACTTTAATGAAAAATTAACTCATGAAGTGATCACTTTAATCAACAATCGGTTATGGAAGATGAAAGAGGCTGCTGCTGAATTTAATGATGTATAATGCTCCCTTTAATGAATGATAACAGCTCCTTTTAATGAAGAATAATGCTTCCCCTTGAATGTAATCGAAATTCACTTGAAAAGTCTCTTTAATCAATTTGTAACAGCCTTTGAATGTAACGGTTTCCAATTGGAAAGTCACCTGCAACTAACACATTAAAACAAACTGATACAGGCACGCTCCATCATGAGCCAAGTTCGAGCTGAGACCCGATGGTGTTACCTCGAGGACTGATTACGAGAGCTCGTGCGAGGAAATTCAAGGAGGCAACTGGAGCTTTAGTACAGCAAGCTTGGGACGACACTAAAGTTAGCTTAAACGCAGCTTCTAACTCATGTCGCATACTCCTACAAGCTCACGCCCAAGAACCCGAGCTCAACTTTAGCTCTGTGACATTTTCTGAGCTCCAATACAGTAACCAACCAGCTCATGAGTTTTCTTTAGCTCGGCCCTAGCTCATGCGTGCATGATGAGCTCAAATATGGCCATTCGGCCTTAGCTCATTATTTAGCTAAATAAATTAAATAAAATTTGGACAAATTAATTATTTGTTTTTTAGTTAATTGCTGCATTTAAATAAGCATAAATATGTCTTAGATATTGCATATTTAATAGGTAATATTAATGTGTCTAGCTTAAAGACAAATTAATGAGCTGCTGCCCATTTAATTTGTCTAGCCAAATCTAGCTAATTAATTTATCCTAAGCTACAGCCAAATTTTAATATGTCTTAATGAGCTTCCATTTAATTTAATTCCAGCTCAAAACATGAATTAAATATGTTCTAAGCTGCTGGAAATTAAGTAGCTAAGCTAGCTTTAATGAATTGATTAATTTCTTTGTGTAGGTGCATGTAGGGACGGCAAAAGAGGTGCATGAGCAGCTAAAAATTAAATGTCTTCAAAGTGATGTTTCGGTCATTGCAAGGGCCTTCTTAGCTGCTGATTTAGCTCCCCAAAGTGACCATTTAGCTCACCCAAGCTCCCTCAAAGATGCCGTTCACACCAGCAGCATATGGCGTACACATTAGGGGTTGTTTAGCTCCTCCTTTTCACACTTGTGGCTGTTGGAATCAGGTGCATTCATCAGCTGAATAGTTAGCTATTCAAAGCTAAAATTAATGAAGCCCCCTTGGCTGAACATTGAAGTGCCATTCAGCTCCTTACTTCTCCTTGAAGATTCGGCTCACCTAGACCATCTAGAAGCTGTCCATACACCTTCCATTCAGCCGAATATGGACATGGAATACAAGGGGATTTGTTCTAGATTTTTCAAGGACATTCTAGTTTAATTTAACTTAGCTACTAAGGAATGATTAGATGACCATTCGGCTAGCACATTAGCCTATAAATAGATGGGCATTTTCATTTGTAAAAAAAACTTTTGATGAATTTTATATTGAAACTCTGTCGAATTTGTGAGACACTTTCTCCAATTTTGTTTTAAGGATTCGTTGGCTTATCTAGTGAGCTAGTGGCGTCAACCTATTCTTTTGATCACCTTCTATATACCGAGGTTCCTATCTTATTTCGATAGTGGGTCGAGGTCTGATTTCCCTCCACAACCGAGCTTTAAGAACCGTATAAGTAATTCGGGTCGATACCTTTCGGTATTGGTTCTTACTTGTTTCTTAAGCCTTAAATCAAAACCTTCCTTTCTAAAACTAAAACCCGAACACCTTTCGATCTATTTCCGTAACCTTTTAAGTATTTTCCTTAAAACCGAACCCCTTCTCTCATCTCAACTTTAACGAACCCCCTTCGAACAATTATCTCGATTTAATAACCCGACTTAACTTCCAACCTCCACCATCTGAACCAATCCCGAACTATTCCTAAACCGAGAACCTTTCTCGATTCTTTCTTCTAAAACCTGAGTTAATCTCGACCCTCTCGTACTTCAACTTAACCAAACTTCATACCTTCATACCTACATCTATACTTCTTCTATTCTACGATAACTAATCTTCATCTATCTTCAACTTTCGTATTTCTTATTTACGATCGGGCAACTAAGCATACATCTCGAGACCAAGACTGTATCATCTGGTATCAGAGCTGGTTAAACTGAGAATTACAAAGCTCCGACAACTAATCCGAAGCTGTTAAGCAAAGATCCAAAGTAAGTTCAAAAAAAATTCGTAAAAAAAAGGAAATTTGTATTTAAAAAAATTTCGTAAAAAGAAAATCGATCGAATTCGATATTCCTTCTTCTTCTGTAAACCACTTCTTTCTCTCGACCCCACTCTAGTTCCTTTGTTCTAAACCCACCTGAAACTTTCTTCTTTCAGCCTACCCAACACCTTAGTACGTTACGACCCTTGAAACCCTTTATGATCGACCCCCTAAGCCTTAATAGGCCTTGGCGAATCCAAACAATGAAATCACGAGAAAGTGTAGAGGTAAAAGGCACGAGAGCGTGAGATCATTCGAGGGGAGGTAAAAGCTGAACTAAGAGTGTAAACACGAGTGAGAGTGTCACTAATCTTCTTTCTTTTCGAGTGAACTATAAGGATTTGATTGTGAGGATTTAAGTCTGCTAAAATGTCACAAGATTCCGGGCGAAACGTGGAAGAACAACCTGGAAGACAACCCGTCAGAAATGTTCCAGATTTGCAAATGCAAGCCCTCTTGCGTGAAATGGAACGATTACTTGATCGGAGGCTCAATCCACTTGAAGACCGTCTCTATCAAGTTGAGAACCAAGGGCCACGTGATGAAATGCCCGAAGAAGTTCGACGAAGGCGTGGGTGACCCAACCCCCGACGAGATCGACCAAGAGTTCCTGATGAAGACATCAACGGGTTGAGTGAGGGCGAAAGTGACCAAGAATCCAACTTGAGTATTGGAAGACGAGATCCCCGAAACCGCGGCCAAAGAGATCGGAGGCGGGAAGACGATGATCTCAAGAACATCAAGTTAACCATCCCTCCTTTCCAAGGCAAGTCAGACCCTGAAGCCTATTTGGAATGGGAAAAGAAGATTGAACTTGTGTTCGGTTGTCATAACTACTCCGAGAATAAAAAGGTCAAACTAGTCGCCATAGAGTTTTCTGATTATGCCATGATCTAGTGGGATCAGTTGACTACGAGTCGAAGGTGCAATGGCAAACGTCCAATCACTACTTGGACAGAGATGAAAGCGGCCATGAGACGATGATTCATCCCCTCTTACTACCACCGAGAGTTACATCAAAAACTCCAACATCTTACACAAGGGACGAGAAGCGTCGAAGATTATTACAAAGAAATAGAGGTCACTATGATCCGAGCCGATATCCAAGAAGAACGGGAAGCTACCATGGCTCGATTCTTAGCCGGACTTAACCGGGAGATAGCCAATGTTGTAGAATTGGAACATTATGTCGAGATGGAAGATATGGTCCACATGGCCATTAAGGTAGAAAAGTAATTGAAGCAAAAAGGAGCATCCCAAAATTACTCCAACGCAAAGCCATCTAAGTGGGGCCAAAGCACAAGCAAGGGGTTCCCCGCGAGCAAGTCAAAAGACTCTACTTTCACCCCTAAGACGAACAAGCCTTTGGCCGAAACAAACAAAGGCAAGCCTCCAGAAAGTTCTAATGCTAGATCAAGGGATATCAAGTGCTTCAAGTGCCTTGGCCGAGGACATATCGCAAGTCAATGCCCGAATAGACGAACTATGGTGATGCGGGCTAACAGCGAGATTGAAACTAAAGACGAAGAAGAACTTGAGTCCAAATCTAATTCCAAAGCTGATGAGGACTTAGAACAACCTGTTGAAGGTGAGCTGCTTGTCGTGAAGTGAAGCCTCAATCTTCAAAGTGTAGGAAACGTGGAGCAACGAGAAAATATCTTTCATTCGAGATGCCAATTGCAAGGCAAGGTTTGTAGCCTTATCATCGACGGAGGGAGTTGCACAAACGTAGCAAGTACCCTCATGGTGGAAAGGTTAGGCTTGACAACGACAAAGAATCCGACTCCGTATAAGCTTCAGTGGCTTAACGATGGCGGAGAACTTAAAGTTACAAAGCAGGTCTTAGTATCCTTCAACATCAGGAAATACTCTGATGAAGTGCTATGTGACGTAGTGCTAATGCACGCGGGCCACTTACTTTTGGGACGTCCATGGCAATACGACCGCCGAGTGATGCACGATGGCTACACTAATCGGTACTCCTTCAAGCATCTTGGAAGGAATGTGACGCTTGCCCCCTTAACACCTAAGCAAGTATTTGACGATCAGCAAAAACTTAGGAATTCTATTGATGAAGCAAAAGAAAAAGAAAAGAATACGAAAGAGAAAATTAAGAAAAATGAGCGAGAGAAAAATAAGAGTGCAAAAACAAGTGAGAGAAAACAAAAGAAAGAAAAAGATGAAGATGAAAAAGAGAGTGGGAAAATGAGCATTTTTGCGAAAGCAAGTGACATTCGGAAAGCTTTGAGTTTGAGACATCCGATGTATTTTCTTATGTATATGGAAGCATTTTTGAACACTAACGATTTACCTGAGAATCTTCCTTCTTCTGTGTTGTCTCTGATTCAGGAATTCGAAGACCTCTTTTCGGAGGAGATACCTAGTGGTTTGCCGCCCATTCGAGGCATAGAACACCAAATTGACTTGGTGCCGGGAGCTACTCTACCCAATCGACCTGTGTACCGGAGCAATCTCGAGGAAACAAAAGAGCTCCAAAAGCAAATCACTGAATTGCTAGAAAAAGGATATATTCAAGAGAGCCTGAGTCCTTGCGCGGTACCGGTGTTACTAGTACCGAAGAAAGACGGTTCGTGGCGTATGTGTGTAGACTGTCGCACCATCAACAAGATCACCATTAAATATCGACACCCGATACCCCGACTCGACGATATGCTCAACGAGTTAAGTGGAGCGAGAGTCTTTACAAAGATCGATCTCAAAAGTGGATACCACCAAATACAAATGCGCGAGGGCGACGAGTGGAAAATGGCCTTCAAGACGAAGCTAGGTTTGTACGAATGGTTGGTAATGCCATTCGGACTCACAAACGCTCCGAGTACTTTCATGCGTCTTATGAATCATGTTTTACGAGCTTTTATTGGAAAATCATGTGTCATTTATTTTGATGACATCTTAGTGTACAGTAAGTCCTTGGAAGAACATGTGCAACACTTGCGTGCAATCTTGGAGACATTACGAAAAGAGGTATTGTACGCTAATCTTAAGAAATGTTCTTTTTGTACTGACAAGGTTGTGTTTCTAGGATATGTCGTGAGTGCAAATGGCCTAGAGGTAGACCAAGAGAAGGTTCGAGCCATCCAAGAATGGCCACGTCCTACGACGATCAGCCAAGTACGCAGTTTCCATGGATTTGCTAGCTTCTACCACCGATTCGTGCCCAATTTTAGCACGATAGCCGCGCCGTTAACGAGCATGATCAAGAAGAATTCGACCTTTCATTGGTCTGATGAGCAAGAACGATCTTTTAACACTATTAAAGAGTGTCTTGTTAAAGCTCCATTGTTATCCCTTCCTGATTTTACTAAAACTTTTGAAATTGAGTGTAATGCATCAGGAGTAGGGATCGGAGCCATGCTAACTCAAAATGGAAGACCGGTGGCATACTTTAGCGAGAAATTGAACAGAGCTGCTCTTAATTACCCCGTGTACGACAAGGAAATGTACGCCCTCATAAGGTCGCTTGAAACGTGGCAACACTACTTGAGGCCGAAAGAGTTCGTTATTCATTCGGATCACGAAGCGCTCAAGTACATCAAAGGTCAGCATAAGCTCAACAAACGGCATGCAAAATGGATCGAGTATTTAGAATCATTTTCGTACGTAATCAAGTACAAGAAAGGTAAAGAAAATGTTGTAGCTGATGCGTTATCACGAAGGTATACTCTATTGACTTTTCTTGACTCTAAACTGCTTAGTTTCCATCATATAAAGGATTTGTATGTTGATGATGTTGACTTTGGGAATATATATATTGCTTGTGAAAACAGAGCCTTTGATAAGTTTTATAGGTACGAAGGATTTCTCTTCAAAGAGAACAAACTATGTATACCGCACGGCTCTATTCGAGAGTTGCTCGTGTTAGAGGCACATAGTGGTGGCCTTATGGGTCACTTCGGACGAGACAAAACGATGTCAACTCTACAAGAACACTTCTTTTGGCCGGGAATGAGAAAGGATGTCGAACGGATTTGCGAGCGTTGCATAGCCTGCAAACGAGCAAAATCGCGGGTTCAACCTCATGGCTTATACACGCCTCTTCCTATTTTGGACACTCCTTGGGCTGACGTATCCATGGATTTCATCCTTGGATTACCGAGATCAAAAACAGGGAAGGACTCAATCTTTGTTGTAGTTGATCATTTCTCTAAAATGTCTCATTTTATTTCTTGTTCTAAGACTGATGATGCCGTGCACATTGCAAACTTGTTTTTTAGGGAAATTGTACGATTGCATGGAGTTCCGAGGATGATCGTATTTGATCGGGACGTAAAATTCCTAAGTCATTTTTGGCGAACTCTGTGGGGAAAACTAGGGATGAAATTGCTATTTTCGACCACTTGTCATCCTCAAACGGATGGACAAACCGAGGTGGTGAACCGAGTCCTATCGACCTTGTTGCGAGCATTAGTTCGGAAAAATCTCAAGATGTGGGAAGACTGTCTGCCCCACATCGAATTTGCTTACAATTGAGTTGTTCATTCCGCAACTAAATTTTCTCCTTTTGAGATTATTTACGGGTTTAATCCTCTCACTCCTCTTGATTTATTAGCATTGCCTTCTGACAAATTTATCCATTCTGATGCTAGGAAAAAGGTGGAATATGTCAAAGAACTGCATAGAAAGGTGCGCGAGAATATCGAGGTGAGAACCAAGCAATACACCCAGCGAGCCAACAAAGGTCGGAAACAAATTGTGTTTGAACCTGGAGACTGGGTCTGGGTGCATATGAGAAAAGGGCGATTTCCAGCGCGTCGACAAAATAAATTATCACCGAGAGGAGACGGACCTTTCCAAGTCCTCGAGCGTATTAATGAGAACTCATATAAACTCGACTTGCCCGGTGAGTATAACATCAGTGCTAGTTTTAATGTGGCTGATTTAACTCCATTTGATGCAGATCCTGACTTGAGGACAAGTCATTTTCAAGAGGGGGGATGATACAGGCACGCTCCATCATGAGCTGAGTTTGAGCCGAGACCCGATGGTGTTACCTTGAGGACCAATTACGAGAGCTCGTGCGAGGCAATTCAAGGAGGCAATTGGAGCTTTAGTACAGCAAGCTTGGGACGACACTAAAGTTAGCTCAAACGCAGCTTCCAGCTCATGTCGCATACTCCTACAAGCTCACGCCCAAGAACCCGAGCTCAACTTTAGCTCCGTGACATTTTTCGAGCTCCAATACAGCAACCAACCAGCTCACAAGTTTTCTTTAGCTCGGCCCTAGCTCATGTGTGCATGATGAGCTCAAATATGGCCATTCGGCCTTAGCTCATTATTTAGCTAAATAAATTAAATAAAATTTGGACAAATTAATTATTTGTTTTTTAGTTAATTGCTGCATTTAAATAAGCATAAATATGTCTTAGATATTGCATATTTAATAGGTAATATTAATGTGTCTAGCTTAAAGACAAATTAATGAGCTGCTGCCCATTTAATTTGTCTAGCCGAATCTAGCTAATTAATTTATCCTAAGCTACAGCTGAATTTTAATATGTCTTAATGAGCTTCCATTTAATTTAATTCCAGCTCAAAACATGAATTAAATATGTTCTAAGTCATTGGAAATTAAGTAGCTAAGCTAGCTTTAATGAATTGATTAATTTCTTTGTGTAGGTGCATGTAGGGACGACAAAAAGAGGTGCATGAGCAGCTAAAAATTAAATGTCTTCAAAGTGATGTTTCAGTCATTGCAAGGGCCTTCTTAGCTGCTGATTTAGCTCCCCAAAGTGACCATTTAGCTCACCCAAGCTCCCTCAAAGATGCCGTTCACACCAGCAGCATATGGCGTTCACATTAGGGGCTGTTTAGCTCCTCCTTTTCACACTTGTGGCTGTTGGAATCAGGTGCATTCATCAGCTGAATAGTTAGCTATTCAAAACTGAAATTAATGAAGTTAGTCAAGGCATTCAAGCCCCCTTGGCCGAACATTGAAGTGCCATTCAGCTCCTTACTTCTCCTTGAAGATTCGGCTGCACCTAGACCATCTAGAAGTTGTCCATACACCTTCCATTCAGCCGAATATGGACATGGAATACAAGGGGATTTGTTCTAGATTTTTTAAGGACATTCTAGTTTAATTTAACTTAGCTACTAAGGAATGATTAGATGACCATTCGGCTAGCACATTAGCCTATAAATAGAAGGGCATTTTCATTTGTAAAAAAAACTTTTGATGATTTTTTTGTTGAAACTCTGTCGAATTTGTGAGACACTTTCTCTAATTTCGTTTTAAGGATTCGTTGGCTTATCTAGTGAGCTAGTGGCGTCAACCTATTCTTTTAATCACCTTTCATATACCGAGGTTCCTATCTTATTTCGATAGTGGGTCGAGGTCCGATTTCCCTCCACAATTGAGCCTTAAGAACCGTATAAGTAATTCGGGTCGATACCTTTCGGTATTGGTTCTTACTTGTTTCTTAAGCCTTAAATCGAAACCTTCCTTTCTAAAACTGAAACCCGAACACCTTTCGATCTATTTCCGTAACCTTTTAAGTATTTTCCTTAAATCGAACCCTTCTCTCATCTCAACTTTAACTAACCCCTTCAACAATTATCTCAATTTAATAACCCGACTTAACTTCCAACCTCCACCATCCGAACCAATCCCGAACTATTCCTAAATCGAGAACCTTTCCCGATTCCTTCTTCTAAAACCCGAGTTAATCTCGACCCTCTTGTACTTCAACTTAACCAAACTTCATACCTTCATACCTACATCTATACTTCTTCTATTCTATGATAACTAATCTTCGTCTATCTTCAACTTTCATATTTCTTATTTACGATCGGGCAACTAAGCATACATCTCAATTTCATCTCGAGACCAGGACTGTATCCCAAACATATTAAACACATTTAAACACTTATTAAACTCAAACACATTAAACACTTGACTTCAATAAATGAACTAAAAGCAAAGACATCAATTAATGCAACAACTAGTTTAATTAAAGAAGCAAAATTAAATAAACTTAAACTCATGCTTCATTAAATTATCCTAGTAACTAGATTAATTAAATAAGCATCTTATTAAATGAATTCCAATAAAACTCAAATAAATAAACTAAAATGAGTTGAATTAAAACAAGTAACTCATTTATTAAACTAAAATGCTTAAATGCATGGTTTTAAAATGCAAACTAAATAAACAGATGAATTATTTAATGCAAGACTTAATTTAATAATGCAGACTTAAACTAACATGGGAGTTTCATAATGCAAGTCATTATTTATGATGCATACTAAACTAACATGAAAGTTACATAATGCATTACTTTATTAAATGCAGAACACACAAAGTGCAAGTTAATATTAAAATATGCAAACTTATTAATTTAAATAAAACTTAATTAAATTAAAAGTCCTTAAAAACATTGGCCCAACAATCAATCAGGCCTATGAGATGTTTCATCTTGCACTTGGGCCCCTCAAGTTTAGGCCACTCTCGATGACGTCGGATGGAGTCGAACCATGATGCGACCAGGATCGCATCACCTTCGGGCTCGTATGGCTCGATTTCACCTTCAACCTTACCTTTTTTGGTCAAGCAAAAACGTCACTCGTCAGGAAGGTATTGAAGTTGAAACTCGTAACTCGGCCTTTCAAAAACCTGAAAAGAAACAAAACAAAAAAAAATTTATATCTTGGTTAGTGGAAATATTCCTCACTAATTCTCTCTCGTCTTTTTCTTTCGTTTCTTTTTCAATCTCAATTTTCTTTTCAATTTTATTTTCTTCACACTTTTGTTCGATCTCAATCTCTTCCTTCTTTTTTCACTCTCATTTTCTTTTTCAAATTTTGTCTCTTTTTCAACTTCTTTTTCCTTTTCTTCTTTTTCAATTTCTTTTTCAACTTCTTTTTCTTTTTCACTTTCTTTTTCTTTTCTTTCGTGTTCTTTTTTGATTTGATTACAACATGAAGATGATACGAAAGAGTCAAAAAGATAAGTATTTGGCTCGAAGAAAGAGAAAGTATTCTCATGGATATCTCGATCAAGTCTTCGTGAATGATTCTCCGTACGTGAATTCTTTGAAGCGTACGAAGAATAACTCGTACTTTCTCATTCGTTATCTTGAAGAATCTCAAACTGGAAGTTTGCTTTTTGTTGTCTCGAAAGCCTTGTTGAATAGGAGTCTTAGTAAGAGTCTCTTCTCGAATAGTCTTTGTGATACGATCTGCCTCGGGGTGAGTCGAGTCGTATGTGAATTGCCTAATCGTCTACGAGGAGGAATCAAGTATTCAAAAAATAATCAGAAAAATATGGATGAGTTTGCGGAAGCTTTAGGTGAATTTGTTTAGAAGGTGGGTTTAAGTTAGGAATGGAGGTGTTTAAATGAAAGAGTTGATTTGGATAATTAAAAGGATAGGTTCAGTTTAAGATGAAGGGAAAGAAGATGGGATTCGGTTTAAGGTTGAACAAACAATGATAGGCTGATGGTAATGGAATTGGATAGATGGATAAGTGATAGTTTAGATAAATGATAGGTGATAGTTGATGGGAATGGATGAAAGAACTTAAACAAAGAATCGATTCAACACTAATAAAGTGTCACCCCGGGTTCTATATTTGTTTAAGGTGGAAAAATGGTATTTGATGATGGACCAAGACTCGTTATCTATAAAGATAAGAACCTATGGTATAAGTTGATGGAAGAGAACGATTGACGCCACAAGCAAGAAAACTTGATAAGTCGAAATCGAAACTCGTACGAAAGATAGAGAGGAGAATAATCTCACTCAATGAACAAAAGTTCATAAAATATATTCCAAAGTTCAAAAGTCTACTTTTTACAAACTAATAATAGGTATATATAGTGCTTACATGTGGTTAGCTGAAGAGACAAATGAATTCAACTTTAATATGCATTTAAATGGCTAAAATAAAATCTAAAAACTCTTGAATTCCTCCAGCCAAATAACAGCAACTTTATGACTCCTAATGAGCTGATTAAATGAATTTGAATGCTTAAAAGTGTCCTTGAGTTCTTCCATGATCAACTGAAAAGTCACCACCAAATGAAAAGTCTCAACTTTTGGAATTCTAGCCATGTAACTCCCATCTTCAATGTGATTAATTCTTCAATTAAATTGCTTGTCAATGTCCTTTGAGTTCTCCATGATCAATCAAAAGTCACCAGCCAAATGATGGAGAAATGATTGCTTGTAGTAAATACCATGAAGCAAACGTTATAGAAGTTGAAGACAAAGAGGTCACTTAGAATTTAAAGAACCATAATGTTCTTCTTTATTTAATAGTAATAATGGATGTAAGATGAAAAGTCACCTGCAATTATCACATGTAACCAAAAATTAATGCAATTATTAAACTTAAAATAAATTAACAACTAACTTAATTAAATAAACTAACACCTAAACATCATTTATTCCAGCAACTAGCTTAATTAAATAAAGCATCATTAAATGAACTTAACTCATCATCAATAAATTAACCTAGTAACTAAATTAATTAAAGAAACAACTATTAAATTAAATTCATTAAAAGAACTCAATTAATTAAACTAAGTTGAGTTGAATTAATGACCAGCAACCATTTATTGAACTAAGATGCTTAAATGCAAGTATTTAAAATGCAAACTAAATGCAAAACTGAAAATTAAATAAAGAGTTCAATTTAGTTGGATCGGTTCAAAGAGCTGGAATCAGCTTCATTTTGCACTTTGGCCCCTCAAACTTAGGCCAATCTCGATGGCATCGGATGGAGTCGAACCATGATGCAACTAGGATCGCATCATACCCCTCCTCTTGAAAGCGATTCATCCTCGAATCGAGCAGATGGTTCTCTCGAACGGAATTCCTTTTGCTCAGCTTTCCTCGATCAAATGGGGAGGACGGTAATCAAGACACCTGGAAAGAATAGTCATGAATTAACAAGTATTGCTTCAAACAAATTTGCAATCCACGCATAAACACAACAACACAAGTATGACACATGTGGAAGGATAAGATCAACTTATCATACAAAAGAAATAATGCCTTATCAAATTTGTGGATCGAAATTGAACAATCTCTAAGGAATTCGTACGATGTAAATGGATTCCATAAGTTAAAATCATCAGGCGAATAATGATTCAGATGATAAACATAAACATCACAAACAGGTATTCCAAATGTTTCACATGGCTCACGACTTCGTACAACAATATCATGCAACGATCGATATATGGACCCTTTTGTAACACCCCAAATCAGGTCTATGCCTTAAGACGAGATTTGGTTTGTCGCACAGATCGAACATCCATTTAATTCTCTAATGATTTAAGTAAAACAGTTCTACAAAACCTTTTGAAAGTGAAGTTTAGTAAAAATTAAGAGCAATGATTTAAAAATCGATGAATTAAGAAATTCTAGTTTGAAATCTTATCATTTTGTATTTAATTGTCAAAAACTTTAAAATAGTTTTTAAAGAGTTCAAAAGAATTTGAAAAGAAAAATAATTAAAGTATCTAAAATGTTATAAAACACAATTTTTAAGAAAACCTTATAGAATTAACATAAGCCCATATTAAGTGTCTTAAAACCAAAATTTAAATCCATCCACACATAAAAATCCATAAAAATATTAATAAAGGCCTTATTACATCATACCCAAAATAGTAATTAAAATAAATAACTTAATAAAAGTTCATAGTTTATAAAACCCATATTCGTAGTATGGCCTCCATGAAGTCATCCTTGGCCCAAGCCTCCGTCAATTGCCATTACCGAGATGGATAAATAAACAGAGTGAGTTACTTAGAACTCGCGAGTGTGTAACCCACTTACCACGCTCATTAAGCCGGATCATCAAGACATTGTTTTGGGCTTGAGCCCATTTACGAATATAATATAATAAATAAAATGCATGTAAAATGAAATTTCCCAACCAAACCTAATTTCCATCCGCTACACACCCCGTACTCAACCAACACACCCGTGGGGATCAAGTCAACCCACCCCGCCAACACACCAATCGTAGGCATAAAGCCATTTTAAATATATTGTGGTGCACCACCAAACTAGATTGTGACAAAGTCACCGAACTAGAGGCATTAAACCATTAAAATTTTGTGGCAGAGCCACCGAACTAGATTTTTGGCAACAGGCCTTTCTTCTCTTCATCAATTATCCCAACCCATGCAATCATGTATGCATAACAATTTATAACCATATAATAATTTAACAAAAAGCCCACAATACATGTGATTCTATATTTTAAATTTCGTTTAGGCCCATAAGATAAAATAGCATTTAGCCCATTTAACGATCTAGAAATTTTTCGGCCCATTTAACGATCTAGCAGTTTTTCGGCCCATTTAATGATCTAGCAGTTTTTCGGCCCATTTAACGATCTAGTAGTTTTTCGGCCCTTTTAACGATCTAGCGCTTTTTCTACCCTTTTAACGATCTAGCGCTTTTTCGCCCATTTAACGATCTAGCAGTTTTTTGGCCCATTTAACGATCTAGCAATTTTTCGTAAATTCCACGACTTTAACTATTTTCATACATTTACACAAAAGTGTTAATTACTACATATTTTTTGATTTTGCCATCTTTACGATTTTATCCCAATACTTACGGTATAATATCTAACCCGAGATAAGTGTGAAATTACACACAGGTTATTGTGAGAACTAGACTTTCCCGCTCGTCGATACCTAAATGCATCACGATAAATTAGGACACTATAATTTATTTACAAATCGAATCTTAGAAATAACGATCTAGACTTTACCCTCAAAATTTCGAACCACTTCTATATGCGGTTTCTCCCTGATTGATGGTTCGTTACCCGATGAAAATCCACGAACAAACAAAGGTTCAGGAGTACGAACGACTTCAAACAACTGATTCTCCTCGGATGAGCGTCCACAACTCGGTGGGAAATCCCGGATTGCTGAAACAGTCCTTCGCTTAAACTTAGGGGAAATAGCAGAACCACCCCTCTTCCGAACACTATTCACCGCCCTTTTTGTCCCTATTTTGATTATCTCTAACGACAAAAGATCATTAGTCCGACTAATAATATATCGAAATTATGACTAACGGTTTTGAGATTGCCTTACCACAAAATATCCTTGTTCCACAATATGAGAATCGAGCAAAACATTCCCTTAACACCTTAAATCGATTCCAACATTCTACGATACTCACGAACACTTGAGTTCCGGTCCTCCACTATCATACTAAAATATAACGAAAGAAAACGTTTAATAGAATGAACGATGATTTCGATCAAAGAGATCCTTCTTACCACCATCAAGATTCGGCCAAAGCAACTAATAACCAACATAAACTAAAAGAACTCTTACCTATTGTCCACGGTTGAAAAAGAAATGATTGAGAAGAATGCTTATGTATGATGGAAGATTCGGCTATGAATAACCAAAGAAAAGAGAAATGATTCGGCAATGGAGTACACTAACATTCGGCCATGAGATAAAATAATGAAAAAGGTATGGTTGAAAAGAAATAAAAGATGAGAGAAAGAGATGATGATGATTCGGCTTTCAAGAGGGAAAAAGGAAAAGAAAAGAGATGTGTTTAGGAGCAAAGGTACATTTGGCAATGGGAAAGAAAAGGAAAAGAATGGCCTTTTTGTGTTGGTAGTTTTGGCACTAAGAGGAAGACACTAAAATGATTAGCAAAGAAATGACCAATTGGTCAAAAAGATGGCCAAACGAAATAAAGCAATAGTTGCTTTCTTCTACCAATACATTCGGCCAAAGGAAGGAAAAGATGAGTGGAGAATAATGTCTTCAAACAAAATGACCAAAAAGAATTCTAACAAGCTATCATCCTACCCCAAGCTAAACACCAAATTTGGCTCCCTCCCTTTGTCCATAATGCCGTCCATGTTCATGGTCAAAATGGCCATGAAATAGTTTCCAAAACATCCACCTTGATACATGCCTTGTAATCCTCCACTTTCCCAAAGTTTAAGAAATCCTATCCCTAAAATCAAGCAATTCGATCCCTTAATTCATGCTTACCATAACCTTAAGTCTCCTTACCATAAAAATTTAGTCCATCTTATCCATAATTGATGGTTGGCCGACACATGCTAGGAAAAACCAAAAATAAAAGCTCCCAAATTGCATGCTAGGAGATTCGAACCTCTCCCTTCAAGTCCAACTAATGGCGCCATCACCACTTTGCCAATTACTCATCTTATGCCATCTTTTATCACTTAATTAACTCAAACTTCAAGGTCACCTGATTTCTCTACACTAAAGTATTCTTTACTAAAATTTATTCTAATTCCAAGTAAACCCGAGCCTTCTCAAGACTATATTTAGCACACAAAAAAAATCATACCCGAGCTAACACCAAAGACAAACAACATATTGATACTCAAATTTTTAGGATGTTACAATTATACCCTCCTTAAAAAAAAATTCGTCCTCGAAATTTACCTGATTAAAAGAGGTGAGGATATTGTTGCTGAATTGTATCCTCAGGCTCCCACGTAGCTTCTTCCGCTCCGTGATTACGCCATAAAACCTTGACTAACGGCACGGTCTTCTTTCTTAGCACCTTAACATCTCGGTCCAAGATTTCCACTGGTTCCTCCTCGAATGACAAGTTTGAACTCAACTCCACTTCCTCTACCGGTATTATGTGTGACGGATCCGATCTATAGCGCCTCAGCATGGAAACATTGAAAACATTATGAATTTGACTCAACTCTGGAGGTAATTTAATCTGATAAGCCACTGAACCAACACGCTTCATCACACGATATGGTCCAATGAACCTAGGACTCAACTTGCCCTTCCTTCCAAATCTGAAAATTTTCCTCCAAGGTGAGACCTTCAGAAGACACGGTCCCCACAAAGAAACTCGATATCCCTACGCTTGATCCGCATACGACTTCCGTCTATTCAAGCTTCCTTTAACCGTGCTCGAATAACTTTTACCTTTCCTTCGGTTTCAGATATCAACTCAGGACCTAACATCTGTCGTTCGCCCAATTCAGTCCAACAAGTAGGAGAGCGACACCTACGACCATACAATGCCTCGTAGGGTGCCATCTGAATGCTAGACTGATAGCTGTTGTTATATGCAAATTCTGCCAACAGTAGAAAATCCTCCCAACTACCTTTGAAATCAATCATACATCCCCTTAACATGTCTTCCAATAACTGAATTACTCTTTCTCGATGACCATCCGATCGAGGATGAAAAGCCAGATCTTGAAGTTTAACTTTGTTCCCAAAGCTTCATGTAGAGCTTTCCAAAATCGTGATGTAAACCTAGGATCCCTATCTGATATAATAGACACTGGTATCCCATGCAACCTCACGATTTCAGATACATACAGCTTAGCCAACTTTTGTAATGAGTAATCCATACGAATAGGTAGAAAATGAGCAGTCTTCGTCAATCGATCAACAATTACCCAAACAGAATTTTTCTTAGTAGGTGTTAAAGGTAACCCACTAACAAAATCCATTGTTATCCGCTCCCATTTCCAAAGAGGAATCTTTACCGGTTGTAATAAACCTGACGGTAATTGATGCTCTGCCTTCACTTGTTGACAAGTCAAACATTTCCCCACAAACTCAGAAATCTCACGCTTCAACCGTGGCCACTAATACTATTCACAGAGATCTCGATACATCTTATTTCCTCTGGGGTGCATAGCATAAGGGCTACTATGCGCCTCCCGCAGAATCATTTGTTTCAAATCTGAATCCTTAGGCATACAAACTCTACCAAGAAAACACAGCACACCTTCCGTGTTTATACCAAAATCCTCTATTTCACCACTTCCAACTTACTGAATTAAGGGTCCCAACTTTTTATGTGATATATGCTTTTCCTTGATTTGTTCTAACCACAAAGGCTTCAGCTGAAGTTCCGCTAACAGACTACCATCCTCATACAAACTCAAATGAGCAAACATTGCTCTCAAATCAGATACCACCTTACGACTTAACGCGTTAGCTACCACATTAGCCTTTCCAGGATGATACTCGATTGAGAAATCATAGTCCTTTAATAGTTCCACCCATCTTCTTTGTCTCAAGTTTAACTCCTTCTGAGTAAGAAGATACTTAAGACTCTTGTGATCCGCATAGATGATAGACTTCTCACCGTAGAGATAGTACCTCCAAATCTTTAGAGCAAACACTACCACAGCTAACTCTAAGTCATGAGTAGGGTAGTTTACTTCGTGCGGTCTCGGTGACGAGAGCATAAGCCACCACTTTTCCATTTTGCATCGAGACACAACCTAAACCCGTATGTGACGCATCGCAGTAAACTATAAACTCTTTTCCAGCCTCAGGTTGAATCAGTACTGGCGCTTCCGTCAAAATCTTCTTTAGTTTCTCGAAACTTTCTTGCCATTTATCGGTCCATACATACAAGATTCCTTTCGCAAACGGCTTAGTTAGGGGTGCAAACAATCAACAAAACCCCTCAACAAAGCGTCCTATAATAACCACCAAACCCAAGAAACTCCGAATCTCAATCATCGACTTTGGTGGTTTCCAATCCAAGATGACCTCAATCTTCCGAGGATCCACCCTTATTCCTTCAGCTGATACCACATGACCCAAGAAAGTCACTTCCCTTAACCAGAATTCACATTTACTAAATTTGGCATAAAGTTGATTATCTCGAAGTAACTACAATACTATACGCAAATGCGAGTCATGCTCCTCTTCATTCCTTGAATATACCAAAATGTCATCTATGAATACCACCACAAACTGGTCTAAATACGGTTGAAAGACCCGGTTCATCATGTCCATAAATGCAGCTGGTGCATTGGTCAACCCAAACGGCATTACCAAAAACTCAAAATGTCCATAACGAGTTCGGAATGCCGTCTTATGAATATCTGCTTCTTTCACCTTAAGCTGGTGATAACCCGATCTCAAATCAATTTTGGAGAAAACTGAAGCTCCTTTCAATTGATCAAATAGGTCATCAATTCTTGGCAAAGGATACCTATTCTTGATCGTCAATTTATTCAATCGCTCAGAATCAATGCACATACGCATCGACCCATCCTTCTTCTTAACGAACAAAACCGGTGCTCCCCACAGAGACACACTCAGTCGAATAAAACCCCGATCCAGCAATTCTTGAATTTGAGCTTTAAGCTCCACCAACTCCTTCGGTGCCATTCTATAAGGAGCAATGGACACTGGAGTCATTCCGGGCAAAAGCTCAATACCAAATTCCACTTCTCGATCTGGAGGTATACCAGGAAGTTCTTCGGGAAATACATCTAGAAATTCCTTCATCGTTCTCACATCTTCCACTGATAACTCTTTGGCATCCAAAGCACTAATAAAAGCTAGAAATGCTCCATACCCTTTCCGCGCCAACTTTTCTGCCTTTAACGCAGATACCACATTTGCCAAGTAATTCCTTCATTCGCCTATCATTACTATTTCTTTATCCTCCAAAGTCCTTATTGACATCCGCTTTTCAGCACAATCCAAATGCGCCCGGTGCTTAACCAACCAATCCATGCCCAAAATGAGATCGAACTCGCCGAAAGGTAATTCCATCAAATTTGCCAAAAATATTTCTCCTTGAATTTCTAAGGGCACATCTCTAAACAGTTTATTTACAATTACCGACTGTCCTAAAGGACTAAAGTACCATCATCTCACTATCAAAAATTTCAGATTCTAAATTCAAGTTTCCAGATATGGCGCTAGCAACATACGAGTGGGTAGAACAAATATCTATCAAAGCAGTAACAGGTACATCAAAGATAAGGAACGTACCAGTTATCACATCAGGTGCATTGCCATCCTCGCGGTGTCTAACTGCATATACCAATCCTGGCTATCTTGCATCCGTGTTACCTCTAAAACCATTGCCTCGACTCGCTGCACCTTGACCACGTCCAGCCCCATTACCACCACGACCTGGTCCACGACCTCTCGGTGGCTACTGAGTTCCTCTTGCCGACTGTGCATCAATATTACGAACTTCCTGAGTTGTATCCATTCGTCGAGGGCAATTTCTATATTGATGATCCATTGAACCATATTTATAACGAGCACCCGTTTTCTTCCAGCACTCTCCGGAATGCCGTTTCCCACATTCAGCACAGTCTCGACTCTAATTAACAGCTACAGGTGTTCTACCTTGAGCTGGCTCATCATTTCGAGGCCTCTTCAGAAACCTTTTTGAAGAACCCGAATACTTTATATCTCTCTTGCCTTTAACTCTTTCCTGATTCTGACGTTCTGAGCTCTTAGCCTCTTCGGCTATCTTAGCTTTCTCCACAAGCGTGGAAAAAGTTCTAACTTGTTGTGGGGCTATCAGAACCCGCAACTCATCATTCAACCCATCCTCAAAGTGTACACAACGCTCATGATCTGTTGGCACTATTGTTCGAGCATAGCGACTCAAACATAAAAACTCAGCTTCATAAGCTGCCACCGTCTTATCTCCTTGAATCAGATTCAAAAATTCCTTTCTTCGGGCATCCACATAACTTGTTCCTACATATTTCCGAAAGGCGACTTTGAAGAATTCCCAAGTAATTAATGCGACTTGATGCCTTCCCTGACGATAAGCCACCATTGATATGCTTCGTCCCTTAACAAGGACACCGCTCCTCTTAGTTTCTGTTCTATAGTGCACTCAAGGTCGTCCATAATTCGCTCCACTGCCTCAAGCAAATATTCAGGAACATTTGGAGCTACACCTGAGACACCTCTCGAAAACCTCGGCACCACTTGATTTCAATCGTTCCGATATCGACCCACGAGTTGTTGGCCCACTCTAGCTCCAAATGACCCTTTCAAGGACTCGCAACATTGCTCGTGTCAAAGCATTATCTTCTTCCATATGATCATGTGATCCCGTCTCACTCCCGAGTGACGCAGTGCATCCATTTCCGACATATGACCCGACGCTTCGCTTGCACCCCTAACACCTCGTCCTCTACCACGACCATGTCTACCGCGCGTCCCACGACCACGTCCTCTAGTGCTCATAATGACTAATTTGATTTAATCGATTACAAGTTTTATGAATCGAATCTTTGTTTCAGATGTTTATTAACAATATTTTATAAGATATAAGAGATAGAGTTGTTTTTGCATTCCATCCTATAGTCTCGATCTCTATTGTTTTCAACACCTAAAACTAGAAGTTCTAGAGTGTTCCTATGATTATATCACAATAATAAACAATCAATATACAAATACTTACTTGACTTGGTGCCGGATGCTCGTGGTGCCATACCACCTTTAGAACATAAAGTTTAAAAATTTAAACTGTTTCTCAACAAAAATTGTTGTTGAACCCAACCACAGCCGAGTTTTAAAACTGGCTCTGATACCATTAAATGTAACACCCCAAACCAGGTCTATACGTTAAGATGAGATTTGGTTTGTCGCACAGATCGAACATCCATTTAATTCTCTAATGATTTAAGTAAAACAGTTCTACAAAACCTTTTGAAAGTGAAGTTTAGTAAAAATTAAGAGCAATGATTTAAAAATCGATGAATTAAGAAATTCTAGTTTGAAATCTTATCATTTAGTATTTAATTGTCAAAAACTTTAAAATAGTTTTTAAAGAGTTCAAAAGAATTTGAAAAGAAAATAATTAAAGTATCTAAAATGTTATAAAACACAATTTTTAAGAAAACCTTATAGAATTAACATAAGCCCATATTAAGTGTCTTAAAACCAAAATTTAAATCCATCCACACATAAAAATCCATAAAAATATTAATAAAGGCCTTATTACATCATACCCAAAATAGTAATTAAAATAAATAACTTAATAAAAGTTCATAGTTTATAAAACCCATATTCGTAGTATGGCCTCCATGAAGTCATCCTTGGCCCAAGCCTCCGTCAATTGCCATTACCTGAGATGGATAAATAAACAGAGTGAGTTACTTAGAACTCAGTGTGTAACCCACTTACCACGTTCATTGAGCCAGATCATCAAGACATTGTTTTGGGCTTGAGCCCATTTACGAATATAATATAATAAATAAAATGCATGTAAAATGAAATTTCCCAACTAAACCTAATTTCCATCCGCTACACACCCCCGTACCAACCAACACACCTGTGGGGATCAAGTCAACCCACCCCGCCAATACACCAATCGTAGGCATAAAGCCATTTGAAATATATTGTGGTGCACCACCGAACTAGATTGTGACAAAGTCACCGAACTAGAGGCATTAAGCCATTAAAATTTTGTGGCAGAGCCACCGAACTAGATTTTTGGCAACAGGCCTTTCTTCTCTTCATCAATTATCCCAACCCATGCAATCATGTATGCATAACAATTTATAACCATATAATAATTTAACAAAAAGCCCACAATACATGTGATTCTATATTTTAAATTTCATTTAGGCCCATAAGATAAAATAGCATTTAGCCCATTTAACGATCTAGAAATTTTTCGGCCCATTTAACGATCTAGCAGTTTTTCGGCCCATTTAACAATCTAGCAGTTTTTCGGCCCATTTAACGATCTAGCAGTTTTTCGGCCCATTTAACGATCTAGCAGTTTTTCGGCCCTTTCAACAATCTAGCAATTTTTCGGCCCTTTTAACGATCTAGTAGTTTTTCGGCCCATTTAACGATCTAGCAGTTTTTTGGCCCTTTTAACGATCTAGCAGTTTTTCAGCCCATTTAACGATCTAGCAATTTTTCGTAAATTCCATGACTTTAACTATTTTCATACATTTACACAAAAGTGTTAATTACTACATTTTTTTTTATTTTGCCATCTTTACGATTTTATCCCAATACTTACGGTATAATATCTAACCCGAGATAAGTGTGAAATTACACACCTGGTTATTGTGAGAACTAGACTTTCCCGCTCGTCGATACCTAAATGCATCACAATAAATTAGGACACTATAATTTATTTACAAATTGAATCTTAGAAATAACGATCTAGACTTTACCCTCAAAATTTTGAACCACTTCTATATGCGGTTTCTCCCCGATTGATGGTTCGTTACCCGATGAAAATCCACGAACAAACAAAGGTTCGGGAGTACGAATGACTTCAAACAACTGATTCTCCTCGGATGAGCGTCCACAACCCGGTGGGAAATCCCAGATTGCTGAAACAGTCCTTCGCTTAAACTTAGGGGAAATAGCAGAACCACCCCTCTTCCGAACACTATTCACCGCCCTTTTCGTCCCTATTTTGACTATCTCTAACGACAAAAGATCATTAGTCCGACTAATAATATATCAAAATTATGACTAACGATTTTGAGATTGCCTTACCACAAAATATCCTTGTTCCACAATATGAGAATCGAGCAAAACGTTCCCTTAACACCTTAAATCGATTCCAACATTCTACGATACTCACGAACACTTGAGTTCCGGTCCTCCACTATCACACTAAAATATAACGAAAGAAAACGTTTAATAGAATGAACGATGATTTCGATTAAAGAGATCCTTCTTACCACCATCAAGATTCGGCCAAAGCAACTAATAACCAACATAAACTAAAAGAACTCTTACCTATTGTCCACGGTTGAAAAAGAAATGATTGAGAAGAATGCTTATGTATGATGGAAGATTCGGCTATGAATAACCAAAGAAAAGAGAAAATGATTCGGCAATGGAGTACACTAACATTCGGCCATGAGATAAAATAATGAAAAAGGTATGGTTGAAAAGAAATAAAAGATGAGAGAAAGAGATGATGATGATTCGGCTTTCAAGAGGGAAAAAGGAAAAGAAAAGAGATGTGTTTAGGAGCAAAGGTACATTCGGCAATAGGGAAAGAAAAGGAAAAGAATGGCCTTTTTGTGTTGGTAGTTTTGGCACTAAGAGGAAGACACTAAAATGATTAGCAAAGAAATGACCAATTGGTCAAAAAGATGGCCAAACGAAATAAAGCAATAGTTGCTTTCTTCTACCAATACATTCGGCCAAAGGAAGGAAAAGATGAGTGGAGAATAATGTCTTCAAACAAAATGACCAAAAAGAATTCTAACAAGCTATCATCCTACCCCAAGCTAAACACCAAATTTTGGCTCCCCTCCCTTTGTCCATAATGCCGTCCATGTTCATGGTCAAAATGGCCATGAAATAGTTTCTAAAACATCCACCTTGATACATGCCTTGTAATCCTCCACTTTCCCAAAGTTTAAGAAATCCTATCCCTAAAATCAAGCAATTCGATCCCTTAATTCATGCTTACCATAACCTTAAGTCTCCTTACCATAAAAATTTAGTCCATCTTATCCATAATTGATGGTTGGCCGACACATGCTAGGAAAAACCAAAAATAAAAGCTCCCAAATTGCATGCTAGGAGATTCGAACCTCTCCCTTCAAGTCCAACTTATGGTGCCATCACCACTTTGCCAATTACTCATCTTATGCCATCTTTTATCACTTAATTAACTCAAACTTCAAGGTCACCTGATTTCTCTACACTAAAGTATTCTTTACTAAAATTTATTCTAATTCCAAGTAAACCCGAGCCTTCTCAAGACTATATTTAGCACACAAAAAAATCATACCCGAGCTAACACCAAAGACAAACAACATATTGATACTCAAATTTTTAGGATGTTACACCTTTCATACGAGATTTATCAAAATGATCAAACATAAGAATCCTTTCTTCAATCCAAAAGATAGGTAGATCATAAAAAGGCAAAATAAAACGATTAAGCATTTCATGATCTAAATGTTTTACGTCAACGAAGTCAGCAACATGTGTTCTATTAACATCCAAAACAGATAGATCATAAACAAACAAATTGGAACAGCTAAGCATATCACGATCTAATTATTTTGTAAAAGGCAGTTCATCAATACAATGTTTGTCATCATCCGAAAAGAGCAAAAATGTATCAACAATTTCAGTAGACTTACCTTGATGCACGAAAAAACAAAGATCTTGCTTACCTTGGTCAAGCAATACAAACCTTCTCTCCGTAGGCATGTAGTGTAGTCGAAGCTTCGCATTCGATTCAACCCTTTTTGGATGGAATGTGAAATACACCCACAGAGTTTGTTTAAGGAGCGAATAAAAAAATTAAAAACAAAGTGAACAAATTTCGCAACTTTACTCAAAAACCTCGTATTAAAAAGATAGAAATTATACGCACATAACTGATGTTGCTTAACTTCCCAACGAGATGAATCAAAATGGATTCCTGGTTAAAAAACTTGATTTTGATTATTTGAGTCAAGATGTACCAATGGCCTCGATAAATCAATCTTATTAAACCAATAAGAATTATGCACATTCAAGATCGAGCAATTAAAACTCTTGACATGTTTTAAAACTGATTTGCAAAAACTCAAAGATTTTGCATTAGACAATGAACAAAGCTCGTAATAACCACAATCAAACAAACTGAGATTAAGAGAAAATTCATCGTCATACTTACTCGAGTCTTGCACTTGCTGGACATTCGTTACTCCACCGTCACATTTTGCAATGCAATATTTCTGATTTGACAAATTCGTCTTACCATCATTTAAAACATCACAATGAATCGAGAGATGGCTAATGACGATATTATCCACATATTCAAAAACATTAGAAGAATTTAGTGGAAACGGAATTGTTTCAAAACACTTACCTTCCTTACCTTCCGGTTCGGGTGATTCAACTTCCCTTTCAACTTTACCTTTGTTGATCACACGAAAACATCGTTCATCGGAAAGGTACTGAAGTTGGCAATCGTTACTTTGTTTCTCGGAAACCTGAAAAGAAGAAACAGAACAAGAGAAGTCTTCAAATGGGTTAGTTGAAAATTCACTCTCTTTTTCTTGCTCATTATGTTTTCTCGTTTCTTTTTCAAGATCTTTTTCACTTTCTTTTTCAATTTTTTTCTCAATCTCAATTTTCTTTTCTTCATTTTCTTTTTCTCTCACGATCTCTTTTTCTTTTTCAACTTCTTTTTCTTCCTTTTCAATTTTATTTTCTTCTTTTTCAATCTCTTTTTCTTCACTCTCATTTCTATTTTCTTTTCTCTCCAACTCTTTTTCAATTTTTTTTCACTTTTATTTTCTTTTTCTTTTTCCTTTTCATTTTGATTACAACAAGTGGATGGTTCAAAAGAGTTGAAAAGAGAAAAATTTGACTCAAGGATCGAGGTAATGTTTTTATAGATATCTCGATCGATTCTTCGTGAAAGAGTCTTCATGCGTGACGACTTTGAATCATAAGACGAACAACTCGTGCGTTCTCGTTCATCATCTTGATAGGCTTCAAACTCGAAACTTGTTTTGCTTCGTCTTGAATCCTTCGTCGAATAAGAATCGTGATCTGAACTACTTCGAGAATAATCTTTCATGGATGAATTCTTCGACATATATGAACCACGTTCACTTCTTCGCAAAGGTTTTCTCGTAGATAGATTGGTTGAAGCTTGTGAAGAAGAAATCATACCTTCACGATGGTAACCTTGAAAAATCTCAAACTCGCAGTTTGATTCATACCATGGTGAACTTCTATATGAACCGTAATCTCTATCAAAATTTCTCCTTGAATGATCTTTGAAAGCATGTCTTCGGGACACCTTGACTCTAACCTTTGATTTGAAGAAAGTCGTTCTTGTTGGTCTCGTTCCTCGATTTGATCCAACCGCTTGTGCAACTTGTCAAACTTGGCATTTATGACTTTTTGCATCCCGTTCAACAAGAATTAATAATCAGAATCTGACAATGCTTCTTGATTCATGATGTTAGTAATGCAAAAGATAATTGATTGAAATAGAAAGAAGAAGAAAAAAAATTTACAGACCTCACCACAAGGCTCACAAGTCACTCACAAAGAAAAATTACTCTCACTCGTGTTTTCACTCGTATTAAGGCTTTTCTTTGATGAATACTCTCATTTTTTACCTCTCGTCTCGTCTCACAAATTTGTACTTTGTTTCGAAAAGACTTATCGCGGCTTGAGGGTCGGCTTCAAAATTGGTTAACAACGGATTGATGTCAGGAATAGGGGAGGCTGAACTAAGAAAAGTTTGGTATCGGGTAGGCTAAACAAAAGAGAAAGCAAATGGGGTAGAAGGATAAGTACCAATGATGGTAACGGAAAATTTAGAGATTGGGCGGTAGAAAACAATTTCGATGATCGGGAAACAGGATAGAAGAGATGGATCCAAAACTTGCATAAACTTCAAGAACTTCACTTTTTTTTACTCTCTTTTTTTTATTCGTATTTTTTTAAAAATTTTCATTTTTCTAACACTTCAAATGCATGAAAAAAATACAATAGAAATGAAATTACAACTTGGAAATTTTTTTTCTGATCTTTTTTTTACTTTACGAACCTATTTCGGCTCTCATCGTCATCAAAAACTCCTCATTTTGTAGCTCTGATACCAAATGATATGATCTGCCTCGAGGTGAATCGAGTCGTATGTGAATTGCCCAATCGTTTACGAGGAGGAATCAAGTCTTCGAAAAATAATCGGAAAAATATGGATGTGTTTACGGAAGCTTTAGGTGAATTTGTTTAGAAGGTGGGTTTAAGTTAGGAATGGAGGTGTTTAAATGAAAGAGTTTATTTGGATAATTAAAAGGATAGGTTCAGTTTAAGATGAAGGGAAAGAAGATGGGATTCGGTTTAAGGTTGAACAAACAATGATAGGCTGATGGTAATGGAATTGGATAGATGGATAAGTGATGGTTTAGATAAATGATAGGTGATAGTTGATGAGAATGGATGAAAGAACTTAAACAAAGAATCGATTCAACACTAATAAAGTGTCACCCCGGGTTCTATATTTGTTTAAGGTGGAAAAATGGTAGTCGATGATGGACCAAGACCCGATATCTATAAAGATAAGAACCTATGGTATAAGTTGATGGAAGAGAACGATTGACGCCACAAGCAAGAAAACTTGATAAGTCGAAATCGAAACTCAAATCTTTAAAGATAGAGAGGAGAATAATCTCACTCAATGAACAAAAGTTCATAAAATATATTCCAAAGTTCAAAAGTCTACTTTTTACAAACTAATAATAGGTATATATAGTGCTTACATGTGGTTAGCTGAAGAGACAAATGAATTCAACTTTAATATGCATTTAAATGGCTAAAATAAAATCTAAAAACTCTTGAATTCCTCCAGCCAAATAATAGCAACTTTATGACTCCTAATGAGCTGATTAAATGAATTTGAATGCTTAAAAAGTGTCCCTTGAGTTCTTCCATGATCAACTGAAAAGTCACCAGCCAAATGAAAAGTCTCAACTTTTGGAATTCTAGCCATGTAACTCCCATCTTCAATGTGATTAATTCTTCAATTAAATTGCTTGTCAATGTCCTTTGAGTTCTCCATGATCAATCAAAAAGTCACCAGCCAAATGATGGAGAAATGATTGCTTGTAGTAAATACCATGAAGCAAACGTTATAGAAGTTGAAGACAAAGAGGTCACTTAATTTAAAAGAACCATAATGTTCTTCTTTATTTAATAGTAATAATAGATGTAAGATGAAAAGTCAACTGCAATTATCACATGTAACCGACAAATTAATGCAATTATTAAACTTAAAATAAATTAACAACTAACTTAATTAAATAAACTAACACTTAAACATCATTTATTCCAGCAACTAGCTTAATTAAATAAAGCATCATTAAATGAACTTAACTCATGCATCAATAAATTAACCTAGTAACTAGATTAATTAAAGAAACAACTATTAAATTAAATTCATTAAAAGAACTCAATTAATTAAACTAAGTTGAGTTGAATTAATGACCAGCAACCATTTATTGAACTAAGATGCTTAAATGCAAGTATTTAAAATGCAAACTAAATGCAAAGCTAAAAATTAAATAAAGAGTTCAATTTAGTTGGATCGGTTCAAAGAGCTGGAATCAGCTTCATTTTGCACTTTGGCCCCTCAAACTTAGGCCACTCTCGATGGCATCGGATGGAGTCGAACCATGATGCGACCAGGATCGCATCACTTTGGACGTGTGTCGCCGTGATGATCTCGACTCCTATAACACCCCAAACCCGGCCCAGATGTTATGGTCAAATTTGAAAATGTCACATCAAAGACACAATCTCAAACAATTTTGGTAAGTTAAAATTTAAGGCCTAAAAGCTCAAAATCCTTGACACCTTGTTAAGTAGCGATAAAAGCCCATTTAATTATTTTAAGTATCCCGAAAACCATGTTTAAACATAAGAAATTACTCAGGTTTAATAATTAAGTAAATAGTTGAAACAACAAAACTCAAAATCCAAAGTCAAAACGGAGTACAAGGCCTTATTACATCTAATAAAAATAAAGCAATTAAGATCATGTCTTTTGAAACAAATAAATAAAACTTCTAAATGTCTTGTAGTGTGGCCATCTCCAAGTCCTCTCCCACGTCGAGCCGTTTACTGAAGATCACTTGAAACATTTAATAAAAAGGGTGTGAGTTTCAAAACTCAGTGTGTACGACCCTTGGCAACCAAATCAACATACAAATATTACATTGGGCCTAAGCCCTATCAAAATCAGTGATCTTGGGCCTTAGCCCATAATGACCTCATACCACATCATAGTCACATGAATGTAATGCACCCATCCCAAATCCAACCCTGCACACCATTTCCCTTCCAACCCTACACACCTGTGGGGATATGAATATCAACCCACCCACCCCTACACACCAAAGGTAGCACCAGTAGCGGTACTACTCAAACGTTGCAGCAAAGCTGATATAGTGGGCTAAAAGCCACCGGTGGATCCACGGTCGTCAAGCGACTATGCGATCCTCAAATCTTCCTTCGTACCATCAAAACCCACCCAAGTGCAACATATATTCCATGAATGCAACATACATATTGATACGGGCACGCCCTATCATGAGCCAAGTTCCCAGGATCCGATTGTGCTACCTCGAGGGCCGATTACGAGAGCTCGTGCAAAGCAATTTAAAGATGCTATTAGAGCTCTAGTTCAGCAAGCTTGGGATGATACTAAAACTGGCTCGAACTCTACTTCAACTTCATGTTGCATGATCCTACAAGCTCGTGTCCATGAAGAGCTCCATATGGCCATTCGGCCTTAACTAATTATTTAGCTAAAAAATATTAAATAAATTCGGACATAATAAATATTGGTTTTTAATTATTTTGCTACATTTAAATAAGCTTAAATAAGTCTTAATTAGTGCATAATTAATAGATAATATTTAATATGTCTAGATTAGGACAAATTTAATAGTTTGCTGCCATTTAATTTAACTAGCCGAATTAAACATTTAATGTGTCTTAAACTCCAGCCAAAATTTAATGTAAGTAATAATCAACTTTCATTTAATTTGTCCAGTCCAAAACATAGTTTAAATGTTGTCTTAAGTTGCTGGACATTAAAGTGCCGAATTTATTGATGTGCAGGTGCTTTTAAGACACTATTTAAAGCTTGGGCGGCAGCCTCATTTATTGACATGTTGGAGCATGCATGGGACTTCAATTAAGCTGATGGTTATTGTAATATCCTTAAATCGGGGTCTCTGCATTTTGTGTGTTCGCATGTGTTATTGTGCCTACTGTGCTAGTTTAGCATGTTTTGGGGTCCAGGCATGACCTCGGGTTAGGCCTGAGTCATGGCTAAATTTTTTGTTTTAGTGCTTAGAGAGAGGAAGCTAAGGAAGTTAGGGGTTAAAAGAAATTGTCGGAGGGTTTAGACACAAAGAACCTAGTGGCAAAGTGGCAAAGGAGGCGCCACTAAGGTACCAGGAAGGTGACGCCACATGCAGGGAAGGGGGAGCTCAGTTCGAGCAAAGAGAAATCTCATTTTCTCGCTTATTATTTTGACGCTGTGAGGAAGTCTTTGTGCTCGGGATGGACTCGGAAGATAAGGATGGAAGGAGTCAAACAGATTTGAACAGATGAAGGTGAGGAAATTTAGGAGTTTGAACCTTTCAAACTCATTTGAATGAGGGGTTAGGAGGATTTTGAGGAATCGGCTAAGGGAGACTTAGTGTTGGCCGAAAGTTGGACTGTGGGGAGAAGGAGTAATCGGTTTTGGTGCTTGGGAAGGGGGTGTGCCGAATGTCTATGGTGGTTTTAGGGAATATTTCAGCAAGTGGGGAGAGTCCTTTTCTCTTGAGTTTGAGTCATAAGCCGAAACCCCTCTTGCTTTCCTTCTCACTTTGGTTTTCTCTTTTCGGCATTCTTGGTGCTTGGCCGAACCACCCTTGCCATTTCCTTGAAAAGTCGAAACCATATATCCATCATCTTCTCTTCTTTGGTTCAAACATTGCTAGCCGAAAACCATATCCCCATCCCTTCTTTTCTTCTATCTCTTCATTCTTTGGTTAGCCGAAACTCCCTAACCCTTTTTCTGAGTTGCGTTTTCTCTTATTTGCCGAATCTTGGTTCTATTTTCTTCTCCATCTCTTCCATCTTCAAAAGCCAAAAGCCTTGTTGTTGTTCTCTTTCGTTTTCATCAAGTATTTTGGCCGAATACCCTTAGCCTCATTTTCTTCTCCTCTCACGTGTTCTAATCCTCCTTGAAGGGTCAAATCTATCTCTTTCTTATGGGGTTATAGCTGAATCTCCTGGTAAGTAACTTCCTCTTCTTTTCTTGATTAATTTGGTTAATGCCGAATCCCACTTCTCTTCTATTTCTCCATTCGTTATAAATCCAAATCTTAAACTCTTCTTGTTCTATGTTGGTAGCTGAAATCCCTAACATCATTAGGGGGTGCTAAACTTTGGAGATTGGTGGCCGAATCTGTCAGTAAGGTAAGGGGGTAAGTGTGCTACGGGTTCGACATTTCTTGTTGTGATTAATAGCGAAGGCTTAGGCCAATGATAGTGGTACTTGGCTGATTGTAGGGAGGAGTGCAACCTGAGTCAGTGGATCTTCGGGATTTGATTACCGATCTAGGTAAGGGTTCTAACGTTTCGGATCTGTTTCCTATTCTTTCAAAAGCCGAAGGCTAATTATCTTTGTGCTAGTGCTTGGCCGATTGTAAAGGGAGGTTCATCACGTAGCTTCGGGATTTGGTTGGAAACCAAATCGGTATTAAGGAAAGGGGGGAAGGCAAATGTTTTGGGATCTCGTTAGTTTCGCGTAGTTTTGGGATTTTGCTTAGATCTACGAATAGTCAGGTGTGTAACGCTTGCACACTTCGTTAGTATGATATGTTTATTATGTTACTGTTAATAGCCATTGAAACCGGTAGTTATGCTTTGTGGCATGAGCGTGGACTCTGGGTAAGTCCCCTGATATATGGATTTCGATATATGTGTTTTCATGTCACTGTATAATGCTATGCCATGAGTTTTGCATCATAACATGATATTATGCCACGATTGATATGGACATGGTGATGGGATTATTGAGAGGAGGGGGAAGAATGATTTGGACTGTCACCAGTGGTTTTGACCACACGGCGGGTTGGCCCCGCTTTGATACTATTATTTGTGACTAAGTCCCAGTGGTTTTGACCACATTTATGATATTTGTGACTACGGTCACCAGTGGTTTTGACCACATATGGATATTGTGACTCGTCCCAGTGGTTTGGTACCACAGTGGGTTGGCCCCACATGATTGATTACGGGATTGTCATCAGTGGTTTTGACCACACGATGGGTTGGCCCCATCACTTGATTTGTGACTACGGTCACCAGTGGTTTTGACCACACTTATATATTTGTGACTTCGGTCACGGTGGTTTTGACCACCAAAGGTTTTGACCACACGGGGTAGATAAAGGAGATTGGATGGTTAGGTTTTGGGGTTGCATGATTTACATGTTTTACTGATGATTTGCGTAAGTGCTTGCACTATCGGGTTGGGGATTTATACACTGAGTCTCGGTGACTCACCCATTCCCTTATATTTTGCAGATAAGGCTTAGATCGCGGATTTGGAGCCGGGGAGGACTCGAGGTGGCCATGCTACTTATTTTCGGGTTTTGACTTTAAATTAAAATTCCAGTTTTTATTTATTTACTTTAAATTTGGTTTTGGTTTTGTAATAAGGCCGCTAAGTATTATTTTGGGTTTTTTTTATATACTTGCTTTTATTTTGATTATATTATGCATGTGCTTAATAATTTGATTTGCTTAAATAACCGGTAAAAGGCAACGTTTTCAAATTTAATTTCTTAAACAACTCCAAACACAAATGGTTCTTAACTCGACTAAGCAACCAAAAATGATTTCAACTATACTCTACACGGGGTTTTCTAACCTTTTAAATGGTAAAGGAGTTTTCAATAGAAATAAATCGGCAAACTTGTTTTACTCAAAACATTTTCACTCCGTAACATGCCAGATTCGGTCGTGGTGTGTTGACCGGGTTTGGGGTGTTACAGTTATGCTTCCCAACGTGCCTTTTTCTGTCCCCCAAATGCACATTAAAGGTGGACAAAACCAGCAGCATGCATGAGACATTATTTATTGCAATGTTGGTGCATGTCTTGGACGGCAATTAAAGCATCCATGTGCTGATTTCTTTTCCTAGGCGTGACAAATACACTTCACTTTTAAAGGAGGCTCTTGAGTTTTACCAAGCACCATTCAGCATGCTTGGACGGCAATAAAGATGGCTGAATACTTCGTGAATAACAAGACTTAAAGGTGGCTTGTTTGCTTCGTGAAAAGAAAAAAGGTGCTGCATTAAAGAGAGCCGAATTTAATTAGATACTAGTTTGTTTCTCCATGCGTGGGGAGTGTTTTAAAAGCTGGTATGGGATTTTGGGAAGGCCTTTCACATTCCAACGCAGCCTAGAACAATGCATGCCCATCCGGATTTCCAAGGTTAATCATGCACGTCCCAAGGCTGAATTTAAGTACATTTTAGCCCCCCTCTCTTCCTATTAGATGCGGCTGCACTTAGGGAGTTCTAGAAGGGGATTTTTGGGGCTCTTTGGCTGAATGTGGACAGCCACTTTAAGGGGCAAAATTCTAGATTAATCTAGGCTCATTAAAGGGCGAATTTTACTTAGAAATTAAGCTAAGTCTATGTCTATTCGGTTAGCTCCTTAGGACTATAAATATTTGAAACTTTCCATTTGTAAAGGACTTTTGGCAAATTAGTAATGTTATTATGCCGAATTTGTGAGACACTTTTCTCCAATTTCGATTTAGGACTTCGTTGGCTTATCTAGAGTGCTAGTGGCATCAACCAAATTTCCTTTTGTCAACCTTCCATATACCGAGGTTCCTATCCTTTTTCGATAGTGGGTCGAGGTCTGATTTCCATCCAAAATTGAGCCTTAAGAATCGTATAAGTAACTAGGGTCGATACCATTCCAGTATTGGTTCTTACTTGTTTCTTAAGACCTATATTGAACCATTTCAATTCCAAACCTGAAACTCGACATCTTTCGATAAACTTCCATAACCTTATCGAGTACTTCTTCTATAACCGAAACCCATTTCTTATTTCAACCAAAACCGATCCATTTCCAACTCATTCTATAAACCCAATCACTTCTGAACTCTTGTCTAAACCCGAGCTAAACTCGAACCTTTTCTAATTAGTCTTACTCGACTTCCTTATTCTCTTTCTTCCTTAGATCCATACTTAGTCTAGTTTACATCGATTGATCCTTCTACTTCAATTTTCGAACTTCTCAATTTATGATCGGGCAACAACGAATACAGCTCGAATTCAACTCGAAGCCGGGACTGTATCATCTGGTATCAGAGCTGGTTAAACTGAGAATTACGAAGCTCCAACGATTAAACCGAATCTGCTAATGAAGAATCGAAGTAAGTAAAAAAAATCGTATATAAAAAAATTTTGTAATTTTAAAAAAATCATAATTAAAAAAAAATCGTGATTAAAAAAATTTTGACCTTATTTTGAGTTTTCATTTTCTCCTTTTGATTAAGTTTCTTCTCGACCCTACTCTATCTTCTACCGACCCAGCTCACCTAAAATCCCTTCTTCAGCCCACCCTTTCACCTATTACGTTACGACCCTTGAAACCTTTTTGTGACCAACCCCTAAGCCCTAATAGGCCTTGACTAGTCTGAAAACGAAATCACGAGAAAAGTAGAGAGGCAAAAGGCACAAGAGCATGAGTTCATTCAAGGGGAGGTAAAAGCCAAACTAAGAGTGTAAACATGAGTGTGAGTGTCGCTGAACTTCTTTCTTTTCGAGTGAACTATGAGGATTTGGTTTGTGAGGACTTACTTGTAAAAATGTCACAAGATGGTGGGCGAAACGTGGAGGAACAACCCAGAAGACAACCAGTCAGAAATATTCCAGATTTGCAAATGCAAGCTCTCTTGCGAGAGATGGAACGACTACTTGACCGGAGACTCAACCCTCTTGAAGATCGACTCTATCAAGTAGAAGCACAAAGACCACGAGAAGTGACACCTGAAGTTGCTAGACCACGACGTGGACGTCCCAACCAATAGCGTGAGCAACAAAGGGAGCCTGACTATGACATTAATGAGTTTAGTGAAGGCCAAAGTGACCACGAATCCAACATAAGTTGATACGAATCGCCTCAGGGTTGGAAACGAGTCGTAGATGTTGCCCGATCGTAAATTAGGAAGCTCACGTCTAATTTGAATGAGATTGTAAGTTCGATAATTCGAGATAGTAGGATGGTTTTGGGAAGCAAATGGTTGGTGGATAATTTGAGTAAGGGGTTGAAACAAGAAAGAACCTTTAATAACAATTAAAGACCCGAATCTTATATGTTTCAAGTGGTCGATAGAAGGAATGATAGAACTGAGACCCACTAATTATCAAATTAGGAACCTTCGGTATAAGGGTTGAACGCCACACCAGAAAAAGGATGATAAGTTCAAAACAAAGTCGATTGATGCCACTAGGAACTAGATAAGTCAATTGAACCTTGAAGAATTAAGAGAGAGTGAATAACTCATTATATGAAAATTTAATAAACATCCAAAAGTCCCCCTTCAAACAAAAGGAGCAAATATTTATAGCCTAAAAGACTAGTAGCCGAATAGTCATTAGCAAACTTAATAACTAAGTAAAACTAATCTAGAAAAATCTAGAAAAAAAAACATCTTAATGTATTTGGCTAGGTTCACTAACATGGCCTTGATAATTTGCTATATTCGTGACTTTGGGGAAGCCAATGAACACCTTCTAGATGGAGACAAATTCGGCTGAACATGGGAGGTTATGGGGCAACTTCATGGCTAAGCAAATGTATTTGTCTTAGATGAATGCACTAGCAACTCAATGGACACGTCCAGGTTCGGCCATGGCTTGGTTGGACTTCATTAATAGCCATCTTTTGGTGAAGAGTGTCTAGCATTAATAAGACCACATGAACAGCCTTTTAAGGTGTGAAAATGGCATTGGAAGAGCCTTGATAATGTGAACAAACCCAACTGAAAAGACCATTGGTGTGAACACCCAATGTGGACGGCATTATGCCTTCTTGGGGAGAGAATCGACCATCCTGGTAAACTTTAATTTACTGGTGTCTCTTGGATGAATGGGGGCCTTTATGAGGTAAAAAATGAATAGCCATCATGCATGTTCCAGCCGTCCATGCACCCTCCACATTCATTGATGTATTCGGCTAGATACATTGCACCTAGGTGCATGTATCTCTTAAATGCACCCCCATAGGTTCGGCTGCACCTATAAAGAAGATGAAAGCATATTAATCCAAGCCCAATCAGCTGAATATAATTAAAGATACTTCTAAAATAACTTAATGAATATTTTAGACAAATTAAAGACACCTATTAAGACACATGCTAAATTCGGCCAAGTAGGAATGTAACACCCTAAACCCGGCCTAGAAGTTAGGCCCGAATCTGGCGTGTCACATGGAAAAACTTGTTTGAGAATTACAACCTCTTTGTTAAAACTCAAAACACTTAAGCAATTGTTAACTACTTGAAAACGTAATTATCTTTAAAAAACCTTTTTGGTGGTGAAAGCATATTTGAAATAAACATTTTACAAAAATGTGATATTTAGAAATAGAGTTGCAGAAGCATTTTGAAATCGTTGCGGAAACGTAGAAAAAATACAAGTATTTTTGAGAGATTAATTGATGAGTCAACAATCAAGGTAGTGAACTTTGAAACCGTGACTTTTGAAAATATCGTTGATAATTTGTAGGAAAAATTCAAGTTAAATTATTTGTACAAGTTTGTTTAAAAATCCATTTGTTGATCAATTTTTTTGAAAACCATATTTATGATTTTAGAAAATCCCCGTTAAAACAATTCAAGCAATATAATGAGTACGACTAAACATAAAGCAATTTAAAACATATCCCAAAGGCCTTATTACAACTTAAACCAAAATAGCAAAATAATAAAATAAACGAAAATAGAAATTTAAAATTCAATAACACCATTTTTTTTGAATTATGGCCTCCACCGAGTCATCCATGGGCCCAAGTCCTCATTACGGAGCATTACCTACAGAGATTAAAAAGGAGGGGTGAGTTACTAGAACTCAGTGTGAAATCCCTTATCGTCGTCCACTGGGCCTGAACCCATATAGCAACATCTTGGGCCAAGCTCACTTTCATATGAACATATATATATGAAGCAAATGTATGCAACCCAACCCATCCAACCGCCTCTCTCCCCGTACCAACCGGTCTCTCCCGTGGGGATCAAGTCAACCCACCCCGCCGGGCCTCTCCAATTTGCGCACAAGCCGCCATTTATAATCATTTAGTGGCTTAGCCACCAGAGTATCATATATGGTAACATAATCGGCACACAGCCTTAATCACGATGGCACAAAGCCATATTTAAATTGGCACATAGCCCATATCAGAATTTGTGGCAATGCCACTGGTCTATACTTCTCTTCATTCAAGTTTCCCATCCCATGCAATATGTGATGATGCAATACACATAATAACATAAAATACCCACATGTATAACAACCATTAGTCTAGTAATTTATATGATGAATCGGCCCATTATTGAGCTTTGTAATTCAGCCCACTAAGGCATTCTATCAATTCGGCCCATAGGGGCATTTCGGTAAATCGGTCCATAAGGACATTTCGGTAAATCGATAATTTTACCCACTAAGGGTAATTCGGTAATCTCACAACCCAGGGGTATTTCGGCAATTTACCCTCCAAGGGTATTTTGGTAATTCGGCAACCTAGACTTAACTACTAATGTGAGGCTTAAAAAAATTGAAACTGTCCATCTACGTCATACTGACTAAGTTGACTATAACTCGAGTTAGGAAACTCGAAATTTAAATCTGTAAATTTTCCTTGAAACTAGACTCATATCTTCTTACTAAAAATTTTCTAGAATTTTTGGCTTAACCATTTAGTACAGTTTATTCCTTAAAGTTTCCCTTGTTTCACTGACCAACGGTTCTGACCTCTCTTACCCAAAATTCAAATATTTAACGGTACAATTTTCATATGTTGCTCTCACGTGTTTCTATTGAAAATAGGCTCACTAAGGAATCTATAAATATAAATTATAACTCATAATTCACTTTGTACAATTTTAAACGATTTTTCCAAGACAGAACAGGGAACCACGAAGTCAATCAGAACCAGTCTCACTAAAATTAAGATATCACAGAATATACAATTCCTCTTCCTCCTCTGTTTCTTTCATATAAAAATAGACACAGTAATCTTTAATTTTATATCTTTTTCACTTTCTAATTCGCTTTATCCTATTTTTCGTGATTTTTCAAAATCACGTCACTGCTGCTGACCAAACTGTTTCATTGCAAAATATGGTTACCACTACTAAAATATGTACGCTCGAGTGGTCACGGATGCCAGTTTCCGATTTCCTTCTGTATTTTGACCAAATCACAGAACATTTCATGCAAACTTTTAGAGAGATATGAGATTACCACCACTTCAAACATGTATTCGGTAGGGTACGGGATTACACACCTTATTCGGAATTCATAACACGATACTCTCCGTGGCACCTAAAGGTACAATCGGTCAACAATTAGTCCAAAGCCCAAAATACAACTTCAACCAAGTATTGCGATTGATTAACAATCTATATCACTTACCAACAATCCGAGTCTCTTATTACGAGGGATAGGTGATCGAATGATTTGGTCCCTAAAAATAAACGATTAGTCATCACCTCTATACCGCTTAGCAAACTAACCGATCAACGAAAAGATCTAAAAGAACCATGATAAATCCCTTACCTTAGAGATTATAAAACCAATTCTCAACGATTGTACAATGGCTACGGATGAGTCAAAGTTTCACCTTCCCACAATTACTCGATTGATCAAAGGAGTGAGTGTCAACACGAATGAGAAGGAATGTTAAAGAAGAGATGGAGGGTTCGGCTATAGAGGAAAAATAGACAAGAAAATTTGGCTACCAAGGGAAGGTGATGCAAGAGATGAATGTTTCGACTAACAAAAGAGAAAGAAAATTGCACAAATGTGCTAGGAGGTTTCGACCAAGAGAAAAGGAATTGGAAAAAAAATAAAAATCACCAAAAGCTAAGAAGAAAAGTAACCTCTTAACCACTAAAACTTACCAAATGCCTAGAGGATTTTTGGCACTCCCCTTTACCCCCCTCAAAACCGTGTACACCAAACCAAAAAGGTCAAACATTTTGGCCATCAAAAACATTCCAAAACATTTTTCTCTCTTTGGGCCAACATGTTCCCTATACTTGCCTTTTCTTTTGATTTCTTTCCCTACCTTCATCCTTTCCTAATATCCTTAGCCACCTTGCCAAAATTAAAAAGTCCAACTTGCCTTATTTACTAGCTTGGCCGACACTTAGGGAAAGAATACAAAAATAATAGCCAAAATTTGCACATTATGGGATTTGAACCTCTTCCCTCCATACTCTTCACTTAATGCCATAACCTCTTTGCCATATGCTCAATTATGCTAGCACATTACTCATTTAATTCCATAAACATTGAGGTCACTTACTATATCTCCTTAAAGTGCTAAAACATAAAATTTACCTATAGCCTAACTTGAACCCGGAACTTCCTAGAAGCCTCGTAACTTTCCAAAATCACCCTCCTAATAAGTCCAACTTGAAATAATGCCATTCTCAAATTCCCATAAATTTTAAAATGCTTCTACGCTCAAGGTCCAATGGGCCCAATAGGTCTAATTCTACTAGGCCCAATTTTGGGATGTTACAATTCTACCCCCTTAAAGAAATTTCGTCCTCGAAATTTCCAACTAACTACTAAACGCATCGCTCAAATCACACCACTATGCTTTCGCTGCGCACTCTGATCTTAATAACACCAATGTACTTTTAACATAATCTTGAATCCTCTTTCACGCAACCAAACATCTAACCACAGAAGCAAATAGTTATCTACCACTTATACCTAAAATTTTCTACATTCAATCATCATGTCCAACCAAAACATACCTGACTTGATGGTGATGAAACAATCCCGAGCCTTATGCTCCTTAGACCCTATCTCAAGCACGTTCCTGACCTCCTCTAGCATTCTCCCAGATGACGCCATTACCACCTCGACCTGGCCCACGGCCTCTCGATGACTGTTGAGCGCCACTAGTTTGCTACGCAACATCGTTACGATCACCTTGAGTATGAGCAGGTTGTCGAGGGCAATCTCTAAACCGATGGTCCTTGGAACCACATCTGAAACAACCACCGGTTCTCTTCCAACATTCACCCGAGTGAAGTCTCCCATAATCAAAGACAAGGTCAGATTCGATTAGTAGCAACTGAGCACCCACTCGAACCGGTCCTCATTTCTCGGCCCTTTTAAAAAACCTCTAGCAGGACCTGAGTACCCAGAGTCTCTCTTGAACCTGCCCCTATCCTTGTCTCGGTTTTGCCTCTCCGAGTGTTTAACCTCCTCAGCTATTTTGGCTTTCTCCACCAATGTGACAAAATTCCTCTCCTTCTGTGGGGCTATCAGTACCCGCAACTCATTACGCAACCCGTCTTCAAAATGTACACAGCGTTCATAATCAGTTGGCACTATTCCCCGGGCATACCGACTCAAATGCAGAAATTTCGCCTCATATACTGCCACATATTTACCTCCTTGGACCAGATTCAGGAACTCCTTCCTTCGGGCATCCACATAGCTAGCCCTGACATACTTTCCTTGGAATGCAGTCTTGAAGAATTCCCAGGTAATACGATCGGCCTGGGTGCCTTCTCGAATAGTGAGCCACCACTGATACGCCTCGTCTCTGAGCAAAGACACCACTCCTTTCATTTTCTGCTCGGTGGTGCAATCCAAATTGTCCATGATTCACTCCACCGCCTCAAGCCAGTACTCCGCTACATTTGGGGCTACAACCGAGATACCCCTAAAAACCTCAACTCCATTCGATCTGAGTCATTCTGATATCGACCCACGAGCCGGCCCGGCGATTCGCTCCAAAGAACCCTTTCCAAAACTCGCAACATTGCTTAGGACAGTGTGTCGTCCTCTCTCGTACGATTGTGTGACCCAGCTTTAGTCACGGGTGACGCAGGTACGTCCATTTCTGGCATATGTCCTGATGCCTCAGATACAACTCTAGTGTCACGGCCTCTACCACGGCCACGTCTACCGCGTCCACGTCCTCTAGCGCTCATATTTGCTAAATCGATTTAATCTGATTAAAAGTCTTATGAATCAGTGTACTATTTCAGTGTTTATTAAACAATATTTTATGGAGTATAGGAAGTAAAGTTGTTTTCGCAAAACGTATCCTAAAGGCTCAATCTCTATAATTTCAGCTCCTAAAGCTAAAAGTTCTATAACATTCTATTTTGTGGAATTTTTCTACCACAGTACTAACACAATAATCATAAAATAAAAACACATACTTACTTGACTTGGTGCCGGATACCCGTGGTGCCATACTTCCTTTAGAACATGTTTTTATAAATTAAAATTCTTAATCAGCTTTGAAAACACTTTTGAACCCAAACCACAGCCGAGTTTTGTAACCGAGCTCTGATAACATAAAATGTAACACCCCAAACCCGGCCTAGAAGTTAGGCCCGAATCTGGCGTGTCACATGGAAAAACTTGTTTGAGAATTACAGCCTCTTTGTTAAAACCCAAAACACTTAAGCAATTGTTAACTACTTGAAAACGTAATTATCTTTAAAAAACATTTTTGGTGGCGAAAGCATATTTGAAATAAACATTTTACAAAAATGTGATATTTAGAAATAGAGTTGCAGAAGCATTTTGAAATCGTTGCGGAAACATAGAAAAAATACAAGTATTTTTGAGAGATTGATTGATGAGTCAACAATCAAGGTAGTGAACTTTGAAACCGTGACTTTTGAAAATATCGTTGATAATTTGTAGGAAAAATTCAAGTTAAATTATTTGTACAAGTTTGTTTAAAAATCCATTTGTTGATCAATTTTTTGAAAACCATATTTATGATTTTAGAAAATCCCCGTTAAAACAATTCAAGCAATATAATGAGTACGACTAAACATAAAGCAATTTAAAACATATCCCAGAGGCCTTATTACAACTTCAACCAAAATAGCAAAATAATAAAATAAACGGAAATAGAAATTTAAAATTCAATAACACCATTTTTTTGAATTATGGCCTCCACCGAGTCATCCATGGGCCCAAGTCCTCATTACGGAGCATTACCTACAGAGATTAAAAAGGAGGGGTGAGTTACTAGAACTCAGTGTGAAATCCCTTACCGTCATCCACTAGGCCTGAACCCATATAGCAACATCTTGGGCCGGAGCCCACTTTCATAACAGAACATATATATATGAAGCAAATGTATGCAACCCAACCCATCCAACCAGTCTCTCCTGTGGGGATCAAGTCAACCCACCCCGCCAGTCTCTCCAATTTGTAGACAAGCTACCATTTATAATAATTTTGTGGCTTAGCCACCAGAGTATCATATACGGTAACATAATCGGCACACAGCCTTAATCACGATGGCACAAAGCCATATTTAAATTGGCACATAGCCCATATCAGAATTTGTGGCAATGCCACCGGTCTATACTTCTCTTCATTCAAGTTTCCCATCCCATGCAATATGTGATGATGCAATACACATAATAACATAAAATACCCACATGTATAACAACCATTAGTCTAGTAATTTATACGATGAATCGGCCCATTATTGAGCTTTGTAATTCAGCCCACTAAGGCATTCTATCAATTCGGCCCATAGGGGCATTTCGGTAAATCGGTCCATAATGACATTTCGATAAATCGGTAATTTTACCCACTAAGGGTAATTCGGTAATCTTGCAACCCAGGGGTATTTTGGTAATTTACCCTCCAAGGGTATTTTGGTAATTCGGTAACCTAGACTTAACTACTAATGTGAGGCTTAAAAAAATTGAAATTGTCCATCTACGTCATACTGACTAAATTGACTATAACTCGAGTTAGGAAACTCGAAATTTAAATCCGTAAATTTTCTTTGAAACTAGACTCATATATCTTCTTACTAAAATTTTTCCAGAATTTTTGGCTTAACCATTTAGTACAGTTTATTCTTTAAAGTTTCCCTTGTTTCACTGACCAACGATTCTGACCTCTCTTACCCGAAATTCAAATATTTTACTGTACAGTTTTCATATGTTGCTCCCACTTATTTCTATTGAAAATAGGCTCACTAAGGAATCTATACATATAAATTATAACTCATAATTCACTTTGTACAATTTTAAATGATTTTTCCAAGACAGGACAGGGAACCACAAAGTCAATCAGAACCAGTCTCACTAAAATTAAGATATCACAGAATATACAATTCCTCTTCCTCCTTTGTTTCTTTCATATAAAAATAGACACGGTAATCATTAATTCGATATCTTTTTCACTTTCTAATTCCCTTTATCCTATTTTTCGTGATTTTTCAAAATCACGTCACTGCTGCTGACCAAACTGTTTCATTGTAAAATATGGTTACCACTATTAAAATACGTACGCTCGAGTGGTCACGGATGCCGGTTTCCAATTTCCTTCGATATTTCGACCAAATCACAGAACATTTCATGCGAACTTTTAGAGAGATATGAGATTACCACCATTTCAAACATGTATTCGGTAGGGTACGGGATTATACACCTTATTCGGAATTTGTAACACGATACTCTCCGCGGCACCTAAAGGTACAATCGGTCAACAATTAGTCCAAAGCCCAAAATACAACTTCAACCAAGAATTGCGATTGATTAATAATCTATATCACTTACCAACAATCCGAGTCTCTTATTACGAGGGATAGGTGATCGAACGATTTGGTCCCTAAAAATAAACGATTAGTCATCACCTCTATACCGTTTAGCAAACTAACTGATCAACGAAAAAGATCTAAAAAGAACCATGATAAATCCCTTACCTTAGAGATTATAAAACAAATTCTCAATGATTGTACAATGGCTACGGATGAGTCAAAGTTTCGGCCTTCCACAATTACTCGATTGATCAAAGGAGTGAGTGTCAACACGAATGAGAAGGAATGTTAAAGAAGAGATGGAGGGTTCGGCTATAGAGGAAAAATGGACAAGAAAATTCGGCTATCAAGGGAATGTGATGCAAGAGATGAATGTTTCGACCAACAAAAGAGAAAGAAAATTGCACAAATGTTGATACGGCCATGATCCGGGTCACACCAAGTTCCAACAAAGAGCCATTGGAGTTACCACAAGGACCCATCACCCGAGCACGTGTAAAACGATTCAAGGAGGCTATTTCAGCCTTAGTTGAGCAAAAGTGGAGCAAGTTAATGGCTGGTCAAAATGAGGAGAATCGGGCTAACTTAATAAGCCCAATGCACATGCTTTTGCAAGTTGAAACAAGCTCATATTCAGCTCATTCAGCTTGTGTTTAGCTTGATTTAATTCATGCATTTTTATATAGAACTTTTAAATTAGCATTAAATAAAGTTGTTTAGTTTAATTAAATAAGTTGTGTTTAATAAGAGGCTTATTAATTAATCTAGTTACCAGGATGTTTTAATGAAGCCTAAGTTTAAGTTAATTTAATAAGAGGCTTATTAATTAATCTAGTTACTAGGATGTTTTAATGAAGCATGAGTTTAAGTTAATTTAATTCTGCTTCCATAAATTAACTAGTTGTTGCATTAATTGAAGTCTTAACTTTTAGTTCATTTAATAAAGTCAAGTGTTTAATGTGTTTAAGTTAAAGTAGTGTTTAATAAGTGTTTAAATGTGATTAAATTGTTTGTTTAATGTGTTTGAATGTAGGAAACTGATGTGGGCACATCCAAGCCAATCAAGGAGGCTGATCCAGAGGTCTTGTCATTAGGACCTATCACACAATCTAAGGCAAAGAAATTTAGGGAATTTCTTTCTTTCACTTGTGCTAAAGTTTCTGACTCTTTTGAAAGTGAATGTGCCTTAGAAGATAAGTTTTATAGTGTGTTGCATGCTGATATGTGACATACTTATGCCATTCTACTTATATTGGTGTGTTTAGTATGTATATATTATGCTAAGTATGTTTTGGATTGGGTTGATAGATTTGTATTGTCTTCAAGTTGTTTGTGTGTTAACGAATAAGTGTGCACTGTTTACAACTTATTAGACTATGTTATGTTAAGTTTACATAGCTTTGATAAGTGTTATATTGTTTTGTAACATGTACACGAAAGGACTCCAGCTTAAGAAAGTATATGCAGCTCATCTTCACTCAAGTCACTCAGAGGCTTGTTTCCTAGCTCACCTCACTCAGAGCACTCTACACCACTCATGTCACTCATTTCACTTCTAGCTAGCTGAATTCAGCTCAGTTTAGCTCCAGTCACTCACCTCCACTCCACTAGCTCAACTTTAGCTGATGAGTCCAAAAGTAGCTGAATAGTGTCCTACGTGTCGGGAGTATACCAGTGCACATGTGGCAGCCTAGGTGGCATCCAAGCATGTGGATGTGCATGTGCCAGCCTTGAACACATGTGGTGCACATGTGTGACCAAAAACCAGCCCATTCTTGTGCATTTGTGTGGCAATTGAAGAGATAAGAACAAGGGAAGTTGTGTGTTTGAATTTCAAACAAAATTAGCACATATTTAAAGTGATAAACATGCCAACTCACTCTTTTTTTTACTTGGCTACAAATTAATTCCACCCAAAAGGAGTTATTTCAATTCAAATTTAAATTTTAAACTCCTTTAATGTTAGCCACACAATGTAATTTGGTCACCTCTTCATTCTACTATATATTTGTACTTCAAACATTGTTAAAAGATAAACTTTTATTTTGAAATAAAAATTACTTTGTGAGTTTTCTCTCAAATTTGGTTCTTTGTTTGAACTTCTTTCTTGACATTTCAATTCTGAATTGTTGTGTCAATCTTGTGATACTTCTGGTTCCTAGATCGCTATCTAGTGGGTCCAAGTCCATTGACGAGAATGCATTCGATTCGGGTTTGCATAACAGATTGTGTGAGTTCTTTCGAGTTCTTCATTGTTCAAATTCCCAGCCAGTTTCCAGTGTTATTTTTGCCATTTTTTTGAATGTTCAAGGCTGCCATGGATGAATTTTGAAGCATTCATCTTCTACCTTCTTCAAATCTGTCTAGAAATTCCAGCAACATTTTTTTTCTCTCTTCTTCAAATCTATTTAATTTCATGTATTTTTAAGTCTAAAACCAACCTCTTTGTTTTGTTTAATTGCAGGGAAGTGCTTGCTACAATCCTAGATCCGTAAACACTCAAGGAATGTTGTTTTGCCAAGCAACGCCTTATCATATGGTAATCGGAGCCGAGGTTAGATTTTTTTAGCACATTCTGCATTCAAAATCCTGAAAACAAAATAAAAAGTAAAAAAAAATTGAAAATTAAAAAAACACAAAAAATCAGATTCAAACAACAAAAAAAAAAAACAAAAGAAAAAAAAAGTGTGCTAATTTGTTGAAATGATAAAAGATGCTCATATTATGCCATGTTATGCCATGAAATGCTTGGAAATCAACCGAAACAACTTATTCTTCTCTGTTCGATGATAGGGTCGTTGTAAGCATTTCTGTTGCAGTAAGTTGTTGATCTTTTTTCTTCTTATTTTCATCCTTATTTTCTTCATTTCGTTTGTTAATTTTCTAGCATTGTATTTCATTGTTTTCAGCCTTTATATTTTTTTTTTCTCTTTTCTTTCAGCCCTATTTTCATTCTAACGCTTGATTCTTTATCCTTGTTGTTTCATACAAGTTGACACAGTAAACAGATTCTGAAAGATCGAAATTAGTTCCTTTAAAGAACTGATTATGAGAGATTGAGTGGAAAAGGCAATTGAGCGTGTGAGATCAGAAGGGGAGACAAAAAGAGCCTTTAAAGTATTCTCTCGAGTGAGCGCTAAGTGAAATTATTGAGTGTTCTTTCTTTGGGAGCGACCTGTGAGACTGTATTGAGTGTGCTGTGAGGTCCATTCCTTTATTTTCACTAACCTTTAATAGTGTTTTATTATTATTATTATTATTTAAAATGATAGGTTCTAATGAGAGCAACCCGGATGGCCGGCAACCAAACTTGCAAATGCAGGCCATAACACGTGAACTTCAGTGTCTTTTAAGACAAGAACTCGAACCTTTACAATCGAGGATGGACAGAATTGACGGTGGTGGTTCCCAATCAGTTCCTAATGAAGGAAACAATGAGAATGAAGTTGATCAGTCTCCGAGGCAGAATCTGAGAAGACATATACAACTTGATGATAATCTGTCTAACTTTAAAGTTGCTATTCCATCATTTCAGGGACGAATAGATCCTGATGCTTATCTCGCTTGGGAAAGCAAAGTCAAACATGTTTTTGAGTGTTACAATTACTCAGAACAGAAGAAGGTTCGTTTGGCTGCGATGGAATTCACTGATTACGCTTTAATCTGGTGGGATCAATTGCTAATTAGTCGGAGACGCACCGGTGAAGGTCCAGTGAGAATGTGGAATGAAATGAAACAAATCATGCGTAAAAGATTTGTTCCTTCTCATTACCATCGTGACTTATTCCAGAAGTTACAAACGTTGAAACAGGGGAGTATGAGTGTTGAAGACTACTACAAGGAAATGGAAGTGTCCATAATGCGAGCCAACATTGTTGAGGATCGAGAAGCTACTATGGCACGTTTTCTTGCAGGTTTGAATTCCGAGATTGCTAATGTTGTTGAGTTGCAGCATTATGTTGAGTTAGAGGACATGGTGCATATGGCGATAAAAGTTGAACGACAGCAACGTAGGAAGTCTTCAAATCGAGGTAATACTCCATTTAAATCATTTTCAAATTCTTTATCTACTCCTAACAATTTCAGAAAGCCTACACCACAAGCACCACTTCAGATTCGAGATAAGGCAGAGTCAAGCAAACCAAAGACTCCTATTACTGAAAATAGGCATGACAAGCAGGTGGTGACACAAGAACATTCGAGGGACATTCTGTGTTTCAAGTGCCTTGGTCGAGGGCATGTTGCCAGTCAGTGCCCAAATCGGAGGACCATGATGTTGTTGGATAGTGGCGAGATTGAATCTGAGTTTGAAGAAGACAAACAGGAGCCCCCTACAGTGGACGTTCAAGAAGGTGATGATAATGTGCAAACATTTGCCACCGGTGAAGCACTTGTTGTCAAGAGGAGTCTGAATACTCAACTGATTCAGATGAATAAAGAACGAGAGAACATCTTTCACACAAGATGTCTCATCAATGACAAGGTATGTGTTGTAATTATCGATGGTGGTAGTTGCACTAATGTTGCTAGTTTTGTGATGGTTGATAAGTTGGGTTTGAAGACGACACGGCATCCAAATCCTTACAAGTTACAGTGGCTAAATAACGGAGGAGAAATTAGAGTGACTAGGCAGGTTCTTGTGCCGTTTGCCATTAGAAAGTACAAAGATGAAGTACTTTGCGATGTCGTTTTGATGGATGCGAGCCATTTACTGTTGGGACGTTCATGGCAGTTTGATAAGAGGGTGGTACATGATGGCTTTACAAACAGGTATTCTTTTGTTCATGCAGATAAAAAGATCATCTTAGCACCTTTGACACCGAGCCAAGTGCAAGAAGACCAAGTGAGATTGCGAAAGAATATCGATGAAGCTCGAGGGAAAAAGAAGATGAATGTATACGCTAGCAGCAAGGAAATCAGGAAATGTCTTTCCTCTCATCATTCTATGCTTATTTTGTTGTTTAAAGATAATTGTTTATTAGCTGAGATTCCTAGTTATTTGCCTGTTTCCATTTCATCTCTTTTGCAGGAATTCGAGGATGTGTTTCCTGATGAAACACCGAAGGGTTTACCCCCTATTCGTGGCATCGAACATTAGATTGACTTTATTCTAGGAGCCACGATTCCAAGTAGACCAGCATATCGCAGTAACCCTGAAGAGACAAAGGAACTTCAAAGAAAAATTTCTGAGTTGTTGGACAAGGGGTACATTCGAGAGAGTTTGAGTCCGTGTCTTTGTACTCAAAGTGTTGTTGGTACCCAAAAAGGATGGAATTTGGAGGATGTGTGTTGATTGTCGAGAAGTGAACCAGATTACAATCAAGTATCGACATCCCATTCCTCGACTTGATGACATGTTGGATGAGTTGTGCGGAGCGACTATCTTCTCCAAAATTGATTTGAAGAGTGGATATCATCAAATTCGCATAGAAGAAGGCGACGAGTGGAAGACAGCCTTCAAGACGAAGCTAGGACTGTATGAATGGTTAGTGATGCCTTTCTGTTTAACTAATGCTCCTAGTACTTTTATGCGTTTGATGAATCATGTTCTGCGATCTTTTATTGGTAAGTTTTGTGTTGTGTACTTTGATGACATTTTGATTTATAGCAAGACTTTGCAGGATCACGTAAAACATTTGCGAGCTATTTTACAGACTTTGCGAGAAGAGAGATTGTTTGGTAACAAGGAGAAATGTGTGTTTTGTACTGATAAGCTTATATTTCTTGGTTATATTGTTAGTTCTCAGGGAGTTGAAGTTGATCCTGAGAAGATTAAGGCAATTCAAGAGTGGCCACGACCGACATCAGTTAGTCAAGTTAGATCGTTTCATGGTTTAGCTAGTTTCTACCATCGATTTGTTCCCCATTTCAGTTCTATTACCGCCCCTTTAACCGGGATTATAAAGAAGAATTCAGTCTTCTCATGGGGTAAAGATCAAGAGGACGCCTTTTTGAAAATAAAGGAGTGTTTGACAAAAGCACCTATTTTAGCATTACCTAACTTTGATAAAATGTTTGAAGTTGAATGCGATGCTTCTAGAGTTGGTATAGGTGCTGTTTTGTCACAGGAAAAGAGGCCCATTGCATATTTCAGTGAGAAGCTTAGTGGAGCGACGTTGAATTATCCTATCTATGATAAGGAGATGTATGCACTGATTTGGGCATTGGAAACTTGGCAGCATTATTTGTTGCCTAAGGAGTTCGTGATTCACACTGATCATGAGGCTTTGCGATATATCACAGGTCAGCATAAATTAAACAAACGACATGCTAAATGGGTTGAATTTCTTGAGTCTTTCCCTTATGTCATTCGTTACAAGAAAAGTAAAGACAATGTCATTGCTGATGCTTTATCACACAGGTATGCACTTTTAAATTATCTTGATTCTCATTTGATTGGATTTGCATATATTCGTGAGCTATATGCTGATGATCCTGATTTTAGAGATAAGTTTAATGCTTACGCAAAAGGTGCAGAAGGAAAATTTTATAGGCATGATGGCTATCTTTTCAAAGAGAACAGGATATGCATTCCACAAGGATCCATGCGTGGTATTTTGATCCATGAAGCACATGAAGGTGGACTGATGGGTCATTTTGGAGTCACCAAAATGTTACAGACATTAAAGGAGCATCTATTTTGGCCTAAAATGCGTAGGGACGTTGAACGGTACTGTGAACGTTGTGTGACATGTAAGAAAGCAAAATCGAAGGTTTCACCACATGGTATGTACTTGCCTTTACCTATTCCTGATTCCCCTTGGACTGATATTTCGATGGATTTTGTTTTGGGATTGCCTAGAACTAGGACCGGTAAAGATAGTATATTTGTTGTGGTTGATAGGTTCTCGAAGATGGCACATTTTATTGCTTGCCATAAAACTGATGATGCTGTAAATGTGGCTAACTTATTCTTTAGGGATGTTGTTCGTTTACATGGTATTCCTAGGTCAATTATTTCGATGGGGATGTAAAGTTTTGAGTCACTGGAGGACTCTTTGGAGCAAATTAGGTACGGCTTATGTTTTCTACTACTTGTCATCCCCAGACTGATGGACAAACTGAGGTTGTTAACAGGGTTTTATCTACTTTACTTCGTTCCATAATTAAAAAGAACATAAAAACTTGGGAAGATTGTTTGCCACATGTTAAATTTGCATATAATCATGTTATACATTCTGCTACTAAGATGTCACCATTTGAGGTTGTTTATGGATTTAATCCTATTACCCCTCTAGATATGTTGCCTTTGCCACAAGAATGTGTGATGAACAGGGATCGTAAAGCGGCGCAGAATATGTAAAGAAGTTGCATCAACAAAGTTAAGGAGAACTTAGAATGGAGGACTCAAAGATGCATTTAAAAGTAAGCAAACAAAGGAAGTAAGTGAGTCACCTTCGATGTTGGTGATTGGGTTTGGGTTCATTTTTGAAAGGAACATTTTCCAGCCCAAAGACGGTCTAAGTTGTTACCGCGAGGAGATGGTCCTTTTCAGGTGTTGGAGAAAGTGAATGACAACGCCTACAAATTGGACTTACCGGGTGAATATAATGTAAGTGCCACATTTAATGTTTCAGACTTAACCCCTTATGACAATTCTGCAGATTTGAGGACAAATCCTTTTCACAAAGGGGGGGCTGATGTGGGCACATCCAAGCCAATCAAGGACGCTGATCCAGAGGTCTTGCCATTAGGACCTATCACACGATCTAAGGCAAAGAAATTTAGGAAGTTCTTTCTTTCACTTGTGCTAAAGTTTCGACTCTTTCAAAGTGAATGTGCCTTAGAAGATAAGTTTTATAGTGTGTTGCATGTTGATATGTGACATACTTATGCCATACTACTTATATTGGTGTGTTTAGTATGTATATATTATGCTAAGTATGTTTTGGATTGGGTTAATAGTATTTGTATTGTCTTCAAGTTGTTTGTGTGTTAACGAATAAGTGTGCACTATTTACAACTTATTAGACTATGTTATGTTAAGTTTACATAGCTTTGATAAGTGTTATATTGTTTTGTAACATGTACACGAAAGGACTCCAAATTTAAGAAAGTATATGCACTCATCTTCACTCAAGTCACTCGAGGCTTGTTTCCTAGCTCACCTCACCTCAGAGCACTCTACACCAGCTCATGTCACTCATTTCACTTCTAGCTAGCTGAATTCAGCTCGCTTTAGCTCCAATCGGCTCACCTCCACTCCACTAGCTCAACTTTAGCCGATGAGTCCGTATAGCCGAATAGTGTCCTACGTGTCGGAGTATACCAAAGCACATGTGGCAGCCTAGGTGGCGTCCAAGCATGTGGATTTGCATGTGCCAGCCTTGAACACATGTGGTGCACATGTGTGACCAAAAACCAGCCCATTCTTGTGCATTTGTGTGGCAATTGAAGAGATAAGAACAAGGGAAGTTGTGTGTTTGAATTTCAAACGAAATTAGCACATATTTAAAGTGATAAACATGCCAACTCACTCTTCTTTTTACTTGGCTACAAATTAATTCCGCCTAAAAGGAGTTATTTCAATTCAAATTTAAATTTTAAACTCCTTTAATGTTAGCCACACAATGTAATTTGGTCACCTCTTCATTCTACTATATATTTGTACTTCAAACATTGTTAAAAGATAAACTTTTATTTTGAAATAAAAATTACTTTGTGAGTTTTCTCTCAAATTTGGTTCTTTGTTTGAACTTCTTTCTTGACATTTCAATTCTGAATTGTTGTGTCAATCTTGTGATACTTCGGGTTCCTAGATCGCTATCTAGTGGGTCCAAGTCCATTGACGTAGAATAGATTCGATTCGGGTTTGCATAACAGATTGTGCAAGTTCTTTCGAGTTCTTTGTTGTTCAAATTCCCAGCCAGTTTCCAGTGTTATTTTTGCCATTTTTTTTGAATGTTCAAGGCTGCCATGGATGAATTTTGAAGCATTCATCTTCTACCTTCTTCAAATCTATTCAATTTCGTGTGTTTTTAAGTCTAAACAAACCTCTTTGTTTTGTTTAATTGTAGGGAAGTGCTTGCTACAATCCTAGATCTGTAAACACTCAAGGAATGTTGTTTTTCCAAGCAACGCCTTATCAGAAACTTTTCAGCTGAAAACCATTACACTTAAGGGGATGTTACAAAGAGTTAATGTGACTTTTCAAGTGAAAATGATTACACACATGGGGAAGCATTTAGGCAAAAACATCACTTTGGCGCCTTTGACATCGAGACAAGTATACGAAAATCAAGTGAAATTGCGAGACTCAATTGAAAAATTCAAAGAGAGTGAAAAGAAAGAAAAGAGTGAAAAAGTGTGTGAAAATTCGAGTGAAAAGAAATGAGGGAAACAAGAGGTAAAAATGAGAGACAAGAATAAAGATCAAGAGAAAAAAATGAGTGTGTATGTAAAAGAGAGTGACATTCGAAAATCTTTCATGTTGAGGTAAATTTCCCTACTTGTACTCATGTACAAGGAATCTTATTTGAATATTAATGAGTTAGATGCTGCTTTACCTTCTTCTATTGTTTCTCTCTTGCAAGAATTTGAAGATGTATTTCCCGATGAAATTCCAAGTGGCTTACCACCTATTTGGGGAATAGAACATCAAATCGACTTCATTCCTGGTGCATCCATACCGAACTGACCAGCCTCTCGTAGTAATCCCGAAGAGACCAAGGAATTGCAAAAACAAGTGAATGAACTTCTAGAGAAGGGATTCATCCACGAGCCTTAGTCCGTGCGCGCTGCTCCAGCTTTTATTAGTGCCGAAAAAGGATGGGACTTGGCGTATGTGTGTTGATTGTCGTGCTGTAAACAAAATCACGATAAAATATCGTCATCCAATACCGCGTCTTGATGATATGCTCGATGAATTAAGTGGTGCTCAATTGTTTTCCAAAATCAATCTCAAAAGCGGTTACCATCAGATTTGGATGCTTGAGGGAGATGAGTGGAAAACAGCGTTTAAAACTAAACACGGTTTGTACGAGTGGTTGGTCATGCCATTCGGTCTCACTAACGCTCCTAGTACTTTTATGCGTTTAATGAACCATGTTCTCCGTGCTTATATTGGTAAATTTTGTGTGGTTTACTTTGATGACATTCTTGTTTATAGTAGATCTTTAGATGATCATTTGAAGCATTTACGAGCTATTCTTAATGCATTGCGCAAGGAAACATTATATGCAAATCTTAAGAAATGCACATTTTGTTCTAACAAAGTCATTTTCTTAGGATTTGTTGTTAGCTCTCAAGGACTTGAAGTAGATCAAGAAAAGGTGAAAGCTATTCGAGAATGGCCTAAACCGACCAGCATAAGTCAAGTACGAAGTTTCCATGGCTTGGCAAGTTTCTACCGTCGCTTTGTCCCAAATTTCAGCACATTGGCCGCACCTCTCACGAGTGTGATTAAAAAGAATTCTGCCTTCTTTTGGAGCGAGGAACAAGAGAAATCTTTTATTTCACTTAAAGATCATTTAACTAATGCCCCATTACTTGTATTACCTGATTTTGACAAAACATTTGAAATTGAATGTGATGCCTCAGGTATTAGGATTGGTGCTATGTTGACTCAAGAAGGAAAGCCCGTGGCGTATTTTAGTGAAAAGCTAAGTGGCGCAACATTGAATTACCCAACATACGATAAGGAAATGTACGCTTTGATTCGTGCATTAGAAACATGGCAACACTATTTGTGGCCGAAGGAGTTTGTCATCCATTCGGACCATGAATCGCTCAAGCACATCAAAGGACAACACAAGCTCAACAAAAAGCACGCAAAATGGGTAGAATTTCTTGAATCCTTTCCTTATGTTATTCGGTATAAGAAGGGTAAGGAAAACATTGTGGCTGATGCACTATCTTGTAGATATACTCTATTAAATCATTTGGATTCAAAATTGCTTGGTTTTGCATTTTTGAAAGATTTGTATAGTTCTGATGCTGATTTTGGAGATGTGTATAAATTGTGTGAACATGCTGTTGTTGATAAGTTTTTCAGGTTTGATGGCTTCCTTTTTCGAGAAGGTAAGCTTTGTATTCCGCAAAGTTCCATGCGAGAGTTACTTGTACTCGAGGCACATAGTGGTGGACTTATGGGCCATTTTGGCATTGCAAAGACTTTGGCCGTTCTGCAAGAACATTTCTTTTGGCCACGAATGAAACGAGATGTTGAGAAAATTTGTTTGCGATGTGTAGCATGTAAAAAGGCAAAATCAAAGGTTAACCCACATGGGCTTTACACGCCTTTGCCTATTCCCGAAGGGCCTTGGGTTGATCTATCTATGAATTTTATCTTAGGATTACCGCAAACTCGAACCAGAAAGGACTCTATCTTTGTAGTAGTAGACAGGTTTTCAAAAATGTCGCATTTCATTGCATGTTTGAAAACTGATGATGCTGTTAATATTGCTAACCTTTTCTTTAAAGAAACTGTTAGGTTACATGGAATTCCAAAGACAATAGTGTCTGATCGTGATGCAAAGTTTCTTAGTCATTTTTGGAGGACACTTTGGAGTAAGCTAGGCACGAAGCTCTTATTCTCTACGACATGTCATCCCCAAACGGATGGCCAAATTGAAGTGGTGAATCGCATCCTATCCACACTACTACGAGCCATAATCCGTAAAAATCTCAAGTCATGGGAGGAGTGTCTACCTCACATAGAGTTTGCTTATAACCAAACTATTCACTCTGCTACTAAATTCTCTCTATTCGAAATAGTTTACAGTTTTAATCCTTTATCTCCTCTAGACTTAATTCCATTACCTAATGATCAAATTGTTAATGTAGATGCCAAGAGGAAAGCGAACTATGTGAAACAATTACATCAAAAGGTTAAAGCTAATATCGAGGCTCGAACGGAGCAATATGTGCGTAAGGCCAACAAAGGGCGAAAGAAAGTCATATTTGAACCCGGGGATTGGGTTTGGGTTCACATGAGGAAGGAACGATTTCTAGCTCAAAGAAGGTCTAAATTATTACCGCGTGGTGACGGTCCATTCCAAGTTTTGGAGCGAATTAACGACAATTCCTATCGACTAGACCTTCCGGGTGAGTTTAATATAAGTGCAACTTTTAATGTGTCTGATTTATCTCTCTTTGATGTAGATTCAGATTTGAGGACAAATCGCTTTGAAGAGGGGGAGGGTGATACGGCCATGATCCGAGTCACACCAAGTTCCAACAAAGAGCTATTGGAGTTACCACAAGGACCCATCACCCGAGCATGTGCAAAACGATTCAAGGAGGCTATTTTGGCCTTAGTTGAGCAAAACTGGAGCAAGTTAATGGTTGGTCAAAACGAGGAGAATCGGGCTAACTTAATAAGCCCAATGCGCATGCTTTTGCAAGTTGAAACAAGCTCATATTCGGCTCATTCAGCTTGTGTTTAGCTTGATTTAATTCATGCATTTTTATATAAAACTTTTAAATTAGCATTAAATAAAGTTATTTAGTTTAATTAAATAAGTTGTGTTTAATAAGAGGCTTATTAATTAATCTAGTTACCAGGATGTTTTAATGAAGCCTGAGTTTAAGTTAATTTAATAAGAGGCTTATTAATTAATCTAGTTACTAGGATGTTTTAATGAAGCATGAGTTTAAGTTAATTTAATTCTGCTTCCATAAATTAACTAGTTGCTGCATTAATTGAAGTCTTCACTTTTAGTTCATTTAATAAAGTCAAGTGTTTAATGTGTTTAAGTTAAAGTAGTGTTTAATAAGTGTTTAAATGTGATTAAATTGTCTGTTTAATGTGTTTGAATGTAGGAAACTTTTCAGCTGAAAACCATTACACTCAAGGGGATGTTACAAAGAGTTAATGTGACTTTTCAAGTGAAAACGGTTACACACATGGGGAAGCATTATTTAACATTAAAGGGAGCAATTATGATCATTGATGGAAGCATTACATCTTCCATGACCATTTGAGGCTTAAAAGATCACACAAGAGTTACAACTTCTCATTAAGTTGCTGGTGACCATTCGGCTACTTAGAAAGCATGAAACCAAGCATTCAAACTCATTAAAATTAGCTCATTAGGAGTTATTAAGTTACTGTTATTTGGCTGGAGGAATTCAAGAGTTTTTACCTATTGATTAGATTTTATTTCAGCCATTTAAATGCATAATAAATTTGAATTCATATGACTTTTCAGCTAACCACATGTAAACACTATATATACCTTATTATTAGCTTGTAGAGGGGACTTTTTCAATGCTTTATGAAATTTTTAGATTGTGAGTTATCCAATCTCTTAATTCTCCAAGGTTCAAATTGACTTATCTTTCAACTAGTGGCGTCAATCTGAATTTGTTCTTGAACTTATCATCCTTTGGGTGTGGCGTTCAAATCAATCATGTAGGTTCCTATCTTGCTAGATAGTGGGTCTCGGTTTTATTTCAATTTAACCTTTCCTTTGAAACCTATAAGATTCGGGTCCTTAATCTTATATTAAGGGTTCTTTCTTGTTTCAACCATCAAACCATTCATCTACCTAATTTTTCTTCAACCCAAGTTGCTGCCATTTACCAAAACATATCCATTTTTCCTTTCTTTTAATTACATCAAATAATACTCCTTCGTAGATGATCGGGAAAATTTAAATACGACTAGACTCAACCCGAGATGGATCGTATCAAATGTGCTAGGAGGTTTCGGCCAAGAGAAAAGGAATTGGAAAAAAATAAAAATCACCAAAAGCTAAGAAGAAAAGTAACCTCTCAAGCACTAAAACTTACCAAATGCCTAGAGGATTTTTGGCACTCCCCTTTACCCCCCTCAAAACCGTGTACACCAAACCAAAAAGGTCAAACATTTTGGCCATCAAAAACATTCCAAAACATTTTCCTCTCTTTGGGCCAACATGTTCCCTATACTTGCCTTTTCTTTTGATTTCTTTCCCTACCTTCATCATTTCCTAATATCCTTAGCCACCTTGCCAAAATTAAAAAGTCCAACTTGCCTTATTTACTAGCTTGGCCAACACTTAGGGAAAGAATACAAAAATAATAGTCAAAATTTGCACATTATGGGATTTGAACCTCTTCCCTCCATACTCTTCACTTAATGCCATAACCTCTTTGCCATATGCTCAATTATGCTAGCACATTACTCATTTAATTCCATAAACATTGAGGTCTTACTATATCTCCTTAAAGTGCTAAAACATAAAATTTACCTATAGCCTAACTTGAACCCGGAACTTCCTAGAAGCCTCGTAACTTTCCAAAATACCCTCCTAATAAGTCCAACTTGAAATAATGCCGTTCTCAAATTCCCATAAATTTTAAAATGCTTCTACGCTCAAGGTCCAATGGGCCCAATAGGTCCAATTCTACTAGGCCCAATTTTGGGATGTTACAAGGAAAACCACTTAAATTCATGCAATAATTAGGACAAATTAAACTAAGTTTAAGGCATATTTAAACAACTAATTAAGATGTAGTAAACTAAATAATAATGCATAATTAAAGTATTTAATGAGCTAATAGCCAAACTAGCAAGCTGAGGAAATTTCGACCTCCAATAAGTTAAAAGCTTTCGGTTCATCCTTGAACTCCCTTCGATCTTCCGTCCAAACTTGTTCCACCAAAGCCGAAATGGTATTTGCAAATTTTTTGGCATGTGCAAGCGTAATTGGTCCAATGGGTAGCTTGAGGGCATCGTGAGTTACATCCTCCGTAGGCAATGTAACATCCCAAAATTGGGCCTAGTAGGATTGGGCCCAATGGGCCTTGAGCGTAGAAGCATTTTAAAATTTTGAGAACAAGAGAACAACATTATTTTAAGTCGGACTTATTAAGAAGGTAATTTTGGAAAGTTACGAGGTTTCTATGAAGTTCCGGGTTCAAGTTGGGCTTTAGTAAAATTTTGTGTTTAAGCCTATTAAGGAGAGATAGTAAGTGGCATCAAGGCTTATGGAAATAAAAGATTAAATTGCTAGCATAAATGAATAAATTGATAAGAAGGATATGGTGCCATATGTAGTACCCTGAGGGAAGAGGTTCGAATCACTTTGTGTGCAAATTTTGACTTATATTTTTGCACCCTTTCCTTAAGGGTTGGCCAAGAGGCATTCATGGCAAGGTTGACTTCATTATTTTGGTAAGGTGGCTAAAAGAAAAAGGCAAGGATAATTGTGAGGAAAGAAATGAAGAGAAAGGGGAAAGTAGGGGGAACATGTGGCCTTTTTCAAGGGATGTATTATGGAAAGGGTGGTTGGCAAAATTTTGACTATTAGGGACATGAATGTGGACGATTTTGGGGCTAAAGGGGGTGATAGCCAAATTTTGCTAGGAGTTTTTGGCAAAGCTAGTGCTTGAGAGGTTGTTCTCTTTAGTTTTTTTATATCATTCTCGTTCTCTCCAAATTTCCTCTTCTCTTTGCCGAATTTTCAAGCCTTTAGTGTGCATTTTTGTTTCTTCTTTTCTTCCTTGTTGCCGAAAGTACCTAAGCCTTGGAGATTGTTCACTCATTTTCCTTTGGAAAAACCGAACCCTTCATTTCTTCTTTATCGTTCTTCTCATCCGTATTAACACTCACTCCTTTGATCAATCGGTAAGTGGTTCTATTCAAACATTTTTTTTATTTTTTTCTTTCTCCTAGCCGAATATATGTCTTGGCATGGGATGGTCCTTTTAACCGAGACCATCATTTTATTCTACCCTCTCAAACGAGATTATTTTCTCTTTTACATAGTGTTTTAAGTGGGAGACCGTGTATTGTTCTAGCCGAAGTCAAACGGTGGAAATTAGATCCAATATCGATAAGGTAAGGGGGTTCATTTTGGATTTTTCGTTATATCTCTATTTGGCTATGTTGCAAATCAGATTTTCGACTAATCAATTATGTTTTAGGGACGAAACCACTCGATATATCCTATTTGCAAATCCTTCGGATATAGTGGGTCAACGAAGAGTGGTTCTTTAGGGAATCCTAATCAAGGTGTGTAATCCCGTACCTTTCGTATACAAGAGAAGAAATGAGCGGAAAAAGGCACGAGTGAGTGAGCACAATAGAACGGAGGTAAAAGCCGACTTGAGTGCAAACACGAGTGTGAGTGACATCTACTCTTTCTTTCCGAGTGGTCGCGAGGATTTGTGGTGAGGTTCCTAAATCTTATCATGTCCCGAAGCCCGGAACGCAACATGGCCGAAAGAACGAAAAGGCAGCCCGTTAGAAATGTCCCTGATCTCAATCTGCAAGCCTTGTTATGAGAAGTAGAACGCTTGTTCGACCGTAAACTCGAGCCAATCCAAGAACGGCTCGACCTAGTCGAAGAGCATGGCCGTCGAGAAAGAACGCCTCAGAGTCCACCAAGGCAACGAGGAAGGCAACGAGTACTCGAAGAAGATTGGTCCGAACCCAGTGAAGCTGAGAGTGATCATGGATCCAATCAAAATGGATGACGGAGAGGCCAACAAAACCGTGGCCAACGAGATCGAGGCCGAATAGATGACGATTTGAAGAACATCAAGTTGTCAATACCCCCATTTCAAGGCAAATCCAACCCGGAGGCGTACTTAGAATGGGAAAAGAAGATCGAGTTAGTTTTTGAGTGTCACAACTACTCAGAAAGCAAAAAGGTAAAGATAGCTGCTATCGAGTTTTTTATTTATGCAATGGTCTGGTGGGATCAGCTAACTACTAGCCGGAGAAGGAACGGAGAGCGGCCTGTTAACACTTGGGCCGAGATGAAAGCACTGATGCGTAAGAGATTCATCCCCGCATACTACCACCGGGAGTTGTACCAGAAACTGCAACATCTTACCCAAGGTAGCCGGAGTGTGGATGAATATTAGAAAGAGATGGAAATAGCCATGATTTGAGCCAACATCGAAGAAGACCGTGAGGCTACAATGGCAAGGTTCTTGGCTGGGTTAAATAAAGACATAGCCAACGTGGTGGAACTCCAACACTGCATCGAGATCGAAGAGATGGTGCACATGGCCATCAAGGTGGAGAAGCAGTTGAAACGAAAGGGAGCCATTCGAAGCTTCACCAACCCTAAGACATCAAAATGGAGCCAAGGAACTAGCAAGGCTAATCTTCCAACTCATGCCAAGGAGCCAGCACTACCTACCAAAGCGAACAAGTCTTTCTCTGAACAAAACAAAGGCAAGGCAATTGAAGGTTCTACCAAACGTTCTAGGGACATTAAATGTTTTAAGTGCCTCGGGAGGGGGCATATTGCAAGCCAATGCCCAAACTGAAACACCATGGTGGTGCGTGCGAATGGAGAAATTGAGTCCGAAGAAGAAGTTGAACATGAGCCTGAGCCTACATCAGATGAGGAGGAAGAAGTAGAGCATGCTGTGGATGGCGAGTTACTCGTTGTTAAAAGAAGTCTTAGTTTCAAGGAGTAGAAGACGAACAGCAGCGAGAAAACATATTCCACACTCGGTGTCAAGTACAAGGTAAAATATGTAGTGTCATCATAAATGGTGGGAGCTGTACGAATGTGGCCAGCACTCTCATGGTGGAGAAACTTGGCTTGCCAACCACCAAACACCCGAGTCCATACAAACTCCAATGGCTCAATGATGGCGGTGAATTAAAGGTAACAAAGCAAGTACGTGTATCTTTCAACATCGAAAAATATGAGTATGAAGTCCTTTGCGATGTTGTTCCGATGCATGCGGGTCATCTGCTACTTGGACGCCCCTGGCAATTCAACCGCAAGGTTATCCATGACGGGTATACCAATAGGTATACTTTTAAACATATGGGAAAGACTGTAACATTAGCACCCTTGACACCGAAGCAAGTCCACGAGGACCAGATGAAGTTGAAAGATTCCGTAGAAAGAATGAGAGAAAAAGAAAAAAATGAAAAAGTGAGAGAAAAGAAAAATGAAAAAAAGAAAGACCGAAATAAAAAGAAAGATGAAAAAGGAGAGATGAGTGGAAAATATGACAAAGAAAAAGAAAGCGAGAGATTGAGTGTCTTTCCAAAAGGAAGTAAAGTCCGGAAAGCTCTGTTGATGAGACAACCGATCCTTGTACTTATGTATAAGGAAAACTTATTTGGCACTAATGACTTACCCGAAAATCTTCCCTCTTCAATTACGTCTCTATTGCAGGATTTTGACGATGTATTTCCGGAGGAAATTCCGAGTGGGTTGCCACCACTCCATGGATTTGAACATCAAATCGATCTCGTGCCTGGAGCAGTTATTCTGAATCGACCTGCATATCGAACAAAACCCGAAGAAACTAAGGAACTCCAACGTCAGGTTGAAGAACTTATGGAAAAGGGCTATATCCGAGAAAGCCTTAGTCCCTGCGTCGTTCTAGTATTGTTGGTACCGAAGAAAGATGACACTTGGCGTATGTGTGTTGACTGCAGAGCCGTAAACAAAATTACTGTTAAATACCGTCATCCAATACCACGCCTAGATGACATGCTTGATAAACTAAGCGACGCCAAACTGTTCTCAAAGATCGACTTGAAAAGTGGCTACCATCAGATTCGGATGCGAGAAGGCGAAGAATGGAAAACGGCCTTCAAAACCAAACATGGTTTGTACGAGTGGTTGGTCATGCCGTTTGGCTTAACCAACGCCCCGAGTACCTTTATGAGGTTAATGAATTATGTCTTAAGAGCTTTCATCGATAAGTTCTGTGTCATTTACTTCGATGATATTCTTATCTATAGCAAAACCTTGGAGGATCATACGGTACATCTTAAGTCTGTTCTGGAAGTCCTACGTAAGGAAACTCTCTACGCTAATCTCAAGAAATGTTCCTTTTGTTCTGATAAGGTTATATTTCTTGGTTTTGTAGTGAGCTCACAAGGACTCAAGGTGGACCAAGAGAAGATCAAGGCCATACAAGAGTGGCCGAGACCTACGAGCATGAGTCAAGTGAGGAGCTTCCATGGTTTAGCAAGTTTTTATCGGCGATTTGTTCCCAACTTCAGCACCTTAGCTGTGCCTTTAACCAGCATCATCAAAAAGAACCCCACCTTTCATTGGAGCGAAGAACAAGAAAAATCTTTTAATATTATTAAAGATCGTCTTACTAGAGCTCCCTTACTTGCATTGCCTGATTTTACTAAAACTTTTGAAATTGAATGTGATGCATCAGGTGTAGGCAATGGAGCCGTGCTGACTCAAGATGGGAGACCCATCACTTACTTCAGCGAGAAATTGAATGGGGCACCGCTAAATTATCCTCTCTATGACAAAGAAATGTATGCCCTTATCCAGGCCCTCGAGACTTGGCAGCACTGCCTTTGGCCGAAGGAATTTGTGATTCATTCAGATCACGAGGCGTTGAAGCATATAAAAGGTCAGCACAAGTTGAATAAACGACATGCCAAATGGGTAGAATATCTGGAGTCGTTTCCCTATGTCATCAAGTATAAAAAAGGTAAAGACAATATCGTGGCTGATGCACTTTCAAGGAGGTATGCCCTTCTAACATACTTAGATTCGAAATTGCTTGGATTCGCCTTCTTAAAAGACTTATATGCCACTGATGATGATTTTGGTGACATCTTTAACGCTTGTGAAAAAGTGGCTGTTGATAAGTTTTATAGGCCCGACGGCTTCCTTTTCAAAGAAGGTAAGCTATGCATTCCCCAAAGTTCCATTCGGGAGGTCCTAGTTAATGAAGCACATAGCAGGGGCCTCATGGGGCATTTTGGTGTGGAGAAAACGTTGTCAACACTCCGGGAACACTTTTATTGGCCCAGAATGAAGCGGAATGTCGAACGAGTATGCGAACATTGTATAACGTGTAAGAAAGCCAAGTCGAAGATCAAGCCACATGGGTTATACATGCCACTTCCGATACCTAAAGCATCGTGGGAAGATATCTCTATGGATTTTGTCCTCGGACTACTTAGAACTAAAACGGGAAAAGATTCAATTTTCGTTGTAGTAGATAGATTCTCAAAAATGTCTCATTTTATATCTTGTACGAAAACTGACGACGCTGTCCATATTGCTAATCTATTCTTTAGGGAAGTTGTGCGACTTCATGGCATCCCGAGGACCGTCATCTCAGATCGAGATACAAAGTTTCTAAGTCATTTCTGGCGATCACTTTGGGGAAAGCTTGGAACAAAGTTACTATTCTCAACTACTTGCCACCCCCAAACTGATGGCCAAACAGAAGTGGTCAATCGAGTGTTATCGACCTTGTTGAGGGCCACCATACGAAAGAACTTAAAGTCGTGGGAGGAGTGTTTACCGCATGTGGAATTCGCTTACAATCGCTCTGTGCACTCGGCAACCAAATTCTCACCTTTCAAAGTCGTCTATGGGTTTAATCCTTTAACTCCCTTAGATCTAATACCGTTGCCTAACGATCAACTTATTCATGTAGATGCTAAGAAGAAGGCCGAATATGTGAAGGATTTACATCAAAGGGTCCGAGCAAACATCGAATCAAGGACTGAGAAATATGCCCAAAAGGTGACAAGGCCGGAAAAGAGTTATCTTTGAACCCGGTGATTGGGTTTGGGTGCACATGAGGAAAGAACGCTTCCCGGTCCAACGAAGGTCTAAACTATTACCGCGAGGAGATGGCCCATTTCAAGTCTTAGAGCGAATTAACGATAATTCTTATCGACTAGACTTACCAGGTGAGTACAATATTAGCGCAACCTTTAACGTATCTGATTTGTCGCTCGTTGATGCAGACTCCGATTTGAGGACAAATCATTTCAAAGAAGGGGAGGATGATGCGGCCACAACTCAGGAGGCGTCGGGTTCAAACAAGGAACCGTTGGAATTGCCCCAAGGACCCGTCACCCGAGCTCGAGCTAAACGCTTCAAGGAAGCTATTTTAGCTTTGGTCGAGCAAGCATGGAACGTGCCTAAGGCTGGAACCAATGAGGAGAATTGGGCTAGCTCACTTAGCCATTGGCGCATGCTACTACGAGCCGAACTTAGCTCCTTACAAGTTCATTCGGTTTTAACTTAAAATAGGAGCATTCAATTTACTTAATAAGTTTAAGATAAATATGTTAGATTTAAATAATTAAAGTATGTTTAATTTATTTTTTTAATATGTCAAAATCTGGACATAATAAATTATTTTAATTTGTCTAGTTTATTACTTCCTAAAAAGAAGGTAAAAGGTGACTTAAATATGTCCTATGTTAGGACAAATTATATTCATGTTTTTTTTACCTTAATTTCTTGCCGAATTTAAATTGTCTTTTGCCCATTTATGTGCTGAATTTTAAGCTAATAAAATGAATTAATTTGCTGCAGATTTTAGAGCCTTGGACGGCATTAAAGAGGGCAAGAGAAGGCTGATCGTTAGTGTTCTCAAGGGAGGTGTCGTCCAGCATTTAAGGGGACAAAAAGGGGGCTGTACCTTGGTGTTTTCAAGGGGACAAAGTGCTGCTACCTTTTCCAAGTTCCAACGTGAATTACACTAGCTTTAAGGGGATGCTGCTGGTTCATTTTCCACACGCCTTTTTAGCTAACCAAGCTTGGAATTTATGAGCCGAATTAATGGATGTCGTTGGCCAAAGCAACGGCATAAATTCATGGGGCTCTTGGCTTACGTGAACCGCATTAAAAGGGCTGCTGGGATGTAATTAAAAGGGGGAAACATTATTAAATAACCTGCTGGTGGGCGGCATCAATGAGCTGAATGTGCATTCGGGTAGACCAAGAGACAAGGCTTAGTGCTGCTTTGTGGAGCTCAAAAGTAAGCTGGAAATGTGCCATTCCAAGGAGCTTGGCGTGAGGATCAAAGGACCACATTCAAGGCTGTCTGGGTAGGCTAAAGGGCACATCTAGAAGCTTTCCAAAATGGGTCCAAATTCAGCCGAATATGGGAGAAAACTAATGGACATTTTCCAGATTTTTCTATTCCCTTTAATACCGAAAATTACTTAGTTTCTAAGGATAATTTGACTATTCGGCTAGCCAATGAAAAGAAGGCTATAAAGATGGTTGAATACTTCATGAATAACAAGACTTAAAGGTGGCTTGTTTGCTTCGTGAAAAGAAAAAAGGTGCTGCATTAAAGAGAGCCGAATTTAATTAGATACTGGTTTGTTTCTCTATGCGTGGGGAGTGTTTTAAAAGCTGGTATGGGATTTTGGGAAGGCCTTTCACATTCCAACACAGCCTAGAACAATGCATGCCCATCCGGATTTCCAAGGTTAATCATGCACGTCCCAAGGCCGAATTTAAGTACATTTTAGCCCCCCTCTCTTCCTATTAGATGCGGCTGCACTTAGGGAGTTCTAGAAGGGGATTTTTGGGGCTCTTTTGCTGAATGTGGACAGCCACTTCAAGGGGCAAAATTCTAGATTAATCTAGGCTCATTAAAGGCTGAATTTTACTTAGAAATTAAGCTAAGTCTATGTCTATTCGGTTAGCTCCTTAGGACTATAAATATTTGAAAATTTCCATTTGTAAAGGACTTTTGGCAAATTAGTAATGTTATTATGCCGAATTTGTGAGACACTTTTCTCCAATTTCGATTTAAGACTTTGTTGGCTTATCTAGAGTGCTAGTGGCGTCAACCGAATTTCCTTTTGTCAACCTTCCATATACCGAGGTTCCTGTCCTTTTCCAATAGTGGGTTGAGGTCCGATTTCCATCCAAAATCGAGCCTTAAGAATCGTATAAGTAACTAGGGTCGATACCATTCCAGTATTGGTTCTTACTTGTTTTTTAAGACCTATATCGAACCATTTCAATTCCAAACCTGAAACTCGACATCTTTCGATAAACTTCCATAACCTTATCGAGTACTTCTTCTATAACCGAAACCCATTTCTTATTTCAGCCAAAATCGATCCATTTCTGACTCATTCTATAAACCCAATCACTTCCAAACTCTTGTCTAAACCCGAGCTAAACTCGAACCTTTTCTAATTAGTCTTACTCGACTTCCTTATTCTCTTTCTTCCTTAGATCCATACTTAGTCTAGTTTACATCGATTGATCCTTCTACTTCAATTTTCGAACTTCTCAATTTATGATCGGGCAACAACGAATACAGTTCGAATTCAACTCAAGCCGGATCAGATCATCCGGTATCGTGAGCCGTTAAACTGAGAATTACGAAGCTCCAACGATTAAACCGAATCTGCTAATGAAGAATCGAAGTAAGTAAAAAAAAATCGTATATAAAAAAATTTTGTAATTTTAAAAGAATCATAATTAAAAAAAATTCATGATTAAAAAAAATTGACCTTATTTCGAGTTTTCATTTTCTCCTTTTGATTAAGTTTCTTCTCGACCCTACTCTATCTTCTACCGACCCAGCTCACCTAAAATCCCTTCTTCAGCCTACCCTTTCACCTATTACGTTACGACCCTTGAAACCTTTTTGTGACCGACCCCTAAGCCCTAATAGGCCTTGACTAGTCTGAAAACGAAATCACGAGAAAAGTAGAGAGGCAAAAGGCACAAGAGCATGAGTTCATTCAAGGGGAGGTAAAAGCCAAACTAAGAGTGTAAACACGAGTGTGAGTGTCGCTGAACTTCTTTCTTTCTGAGTGAACTGTGAGGATTTGGTTTGTGAGGACTTACTTGTAAAAATGTCACAAGATGGTGGGCGAAATGTGGAGGAACAACCCGGAAGACAACCAGTCAAAAATATTCCAGATTTGCAAATGCAAGCTCTCTTGCGAGAGATGGAACGACTACTTGACCGGAGACTCAACCCTCTTGAAGATCGACTCTATCAAGTAGAAGCACAAAGACTACGAGAAGTGACACCTGAAGTTGCTAGACCACGACGTGGACGTCCCAACCAATAGCGTGAGCAACAAAGGGAGCCTGACTATGACATTAATGAGTTTAGTGAAGGCCAAAGTGACCACGAATCCAACATAAGTTGATACGAATCACCTCGATTAGGAAGCTCACGTCTAATTTGAATGAGATTGTAAGTTCGATAATTCGAGATAGTAGGATGGTTTTGGGAAGCAAATGGTTGGTGGATAATTTGAGTAAGGGGTTGAAACAAGAAAGAACCTTTAATAACAATTAAAGACCCGAATCTTATATGTTTCAAGTGGTCGATAGAAGGAATGATAGAACCGAGACCCACTAATTATCAAATTAGGAACCTTCGGTATAAGGGTTGAACGCCACACCAGAAAAAGGATGATAAGTTCGAAACAAAGTCAATTGATGCCACTAGGAACTAGATAAGTCAATTGAACCTTGAAGAATTAAGAGAGAGTGAATAACTCACTATATGAAAATTTAATAAACATCCAAAAGTCCCCCTTCAAACAAAAGGAGCAAATATTTATAGCCTAAAAGACTAGTAGCCGAATAGTCATTAGCAAACTTAATAACTAAGTAAAACTAATCTAGAAAAATCTAGAAAAAAAACATCTTAATGTATTTAGCTAGGTTCGACTGAACATGGCCTTGATAATTTGCTATATTCGGCTGACTTTGGGGAAGCCAATGAACACCTTCTAGATGGAGAAAAATTTGGCTGAACATGGGAGGTTATGGGGCAACTTCATGGCTAAGCAAATGTATTTGTCTTAGATGAATGCACTAGCAACTCAATGGACACGTCCAGGTTCGGCCATGGCTTGGTTGGACTTCATTAATAGCCCATCTTTTGGTGAAGAGTGTCTAGCATTAATAAGACCACATGAACAGCCTTTTAAGGTGTGAAAATGGCGTTGAGAGATCCTTGATAATGTGAACAAACCCAACTGAAAAGACCATTGGTGTGAACACCCAATGTGGACGGCATTATGCCTTCTTGGGGAGAGAATCGACCATCCTGGTAAACTTTAATTTACTGGTGTCTCTTGGATGAATGGGGGCCTTTATGAGGTAAAAAATGAACAGCCATCATGCATGTTCCAGCCGTCCATGTACCCTCCACATTCATTGATGTATTCGGCTAGATACATTGCACCTAGGTGCATGTATCTCTTAAATGCACCCCCATAGGTTCGGCTGCACCTATAAAGAAGATGAAAGCATATTAATCCAAGCCAAATCAGCTGAATATAATTAAAGATACTTCTAGAATAACTTAATGAACATTTTAGACAAATTAAAGACACCTATTAAGACACATGCTAAATTCGGCCAAGTAGGAATGTAACACCCTAAACCCAGCCTAGAAGTTAGGCCCGAATCTGGCGTGTCACATGGAAAAACTTGTTTGAGAATTACAACCTCTTTGTTAAAACTCAAAACACTTAAGCAATTGTTAACTACTTGAAAACGTAATTATCTTTAAAAAACCTTTTTGGTGGTGAAAGCATATTTGAAATAAACATTTTACAAAAATGTGATATTTAGAAATAGAGTTGCAGAAGCATTTTGAAATCGTTGCGGAAACGTAGAAACAATACAAGTATTTTTGAGAGATTGATTGATGAGTCAACAATCAAGGTAGTGAACTTTGAAACCGTGACTTTTGAAAATATCGTTGATAATTTGTAGGAAAAATTCAAGTTAAATTATTTGTACAAGTTTGTTTAAAAATCCATTTGTTGATCAATTTTTTGAAAACCATATTTATGATTTTAGAAAATCCCCTGTTAAAACAATTCAAGCAATATAATGAGTACGACTAAACATAAAGCAATTTAAAACATATCCTGCAGGCCTTATTACAACTTAAACCAAAATAGAAAAATAATAAAATAAACGGAAATAGAAATTTAAAATTCAATAACACCATTTTTTTTGAATTATGGCCTCCACCGAGTCATCCATGGGCCCAAGTCCTCATTACGAGCATTACCTACAGAGATTAAAAGGAGGGGTGAGTTACTAGAACTCGGTGTGAAATCCCTTCATGTCATCCACTGGCCCGAACCCATATGCAACATCTTGGGCCGAGCCCACTTTCATAACAGAACATATATATATGAAGCAAATGTATGCAACCCAACCCATCCAACCAGTCTCCCCCCGCACTCAACCGGTCTCTCCCGTGGGGATCAAGTCAACCCACCCCGCCAGTCTTTCCAATTTGCGCACAAGTCGCCATTTATAATCATTTTGTGGCTTAGCCACGAGAGTATCATATACGGTAACATAATCGGCACACACCTTAATCACGATGGCACAAAGCCATATTTAAATTGGCACATAGCCCATATCAGAATTTGTGGCAATGCCACCGGTCTATACTTCTCTTCATTCAAGTTTCCCATCCCATGCAATATGTGGTGATGCAATACACATAATAACATAAAATACCCACATGTATAACAACCATTAGTCTAGTAATTTATACGATGAATCGGCCCATTATTGAGCTTTGTAATTCAGCCCACTAAGGCATTCTATCAATTCGGCCCATAGGGGCATTTCGGTAAATCGATCCATAAGGACATTTCGGTAAATCGGTAATTTTACCCACTAAGGGTAATTCGGTAATCTTACAACCCAGGGGTATTTTGGTAATTTACCCTCCAAGGGTATTTTGGTAATTCGGTAACCTAGACTTAACTACTAATGTGAGGCTTAAAAAAATTGAAATTGTCCATCTGCATCATACTAACTAAATTGACTATAACTCGAGTTAGGAAACTTGAAATTTAAATCCGTAAATTTTCCATGAAACTAGACTCATATATCTTCTTACTAAAATTTTTCAAGAATTTTTGGCGTAACCATTTAGTACAGTTTATTCCTTAAAGTTTCCCTTGTTTCACTGACCAACGATTCGACTCTCTTACCCGAAATTCAAATATTTTATCATGCAGCTTTCATATGTTGCTCCCAGTTATTTCTATTAAAAATAGGCTCACTAAGGAATCTATACATATAAATTATAACTCATAATTCACTTTGTACAATTTTAAACGATTTTCCAAGATAGAACAGGGAACCACGAAGTCAATCAGAACCAGTCTCACTAAAATTAAGATATCACAGAATATACAATTCCTCTTCCTCCTCTGTTTATTTCATATAAAAATAGACACAGTAATCATTAATCCGATATCTTTTTCACTTTCTAATTACCTTTATCCTATTTTTCGTGATTTTTCAAAATCACGTCACTGCTGCTGACCAAACTATTTCATTGCAAAATATGGTTACCACTACTAAAATACGTACGCTCGAGTGGTCACGGATGTCGGTTTTTGATTTCCTTCGATATTTCGACCAAATCATAGAACATTTCATGCGAACTTTTAGAGAGATATGAGATTACCACCATTTCAAACATGTATTCGGTAGGGTACGGGATTACACACCTTATTCAGAATTCGTAACACGATACTCTCCGCGACACCTAAAGGTACAATCGGTCAATAATTAGTCCAAAGCCCAAAATACAACTTCAACCAAGTATTGCGATTGATTAATAATATATATCACTTACCAACAATCCGAGTCTCTTATTACGAGGGATAGGTGATCGAACGATTTGGTCCCTAAAAATAAACGATTAGTCATCACCTCTATACCGTTTAGCAAACTAACCAATCAACGAAAAAGATCTAAAAAGAACCATGATAAATCCCTTACCTTAGAGATTATAAAACCAATTCTCAACGATTGTACAATGGCTACGGATGAGTCAAAGTTTCGGCCTTCCACAATTACTCGATTGATCAAAGGAGTGAGTGTCAACACGAATGAGAAGGAATGTTAAAGAAGAGATGGAGGGTTCGGCTATAGAGGAAAAATAGACAAGAAAATTTGGCTATCAAGGGAAGGTGATGCAAGAGATGAATGTTTCGACCAACAAAAGAGAAAGAAAATTGCACAAATGTGCTAGGAGGTTTTGGCCAAGAGAAAAGGAATTGGAAAAAAAATAAAAATCACCAAAAGCTAAGAAGAAAAGTAACCTCTTAACCACTAAAACTTACCAAATGCCTAGAGGATTTTCGGCACTTCCCTTTACCCCCCTCAAAACCGTGTACACCAAACCAAAAAGGTCAAACATTTTGGCCATCAAAAACATTCCAAAACATTTTCCTCTCTTTGGGCCAACATGTTCCCTATACTTGCCTTTTCTTTTGATTTCTTTCCCTACCTTCATCCTTTCCTAATATCCTTAGCCACCTTGCCAAAATTAAAAAGTCCAACTTGCCTTATTTACTAGCTTGGCCGACACTTAGGGAAAGAATACAAAAATAATAGTCAAAATTTGCACATTATGGGATTTGAACCTCTTCCCTCCATACTCTTCACTTAATGCCATAACCTCTCTGCCATATGCTCAATTATGCTAGCACATTACTCATTTAATTCCATAAACATTGAGGTAACTTACTATATCTCCTTAAAGTGCTAAAACATAAAATTTACCTATAGCCTAACTTGAACCCAGAACTTCCTAGAAGCCTCGTAACTTTCCAAAATCACCCTCCTAATAAGTCCAACTTGAAATAATGTCATTCTCAAATTCCCATAAATTTTAAAACGCTTCTACGCTCAAGGTCCAATGGGCCCAATAGGTCTAATTCTACTAGGCCCAATTTTGGGATGTTACAATTCTACCCCCTTAAAGAAATTTCGTCCTCGAAATTTCCAACTAACTACTAAACGCATCGCTCAAATCACACCACTATGCTTTCACAAGCACTCTGATCTTAATAACACCAATGTACTTTTAACATAATCTTGAATCCTCTTTCACGCAACCAAACATCTAACCACAGAAGCAAATAGTTATCTACCACTTATACCTAAAATTTTCTACATTCAATCATCATGTCCAACCAAAACATACCTGACTTGATGGCGATGAAACAATCCCGAGCCTTATGCTCCTTATACCCGTATCTCAAGCACGTTCCTGACCTCCTCCAGCATTCTCCTGGATGATGCCATTACCACCTCGACCTGGCCCACGGCCTCTCGATGACTATTGAGCGCCTCTAGTTTGCTGCGCAACATCGTTACGATCACCTTGAGTATGAGCAGGTTGTCGAGGGCAATCTCTAAACCGATGGTCCTTGGAACCACATCTGAAACAACCATCGATTCTCTTCCAACATTCACCCGAGTGAAGTCTCCCATAATCAGCACAAGGCTGTATCTGATTAGTAGTAACTGGAGCACCCGTTCGAACTGGTCCCTCATTTTTGGCCCTTTTCTGAAAACCTCTAGCAGGACCTGAGTACCTAGAGTCTCTCTTATTCCTGCCCCTATCCTTGTCTCAGTTTTGCCTCTCCGAGTGTTTAACCTCCTCAGCTATTTTGGCTTTCTCCACCAATGTGACAAAATTCCTCTCCTTCTGTGGGGCTATCAGTACCCGCAACTCATTACGCAACCCGTCCTCAAAATGCACACAGCATTCATAATCAGTTAGCACTATTCCCCAGGCATACCGACTCAGATGCAGAAATTTCACCTCATATACTGCCACAGATTTACCTCCTTGGACTAGATTCAGGAACTCCTTCCTTCGGGTATCCACATAGCTAGCCCCGACATACTTTCCTTGGAATGCAGTCTTGAAGAATTCCCAGGTAATGCGATCGGCCTGGGTGCCTTCTCGAATAGTGAGCCACCACTGATACACCTCGTCTCTGAGCAAAGACACCACTCCTTTCATTTTCTGCTCGGCGGTGCAATCCAAATTGTCCATGATTCACTCCACCGCCTCAAGCCAGTACTCCGCTACATTTGGGGCTACAACCGAGATACCCCTAAAAACCTCAGCTCCATTCGATCTGAGTCATTCTAATATCGACCCACGAGTTGCTGACCCAGTTCTGGCTCCAGCAACCCTTTCCAAAACTCGCAACATTGCTTAGGACAGTGTGTCATCCTCTCTCGTACGATCGTGTAACCCAGCTTTAGTCACGGGTGACGTAGGTACGTCCATTTCTGGCATATGTCCTGATGCCTCAGATACAACTCTAGCGTCACGGCCTCTACCACGGCCACGTCTCACCGCGTCCCACGCCCTCTAGCGCTCATATTTGCTAAATCGATTTAATCGATTAAAAGTCTTATGAATTAGTGTACTATTTCAAAGGTTTATTAAACAATATTTTATGGAGTATAGGAAGTAAAGTTGTTTTCGCAAAACGTATCCCAAAGGCTCAATCTCTATAATTTCACTCCTAAAGCTAAAAGTTCTATAACATTCTATTTTGTGGAATTTTTCTACCACAAGACTAACACAATAATCATAAAATAAAAACACATACTTACTTGACTTGGTGCCGGATACCCGGGTGCTATACTTCCTTTAGAACATGTTTTTATAAATTAAAATTCTTAATCACTTTGAAAACACTTTTGAACCCAAACCACACCCGAGTTTTGTAACCGAGCTCGATAACATAAAATGTAACACCCCAAACCCAAATTTAGAAGTTAGGCCCGAATCAAGGTGTCACATGGAAAAACTTGTTTGAGAATTACAGACCTCTTTGTTAAAACCCAAAACACTTAAGCAATTGTTAACTACTTGAAAACGTAATTATCTTTAAAAAACATTTTTGGTGGCAAAAGCATATTTGAAATAAACATTTTACAAAAATGTGATATTTAGAAATAGAGTTGCAGAAGCATTTTGAAATCGTTGCAGAAACGTAGAAAAAATACAAGTATTTTTGAGAGATTGATTGATGAGTCAACAATCAAGGTAGTGAACTTTGAAACCGTGACTTTTGAAAATATCGTTGATAATTTGTAGGAAAAATTCAAGTTAAATTATTTGTACAAGTTTGTTTAAAAATCCATTTGTTGATCAATTTTTTTGAAAACCATATTTATGATTTTAGAAAATCCCCGTTAAAACAATTCAAGCAATATAATGAGTACGACTAAACATAAAGCAATTTAAAACATATCCCAGAGGCCTTATTACAACTTAAACCAAAATAGCAAAATAATAAAATAAACAAAAATAGAAATTTAAAATTCAATAACACCATTTTTTTTGAATTATGCCCTCCACCGAGTCATCCATGGGCCCAAGTCCTCATTACGGAGCATTACCTACAGAGATTAAAAGGAGGGTGAGTTACTAGAACTCGATGTGAAATCCCTTACTGGTCATCCATTGGGCCTGAACCCATATAGCAACATCTTGGGCCGGAGCCCACTTTCATAACAGAACATATATATATGAAGCAAATGTATGCAACCCAACCCATCCAACCAGCTCTCCCCGTACCAACCAGTCTCTCTGTGGGGATCAAGTCAACCCACCCCGCCGCCTCTCTCAATTTGCGGACAAGTCGCCATTTATAATAATTTTGTGGCTTAGCCACTAGAGTATCATATATGGTAACATAATCGGCACACAGCCTTAATCACGATGGCACAAAGCCATATTTAAATTGGCACATAGCCCATATCAGAATTTGTGGCAATGCCACCGGTCTATACTTCTCTTCATTCAAGTTTCCCATCCCATGCAATATGTGGTGATGCAATACACATAATAACATAAAATACCCACATGTATAACAACCATTAGTCTAGTAATTTATACGATGAATCGGCCCATTATTGAGCTTTGTAATTCAGCCCACTAAGGCATTCTATCAATTCGGCCCATAGGGGCATTTCGGTAAATCGATCCATAAGGACATTTCGATAAATCAGTAATTTTACCCACTAAGGGTAATTCGGTAATCTTACAACCCAGGGGTATTTTGGTAATTTACCCTCCAAGGGTATTTTGGTAATTCGGTAACCTAGACTTAACTACTAATGTGAGGCTTAAAAAATTGAAATTGTCCATCTGCATCATACTAACTAAATTGACTATAACTCGAGTTAGGAAACTTGAAATTTAAATCCGTAAATTTTCCTTGAAACTAGACTCATATATCTTCTTACTAAAATTTTTCTAGAATTTTTGGCTTAACCATTTAGTACAGTTTATTCCTTAAAGTTTCCCTTGTTTCACTGACCAAAGATTCTGACCTCTCTTACCCGAAATTCAAATATTTTACTGTACAGTTTTCATATGTTGCTCCCAGTTATTTCTATTAAAAATAGGCTCACTAAGGAATCTATACATATAAATTATAACTCATAATTCACTTTGTACAATTTTAAACGATTTTTCCAAGATAGAACAGGGAACCACGAAGTCAATCAGAACCAGTCTCACTAAAATTAAGATATCACAGAATATACAATTCCTCTTCCTCCTCTGTTTATTTCATATAAAAATAGACACAGTAATCATTAATCCGATATCTTTTTCACTTTCTAATTACCTTTATCCTATTTTTCGTGATTTTTCAAAATCACGTCACTGCTGCTGACCAAACTATTTCATTGCAAAATATGGTTACCACTACTAAAATACGTACGCTCGAGTGGTCACGGATGTCGGTTTTTGATTTCCTTCGATATTTCGACCAAATCATAGAACATTTCATGCGAACTTTTAGAGAGATATGAGATTACCACCATTTCAAACATGTATTCGGTAGGGTACGGGATTACACACCTTATTCGGAATTCGTAACACGATACTCTCCGCGGCACCTAAAGGTACAATCGGTCAATAATTAGTCCAAAGCCCAAAATACAACTTCAACCAATTATTGCGATTGATTAATAATCTATATCACTTACCAACAATCCGAGTCTCTTATTACGAGGGATAGGTGATCGAACGATTTGGCCCCTAAAAATAAACGATTAGTCATCACCTCTATACCGTTTAGCAAACTAACCGATCAACAAAAAAAATCTAAAAAGAACCATGATAAATCCCTTACCTTAGAGATTATAAAACCAATTCTCAATGATTGTACAATGGCTACAGATGAGTCAAAGTTTCGGCCTTCCACAATTACTCGATTGATCAAAGGAGTGAGTGTCAACACGAATGAGAAGGAATGTTAAAGAAGAGATGGAGGGTTCAGCTATATAGGAAAAATGGACAAGAAAATTCGGCTATCAAGGGAAGGTGATGCAAGAGATGAATGTTTCGACCAACAAAAGAGAAAGAAAACTGCACAACTGTTGATACGGCCTTGATCCGGGTCACACCAAGTTCCAACAAAGAGCCATTGGATTTACCACAAGGACCCATCACCCGAGCACGTGCAAAACGATTCAAGGAGGCTATTTCGGCCTTAGTTGAGCAAAAGTGGAGCAAGTTAATGGCTGGTCAAAATGAGGAGAATCGGGCTAACTTAATAAGCCTAATGCACATGCTTTTGCAAGTTGAAACAAGCTCATATTCGGCTCATTCAGCTTGTGTTTAGCTTGATTTAATTCATGCATTTTTATATAGAACTTTTAAATTAGCATTAAATAAAGTTGTTTAGTTTAATTAAATAAGTTGTGTTTAATAAGAGGCTTATTAATTAATCTAGTTACCAGATGTTTTAATGAAGCTCGAGTTTAAGTTAATTTAATAAGAGGCTTATTAATTAATCTAGTTACTAGGATGTTTTAATGAAGCATGAGTTTAAGTTAATTTAATTCTGCTTCCATAAATTAACTAGTTGCTGCATTAATTGAAGTCTTAACTTTTAGTTCATTTAATAAAGTCAAGTGTTTAATGTGTTTAAGTTAAAGTAGTGTTTAATAAGTGTTTAAATGTGATTAAATTGTTTGTTTAATGTGTTTGAATGTAGGAAACTGATGTGGGCACATCCAAGCCAATCAAGGAGGCTGATCCAGAGGTCTTGCCATTAGGACCTATCACACGATCTAAGGCAAAGAAATTTAGGGAAGTTCTTTCTTTCACTTGTGCTAAAGTTTCTGACTCTTTCGAAAGTGAATGTGCCTTAGAAGATAAGTTTTATAGTGTGTTGCATGCTGATATGTGACATACTTATGCCATACTACTTATATTGGTGTGTTTAGTATGTATATATTATGCTAAGTATGTTTTGGATTGGGTTGATAGTATTTGTATTATCTTCAAGTTTTTTGTGTGTTAACGAATAAGTGTGCACTGTTTACAACTTATTAGACTATGTTATGTTAAGTTTACATAGCTTTGATAAGTGTTATATTGTTTTGTAACATGTACACGAAAGGACTCCAGCTTAAGAAAGTATATGCAGCTCATCTTCAGCTCAAGTCAGCTCAGAGGCTTGTTTCCCAGCTCACCTCAGCTCAGAGCACTCTACACCAGCTCATGTCAGCTCATTTCACTTCTAGCTAGCTGAATTTAGCTCAGTTTAGCTCCAGTCGGCTCACCTCTAGCTCCACTAGCTCAACTTTAGGCGATGAGTCCAGAAGTAGCTGAATAGTGTCCTACGTGTCAGGAGTATACCAGTGCACATGTGGCAGCCTAGGTGGCGTCCAAGCATGTGGATGTGCATGTGCCAGCCTCAACACATGTGGTGTACATGTATGACCAAAAACCAGCCCATTCTTGTGCATTTGTGTGGCAATTGAAGAGATAAGAATAAGGGAAGTTGTGTGTTTGAATTTCAAACGAAATTAGCACATATTTAAAGTAATAAACATGCCAACCCACTCTTTTTTTTACTTGGCTACAAATTAATTCCACCCAAAAGGAGTTATTTCAATTCAAATTTAAATTTTAAACTCCTTTAATGTTAGCCACACAATGTAATTTGGTCACCTCTTCATTCTACTATATATTTGTACTTCAAACATTGTTAAAAGATAAACTTTTATTTTGAAATAAAAATTACTTTGTGAGTTTTCTCTCAAATTTGGTTCTTTGTTTGAACTTCTTTCTTGATATTTCAATTCTGAATTGTTGTGTCAATCTTGTGATTCTTCGGGTTCCTAGATCGCTATCTAGTGGGTCCAAGTCCATTGACGTAGAACAGATTTGATTCGGGTTTGCATAACAGATTGTGTGAGTTCTTTCGAGTTCTTCGTTGTTCAAATTCCCAGCCAGTTTCTAGTGTTATTTCTGCCATTTTTTTGAATGTTCAAGGCTGCCATGGATGAATTTTGAAGCATTCATCTTCTACCTTCTTCAAATCTGTCTAGAAATTCCAGCAACATTTTTTTTTCTCTCTTCTTCAAATCTATTTAATTTCGTGTGTTTTTAAGTCTAAAACCAACCTCTTTGTTTTGTTTAATTGCAGGGAAGTGGTTGCTACAATCCTAGATCCGTAAACACTCAAGGAATGTTATTTTGCCAAGCAACGCCTTATCATATGGTAATCGGAGTCGAGGTTGGATTTTTTTAGCACATTCTGCACTCAAAATCAAGAAAACAAAATAAAAAGTAAAAAAAATTGAAAATTAAAAAAAACACAAAAAAAATCATATTCGAAACAACAAAATAGAAACAAAAGAAAAAAAAAGTGTGCTAATTTGTTGAAATGATAAAAGATGCTCATATTATGCCATGTTATGCCATGAAATGCTTGGAAATCAACCGAAACAACTTATTCTTCTCTGTTCGATGATAGGGTCGTTGTAAGCATTTCTGTTGTAGTAAGTTGTTGATTTTTTTTCTTCTTATTTTCATCCTTATTTTCTTCATTTCGTTTGTTAATTTTCCAGCGTTGTATTTCATTGTTTTCAGCCTTTATATTTTTTTTCTCTTTTCTTTCAGCCCTATTTTCATTCTAACGCTTGATTCTTTATCCTTGTTGTTTCATACAAGTTGACACAGTAAACAGATTCTGAAAGATCGAAATTAGTTCCTTTAAAGAACTGATTATGAGAGATTGAGTGGAAAAGGCAATTGAGCGTGTGAGATCAGAAGGGGAGACAAAAGAGCCTTTAAAGTATTCTCTCGAGTGAGCGCTAAGTGAAATTATTGAGTGTTCTTTCTTTGGGAGTGACCTGTGAGACTGTATTGAGTGTGCTGTGAGGTCCATTCCTTTATTTTCACTAACCTTTAATAGTGTTTTATTATTATTATTATTATTTAAAATGATAGGTTCTAATGAGAGCAACTCGGATGGCCGGCAACCAAACTTGCAAATGCAGGCCATAACACGTGAACTTCAGTGTCTTTTAAGATAAGAACTCAAACCTTTACAATCGAGGATGGACAGAATTGACGGTGGTGGTTCCCAATCAGTTCCTAATGAAGGAAATAATGAGAATGAAGTTGATCAGTCTCCGAGGCAGAATCTGAGAAGACATATACAACTTGATGATAATTTGTCTAACATTAAAGTTGTTATTCCATCATTTCAGGGACGAATAGATCCTGATGCTTATCTCGCTTGGGAAAGCAAAGTCGAACATGTTTTTGAGTGTTACAATTACTCAGAACAGAAGAAGGTTTGTTTGGCTGCGATGGAATTAACTGATTACGCTTTAATCTGGTGGGATCAATTGCTAATTAGTCGGAGATGCACCGGTGAAGGTCCAGTGAGAATGTGGAATGAAATGAAACAAATCATGCGTAAAAGATTTGTTCCTTCTCATTACCATCGTGACTTATTCCAGAAGTTACAAACGTTGAAACAGGGGAGTATGAGTGTTGAAGACTACTACAAGGAAATGGAAGTGTCCATAATGCGAGCCAACATTGTTGAGGATCGAGAAGCTACTATGGCACGTTTTCTTGTAGGTTTGAATTCCGAGATTGCTAATGTTGTTGAGTTGCAGCATTATGTCGAGTTAGAGGACATGGTGCATATGGCGATAAAAGTTGAATGACAGCAACGTAGGAAGTCTTCAAATCGAGGTAATACTCCATTTAAATCATTTTCAAATCCTTTATCTACTCCTAACAATTTCAGGAAGCCTACACCACAAGCACCACTTCAGATTCGAGATAAGGCAGAGTCAAGCAAACCAAAGACTCCTATTACTGAAAATAGGAGTGACAAGCAGTGGTGACACAAGAACGTTCGAGGGACATTCTGTGTTTCAAGTGCCTTGGTCGAGGGCATGTTGCCAGTCAGTGCCCAAATCGGAGGACCATGATGTTGTTGGATAGTGGCGAGATTGAATCCGAGTTCAAAGAAGACGAACAGGAGCCCCCTACAGTGGACGTTCAAGAAGGTGATGATAATGTGCAAACATTTGCCACCGGTGAAGCACTTATTGTCAAGAGGAGTCTGAATACTCAACTGATTCAGGATGAACAGCAACGAGAGAACATCTTTCACACAAGATGTCTCATCAATGATAAGGTATGTGTTGTAATTATCGATGGTGGTAGTTGCACTAATGTTGCTAGTTTTGTGATGGTTGATAAGTTGGGTTTGAAGACGACACGGCATCCAAATCCTTACAAGTTACAGTGGCTAAATAACGGAGGAGAAATTAGAGTGACTAGGCAGGTTCTTGTGCCGTTTGCCATTGGAAAGTACAAAGATGAAGTACTTTGCGATGTCGTTTCGATGGACGCGAGCCATTTACTATTGGGACGCCCATGGCAGTTTGATAAGAGGGCGGTACATGATGGCTTTACAAACAGGTATTCTTTTGTTCATGCAGATAAAAAGATCATCTTAGCACCTTTGACACCGAGCCAAGTGCAAGAAGACCAAGTGAGATTGCGAAAGAATATCGAAGAAGCTCGAGGGAAAAAGAAGATGAATGTATACGCTAGCAGCAAGGAAATCAGGAAATGTCTTTCCTCTCAGCATTCTATGCTTATTTTGTTGTTTAAAGATAATTGTTTATTAGCTGAGATTCCTAGTTATTTGCCTGTTTCCATTTCATCTCTTTTGCAGGAATTCGAGGATGTGTTTCCTGATGAAACACCGAAGGGTTTACCCCCTATTCGTGGCATCGGACATCAGATTGACTTTATTCTAGGAGCCACGATTCCAAATAGACCAGCATATCGCAGTAACCCTGAAGAGACAAAGGAACTTCAAAGAAAAATTTCTGAGTTGTTGGACAAGGGGTACATTCGAGAGAGTTTGAGTCCGTGTGCTGTACCAGTGTTGTTGGTACCCAAAAAGGATGGAACTTGGAGGATGTGTGTTGATTGTCGAGAAGTGAACCAGATTACAATCAAGTATCGACATCCCATTCCTCGACTTGATGACATGTTGGATGAGTTGTGCGGAGCGACTATCTTCTCCAAAATTGATTTGAAGAGTGGATATCATCAGATTCGCATGAAAGAAGGCGACGAGTGGAAGACAGCCTTCAAGACGAAGCTAGGACTGTATGAATGGTTAGTGATGCCTTTCGGTTTAACTAATGCTCCTAGTACTTTTATGCGTTTGATGAATCATGTTCTGCAATCTTTTATTGGTAAGTTTTGTGTTGTGTACTTTGATGACATTTTGATTTATAGCAAGACTTTGCAGGATCACGTAAAACATTTGCGAGCTATTTTACAGACTTTGCGAGAAGAGAGATTGTTTGGTAACAAGGAGAAATGTGTGTTTTGTACTGATAAGCTTATATTTCTTGGTTATATTGTTAGTTCTCAGGGAGTTGAAGTTGATCCTTAGAAGATTAAGGCGATTCAAGAGTGGCCACGACAGACATCGGTTAGTCAAGTTAGATCGTTTCATGGTTTAGCTAGTTTCTACCGTCGGTTTGTTCCCCATTTCAGTTCTATTACTGCCCCCTTAACCGGGATTATAAAGAAGAATTCAGTCTTCTCATGGGGTAAAGATCAAGAGGACGCCTTTTTGAAAATAAAGGAGTGTTTGACAAAAGCACCTGTTTTAGCATTACCTAACTTTGATAAAATGTTTGAAGTTGAATGTGATGCTTCTAGAGTTGGTATAGGTGCTGTTTTATCACAGGAAAAGAGGCCCGTTGCATATTTCAGTGAGAAGCTTAGTGGAGCGATGTTGAATTATCCTATCTATGATAAGGAGATGTATGCACTGATTCGGGCATTGGAAACTTGGCAACATTATTTGTTGCCTAAGGAGTTCGTGATTCACACTGATCATGAGGCTTTGCGATATATCACAGGTCAGCATAAATTAAACAAACGACATGCTAAATGGGTTGAATTTCTTGAGTCTTTCCCTTATGTCATTCGTTACAAGAAAAGCAAAGACAATGTCGTTGTTGATGCTTTATCACGCAGGTATGCACTTTTAAATTATCTTGATTCTCATTTGATTGGATTTGCATATATTCGTGAGCTATATGCTGATGATCCTGATTTTAGAGATAAGTTTAATGCTTGCGCAAAAGGTGCAGAAGGAAAATTTTATAGGCATGATGGCTATCTTTTCAAAGAGAACAGGATATGCATTCCACAAGGATCCATGCGTGGTATTTTGATCCATGAAGCACATGAAGGTGGACTGATGGGTCATTTTGGAGTCACCAAAACGTTACAGACATTAAAGGAGCATCTATTTTGGCCTAAAATGCATAAGGACATTGAACGGTACTATGAACGTTGTCTGACATGTAAGAAAGCAAAATCGAAGGTTTCACCACATGGTATGTACTTGCCATTACCTATTCCTGATTCCCCTTGGACTGATATTTCGATGGATTTTATTTTGGGATTGCCTAGAACTAGGACCGGTAAAGATAGTATATTTGTTGTGGTTGATAGGTTCTCGAATATGGCACATTTTATTGCTTGCCATAAAACTGATGATGCTGTAAATATGGCTAACTTATTCTTTAGGGATGTTGTTCGTTTACATGGTATTCCTAGGTCAATTGTTTCGACGGGGATGTAAAGTTTTGAGTCATACGGAGGACTCTTTGGAGCAAATTAGGTACGAAACTTATGTTTTCTACTACTTGTCATCCCAGGTGATGGACAAACCGAGGTTGTTAACAGGGTTTTATCTACTTTACTTCGTTCCATAATTAAAAAGAACATAAAAACTTGGGAAGATTGTTTGCCACATGTTGAATTTGCATATAATCATGTTGTACATTCTGCTACTAAGATGTCACCATTTGAGGTTGTTTATGGATTTAATCCTATTACCCCTCTAGATATGTTGCCTTTGCCACAAGAATAGGTGATGAACAGGGACGGTAAAGCGAAAGCAGAATATGTAAAGAAGTTGCATCAACAGGTTAAGGAGAACTTAGAATGGAGGACTCAGCAGTACGAAAAGTAAGCAAACAAAGGAAGAAAGTGAGTCACCTTCGATGTTGGTGATTAGGTTTGGGTTCATTTTTGAAAGGAACGTTTTCCAGCCCAAAGACGGTCTAAGTTGTTACCGCGAGGAGATGGTCCTTTTCAGGTGTTGGAGAAAGTGAATGACAACGCCTACAAATTGGACTTACCGGGTGAATATAATGTAAGTGCCACATTTAATGTTTCAGGCTTAACCCCTTATGACAATTCTGCAGATTTGAGGACAAATCCTTTTCACAAAGGGGGGCTGATGTGGGCACATCCAAGCCAATCAAGGAGGCTGATCCAGAGGTCTTGCCATTAGGACCTATCACACAATCTAAGGCAAAGAAATTCAGGGAAGTTCTTTCTTTCACTTGTGCTAAAGTTTCTGACTCTTTCGAAAGTGAATGTGCCATAGAAGATAAGTTTTATAGTGTGTTGCATGCTGATATGTGACATACTTATGCCATACTACTTATATTGGTGTGTTTAGTATGTATATATTATGCTAAGTATGTTTTGGATTGGGTTGATAGTATTTGTATTGTCTTCAAGTTTTTTGTGTGTTAACGAATAAGTGTGCACTTGTTTACAACTTATTAGACTATGTTATGTTAAGTTTACATAGCTTTGATAAGTTTTATATTGTTTTGTAACATGTACACGAAAGGACTCCAAATTTAAGAAAGTATATGCAGCTCATCTTCAACTCAAGTCACTCAGAGGCTTGTTTCCCACTCACCTCATTTCAGAGCACTCTACACCAGCTCATGTCACTCATTTCACTTCTAGCTAGCTGAATTCATTTCGGTTTAGCTCCAGTCACTCACCTCCGGCTCCACTAGCTCAACTTTAGGCGATGAGTCCGTAAGTAGCTGAATAGTGTCCTACATGTCGAGAGTATACCAGTGCACATGTGGCAGCCTAGGTGGTGTCCAAGCATGTGGATGTGCATGTGCCAGCCTTGAACACATGTGGGGCACATGTGTAACCAAAAACCAGCCCATTCTTGTGCATTTGTGTGGCAGTTAAAGAGATAAGAATAAGGGAAGTTGTGTGTTTGAATTTCAAACGAAATTAGCACATATTTAAAGTGATAATTTGAAGCATTCATCTTCTACCTTCTTCAAATCTGTCTAGAAATTCCAGCAACATTTTTTTCTCTCTTCTTCAAATCTATTCAATTTCGTGTGTTTTTAAGTCTAAACCAACCTCTTTGTTTTGTTTAATTGCAGGGAAGTGCTTGCTACAATCCTAGATCCGTAAACACTCAAGGAATGTTGTTTTGCCAAGCAACGCCTTATCAGAAACTTTTCAGCTGAAAACCATTACACTCAAGGGGATGTTACAAAGAGTTAATGTGACTTTTCAAGTGAAAATGATTACACACATGGGGAAGCATTATTTAACATTAAAGGGAGTTGTTATGATCATTGATGGAAGCATTACATCTCCATTAATTTCGGCAGCAACCTATTCATCTTCCATAACCATTTGAGGCTTAAAAGATCACACAAGAGTTACAACTTCTCATTAAGTTGCCGGTGACCATTCGGCTACTTAGAAAGCATGAAACCAAGCATTCAAACTCATTAAAATCAGCTCATTAGGAGTCATTAAGTTACTGTTATTTGGCTGGAGGAATTCAAGAGTTTTTACCTATTGATTAGATTTTATTTCAGCCATTTAAATGCATAATAAATTTGAATTCATATGACTTTTCAGCTAACCACATGTAAACACTATATATACCTTGTTATTAGCTTGTAGAGGACTTTTCAATGCTTTATGAAATTTTTAGATTGTGAGTTATCCAATCTCTTAATTCTCCAAGGTTCAAATTGACTTATCTTTCAACTAGTGGTGTCAATCTGAATTTGTTCTTGAACTTATCATCCTTTGGGTGTGACGTTCAAATCAGTCGTGTAGGTTCCTATCTTGCTAGATAGTGGGTCTCGGTTTTATTTCAATTTAACCTTTCCTTTGAAACCTATAAGATTCGGGTCCTTAATCTTATATTAAGGGTTCTTTCTTGTTTCAACCATCAAACCATTCATCTACCTAATTTTTCTTCAACCCAAGTTGCTGCCATTTACCAGAACATATCCATTTTTCCTTTCTTTTAATTACATCAAATAATACTCCTTCGTAGATGATCGGGAAAATTTAAATACGACTCGACTCAACCCGAGATGGATCGTATCATTTGGTATCAGTGGAAGAAAATGAGGAGCTTTGACGAACATCGTAAATTCAAAAAAAAATTGAAAAAAAAAATTCAACTTGAATCTCAAAGTTGTAATTGTGTTATTTTCGTGCATTTGAGAAAAAAAAAAGAAAGAAAAAGAAAAAAAAGAAAAAAAAGTCAAAAAAAAGTGAAGCTTTGTGACTTTGATAGTTTTTCTATTCTTCTTCTCAATTTCTGAGATCCTGAAGCCAATATTTTTATCTTCCACCCCAATCCTTCAAGAAGCATTTTTAACCATCATTCTGTACCATCTGTTTAATCCCAACGCCACCATCCCTAACATTTTTTTTAGCCTACCTTTACCTAAAATGAATTGATACAGTCCCGGTCTCGAGATGAAATCGAGATGTATGCTTAGTTGCCCAATTATAATCGAGAAATACAAAAATCGAAGAAAGAGGAAGAATAAGAGTCGAGAAATAGAGAAGTTTAATCTTAGAGAAGGAGGGTATAGAGTTTCAGATAAATAAAGTATAAGAAGTGCGAGATTAGCTCGGGTTTAAGAAAGGTACTCGAAAGATGTCTCGGTTTAGGGAGGACTCAGATTTGGTATGGGATAGTTGATGTCGAGATAGGTCGAGATAATAAGTCGAGTAAAAGTTCGGAAAGGGTGTAGGTGAAATGGAGAGGAAAAGAAGGTGTTCGGGTTTAGAGAGGTTACGAAAATGGGTTCAGAAAAATATTTCGTAAGATGTTGGACTTGGATTAAGGCTTAAGAAAATAAGTAAGAACCAATACCAAAATAGGTATCGACCCGGTTTACTTATAAGTTTCTTAAGGTTCGGTTTTTTTTTTGTTTTAAAAATGGACCTCAACCCACTATCGAAGTACGATAGGAACCTCGGTATCGGAATAAGAAAAAGGAAGGGTTGACACCACTAGCTCGCTAGATAAGCCAACGAATCCTAAAACGAAAGTGGAGTAGTGCTCTCACAAATTCGATAGAATAACGGTATAAAATTCATCAAAAGTCCTTTTACAATGAAAATGCCCATCTATTTATAGGCTAATGTGCTAGCCGAATGGTCATCTAATCATGCCTTAGTAGTTAAGTTAAATTAAACTAGAATGTCCTTGAAAAATCTAGAACAAATCCCCTTGTATTCCATGTCCATATTCGGCTGAATGGAAGGTGTATGGACAGCTTCTAGATGGTCTAGGTGCAGCCGAATCTTCAAGGAGAAGTAAGGAGCTGAATGGCACTTCAAAGTTCGGCCAAGGGTACTTGAATGCCTTGATTAACTTCATTAATTTTAGCTTTGAATAGCTAACTATTCATCTGATGAATGCACCTGATTCCAACAGCCACAAGTGTGAAACGGAGGAGCTAAATAGCCCCTAATGTGAACGCCATATGCTGCTGGTGTGAACGGCATCTTTGGGTGAGCTAAATGGTCACTTTGGGGAGCTAAATCAGCAGCTAAGAAGGCCCTTGCAATGACCGAAACATCACTTTGAAGACATTTAATTTTCAGCTGCTCATGCACCTCTTTTGCCGTCCCTACATGCACCTACACAAAGAAATTAATCAATTCATTAAAGCTAGCTTAGCTACTTAATTTCCAGCAGCTTAGAACACATTTAATTCATGTTTTGAGCTGGAATTAAATTAAATGGAAGCTCATTAAGACATATTAAAATTCAGCTGTAGCTTAGGATAAATTAATTAGCTAGATTCGGCTAGACAAGTTAAATGGGCAGCAGCTCATTAATTTGTCTTTAAGCTAGACACATTAATATTACTTATTAAATATGCAATATCTAAGACATATTTATGCTTATTTAAATGCAGCAATTAACAAAAAAAACAAATAATTAATTTGTCCAAATTTTATTTAATTTATTTAGCTAAATAATGAGCTAAGGCCGAATGGCCATATTTAAGCTCATCATGCACGCATGAGCTAGGGCCAAGCTAAGGAAAACTCGTGAGCTGGTTGGTTGCTATATTGGAGCTCAGAAAATGTCACGGAGCTAAAGTTGAGCTCGGGTCCTTGGGCGTGAGCTTGTAGGAGTATGCGACATGAGCTGGAAGTTGCATTTGAGCTAACTTTAGTGTCGCCCCAAGCTTGCTGTACTAAAGATCCAATTGCCTCCTTGAATTGCCTCACACGAGCTCTCGTAATCGGTCCTCGAGGTAACACCATCGGGTCTCAGCTCGAACTCGGCTCATGATGGAGCGTGCCTGTATCACGAATTATCCTTTACTTTAACCCCTTGAAGCCAACCTACAAGTTGCTAATAAGTCTAAGGCAACCTTCCAGAATTTTGAGAGGTAGATTCGAGTGGTAAAATGCACGAGTGACTCATTAGAGAAAAAGCCAAAATTGAGTGAAACACGAGTGTGAGTGTTCAATCTTTACTTTTTCTTTCCGAGTGACTAGTGAGGTTTGTGGTAAGGTTTTTAAAAAAAACAAAACTTTCTTATGTCGAGAAGTCCGAACCGGAATATGGAAGAAAGGCCCGAACGGCAACCAGTCTGCAATGTACCAGATCTTAATCTTCAAGCCCTATTGCATGAGGTTGAGCATCTATTTGACCGCAAGCTCGAACCTATTCAAGAGAGACTAGATCATGTTGAAGAGAGAGCCCAACGAGAGAGAAATCCTCGAGGTCCACAAAGGGAACGAGGCCGCCCAAGGTTCCAAGAAGTCGATCCCATCTCTAGTGAATCCGAAAGTGACCAATGGTCTAATTTAAGTGATCAGCAGAGGGGACAACGAAACCAAGGCCGAAGGGAATGAGAATAAGTGGACGATGATCTAAAGAATATTAAGCTCTCCATACCACCCTTCCAAGGCAAGTCTGATCCAGAGGCATATTTGGAGTGGGAAAAGAAAATCGAGTTGGTGTTTGACTGCCACAACTACTCAGAAACCAAGAAATTCAAGTTGGCAACAATCGAATTCTCCTATTACGCCATGGTGTGGTGGGATCAACTAACAACCAATCGAAGACGTAATGGAGAAAGGCTAATTTCTACATGGTTAGAGATGAAAGCAGTGATGAGAAAGATGAGGAATCCGACACCTCTGCCAGTGAAGAGGAGGATGAATTTGAATATGCCATTGAAGGTCAGAGTTCTAGTGATCAAACGTAGCCTAAGTTTGCAAAGTGTGGAGAACGAACAACAACGTGAGAACATCTTCCATACACGCTGTTTTGTGCAAGGCAAAGCCTGTAGTCTTATTATGGATGGCGAAAGTTGTACCAATGTTGCTAGTACATTAATGGTGGAGAAACTTGGTTTGGCCACAACGAAACATCCTTGTCCATACAAGCTTCAGTGGCTTAACGAAGGAGGGGAGTTAAAGGTGACTAAACAAGTGTTGGTTCCATTTTCCATTCAAAAATATAAAGATGAAGTTCTTTGCGACATGGTTCCCATGCATGCCGAGCACTTATTGCTAGGCCGTCCATGGCAATTCGATCGAAAGGTGATACATGACGGCTACACAAACCAATACACCTTCAAGCATTTAGGCAAAAACATCACTTTGGCGCCTTTGACACCGAGACAAGTATACGAAAATCAAGTGAAATTGCGAGACTCAATTGAAAAATTCAAAGAGAGTGAAAAGAAAGAAAAGAGTGAAAAAGTGTGTGAAAAATCGAGTGAAAAGAAATGAGGGAAACAAGAGGTAAAAATGAGAGACAAGAATAAAGATCAAGAGAAAAAAATGAGTGTGTATGTAAAAGAGAGTGACATTCGAAAATCTTTCATGTTGAGGCAGCCCCTACTTGTACTCATGTACAAGGAATCTTATTTGAATATTAATGAGTTAGATGCTGCTTTACCTTCTTATATTGTTTCTCTCTTGCAGGAATTTGAAGATGTATTTCCCGACGAAATTCCAAGTGGCTTACCACCTATTCGGGGAATAGAACATCAAATCAACTTCATTCCTGGTGCATCCATACCGAACTGACCAGCCTCTCGTAGTAATCCCGAAGAGACCAAGGAATTGCAAAAACAAGTGAATGAACTTCTTGAGAAGGGATTCATCCGCGAGAGCCTTAGTCCATGCGCCGTTCCAGTTTTATTAGTGCCGAAAAAGGATGGGACTTGGCGTATGTGTGTTGATTGTCGTGCTGTAAACAAAATCACGATAAAATATCGTCATCCAATACCGCGTCTTGATGATATGCTCGATGAACTAAGTGGTGCTCAATTGTTTTCCAAAATCGATCTCAAAAGCGGTTACCATCAGATTTGGATGCTTGAGGGAGATGAGTGGAAAACAGCGTTTAAAACTAAACACGGTTTGTACGAGTGGTTGGTCATGCCATTCGGTCTCACTAACGCTCCTAGTACTTTTATGCGTTTAATGAACCATGTTCTTCGTGCTTATATTGGTAAATTCTGTGTGGTTTACTTTGATGACATTCTTGTTTATAGTAGATCTTTAGATGATCATTTGAAGCATTTACGAGCTATTCTTAATGCATTGCGCAAGGAAACATTATATGCTAATCTTAAGAAATGCACATTTTGTTCTAACAAAGTCATTTTCTTAGGATTTGTTGTTAGCTCTCAAGGACTTGAAGTAGATCAAGAAAAGGTGAAAGCTATTCGAGAATGGCCTAGACCGACCAGCATAAGTCAAGTACGAAGTTTCCATGGCTTGGCAAGTTTCTACCGTCGCTTTGTCCCAAATTTCAGCACATTGGTCGCACCTCTCACGAGTGTGATTAAAAAGAATTCTGCCTTCTTTTGGAGCGAGGAACAAGAGAAATCTTTTATTTCACTTAAAGATCATTTAACTAATGCCCCATTACTTGTATTACCTGATTTTGACAAAACATTTGAAATTGAATGTGATGCCTCAGGTATTAGGATTGGTGCTGTGTTGACTCAAGAAGGAAAGCCCGTGGCGTATTTTAGTGAAAAGCTAAGTGGCGCAACATTGAATTACCCAACATACGATAAGGAAATGTACGCTTTGATTCGGGCATTAGAAACATGGCAACACTATTTGTGGCCGAAGGAGTTTGTCATCCATTCGGACCATGAATCACTCAAGCACATCAAAGGACAACACAAGCTCAACAAAAAGCACGCAAAATGGGTAGAATTTCTTGAATCCTTTCCTTATGTTATTCGGTATAAGAAGGGTAAGGAAAACATTGTGGCTGATGCACTATCTCGTAGATATACTCTATTAAATCATTTGGATTCAAAATTGCTTGGTTTTGTATTTTTGAAAGATTTGTATAGTTCTGATGCTGATTTTGGAGATGTGTATAAATTGTGTGAACATGTTGTTGTTGATAAGTTTTTCAGGTTTGATGGCTTCCTTTTTCGAGAAGGTAAGCTTTATATTCTGCAAAGTTCCATGCAAGAGTTACTTGTACTCGAGGCACATGGTGGTGGACTTATGGCCCATTTTGGCATTGCAAAGACTTTGGCCGTTCTGCAAGAACATTTCTTTTGGCCACGAATGAAACGAGATGTCGAGAAAATTTGTTCGCAATGTGTAGCATGTAAAAAGGCAAAATCAAAGGTTAACCCACATGGGCTTTACACGCCTTTGCCTATTCCCGAAGGGCCTTGGGTTGATCTATCTATGAATTTTATCTTAGGATTACCGCAAACTCGAACCGGAAAGGACTCTATCTTTGTAGTAGTAGACCGGTTTTCAAAAATGTCGCATTTCATTGCATGTTTGAAAACTGATGATGCTGTTAATATTGCTAACCTTTTCTTTAAAGAAACTGTTAGGTTACATGGAATTCCGAAGACAATAGTGTCTGATCGTGATGCAAAGTTTATTAGTCATTTTTGGAGGACACTTTGGAGTAAGCTAGGCACGAAGCTCTTATTCTCTACGACATGTCATCCCCAAACAGATGGCCAAACTGAAGTGGTGAATCGCATCCTATCCACACTACTACGAGCCATGAGTGTCTACCTCACATAGAGTTTGCTTATAACCGAACTATTCACTCTGCTACTAAATTCTCTCCATTCGAAATAGTTTACAGTTTTAATCCTTTATCTCCTCTAGACTTAATTCCATTACCTAATGATCAAATTGTTAATGTAGATGCCAAGAGGAAAGCGGACTATGTGAAACAATTACATTAAAAGGTTAAAGCTAATATCGAGGCTCAAACGGAGGAATATGTGCGTAAGGCCAACAAAGGGCGAAAGAAAGTCATATTTGAACCCGGGGATTGGGTTTGGGTTCACATGAGGAAGGAACGATTTCTAGCTCAAAGAAGGTCCAAATTATTACCGCGTGGTGACGGTCCATTCCAAGTTTTGGAGCGAATTAACGACAATTCCTATCGACTAGACCTTCTGGGTGAGTTTAATATAAGTGCAACTTTTAATGTGTCTGATTTATCTCTCTTTGATATAGATTCTGATTTGAGGACAAATCGCTTTGAAGAGGGGGAGGATGATACGGCCATGATCCGAGTCACACCAAGTTCCAACAAAGAGCTATTGGAGTTACCACAAGGACCCATCACCTGAGCATGTGCAAAACGATTCAAGGAGGCTATTTCGGCCTTAGTTGAGCAAAAGTGGAGCAAGTTAATGGCTGGTCAAAACGAGGAGAATCGGGCTAACTTAATAAGCCCAATGCGCATGCTTTTGCAAGTTGAAACAAGCTCATATTCGGCTCATTCAGCTTGTGTTTAGCTTGATTTAATTCATGCATTTTTATATAAAACTTTTAAATTAGCATTAAATAAAGTTGTTTAGTTTAATTAAATAAGTTGTGTTTAATAAGAGGCTTATTAATTAATCTAGTTACCAGGATGTTTTAATGAAGCTTGAGTTTAAGTTAATTTAATAAGAGGCTTATTAATTAATCTAGTTACTAGGATGTTTTAATGAAGCATGAGTTTAAGTTAATTTAATTCTGCTTCCATAAATTAACTAGTTGCTGCATTAATTGAAGTCTTCACTTTTAGTTCATTTAATAAAGTCAAGTGTTTAATGTGTTTAAGTTAAAGTAGTGTTTAATAAGTGTTTAAATGTGATTAAATTGTCTGTTTAATGTGTTTGAATGTAGGAAACTTTTCAGCTAAAAACCATTACACTCAAGGGGATGTTACAAAGAGTTAATGTGACTTTTCAAGTGAAAACGGTTACACACATGGGGAAGCATTATTTAACATTAAAGGGAGCTGTTATGATCATTGATGGAAGCATTACATCTCCATTAATTTTGGCAGCAACCTATTCATCTTCCATAACAATTTGAGGCTTAAAAGATCACACAAGAGTTACAACTTCTCATTAAGTTGCTGGTGACCATTCGGCTACTTAGAAAGCATGAAACCAAGCATTCAAACTCATTAAAATCAGCTCATTAGGAGTCATTAAGTTACTGTTATTTGGCTGGAGGAATTCAAGAGTTTTTACCTATTGATTAGATTTTATTTCAGCCATTTAAATGCATAATAAAGTTGAATTCATATGACTTTTCAGCTAACCACATGTAAACACTATATATACCTTATTATTAGCTTGTAGAGGGGACTTTTTCAATGCTTTATGAAATTTTTAGATTGTGAGTTATCCAATCTCTTAATTCTCCAAGGTTCAAATTGACTTATCTTTCAACTAGTGGCGTCAATCTGAATTTGTTCTTGAACTTATCATCCTTTGGGTGTGGTGTTCAAATCAATCATGTAGGTTTCTATCTTGCTAGATAGTGGGTCTCGGTTTTATTTCAATTTAACCTTTCCTTTGAAACCTATAAGATTCGGGTCCTTAATCTTATATTAAGGGTTCTTTCTTGTTTCAACCATCAAACCATTCATCTACCTAATTTTTCTTCAACCCAAGTTGCTGCCATTTACCAAAACATATCCATTTTTCCTTTCTTTTAATTACATCAAATAATACTCCTTCGTAGATGATCGGGAAAATTTAAATACGACTAGACTCAACCCGAGATGGATCGTATCAAATGTGCTAGGAGGTTTCAGCCAAGAGAAAAGGAATTAGAAAAAAATAAAAATCACCAAAAGCTAAGAAGAAAAGTAACCTCTCAAGCACTAAAACTTACCAAATGCCTAGAGGATTTTCGGCACTTCCCTTTACCCCCCTCAAAACCGTGTACACCAAACCAAAAAGGTCAAACATTTTGGCCATCAAAAACATTCCAAAACATTTTCCTCTCTTTGGGCCAACATGTTCCCTATACTTGCCTTTTCTTTTGATTTCTTTCCCTACCTTCATCCTTTCCTAATATCCTTAGCCACCTTGCCAAAATTAAAAAGTCCAACTTGCCTTATTTACTAGCATGGCCGACACTTAGGGAAAGAATACAAAAATAATAGTCAAAATTTGCACATTATGAGATTTGAACCTCTTCCCTCCGTACTCTTCACTTAATGCCATAACCTCTTTGCCATATGCTCAATTATGCTAGCACATTACTCATTTAATTCCATAAACATTGAGGTCACTTACTATATCTCCTTAAAGTGCTAAAACATAAAATTTACCTATAGCCTAACTTGAACCTGGAACTTCCTAGAAGCCTCGTAACTTTCTAAAATCACCCTCCTAATAAGTCCAACTTGAAATAATGCCGTTCTCAAATTCCCATAAATTTTAAAATGCTTCTACGCTCAAGGTCCAATGGGCCCAATAGGTCCAATTCTACTAGGCCCAATTTTGGGATGTTACAAGGAAAACCACTTAAATTCATGCAATAATTAGGACAAATTAAACTAAGTTTAAGACATATTTAAATAACTAATTAAGCTGTAGTAAACTAAATAATAATGCATAATTAAAGTATTTAATGAGCTAATAGCCAAACTAGCAAGCTGAGGAAATTTCGACCTCCAATAAGTTAAAAGCTTTCGGTTCATCCTTGAACTCCCTTCGATCTTCCGTCCAAACTTGTTCCACCAAAGCCGAAATGGTGTTTGCAAATTGTTTGGCATGTGCACGCGTAATTGGTCCAATGGGTAGCTTGAGGGCATCGTGAGTTACATCCTCCGTAGGCAATGTAACATCCCAAAATTGGGCCTAGTAGGATTGGGCCCAATGGGCCTTGAGCGTAGAAGTGTTTTAAAATTTTGAGAACAAGAGAACGGCATTATTTCAAGTTGGACTTATTAAGAAGGTAATTTTGGAAAGTTACGAGGTTTCTATGAAGTTCCGGGTTCAAGTTGGGCTTTAGTAAAATTTTGTGTTTAAGCCTATTAAGGAGAGATAGTAAGTGGCATCAAGGCTTATGGAAATAAAAGAGTAAATTGCTAGCATAAATGAATAATTGATAAGAAGGATATGGTGCCATATGTAGTACCCTGAGGGAAGAGGTTCGAATCACTTTGTGTGTAAATTTTGACTTATATTTTTGCACCCTTTCCTTAAGGGTCGGCCAAGAGGCATTCATGGCAAGGTTGACTTCATTATTTTGGTAAGGTGGCTAAAAGAAAAAGGCAAGGATAATTGTGAGGAAAGAAATGAAGAGAAAGGGGAAAGTAGGGGGAACATGTGGCCTTTTTCAAGGGATGTATTATGGAAAGGGTGGTTGGCAAAATTTTGACTATTAGGGACATGAATGTGGACGATTTTGGGGCTAAAGGGGGTGATAGCCGAATTTTGCTAGGAGTTTTTGGCAAAGCTAATGCTTGAGAGGTTGTTCTCTTTAGTTTTTTGTATCATTCTCTTTCTCTCCAAATTTCCTCTTCTCTTTGCCGAATTTTCAAGCCTTTAGTGTGCATTTTGTTTCTTCTTTTCTTCCTTGTTGCCGAAAGTACCTAAGCCTTGGAGATCAAATTGTTTACTCATTTTCCTTTGGAAAAACCGAACCCTTCATTTCTTCTTTATCGTTCTTCTCATCCGTATTAACACTCACTCCTTTGATCAATCGGTAAGTGGTTCTATTCAAACAATTTTTTTATTTTTTTCTTTCTCCTAGCCGAATATATGTCTTGGCATGGGATGGTCCTTTTAATCGAAATTTCGTCCTCGAAATTTACCTGGTTGAAAAAGGTGAGGGTATTGTTGCCGAATTGCATCTTCAGGCTCCCACGTAGCTTCCTCCACTCCGTGATTACGCCATAAAACCTTGACCAACGGCACGGTTTTCTTTCTTAGCACCTTAGCATCCCGGTCTAAGATTTCCACTGGTTCCTCCTCAAAAGACAAATCTGAATTCAACTCCACTTCTTCTACCGTCGAAGTAGTGAATCGAGTCCTATCGACTCTGCTTCGAGCGTTGGTGTGAAAGAATCTCAAAACATGGGAGGAATGCCTGCCTCATGTCGAGTTTGCCTACAACTGAGCTGTCCATTCCGCGACTAAATTTTCTCCCTTCGAGACTGTCTACGGGTTTAATCCTCTTACTCCTCTTGATTTATTACCATTGCCTTCTGACAAATTTGTCCATTCTGATGCTAGAAAAAAAGCAGACTATGTCAAAGAGCTACATCGGATGGTGCACGAGAATATTGAGGCGAGAACCGAACAATACACCCGGCAAGCCAACAAAGGATGAAGCAAGTCGTGTTTGAACCTAGAGATTGGGTATGGGTGCATATGAGAAAAGAGCGATTCCCAGCTCGTCGACGAAATAAATTATCACCGAGAGGAGACGGACCTTTCCAAGTCCTCGAGCGAATTAATGAGAATTCATATAAACTAGACTTGCCCGGTGAGTATAATATCAGTGCTAGTTTTAATGTGGCTGATTTAACTCCATTTGATGCAGGTCCTGACTTGAGGACAAGTCATCTTCAAGAGGGGGAGGATGATGCGGGCACGCCTCATCACGATACGAGTTCGAGCCTAGACCCGATGGTGCTACCACAAGGACCTATTATGCGAGCCCGTGCGAAACAATTTAAAGAGGCCATCGGAGTTCTGATCAAGCAATCTTGGGATGATGCTAAGACTAGTTCGAATGATATTTCAACTCCGTACTACATGATTCTGCGAGCTCACATTCCGAGGATACCCCTATGGCTATTCGGCCATAACTAATTGGCCATTCGGCCTTAGTTAATTAATTAATATAAATTAGTTAAATAAAATTTGGACAATTTAATTATGTGTTTTAAATTAATGTTACTGCATTTAAATAAGTTTTATTATGTTTTAACTACTACATATTAAATGGCTTGAGTTTAATGCATTTAGTTAGGACACAATTAAGATTAGTTACTTATTAAATATGTCTAGCCGAAATTTGCAATTAATGTTGTCCAAACTTCCAGCCGAATTTTAGATCACTTGGGGACATATTTATGGCATGTTTTTAACTTTAAACATGACTTTAATATGATGTTTATTTGCTTTGAAATTCTCATTGCCGAATTTAATGCCTTGTAGGTACTTTGGAGACATGTTTAATACATGTGGGCAGCACATCAATGGCTATGTTCGCCACCAATTTAAGGGACAAAGGGATGACGTTTGGGTTTTCCAACATAGCTTTTGGTCTACTACACGTCCAACAAGGTGCATGCGTGGACAAAGTTTAATGCCTTAAGTTACTGTTGCATTTCCCAATTGATGTGTTGTCTCCCATATGTGTTGAGTAATACTGAAGCATTAACCCTTGCATACATTGGGCGGCAACATAGAGGGCTGGTCGTTTAGGCTTCCAAGGAGTCATTCTCGTGCATAACGAAGCACCCTATAAAATTACAGAAATTCAATGGTTGAAGAGCATGCAAATATGGACGGCATGGAGGGGGAACTTCAAGAGTGCGTGAACAACAATTAAGAGGATGCAACCATTAAAGGACGTGTAGTCAAGATTTAAAAAAACCATATTTAATTGTTGCTGGGCGAATTAAAAGGCACCTTTCACCCTTTTCTGTGAACATAAAAGACCATGCATTAATGGGTCGTGGGAGCATTTTGAGGGCATTAAAAGAGGGATGATGTTGCGTGTTCCCAAGGAGACAATTCGTGGAGTGCAAAGGCCTTAGCACACTTTTAATATTTCGGTAATCAATGAGCTTAAAGGTTGGTGTGGAATTTTGGGAATGGCAAAGCCATTTGGTTTCCCAAGGCACACTTTGCACGTCCCTAGGCCGAGAGTTAAAGGCCGTTCAACCTTTCTTGTTCCCAACTAAGGATTCGGCTGCACCTAGCTTCTTCTAGAAGCTGATTTTGATTTTTCAACCATGAATATGGACAGCACAAAGAACCGAAAATTCTAGATTAATTTGGGGACATTAAAGACAGAATTTTACTTAGGGGTTAAGATAATTTTTATGACTTTTCGGTTGGTTTCTTAAGGATTATAAATTTCTATAAATCACCATTTGTAAAGGACTTTTGTTGAATTTTATACCATTATTCATCGAATTTGTGAGAGCACTTCTCCACTTTCGTTTTAAGATTCGTTGGCTTATCTAGCGAGCTAGTGGCGTCAACCCTTCCTTTTTCTAAACCCGATACCGAGGTTCCTATCGCTCTTCGATAGTGGGTCGAGGTCTGTTTCAAAACCCAAAACCGAACCTTAGGAAACTTATAAGTAAAGCTGGTCGATACATTTGATATTGGTTCATACTTGTTTCTTAATCCTTAAACCAAAACCTTACTTTCTAAAATCGAACCTCTTTCTTTAACTATCCATCTTCGAACAATTACCCGAGTTACTATCCCGACTTAACTTCCAATCTCAACCCATCCCTTTCATTCTCAAACTAACTCGTAAATCAAGACCATTCTTGAATACCTTTTCTAAACTCGAGCTAATCCCGAACCTCTTGCATTTCAACTTAACCGAGCTTCATACCTTCCTATCTAAATCTATAATTCTCCTAGTTTTACTTCACTCTTCTTCTTCAATCTTCTATTTGTGTATTTCTCGATTCGATCGGGCAACTAAATATACATCTCGATTTCATCTCGAGATCGAGACCGTATCAATCTGGTTGGCTAAAACAAAGGAAAAAATGAATGGATTAAGGGTGGGTGGCGTTGGGTGAAAAAGGAAAAATACCAAATGATGGTAGAAAAAAAATTTTGAAGGTCGGGGTAGGAAGTTGAGGAAGGTAGAAATGAGAGTCTAAGATCGGGATCAAAAGAGATGAAAAACAAAGTAAAAACTTTCAAACTTCACACACTTCTTTTTTTTATATTTTTTTTCATATTTTCGTAATTCTTTTTTTTCACTATGTCAAATACAATATGCTGAAATACAAGAAAATAAAATTAAAACTTTTTTTTCGATATTTTTTTATATCTTCACAAACCTAAATCCGGCTTCACGATGGTCGTCGAAACTCCCCGTTTAATAGCTCTTATACCAGATGATACAGTCTGCCTCGGGAAGAGTTGAAATATATGCAAGTTGCCCAATCATCTACGAGGAGTTAATCAAGCTTTCGGTAATAATGAGAAAATATGGAAGGGTTGTGGAAGCTTTTAAGTGAATTGGTTTTAAGAAATGGATTAAGTTAGGAATGGAGGTTTGAGAAATGAAGGGAACGGTTTAGAAGATAGGTTTGGTTTTATGTTGAAATAAGATGGGTAGAAGAGAGGTGATATTTTGGTTAAGTGATAAGTGATATATGATGGAGATGGATAGAAGAACTTAAACAAAGAATCGATTCAACACTATGATAGTGTCACCCCGGGTTCTATAATTGTTTAAGGTGGGAAATGGTAATCGAAGGTGGACCAAAGACCCGTTACTTATCAAAGTAAGAACCAATGGTATAGATTAATGGAAGAACAAGTGATAGACGCCACAAGCACGGCTCGATAAGTCTATGAAACCTGTACGAAAGTGAAGAGGAGACAAGCTCACTCGATGAACAAACGTTCATATAATTTGATTAAAATTCAAAGATGAAAGTTCTCTCTTTTACAAATGGAAATAACAACTATTTATAGGCTAATGAGGGCTAGCCGAATGGTCATCCATATATCTTAAAAGCTAAGTAAATTCAACTAGAAAGGCCTTGAGAACTCTAGAACGTTTCCCCTTGGTCTCTTGGTTAGGTTCAGCCAAACATGGCCCTTGGTATGCTTGCAAGTTCGGCTGATTGTGGAGGGGAGAATCACCTTTTAGATGGTTCAAATTTACTTGACAAATTCAGCATTGAAACTTGAGTAGGGTGCCTTGGAAACCCGAAAAGGCATGCAACTCTTTAATGCCATCCTTGGGACGTGAATGGCCTTCTCTGCATGCTTCTTGGATATTGTCCACACATGGAGAAACGAAGCCTTAAATGCTACTCCCATTTTGACATTCACGAAGCAATCAGCCTATTGATGGCTGCCGTCCAAAGCATGTTATTGTGCAAGAGTAATTAATGGCGTTTGGGAGACTTCAAGAGTCATGTTGGAAGCATAAACATCAGCTGAATGAATGGTGTGTTCAGCTCCTTCCTAGACGAATTCATGCTTGCATTTATAATTGGCCGAATGGCCTTTTTGGGCACACCAAACAGCAGCCACTTTTGATGTTCACGAGATGCACCATGCATGCTAAGCAACTCATTTAATTCCGTCCATAAGCATGCCCAACACCTTCTTTAATTCGTCCACCATCATGTATATTAAATGGCTATGCACGAATGTTCCAACATCTCCAACAATGCCTTTAATTCGGCTGCTCACGCATGAAGAAGCATATTCAATGCTTTGTCTAATTTAGAGTCACGAAAAGGCACCAGCATCTCATAAATGCCTTCCTTTAATGAATGCTTCAGCTCCTTATAAATGCCGAAAATAGATGCACCAATACTTCATTAATTCGGCCATCATGCTCTTTAATGTTGCTGTAATTCACGAAGCAAAGGCTTTAGTCAAACATTAATTTCGGTTGGAAACAAAGAACAGCATGAATTTAATTTCGGCTCAATAAACCATGAGACAACATTAATAACATGTCTAAATTCGGCTAGACACTCTAAGACACCTTTAAGGACACTTTAGACAGATTAAACACACATTTAGTTCACATATTAAATTCGACAGCCCCTATTTTCAATGAAAAGTCTGCACATTAAATTTAACTTTAAAACATCTTAAAAAGCTGTAATAAAATAAGACAACTTAAATTTAACTAAAACAAATTAAATTCAACACTAAATAAAATATTTAGACTCATTAATTTGCTGTAGAAAAAAAATTAAATAATTAAATTATTCAATTTATTTAAAGTATTTAAAATTTAAAGATTTATCTCAATGAGCTGGAGTGAGCTCAGGTGAGCTCAATTGAGCTCAAATTGACTAATCCGGCTCAATTCGGAAGTGCACCAAAGGGCACACTAGCTCCACGGCACTTGGGCTCAATGACCCGAGCTCATCAGCTCGTAAAATGTTGGAGGCCTTGGGCGTGCCCGTATCAATGTGTATGTTGCATTCATGAAATATATGTTGCACTTGGGTGGGTTTTGATGATACGAAGGAAGATTTGAGGATCGCATAGTCGCTTGACGACCGTGGATCCACCGATGGCTTTAAGCCCATTATAGCAGCTTTGCTGCAACGTTTGAGTAGTGCCGCTACTGGTGCTACCTTTGGTGTGTAGGGATGGGTAGGTTGATATTTATATCCCCACAGGTGTGTAGGGTTAGAAGGGAAATGGTGTGCAGGGTTGGATTTGGGATGGGTGCATTGCATTCATGTGATACTGATGTGATATGAGGTCGTTGTGGGCTAAGGCCCAAGACCACCGTTTTTGATAGGGCTTAGGCCCAATGTGATAATTGTATGTTGATTGGATTTGTAATATCCGGGATTTTGGGCTTATGAATTATTGCTGAATTTTACGTGAAAGCATGCCTATGTGTATTATAAGTATGTTTTATGAATTTTGTGAACCCTAGTGTGTAGTCAAATGCCTTAGAAATTATTAGATTTTAAATCTAAAAGAGGAAGCTAAGCAGGGTGGCCTTAAGAGAAAATGTAGGGGATTTATAACACAAGAATGGGCTTGGTAAAGTGGCTTGGAGGCGCCACTTAAGGGCCTTGGTAGGTGACGCCACATGCATGTGAGCAGGGCCAAGGTTTGAGTAGCAAGTGGAGCACTTTTGGAGTGTTTTTGCGCCAAGCTAGGGGGGAGAGTTGGACGGTATTAAAACACTAAGGAGATGAGCACTAGATGTGGTCAAATTCCTTTTAAAATTCGGCTAAAGGGAGGAGATAATTGTTGTTTTATTTAAATTATTTTAAATGTGCAAAGAAGAGAGAAAATAGAAGAAAAGCAAGGAGTAGCTAGTGTTTGAATGCTAGCTGAATTCAGGAGGGGGGAGTAAGTGAGGCAATTGGTCATACAAGGGAGGTTATGTGCCAAAATTTCTTCTCTTCTCATCTCTCTCTCTTTTGTGCCGAAAAGTCCTTAGGAATTCAATTTGCTCTCTTTGTTTCTTCTTCCCTTCCTCTTCAATTGACCAAGCCGAATATTCCTCTCTCAAATCCCATCATTGCCGATTCTCCATAAGCCTCATATTCTTTCTTTTTTTTTTCCCTTGTTGAAGCCAGAATCTCCCTAGTGTTCATAAAAGCCGAACCTATAACCCTTTGCTATTCTTTCCTAGGCCGAAAGTTCACTTCATTGACACCCATTGAAACCGATTACTCCTAAGCACCAAGATCCTATCATCTTTCTCATTTGAACCAAGTTTGCTACTTCAGGATCTTCCTGTCGATCCCTTGGAGGGTGGTGACCATTTGCGTTTTGGTCTTTCTTTTTCGGTAAGGACCTCTTCTATGTCGATTTACTATTCTTTTTCTTTCTTTGGCTGTCGAAATCAAGACTTTAACCACATTGTTGCTCTATGGCTGAAACTCTGAAGGAAGGTTTCGGGATTCTGATTATTGTCGACTACAAGGAGAAGATCTTCGGGATTTCAAAGGTCCAAGGTAAGCCATGTGTGGTATTCGGCCAAGGGCCATTTTCATAGATCTTGTGCAATAGGCTGACCCTAACATGTACCATGTAGGATTTCGACATCTTCATAGCCAAGTGACGATTTTCGGGATTTAGATCCGCAAGGTAAGAGAGTATCAATATTCGGCCAAGGCCATTTTAAGTGTTAGTGATTGGCCGATTCTAACTTTGATTTTTAGGGAAGAGTTCAATCGGTTTCGATAGATTTTCGGGATTTCAGTGAAAGCATTAAGTAAACCAGGTGTGTATCCCACACTGAATCTTGATTGATTTACGGTATTATTTTAATATATGTGTTAATAATAATATAAAAAGTGGGCTAAGGTACCATGCAATGGTACAAGGTACTCAGGTACATAATCTTAACATCATGTTAATAAATGTTATGAACATGTGGAATATGGCATGTATGTGAATATTGATAAGAATGTGAAATAAGGCCTAAGCCATGATAATTGCATGATTTGTATGACATGGGGCATATGGGTTATATGGAAAGGGGAAGTGATCTGGTGGTTTATACCACAATATCTGAATGTCGTGACTTCGGTCACATAATCCGAATGTGGTGACTTATGTCACAAAATATATTATCTGGTGGCTATGCCACGAATTTATAAGGGCGATGTGCTAGTCGTCTGCAGCGACTGCCTTTGATGATGTGTAGCGGATGGGTGGGTCGATTTAGTAATCCCCACGGTGTGATGGTTGGTACGGGTGATGTGTAGCGAATGGTTATCTAGGTTTGGGTTCGGGATTGCATCATTATTTATATTCGTTATATGTGTATGATTTGATGTGCCTAAATTGTTGGGATTGGTGTTGGTTATACACACTGAGTCTGTTTGACTCACCCCGTTGTGGGATATTTTTCAGGTGACACTCAGTGATGGACCGGGTCGGCAGGAGCTTAGTGGTGGCCATGCTCAGCACAGGATTAATTTTATTTTGGACTTTTTATTATTTTTAGTATTTTGAATTTATTTTGGGTTTTGTTTTGATGTAATAAGGCCACTAGTATGAAACTGTTTATGCATGCACTTTTAATTATTTAGTATGATACGAATTTTATCAATTTAAAGTTTAAGCAACCTTTCTTAAAAATAAAGTTTAAATGTTTAGACACCTAAACACAAACGAATTTCGAATTAAAGATTAACTCCAAAACAACTCGGCATTTTTTTTATAAATCACCCAAATTTTCCAAAGTAATAAACATGAATTTGAAATGTTTTACTCGAGGAACATACCAGATCCGTGCAGGCTCGTGGACCGAGTTTGGGGTGTTTCACTTGGTATCGAGCCCGTTTTAAACTCTCGGCCTTGGGTTTGAAGCCCACAATATTTTCAAGATTTGGCCCAAATAAATTTTGTGAAAATTTTTGTGACATGAGCGAGTTTTTTGGCATGGCACCTAAGTCTCCGACCCGAAGTCCACGGTAAGTACTCCTAACAGATTGTGTGTGAATTATAGTATGATTTGTAGAAGGGTATATCGGGGACGTAGATTAGTATATTAAGTTATGGAACCCTAGGATTAGTTTACCCCAACACAAGAACTACATAAAATCTAAGGCCTAACTAAACAAACACGTGACTTAGTCGTCGAGTTAGGGTGTGGCAACCATTGTGCGCATGTCTAGGATTGTATTCGGGAAGAGCACAGGTATTTAAGCGATCCTAGTGACTCACCTCCGCTTCGCTCGAATCCTACAGTGCGTAGCTACGGTTCACCCTAACCAAGAGGACTCATTCACAAAGCTAAACTCAATAATTAAAACCCGAAAGGGACTAGCCGTATTTTTATAAAAACCTAGTTTTTAAAATCAACAAATTACCCCTTTGATTCATAAGCGAAATTATTTTGAAAATTTTTCCAAAATATTTCCGACTTACAAAATTACCTAAGTACCCTGTTTGTAAAATTACTAAAATGCCCTTGGTTTGAAAATTTTAAACTACCATACTACCTTTGACTTTTACTAAGATATTTTTCAAAATACCAAAACCCTATTTTGCAAAACATTAAGATACCTGAATTGGAAAATTTACGAAATTACCCTGATTTACAAAATTTTCAAATTGACCCCGATTTATTACCAAAATACCCTGTAGGAGAAATGATGAAAATACCCACAGGATAGGAACAGATTTAAAATGTTTGAATAGTGAATGTGTGCGATGGGTACTCTTTGAATGATTGTGTTTCTCTGAATTAGGATAGAAAACTTGGAATGAAAACTTTGAAATGATCAAAAGAACTGCTATTAAACTTCTTTTCATAAAATTTCTTCGCGGATAATCAGTGGAACAAAGACTAATGCATAAAATTCCTTAAAATAGATTAAAGCGCAATCGTAGAAATGAGTTCTAGGGGCGCGGGTCGTAATGTGCGAGGGGCGTGGTAGAGGCGTAATGACCGTATCGGAACCCGTTAGGTCCGGACAAGGGTCCGAAAATGAGGTACCACCACCCCACCACCACCGTTGGTGTTGGCGCAAAGAAGATCGGGCGGGGATGATGCGATGTCGCGAGCGATGCTGCGGGTTCTTGAGATGGTGGTCGGAGCGGTGGAGGTGGGGAGCTCGAATCTGTACCCAAGCGACTCTGAGCAAATGGAGCTGAAGTATTCCGTGGCGTATCTGGTGTGGCACCCAAAGATGCGGTGAGTATTGGTTGGAGGCGACAGAGCGAATCATGGATGAGCTCGATTTAATCTTGAGGAGAAAATGAAAGGAATGGTGTCGCTTCTTCGCGATGAGTCATATCAATGGTGGCTCACGATTCGAGGATGGTGCTACGGTGAGGAACTCACTTGGGACTATGTTAAGGCGAAGATACCGTAAGAAGTATGTTGGTACTAGTTATCACGATGCTCGAGAGGAAGGCATTTCAGGGTGGGTTCAAGGGAACAAGTCCAGAGGCGAGTACGAGGATGAATTCTTAAGGTTGAGCCGGTATGCTCGAGGTATCGTGGCTACAGAGCATGAGCGATGTGTCCAGTTTGAGGACAGACTGAGGGATGGCCTGAGGTTCTTGATAGCTCCACAGCAGGAGCGAGAGTTTGCAATGTTGGTGGAAAAGGCTAAGGTAGCCGAAGGAGTTAAGGAATCTGTAAGCGCGAATCTGAGGCCAAAAGCAGGCAAAAGAGAGGTTTTGGGTCATCAGGGTCATCTGGGAATGCACAGAAGAAGCCTAGAGTTGATGGGCCGCGAGGACAGCAAGTTGTGATAGAAGGGCAGTATAGTACTTGTGATCAGTGTGGGAAGAGGCACCTAGGAGAGTGTTGGAAGAAGACAGGGGGATGTTTCAAATGTGGGTCCAAGGACCACATGATTAAGGACTGTTCTATAAAAATAGACGGGGCCACCAACGAGTCAAGGTTCTAATCAGTGGGAAGAGGGGGACAGCGACCTCGGTGGGGTCGTGGTCCGAATGGCGAGGAAATGGTGCTTGAAGAGGACGTGGAACACCGTAGAGGTGTTGGTATCATCGAGGCTAGACACCAGGGATCGGTATATGCGATTCGTCGGAGGGAAGACGGCGATGCACTGATGTTATAACGGGTACATTCCTTATTTCGAGTTACCCTTTATTGCTTTGATAGACATAGGGTCAACTCATTCCTATGTTGCTAGTAAAGTATTCGAAACTTTGCATGTGAACTTTGAGAACTGTACCTAGGAAGATGACTATACTTAGTCCTTTAGGGCAGACTGTGAAAGTAGATAAACTCTTTAAGGAAGTGCCTTTAGAAGTTCAGGGGACGCAGTTCCCAGCTGACTTAGTGGAACTACCCTTCGGGGAATTTGATCTAACCTTAGGCATGGATTGGTTAGTGAAGTATCGTGCGAATGTGGATTGCACCGCTAAACGCATGTCGTTGAGAACTCCCGATGATAAGAAAGTTGTGGTGATAGGCGAAAGACGAAACTATTTGTCGAATGTAGTATCTGCCCTTAAGGCAGAGAAGATGGTAAGGAAAGGATGTCCATTTTTTCTGATGTGGGTCAGTGCCTTGGACACTAAGGAAACAAGTGTGGAAGGGGTTAGAACGGTAAGAGAATTTGTGGATGTCTTTACGGAGGAATTACAGAATACCCCCCGGATAGGGAGGTGGAGTTTGGAATTGACTTGCTACACGAGAACGACTCTGTGTCAATCGCCCGTATAGAATGGCACCAGAAGGAATTGGTTGAGCTCAAGGCTCAAATTCAAGAGTTGCTTGATCGTGGGTTTATTCGACCCAGTGTATCTCCATGGGGAGCACCAGTATTGTTCGTGAAGAAGAAGGACGGAACTATGCGCATGTGCATAGATTATCGTCAGCTGAATAAGCTGACCATCAAGAACAAGTACCCTTTGCCAAGGATAGACGACTTGTTCGATCAGCTTAAGGGGGCAGCGGTATTCTCAAAGATAGACCTAAGGTCTTGATATCATCAGCTTAAGGTGAAGGAAGTAGATATCCATAAGACAGCTTTTCGGACAAGGTACGGGCATTATGAGTTTGTAGTAATGCCGTTTGGGTTGACGAACGCCCCAGCCGCGTTCATGGATATGATGAACCGGGTTTTTCAACCCTACTTGGATCGGTTCGTCGTTGTGTTCATCGACGATATCCTAGTATACTCAAAGTCTGAGGAAGAACATGATGAGCATCTCTGGATAGTATTACAAGTACTAAGGGAGAAGAAGCTCTATGCCAAATTCAGTAAGTGCGAGTTTTGGCTTAAGAAGGTTGCATTCTTAGGGCATGTAGTGTCTGCTGAAGGAATAAGGGTGGATCCTAGGAAGATTGAGGCAGTGCTAGATTGGAAACCACCTAAGTCTGTGGCTGAGATTCGAAGTTTCTTGGGATTGGCAGGCTACTACAGAAGGTTTGTAGAAGGGTTTTCATCAATAGCCGTACCTTTGACGAAGTTGTTGAGAAAGGAAGTACCTTTCGTTTGGACAGATAAGCAACAGGAGAGCTTTGAGAAGCTTAAGAGGGTTTTGACTGAAGCTCCGGTTTTGATTCAGCCGGAGGCCGGGAAGGACTTTGTGGTGTACTGTGACGCTTCTCACACGGGATTAGGATGTGTTCTGATGCAAGACGAGAAGGTTGTTGCTTATGCATCTCGACAATTAAGGCCACATGAGGTTAACTACCCGACGCATGTTTTGGAATTGGCGGCAGTGGTCTTTGCTCTTAAGGTATGAAGGCATTATCTTTATGGAGAAAAGTCAGTGATCTACACAGACCACAAGAGCCTTAAGTATCTGCTGACTCAGAAGGAGTTGAACTTGAGACAGCGAAGGTGGGTGGAGTTATTAAAGGATTACAATTGTTCTATAGAGTAACATCCGGGCAAGGCGAATGTAGTGGCAGATGCCCTAAGTCAGAAAGTAGTGTCGGATCTGAGGGCAATGTTTGCACATCTTAGCTTGTATGATGATGGAAGTTTATTGGCAGAGTTGCAAGTTAAACCGACATGGTTGAATGAGGTGAAGGAAAGTCAGTTAATGGATGATGATCTAAGTGCTAAGCTACGGCAAGTGCAGAGTGGAGAGTTGGAAGATTATAGTATTAATGACGAGGGAGTATTGTGTTTCAAGGGTAAGGTCTGTATGCCTAAGAATGAGGACTTAAGGCAGAGAATTCTTCAGGAATCGCATGGTAGCCCCTATGCTATGCATCCTGGAGGTACTAAGTTGTATAGGGATCTAAGGGAACAATTTTGGTGGCCTGGTCTTAAGAGGGAAGTTACCGAATTTGTAGGGAATGCTTGACGTGTCGCCAAGTCAAGGCCGAACACCAAGTTCCGTCGAGATTGCTTGATTGATAAAGATTCCGCAGATGGAAGTGGGAGAGAATCACCATGGACTTCGTTAGTGGGCTTCCCCTTACGCCTACTAAGAAGGACTCGGTATGGGTGATAGTGGCTCGATTGACAAAGTCCGCACATTTCATTCCAAAGGCGGGTTGATTATTCTTTGCGAGGTTGGCGAAGTTGTATGTGGCGTAAATTGTGAGGTTGCATGGAGTGCCGGTGTCGATTATCTCAGATAGGGATCCAAGGTTTACATCTCGGTTTTGGAAAGCACTACATCAAGCTTTAGGCACCAGATTGGATTTCACTACGGCATTTCATCCGTAGTCGGACGGCCAGTCTGAGCGAGTGATCCAAGTGTTAGAGGATATGTTAAGGGGCTGTGTGATAGACTTCAGAGGAAGTTGGGAAGAATATTTGCCATTAGCGGAATTTGCATACAACAATAGCTATCAAGCCAGTATTCGGATGGCACCATATGAAGCGTTGTATGGACGGAAGTGTCGCACTCCTACGTGTTGGATGGAATTAGGGAACGTCGTGTTTTGGGGCGGAGATCGTGGCTGAATCTGAGGAGAAGGTTGAGGTAATTCGGGCACGATTAAAGGAAGCATCTGACAGGCAGAAGTCGTACGTAGATCTTAAGCGTAAGGAGATAGAATTTGATGTGGGGGATCAAGTGTTTCTTAAAGTTTTGCCTTGGAAGAAGGTGATGAGATTTGGTCGCAAAGGGAAGTTAAGTCCAAGGTTTATAGGACCTTATCGGGTATTAAAGCGAGTTGGACCAGTGGCATACCAGTTAGAGTTGCCTTCAGAGTTGAAGCAGATGCACGACGTATTCCATGTTTCTATGTTACGTCGTTATCGATCGAATCCATCTCATGTAGTACCAGTTGAGGAGGTGGAGCTAAGGCCAGATTTGTCCTACGAGGAAGAGCCGATTCAGATTTTGGAACGAGATGTGAAAGTGTTACGAAGGAAGTCAGTTCCTTTAGTCAAAGTGTTATGGCGTAATCATGGATCGGAGGAAGCTTCGTGGGAGCCAGAGGAAGCAATGCGACAGCAATACCCTCACTTATTTTAGCCAAGTAATTTCGAGGCCGAAATTATTTTAAGGGGGTAGAACTGTAATATCCGAGATTTTGGGCTTATGAATTATTGCTGAATTTTACGTGAAAGCATGCCTATGTGTATTATAAGTATGTTTTATGAATTTTGTGAACCCTAGTGTGTAGTCAAATGCCTTAGAAATTATTAGATTTTAAATCTAAAAGAGGAAGCTAAGTAGGGTGGCCTTAAGAGAAAATGTAGGGGATTTATAACACAAGAATGGGCTTGGTAAAGTGGCTTGGAGGCGCCACTTAAGGGCCTTGGTAGGTGACGCCACATGCATGTGAGCAGGGCCAAGGTTCGAGTAGCAAGGGGAGCACTTTTGGAGTGTTTTTGCGTCAAGCTAGGGGGGAGAGTTGGACGGCATTAAAACACTAAGGATATGAGCATTAGATGTGGTCAAATTCCTTTTAAAATTTGGCTAAAGGGAGGAGATAATTGTTGTTTTATTTAAATTATTTTAAATGTGCAAAGAAGAGAGAAAATAGGAGAAAAGCAAGGAGTAGCTAGTGTTTGAATGCTAGCCAAATTCAGGAGGGGGGGAGTAAGTGAGGCAATCGGTCATACAAGGGAGGTTATGTACCGAAATTTCTTCTCTTCTCATCTCTCTCTCTTTTGTGCCGAAAAGTCCTTAGGAATTCAATTTGCTCTCTTTGTTTCTTCTTCCCTTCCTCTTCAATTGACCAAGCCGAATATTCCTCTCTTAAATCCCATCATTGCCGATTCTCCATAAGCCTCATATTCTTTCTTTTCTTTCCCTTGTTGAAGCCGAATCTCCCTAGTGTTCATAAAGCCGAACCTATAACCCTTTGCTATTCTTTCCTAGGCCAAAAGTTCACTTCATTGACACCCATTGAAACCGATTACTCCTAAGCACCAAGATCCTATCATCTTTCTCATTTGAACCAAGTTCGCTACTTCAGGATCTTCCTATCGATCCCTTGGAGGGTGGTGACCATTTGCGTTTTGGTCTTTCTTTTTCGGTAAGGACCTCTTCTATGTCGATTTACTATTCTTTTTCTTTCTTTGGTCATCGAAATCAAGACTTTAACCACATTGTTGCTCTATGGCCGAAACTCTGAAGGAGGGTTTCAAGATTCTGATTATTGTCGACTACAAGGAGGAGATCTTCGGGATTTCAAAGATCCAAGGTAAGCCATGTGTGGTATTCGGCCAAGGGCCATTTTCATAGATCTTGTGCAATAGGCTGACCCTAACATGTACCATGTAGGATTTCGACATCTTCATAGCCAAGTGACGATTTTCGGGATTTAGATCCGCAAGGTAAGAGAGTATCAATATTCGGCCAAGGCCATTTTAAGTGTTAGTGATTGGCCGATTCTAACTTTGATTTTTAGGGAAGAGTTCAATCGGTTTCGATAGATTTTCGGGATTTCAGTGAAAGCATTAAGTAAACCAGGTGTGTATCCCACACTGAATCTTGATTGATTTACGGTATTATTTTAATATATGTGTTAATAATAATATGAAAAGTGGGCTAAGGTACCATGCAATGGTACAAGGTACTCAGGTACGTAATCTTAACATCATGTTAATAAATGTTATGAACATGTGGAATATGGCATGTATGTGAATATTGATAAGAATGTGAAATAAGGCCTAAGCCATGATAATTGCATGATTTGTATGACATGGGGCATATGGGTTATATGGAAAGGGGAAGTGATCTGGTGGTTTATACCACAATATCTGAATGTGGTGACTTCGGTCACATAATCCGAATGTGGTGACTTCGGTCACATAATCTGAATGTGGTGACTTATGTCACAAAATATATTATCTGGTGGCTATGCCACGAATTTATAAGGGCGATGTACTAGTCGTCTGCAGCGACTGCCTTCGATGATGTGTAGCGGATGGGTGGGTCGATTTAGTAATCCCCACGGTGTGATGGTTGGTACGAGTGATGTGTAGCGGATGGTTATCTAGGTTTGGGTTTGGGATTGCATCATTATTTATATTCGTTATATGTGTATGATTTGATGTGCCTAAATCGTTGGGATTGGTGTTGGTTATACACACTGAGTCTGTTTGACTCACCCCGTTGTGGGATATTTTTCAGGTGACACTCAGTGATGGACCGGGTCGGCAGGAGCTTAGTGGTGGCCATGCTCAGCACAGGATTAATTTTATTTTGGACTTTTTATTGTTTTTAGTATTTCGAATTTTTTTGGGTTTTGTTTTGATGTAATAAGGCCACTAGTATGAAACTGTTTATGCATGCACTTTTAATTATTTAGTATGATACCGAATTTTATCAATTTAAAGTTTAAGCAACCTTTCTTAAAAATAAAGTTTAAATGTTTAGACACCTAAACACAAACGAATTTCGAATTAAAGATTAACTCCAAAACAACTCGGCATTTTTTTTATAAACCACCCAAATTTTCCAAAGTAATAAACATGAATTTGAAATGTTTTACTCGAGGAACATACCAGATCCGGTCTGGGCTCGTGGGTCGGGTTTGGGGTGTTTCAGGATTACCAAGGGTCGTACACACTGAGTTTCAAAACTCACCCCTTTTATTAAATGTTTTAAGCGATCCTCAGTAAACGGCTCGATGTGGGAGAGGACTCAGAGACGGCCACACTACAAGATACTTAGAAGTTTTATTTATTTGTCTCAAAAGACATGATTTTAATTACTTTATTTTCGTTGGATGTAATAAGGCCTTTTACTCTGATTTGACTTTAGATTTTGGGTTTTGTTGTTTCAACTATTTACTTAATTATTAAACCTGAGTTCTTATGTTTAAACTTGGTTTTTGAAATACTTAAAATAATAAAATGGGCTTTTATCATTACTTAACAAGACTCAAGGATTTTGGGCTTTTGGGTCTTAAATTTTTACTTAGCAAAATCATTTTGAGTTATGCCTTTGATGTGACATTCCCGGATTCGGTCATAACATCTGGGCCGGGTTTGGGGCGTTACAGTTTTGGGACCACAAACCTGAGTCTAAAAAATAATTAAATATTATTTTTTGAGTTTATAATGTGTGAATTGATATCTGTGAAATTTTCGTGATTTAATTTTATCGTTTGAGTGTCCGATTTAATAAAAGGGCTTAATCGCGTAAATTGTAAAAGTGGCTAACTATTTGTTAAAATGTTAAATTGCTTTGTTCTTTTAATGTGGAGTCCTTAAGGTGTAATTTTACCTTATGAATCATGCATGGACGGTTAAAGACATGGTTATAATGTTTTCATAATTTATTCATTAAGGTTAAAATAGTAATTAAGGTATTAATATGTAATAAAATAAAATAAAACAAAAACACATGCATTCATCTTTTATGTTGGCCGAAAATAAAAAGAAAAAAAAGAAAGCTAGGGTTCGGCCTTGTGTTTCTTCAATTAAGGTATGTTAATTGTTCGATTTTTGATGATTTTTACATTTTTGAGATCGTTGCTTTATAATCTATCAAGCCCATGTCTCAATTTCTAAATTTGATGATGATTTTGTGTTTTGTCATTGTTGAAAGCTTGATGAATCTTGTGTTTGATGATAGAAAATAAATATATGTTGTTAGATTAATATGTTTTGTATTTGAATTTTTGATGAATTTGAATAATTTGGGTTAAATTGTGAAAAATAATAAATTGAGGGGCTAAAATATGAAATAAATAAAATGTGTGGACTTATATGAGCTTAGTGAATATTCGGCCAAGTTATAGTGTGGTCAAATTTTGAATATTTTGTGTTTTGTGAAATAGGGATTAAATTGAGAAATATGTGAAATGTCAGGGGCACAAGTGTAATTAGCCCATTTGTGTGTTTTTTTTGGATGAATTTGATTGAATATGTGATCAAATAAATTAAATTTGTATTAATTTAGATCAAGAACAGAGGAAATCAGAATTGGATCGGGGGGAATCTAAAGTGGTTAAATAGTCATCCCGGTTCGTCCGTTTTTGCCGAGGTAAGTTCATAAGTAAATAATCATTGTTAAATTTATACGAAAATGTGTTTATTATGCTGAATTGAATTTTAGTAGAAAATATATGTGTATGCTGAATTGGTAAAAGTATGGGAGAATTGTCTACAAGCTTGAATCGATCGAGTTACGACGTCCAAAGCCTCGCATTTAACCTTAGGAATAGTTAAGATACATATGTCATGACATAGGATTTTTGATATGTGTTTACGGGTAAGACCACGTCTGGGACGTTGGCATCGACTTGTGATGTACGTGTAAGACCCTGTCTGGGACAGTGGCATCGATATGTGATTACATGTAAGACCACGTCTGGTACGTTGGCATTGTACGAGCTTTCTAACTATCCCAGTATCCTTATTAATTCTGAATGGTTCAACAGGCATTAACGAGTTATGATTGAATGTGAAATCGAGCTAAAAAAGTTCAGGTACGTACTAAGTTTAATGTTAATGAAAATAAGGTAAGCTTGTTATTTGGAATGGTGATATAAGTTATATATGATACAAAGTGAATTATATGTATATATGAATGCTCATATTCGGCCAAAGGATGTATATGTGATATTAAAGGCGAAAGTTCAATATGCTTGTGAATATATGTGAATTCGCCAAATGAAAGAATAATGCTAAATTACATGTATTGATATGTGGATTTGAAATCTTGAAAATATATATGTGGTTATGATTAGTATGATTCGGTTTAGTTAAATTGAATTATGAATGTTATTGAATGATTTATTTTCTTATGACTTACTAAGCTATTTAAGCTTACTGTGTATTTGTTCGTGTTTTATAGATTTTTGAATCTAGTTACTGAGCTCGGGGATCGTCAGAGAAATCCATCACACTATCGATCATTTTTCGGTACTTATAAAAGTTGAACTTTGAACTTATGGCATGTATAGGCTAGCTTATGATTTGGATAATTTTTGATGTTGTAAATATAAGCCATGCGAAAATGGCTAAATATGATGTTTATGTCTAAGTAAATCCGGTCATGGCATATAAATGGGGTGTGCTTGGTATGTTTTGTTAATGTCTGTGTTTAATTATGTTTGATTATGGTTAAGGTGCATTTTGGTAAAAATGATAAAAGACATATGCGAATGGTAATTGTGGAATGTTTGATATATATAAAGGTTTTGGCATGAAATAATTGTTTGTGGCTTGGGGTTATTTTATTAAGTAAGTTTGATAAAGGTGGTTGTTGAATTCATAATCGGTTATGAGATGAAATATGGGTGATGGTTGTGAACTACTTACGATTCGGCACTTATACTTATGAATATGACTAATTGGTTTGAGATGATAAGTATAAGCATAAAAGGTATTTGGATGGTTTGAAAGTTTGATTCGGTAGAATTGGTAAAAGATGCATATGTTTAAATGATTTATATAAGTTATATTAAATGACTGTTTGTGAAATAAGTTAGCTTAATTGATTATATGAAATTGAGCATGTATGGTTTTAGTATAGGTGTTCGAAGATGACCTTAATAGATAGGGTTATAAATGCATTACTATTAAATGACCAAAGGCGTGTGTATGGTATAATATTAAGTTACTTTAAGCATTTTATATATATAGGTAAATGTATATATCTTGAATATCGTGTATGTGCATATGATATGCTAGTAAATTATGTATATCATTAACCTGTCAATTGTGGTTAAAGATGGTGATTGGTATAATTGTAAAATAGATGTAAATGATGGTTTAGATAATAGTTGTTTTGAGTACATAGTAAACAGATAATGAAGAACATGATTTGTACCTAAAGTTGACTAGTGTTTTAATTATGTGTTTTTATTTTAAATACGGTAAATTAGGCATATGAAATGGTGCATTATTTTGTGACTTAAATAAATGTATATAGCATGTTGGGTCATGGTATTATATTGATAATGTCGCATATGATTTTGGTTTAGTAAGTGCGTGTATACTATTATGAAATAAAATGTCATATATATATATGTGTGTGTGTGTTCGATATGAATTCGGTTGAATTTTGAGATATGATCCGTAAATGTTGTGTGTCTAAATATATATATATTTTTAGCAATGTGTTATATACATATATATATTCAAATATGACTTAAGTGATTATATGAACGTATAAAAGTTGTGACTTATCCGGTAATGTCTCGTAAACCCATTCCGACGACGGATACGGGTTAGGGGTGTTACATAAAATATAGTCAAGATCCCTCCTTTTTATTTATTCGTAGATCCTTCCGAATTCGACTTATCTTTTGCTCCATCATCTTTGTTTTTGCATGAATCGCTTCGCTCCCTCTTTGATAGTGGTCTCCATGGTTCAAATATGAAATCTGGAAACTCAGGCACAAAAATAAACGGGTCATTGAATATTTTCATAAGAGCGCATCTCATTGAGTCATCCCATATTTTTGAATATCTCCAATAAGTTTGTTGTTGCCACTTGCATATGTTGCATTATGTCCATCAACTTGGACAGACTCATCTCGAAGATATGGGCGAGGTGATTGAGTCCTGAACATTGAAGTTGCGACGTTAGGTTCTATTATCGGGTTCCATCGGTTCGCTTTATCGTGGTTTCAAACGATTGCATCGATTTGATCTCTGTGGGATCTTCTTCTTCTTCTTCGGATCCTTGCTCTCTTCAACTCGTTGCTATAGAACAAAGTCTCCTGGCTATTCGGTAGAGGTCCCAATCTGTGATTATGCTCTGGCTATAACCTGTCTTCTTTACGTTTACAAGAATTTTAGCTTTCAAGCACAAAATTGTTATCGTAAAGGGAAAGTAAGCTGGGCCAAAATGTCTAGGGGCACAATTCTGCATTTCTCTCAGGATGATTTTTCCCACATCAATGGTCTTTCCAGTTAAAATCGAGTATAATAAGACCATTCGTTCTAATGAAATTGTAATCCTGTGAAATAGGCATAAGGATGAATTGAATGAAATAGAACCATACCTTCGCTAGTGGTGTCAAATATTCTCTGTGAAATGTGTGAATTCCTTGCTTTGACACAGTCCACTTAGAACCCGAAACTGTAAGTTCCTCAAGAATTTCTTGTAGATTTTCAGACTCAATATTTCTCATCAAGGAAGAGTATTCGTGCCTTCAAAATCAGGTAATTCAAAGAATTCATTAATAGCGTTTGAGGTTATTGGTACCTTGATTCTCTAACAGAAACTTCACAATTCGCTTGAGGTCAAATTCGCTTAAAATTCACGAACTAACTCCTCATCTACACTAGTTCTTTTTGTAACGCCCCAAAATTTCTAATTTTATTATTGTGAAAATATGATACAAATATCCGTCGACTTTAGTGGTTATGTGTTCAGGAGTGTTTGGGAGGTCCCAAGTTCAAGCCTTCACTGGGTAAATTTTGGTATTTTGAATGAATTAGGCCTTACTCTTGTTCAAAGAGGCTTTTATTTGATTGTTGGTAAAAATATATCGAATGGGCCTCACTGTCCAGTGGTTAAGTGGAGTGTTAGTGTGTAGGAGGTCCTGTGTTCGAGTCCTTGCGCAAGCAGGGGAATTAATTTTTGTTTGAGGCGTGTGGCGTGGTGGAGTTCAAATTAAACTGGACTGCTGAGTAGTTGTGTTTTAGTGGGTTAATAGGGAGTGTTTTTAGGAGATAATTGGGGAGAAGTTATCAAAATAAGATTTTCTTCTTATCAGTTTTCTATTTTCTTTTTTCCCAACAAATTTTATGACGTTAGACTTTTGTTTCTCTCCCATTTCTTTTCCCTTCTTGTTCACTTTTGGTTTTTGTTCCCCTTTGGCCAAATCTTGTTTCTTCTCTTTCCCCTCTCTTTTCATTTTCTTGATCGGTTCATCTCTTGCTCTATAGCCGAAATACTCTTCTCTTTTCCCTACTCTTTTTCATTTTTGTATTTTTTGCGAGTCATCTCTTTGGGGTGCAACTTTCGACTTCATCTATTTTGGTAAGTGGAATTTTTCCCCTTAGTTATCGTATTTTGATTAGGAAATTAACAAAGGGTTCGTTTTACTCTCATTTAGGTGTTGTTCAAAGGTTTTCAGCGGATATTCCAGTGTGTGGAGACGACTGGTTATCGGATTCATCTTGGTAAGTTTTTGAATCATCATTGTTTAGTTTCTCAAGTTTTATGTTGGGGATATTTGGTTTGATTGACGAATTAAGTGATTAATCTGGAGATATGTTTAAATATATATGTTTAAATCCCTGATACAGTCCGCCTCGAGAAGAGTTGAAATAATTAGGGGCTTAAATATATATGTTTAAATCCTTAATGAGTCTATTTTTAAGAGAAACAAACAGAAACATAATCTAAATTCTGTACTAAGAGTTAAATAATTTTTAGTAAGGAAAGGATGAAGCTGTCAAATAGCAGAATAGGGATAACTTTAAAGATTTTACTATACTTATTTGATAAACTATAAATTCTAAAAATTTTATGGTAGAAAGGTATTTGAGTCTAGTTTCAAAAACATTAAGCAGATCTTAATTTGGAATTCTGTAGCTCAAGATATAAATAATTTAGTGATAACTACTCAAGTAGACAGCTTTGAATGAACATATAAGTAAATAGTGAAAACATATATGAGTATTGAGCTAGCATGGGTTACTTTAAAAATGGATCACACGGCCAAGGCCAATTTGGGCCGAGTGGGCCAACGGGTGTGTGGGCCCACACGGGCAGATCACATTGGCGTGTGGGCCCATTTTTACCAAAATGTTTTTAAGGTTGCACGTGTTGCCCAAGTCAACTGTAAACCTACTATAGGGTCGATAAGTGCTACTTAGACCCCTAAATGTGTGAAATTAACTGAATGATATATGTACTGGGCATGTTAATATCTGAATTGAATATATGTATTGAAATTGCATAATAGCATGTCATCCATTGTGTGTTGCATTGCATTGGGTTGAAGGTTGTTATTCGGAGGAAGTGTACTGAAAGGCTTTAAGCCTAATTTACTTGTAGCTCACCGCAAACTCATCAGACAGTGCGCATCTTGCATTCGGTACTACTTGGAGTGTAGGGATGGGTGGATTGATTATATCCCCACATGGAGTGTTGGGTTGGACGGAGATGGTGTGTAGAGGCTGGTTGGGTAGGATTTTGCTACTGCATAAGTGTTACTGCTACTGATACTATGATAGGCAAAGGCCCTACTGCATTTTGACACTGTACTGAGATGGGCCAAGGCCCAAATAGTCACTGACACTAAAAAGGGCTTAGGCCCAAGACTGTTCAACTGTGCACTGTGAATACTGATTATTTGTTTGTTTCTGTGGGATTACACACTGAGTTTACATAAACTCACCCTTTTTGTTTAATGTGCACAGGTAATCCCCAGACTTAGACGGATTGGTGCGACGAAGGACTCAGCGGTGACCACAATAATTTTTAGACTTCATGGTTTTAAATTTACGATTTATGATTTGATTATTATTGATTATTTGGGTTGTAATTTAAGGACCCTCTGGGACTTTGGTTTTAAGTTTGGGTTTTTATTTATTTATTTTACTTTATGGATTTATACCTACTGGTCGTAGGAAATTCGGTTTTCAAAAAGTTAAAGTAATTTTTAAAAGCATAATCACCTAGACTGTTTTATTAAAGCTTTTGTGTAACACCCTGAAAATTTGAGTAATTTATTTTCTATGTGTGCTTTGAGTAATTATTCTAGAAAGTAAAATTTTCTGATTTATTTTCGTGGTTAGTATAGTCTGAAGAAGGGTTTAAAATTTTTTTAGAAGGAATAATATTAATTTTGAGAATTTATGGAAATAGACTAAGTGGCATTGACACATAAATTAATTTAAGTGTCAATGTGTAGCATAAGATGAGTAGTTGGACAAGTGGTGTTGGCGCATGAGCTAGTACATGGGGGTGAAGGTTCGAATCCCTAAATAGCATCTAGGTGAATTTTATTTTTGATTTTTCTGCCCATGTATAGCAAGTGTCGGCCAAGAGCATATATGGAAGGTGTTGACTTGTTATTTTTGGTTAGTATATCAAAGGAATAAGGAAAATTTGAACTTAAGGAAGGGTATCAAAAGAATAAGGAAAATGTGAAGATTTGAGGCATGAATCAAGGAGTTGTTTAAGGAAACAATATCTTGGCCTAAAGACCAAGCATATGGACGGCATTATGGCTAGGGGGGGGAGCCGAATTTTGGTGATAGTTTGGCTAGGAATTTTAGTCTTTGGTTTTGGTCATTTTGTTTAGTTTGTGCAAGTTTTGAAAATTCTCTCAAACTCTCTTTTCCTTGGCCGAAATTGTGCACTTGGTAAGCCTAGTTTCTTTTGTCAAATTGGTCATTTTTGTTTTACACTTTGGTGTCAATTTTGTGCCTTTCTCTTTGTGCCGATTTTACCAATACCTAAAGAGACCATTCTTTTCTTTTCTTCTCCCCATTGCCGATTATACATTGCTCTCAAAACTTATCTTTTCTTTCTTTTCTTTTCCATTCTATTTGGAAACCAAACATCATCACCATCTCTCTCCTATTTGATTTCTTTCAATCGAAATTCTCTCCACCTACACTTTCATGGCGAATGTTAAAGTGCCTATAACCGATTTTATTTTCTCTTTTCTTTGTTTCTTCATAGCCGAATTCTTCTTAGATCCATATTATTCTCAAATCCTATCTTTTCGACGTGGAAATAGGTAAGAATCCTTTTCGCTTCGATTAGTTAATAGTGGTTATGGCGAATATTGATGATGGTTTGAAAGCTTTATTAGATCAAAATAAACGTTCCTTCTTTTAACGCTTATTTTGTTATACTTTAGTGCGATAACGGAAGTTTGGAATCAAGAAGTCGTGGGTGACAAAACGTTGGAATCAATTTTGTGGTAAGGAAATCATATCTTTAAAACCTTAGGATTATTTTGATATCATTGGATTAACGATCTTTGTCCTTGAAGACATTCAAAATAGGGAAGAAAAGGGCGGTGTTTAGCCTTCGGAAGAAGGGAGGTTCTCATTATTCCCCTAAGTACAAGCAAAGGACTATTTCAAGAATCCGGATTTCCCACCGGTTGTGGACGTTCAACCGAGGAAAATCAACTGTTCAAAGTCGTTCGTACTCTCGAACCATTATTTGTTCGTGGATTCGATTCGATTAGCGAACCATCGATCGGAGAAAAATCGCAAGTAGAAGTCTTACGAAAATCCGAGGTAAATTTCTAGATCGCTATAGTTAGATCGGTTTTATTATAGATTATAGTGTTTTAATTAACACAATACGTATAGGTGTTGAAGAGCGGGAAAGTTTAGTTCTCTCCATAACCAGTGTGTAACTTCACACTCATTTTCGGTTGGACATCATGTTGTAAGTTACGTGATAAATTCGTAAAATAGTAAAAACGGGAAAAATACGTAGCAACTCATATTTTTGAGTAAATGCATGAAAACGGTTAAAACCGATAAAATGGGCCGATAATACTCTAGTTCGATAAAATGGGCCGATAATACTCTAGTTCGATAAAATGGGCCGATAAAACTCTAGTTCGATAAAATGGGCCGATAATACTCTAGTTCGATTAAATGGGCCGAAAATACTCTGTTTCGATAAATTGGGCTAAAATGGGCCAAAGTCACTAAACTACTAAATGGGCTAGTTGATAAATTGTTTAATTGAGCCTAATGAAGGGTTAATTGATAAGCCCACCGATGATATGGATTAATGAAAATCTGTTATATGATTGTATTTGTTATATACGCATGATTGCATGGGGTGGGTTATATGAAGAGAAGAATGGCCAGTTGCCACAAATTTGGCTCATTGCCTCTAGTTCGGTGGCTCTGCCACAATATGGCTCATTGCCTCTAGTTCGGTGGCTCTGCCACAATATGGCTCAATGCCTCTAGTTCGGTGGCTCTGCCACAAATTCGGCTAAATGCCTCTAGTTCGGTGACAATGTCACAATCTAGTTCGGTAGTGCACTACAAAATTATTTAAGGGCTTTAAGCCCATGATTGGTGTGTTTGGCGGGGTGGGTTGACTTGATCCCCACAGTGTGTTGGTTGAGTGCACGGGGTGTTAGCGGATGGATACTAGGTTGGTTTGGGAAATTCATATTTCATGCATTCTTCTCTTTAAATTATGTTACTTTACGATGTATGGTTGAAATCATTAATGGGCTCAAGCCCAACATGATATCTTGACGATTTGACCTAAAAATGGTGGTAAGTGAGTTGCACACTGAGTTCTTTGTAACTCACCCAAATTTTATTAACCATTTCGTAATGGAAATTGACGTGGACTTGGGCCGAGATGACTTGGTGGAGGCCATACTACAAACTTGGGTTTTAATAAACTATGACTTTATTTAAGTTTTTATTTTAATTGCTATTATTGGGTTGATGTAATAAGGCCTCTTATTATGTTTTATGGTTTTATTGTGTGGATGATTTAAATTTTATTTCTAAACTCTTAATATGGTTTTATCTCAATATGTTAAGTTTTCTTAAGAACATTGGTTTTATAACAAAAAGTTTTGTAGCACTATTTTATCTTAACCCTATGAAAATAAACGAATGTATGATTGGTGTGACAAACCAAATCTTGTCTAAACGCATAGACCGGGTTTGGGGTGTTACATTTTGCAACGAGGGATGTTTCAAAACAAATGTTTTAAATGAATAAAGATGACTTCCTAAGTTATAACAAATGTTTACTAAAGATAATAACATGGAATGTTTTCATCGTAACAACGAGGTTTCTTGCCAGACACGGTGTTACACTTTTCTCACAGAATAATTCCCAATTGAGAAATTCACCAATTTTTTGAATGCTGCCATGAAATTAATATAGTTGCTTTCTTTTAGCGTAAAGCCTTTTTCTAGGTGCATCTGCTGATTCTTGAAAACACTTTCGTATCTCACTTTGGCTTCTTCACAGTGGAATTTGTTTTGTGATTCGTCAATTTGGACAGAGGCACGAGTTCTCTTGCGAGGCATGATTAACCTGAACATAAGATGAAAACAAATATTTTCTTAAAAATTTAATTAGTATAAAATATTAATAATTCAATAAATTAAATAATTAAATTAAATTGAAATTCAGGAGAAAAATTTGTCTTACCATCTTTATATAAAAATTAAGAACTCAAAGAAAATAAATATAAAGCAAAAGAGGTCGGTTTAGGGATGGTTGTAGGGTGTCTTGATGGTGTGGCGCGATAGGTAAAGGTGTTGGTGAGAGTAGCAAGGCAGCAGCGGTGCACTAGGCGTGGCTTGGCGCAATGGAGGCAGCAGTAATGTGCGGATTCTTGCGTGAGCAGCAGGGCATGCGTGTGCCGCATGGATGCGGGAGAGTGGGTAGCATGCAGGTGCATTGAGCAAGCCTAGCGAGTTGCCAGTCGCGCGAGCTGGTACGAGAGGCTCACCGGAGCTAGACGTGTGGGCGGTGCGCAAAGAACAAGGAGCAGGTCACTGGGCAGCTGGCACACACGAGCTAGAACTCGAAGCAACAATTGGTGTGCGTTGGGGCGCTGAATGACTAGAGTTGCTTTGGGCGGTGCTATTGTTGGTGGTTTTGGATGCTAGGATTGATGGTGGAATGGGTGAATGAATGTTGGTTTGATGAGTGATGAATGATGGAAAAGGTTGGTGAAATTTATAGGAAAATGTAAGAGTTTTGTAACATCCCAAAATTAGGGGTTAGTAGAATCGGGTTTGTGAATTGAGAGAGAGTGATCGTGCCTTAATTTTTAAAATTACCTATGCATTTTTAGGAAATAAGTGAGGTATTGGTTTGTTGGTTAAGTGTTAGTGTAACGTTTCTTGAAACCCAAGTTCAAATCCCTTCTCTCGCATCATTTTTATTCTTTTACAAATTTTACCTTAAACCCTAGTATGTGACATGCCTTGTTTTTTAAAATAAATATTTCAAATTATATCAAGAATGAGTGATTGGTTTGATGGTTAAACACTAGTGAATTTATCCTTGAGGTCCTAACTTCAATTCCCTTCCCATGCAAATAATTTAATTTTTTGACAAAAACCCCTAGTTTTAATTTGTGGGCCATCCAAGCCTAGTTAACCTAGGTATAAATATTAATTTTTCGCTATTAATCAGCCTTTAATCATCCACTTCTTTGCCCTAGCCGTTCCTCTCCTCCTCTCCTTCTCTTTGATTTTAATTTTTTTTCCTTTCCTCCATTATTGTTGTCGCCTACTCCTAGTTTTACCATCTCTTTCTTTTTTTTTTCTTTTTCTTTTTGCCAAAATATTTGTTAACATATTCTCCACCATATTTCTATTATTTTTCCTCATTAAAATTAGCCCCAAATCTAAAATCTTGAACTCCAAGATTGATCTCGAACATTGCCAAGAAAGTGTCATTACTGTTTCTCTCGACTAGCTTGGGTAAGGTCTCTTCTCTCTTCAATTTCTTAATTAATATTTTCCATTAAAAACCTTAATTTCTAGATCTAGAATTTGGGGGATTTTAAATGATTTCAAAGGTATTTTTCCAGAATTTAATGAGATCTCAAACCGTTTTAAAATTCAGCCCCAATTTTGGGAAGAACCATACTTGTTTAAAAAGTGTGTAGATCAAATGATCAGGAGATGCATGGAAGAAGATGAAGTACATAAGATTCTATATCATTTCTACTTAGCTCCGAGTGGGGGACACTTCGGAGGTACACGTACTGCGACCAAAGTATTGCAAGTTGAATTCTTTTGGCCAACAGTATTTAAAGACGCGTATGCTTACGTAAGGAGCTGTGATTGATGTCAAAGGGTTGGAAACGTCGCAAATAGAAATGAGATGCCTCGAACAAACATCATTGAGGTAGAGTTATTTGATGTTCGGGTATTGCTTTCTCGGTCCATTCCTCCGTCTTTTGGTCACAAGTACATATTGGTAGCGATGAGGCTACGTGTCTAAGTGGGTTGAGGTGAGGCATATCCAATGAACGATGTTAGGGTTGTGATGAAGTATTTGCGAAGCATGTGTTCACATGGTATGGAACCCCAAGAGCCATCATTAGCGATGAAGGGTCCCATTTTGTGAACAAGTGGTTGAAATAGTTGCTCGATAAGCATGGAGTGAAGCACAAGGTTGCCACGACTTACCACCCGCAGACAAAAATGGGCAAGCTAAACTGGGAAACAAAGAGATCAAAGGCATAATCGAGAAGGTAGTTTGCCCGAACTGACAAGATTGGTCCAAAAGATTGGATGATGCTTTATGGCCTACAGGATAGCATACAAGACACCTTTAGGGATGTCACCCTATAGGTTGGTCTTTGGGAAAGCCTATCATTTGCCCTTGGAGTTAGAACACAAAGCTTATTGGGCTCTCCAACAACTCAACTTTGATCTTAAGCTTGCTAAAGAGAAACGGATGCTCCAACTCAATGAGTTAGAAGAATTTCGAAGTTCTCATACGAGAATGCCAAATTACTCAATGAAAGACTTAAGAGATGGCATGAAAAACACATTCGGGTTCAAGAATTTAAAGCAGGTTAGCAAGTCTTGTTATTGAATTCCAGATAAGGTTCTTTCCGTAAGTTAAAATCACATTGGTCCGGTCCATTTATGATTCACCAAGTTTATCCATATGGAGTTGTTGAACTTCAAAGTAAGGGAGGTAATTTTTGAGTCAATGCTCAACGCTTAAAACATTCTTGGGAGATAAAATTGAATGGGATCAAATCTCATTCATTTTATTAGATATTTAATTTTTCTTGTTTTTCTTTTTAAATAAATGATTTAGGGCATATTTTGGATTAGTATGTTTAAATAAATTACGTCTAGGAGATTGGAACTTAAGTGGGACAACTTGTGACCCTCCAATCTTTCCAGGAATTGATTCTAACATAATCTTTCGAGAAATTATTCCTAAATGGCAAAATAAATTTTTAGTTTTCAAATAAAAGGGTCAATTTTGATCCAAGTTTTAAATTACAACTCAATTTCAAATTTTCTTTAAGTCTAGGTACTTAATTGAACTATTTTCAAAATTTGGTTGCTCTTTTCGTAAATATTAAAAATAAGATGTCTCTTTTTGTAAATATTTTCAAAAGGCATCTAGAACAAATGTTTTTAATTTAATTTAATAAATAAGATGATAATCATTAATATATAATTATTTCTATTATAATATATATTAATTATTATCAACTTTGCATAGAATTAGGATTAGTTTAAATTTGATCATATTTTATTAAATAAGTATTTATCTTTAATAAATTAACAGCAAATAATAATTTAATATGAATTATATTAATTATTAATTGTTGTTAACTCTATGTAGAATTAGAACTTGGAATATCTTATTTATTAATTTGTTCTAAGAATTCTAATTAAACTCCTACTCCTTTCACTATAAATTTCACCCACCTTTGCCATTTTTTTTCACTCATCCCTCCATCAATCCTAGCATCCATAACCCACCAAATACCAAATCACCTAGTGCCAAACCCTCTAGGCACAACAACGCCCAGCTCCGCACGTCACCCTCACGCCTAGCAGTAGCCCACACACGCACCAGCAGCCTGCTCCTTTTGCCGCACCTTCCGCACGTCCAGCTCAAGTAGCTTGTCAGGCCTGCTCGACGCACCTGTTTTCTGCCCACTTTCCCGCATCCGCGCAGCACACGCATGCCCTGCTGCTTGCGCAAAGATCTGCCCGACAGTGCCGCCTGCTGCCCGAGCATCTGCTCACACCGCGCATTGCTACTCACACCAACACTAATACAGTATGCCTCGGGAAGAGTAGAAATGTATGCGAATTACCCAATCGTCTACGAGGAGGAGATAAGCCTTCGAAAAATAATAGGAGATATCATTAAGTTACGGAAGCTTTTTGTTTGAATTTGTTTAGAAAATGGATTAAGTTAGGAATGGAGGTTATGAGAATGAGGGAAATGGTCTAGATGAAGGTAATGATAGGTTCGGAAAAGATGAAGAAAGGAAATGGTATTTGAGGGTTCGGTTTAACAATGAAAACAAAGGATAGATGATAGTTTGATATTTTGGTGGAAATGGAACAAAGAACTTAAATGAGAAAAGATTCAACACTCAATGGTGTCACCCGGTTTCTATAGTGTTTAAGGTGGGAATATGGAAATCGATATGGACCAAAGACCCGTTATCAAGATTGATAAGAACCAATGGTATAGTTAAAAGGAAGAACAAGTGATAGACGCCACAAGCACAACTCGATAAGTCTATGAAACTTGTACAAAATCGAAGAGGAGATAAACTCACTCAATGAACTAAAGTTCATATATATTTTTTATCAAAGATTAACCAACCTACAAAATGAAAATTAACAACTATTTATACTAAATAGCTAGGGTAACCGAATAGCCATCTTAAAGGCTAAGTAATTAACTTGAAAATTCCAGAATTTTGGAGAAGGTTTCCTTGTAGTTTCCATGCATTGAGGACGTCAAAGGCCATGCTTCATGAAGAAGAAATTCGTCCAAGTCCATGTGTAGCCTTTGGGAATGTTAATGGGCAGCTTTCTAGAAGGGAAAATGAATTTTAAGTCACTTGAAGATGCATGCAGCAGCTAGGTACGTCCCATGCAATAATTGAGCTATTAATTTGGTCTCTTTTGGCTGAAAAGTGTCCAGCAATAAAGGAGAACGTGAGCAGCCCTCTTGGATATGTAAATTCAGCCATTTGGGACATTTTGAAGACATCTTAATGAAGAAGAAAGTGGCCAAACGAATTTGGACAGCAAAGGAGTTGAAAAGGCTTGTCTAGGTTCGGCCAACATTGGGGATGAGTTGCACCTTTTGTTTGAAGAATTTCCAGCATTTAAACATGTCTTTGAATGGCTTGCAAGTGTTTAATTCAGCCATTAAAACTCCCTTGGACGTTCATGACTCCAACCATGCATGTATTTCTTCATTCGTTGAAACTGGCTGTTCATGCATCATGCATTTAACTCCTCCATGCATGTGTCTTCATGGAATTATTTTTTAAACCAAATAGGCACCTTGATAATCCAAAAATCAGCAGCATTTAACCATGCTTCCAACCGTCCATGCACCCACCAAATACATGGATGTATTCGACCAAGTACAATGCACCTAGGTGCATGTATCTCTTAATTGCTTCATGTACATTCGGCTGTACCTGGCTTAATTTGGAAGTGCACCAAGATGCACACAAGCTCCACGGCACTTGGGACTTTGGCGTCGAGCCTCGTCGACTTGAAGATCGATGGTGCCCTGGGCGTGCCCGTATCATCCCTCCCCTCTTCAAGACAATTCGTCCTCGAATCGACCTATTGGTTTTCCGAACAAAATTTCTCTTGACTCGGTTTTCCTTGATCAAACGGGATGGATGATATTCATGACACCTGTAAAGTATAATCAGAAGTTAGCAAGAGTTTTAGACATACTTGCAATCCAGACACCAAACAAATAAATCGCATGCAAATAGGCATAAGCACATTATCATGCAAAATAAACAAAGCCTTGTCAAATTTTTGAAACAAGATGGAAAAAACTTCGGAACATGCATACGATTTAAATGAATTCCTTAAGTCAAAAACTTCATGCGAATAACATGTCAAATGATAGATATATTTGTCACAAGCAAGTAATGGAGAAAATGCATATGGCTCTCGAGATTGAACATCCAAATCTTGCTCAAACAATTTATGACATCAGTCTCACATGAATTATAAAATTTATCGTACAAAAGATTCTTTTTGTCAATGAACAAGATAGATAGATCATCAATAAACAGATTAGGACATTCAAACAATTCATGATCTAAATGATCTATAAGATGGAATTCATCAACAAATTCACTATCAACATCCAAAGAGAACAGAGACATTTCAAAGTCTTCAAGTGGATTACACATGCAACGAAGTATGGACTCGTTCACACGAGAATTACCAAAATCATCAAACATAAGAATCCTTTCATCAATCTTTTTTACAGATAGATCACAAATAGGCAAAATAGAACGTTTAAGCTTATCATGATCTGAATGTTTTACAACAACAAAATCAACAACGCAAAGCTTTTCACCATTCAAAAAGAGCAACAATGCATCAACAGTTTTAGAAGGCTTACCTTGATGCTCGAAAAGACAAAGGTCATTCTTACCTTGTTCGCGCAATACAAACCTTCTCTCCACGGGCAAGTAATGTAGTCGAAGCTTTGCGTTTGAATCAACACCTTTCAAATGGATTGTAAATCTAAAATACAACCACAAAATTTGCTTAAGGAGCAAATAAAAATTGTATACAAAATGAACAAATTTCGCAACTTTACTCAAAAACCAAGTATCAAAAAGATAGAAGTCTTTCAAACTTACCAGGTGATACTGGAATTTCCCACAAAGCAAATCAGAACAAATTCCTGGTTTAAAAACATGGGTTTGACTATTTAAGTCAAGATGGGACAAGGGTTTCAAAAAATTAAACATGTTAAACAAATAAGGATTGTGCAAACTCAGAATCGAATGATCAAATCTCTTAACATGTTTCAAAACTGATTTACAAAAACTCAAAGATTTCATTTTAGACAACGAACAAATCTCGTAATAACCATAATCAAACAAGTTGGGATTAACAGAGAATTCATCATCATACCTTATCGAATCTTGCCATTGTCAAATAGACACTACTACTCCACTGTCACACTTTGCATCACAATGGTTATTAGGAGATGAACTCGTCTTACAACCATTTAAGTCGTCACAATTAATCAAAGAATGTCAATCGACGAAGCTATACACATAATCACAATTATTCAAAAAAATTGGTGGAGATTGAAACTCTTCAAAAATCTTACCTTCCTTACCTTCCGGCTTGCGTGATTTAATCTTACCTTTTTCAACCAAAGAAAAACATCGCTCATCGGGAAGGTATTGGAGTTGGTAGTCATCGCTTGGTTCCTCGAAAACTCTGAAATGAAGGAATAGAAGAAGAGAAACTTTAAATGGGTTAGTTGAAAATTCACTCTCGTTTTCTCGCTCGTTCTTTTCTCTCGTTTCTTTTTCTATCTCAATTTCTTTTCTTTCTTTTTCAATCTTATTTTCTTCTTTTTCTCTCTCAAATTCTTTTTCTTCACTTTCAATTTCTTTTTCTTGATTTTCTTTTTCTTGATTTTCTTTTGTACATTCTTTTTCACTTGGTTTACAATAAGGAGATGTTTCAAAGGAATTTAAAATAGAAGGATTTGACTCTAAGATCGAGGCGATGTTCTCATAGATATCTTGATCAATTCCTCGTGAAAATTTCCTCATACGGGACTTCTTGGAATCATAAGATGTATAACTCATGCTTTCTTGGTCGTCACCGTAAAAGGCTTCAAACTCATTATTTGTTTTGGTTTGCCTTGAATACGAGTCATGATGGGAATTACTTCGAGAACGATCTTTCATGGACAAGTATTTATGGCTTTCTTCTCGCTTAAATCGCCTCAAGAAGATTCGAACTTATATCTTGCTTCTCTCCGTCTCGAAAACCTCGACGAACATGAGTCTTGATAAGAGTCTCTTCGCGAATAGTTTTTGGATGTATATCGCGGTGAAGAACTTGACTTCGTTCTCTGACTTGATGACATCTTTCGGTCAAACATGCTTTCCATTTCGCTCAACAAATATTGGAAGTCGGCGGCTGAGAAATCTTCTTGTGACATTTTGTTGCTGAAAAAGAAACGGTTATAAAGAAAAAAAATAAATAGACAAAAATTAAAGTACCTTACCACAAAAAACCTCACAAGTCACTCTGATACGGGCACGCCCGGGGCACCATCGATCTTCAAGTCGACGAGGCTCGACACCAAAGTCCCAAGTGCCGTGGAGCTTGTGTGCATCTTGGTGCACTTCCAAATTGAGCCAGATTAGCTCAATCGAGCTTAATTTGAGCTCACTCAAGCTCGCTCCAGCTCATTGAGCTGATTACTTTTTAATCTAATGCTTTAAATAAATTGGACAATTTATTTATTTAATTTTCTACAGCAAGTTAAGTGTCTAAATATTTTATTTAGTGTCAAATATAATTTGCCTAAGTCTAATTTAATTTGTGTCATTTTATTACAGCCTTTTAAGTGTGTTTTAATTTAAGAATTAAAGTGCAGAATTTTTCTAGTCATTTAGGGGCTGCCGAATTTAGTATGTGTGCTAAGTGTGTGTTTAATGTGTCCAAAGTGTCTATTGATGTGTCATGGACGTGATTAATTGTTATTCAATTCATTTGTCTTGATTTTAATATGCATTCATGCCCTTTTTGTAGGTACAACCCGAATGTACATGAAGCAATTAAGAGATACATGCACCTAGGTGCATTGTATTGGCCGAATACATCCATGTATTTGGTGGGTGCATGGACGGTTGGAAGCATGGTTAAATGCTGCTGATTTTTGGATTATCAAGGTGCCTATTTGGTTAAAAAAATAATTCCATGAAGACACATGCATGGAGGAGTTAAATGCATGATGCATGAATAGCCAGTTTCAACGAATGAAGAAATACAAGCATGGTTGGAGTCATGAACATCCAAGGAAGTTTTAATGGTTGAATTAAACACTTGCAAGCCATTTAAAGACATGTTTAAATGCTGGAAATTCTTCAAATAAAAGGTGCAACTCATCCCCAATGTTGGCGAACCTAGACAAGCCTTTTCACTCATTTGCTGTCCAAATTCGTTTGGCCACTTTCTTCTTCATTAAGATGTCTTCAAAATGTCCCAAATGGCTGAATTTACATATCCAAGAGGGCTACTCACGTTCTCCCTTATTGCTGGACACTTTTCAGCCAAAAGAGACCAAATTAATAGCTCAATTATTGCATGGGACGTACCTAGCTGCTGCATGCATCTTCAAGTGACTTAAAATTCATTTTCCCTTCTAGAAAGCTGCCCATTAACATTCCCAAAGGCTGCACATGGACTTGGACGAATTTTTGGGACAATTAATCTTCTAGAAACCCATCCATTAGAGTGCCATTGATGCCATATACATCCAAACGAATTTGCAAGCACATCAAGGCCATATTCAGCCGAAACTTGCCAAGACACTAAGAGACTTTATTCTAGATTTTTCTAGCTTATTTTAGTTTAATTTTTACTTAGCCTTTAAGCTATGACCATTCAGCTAACTCCTTCAGTTGGCTATAAATATTTGTTAATTTCATTTGTAAATGAAACAACTTTTAGAACTTTAATCAAATTATATGGACTTTTGTTCATTGAGTGAGTTTATCTCCTCTTCATTTTTGTACGAGTTTCATCTTTGACTTATCAAGCTTTGCTTGTGGCGTCAACTGATCTCATCCATCAACTTATACCATAGGTTCTTATCTCTATAGATAACGGGTCTTTGGTCCATATCGATTTCCATATTCCCACCTTGAGCAAATATAGAAACCGGGTGACATTTGCTAATGTTAAATCATTTCTTTGTTTAAGATCATCTATCCATTTCCACCAATCTATCACTTAACTTTTATTCATCTTCCATTCTTTCCTACCTACCCGAGCCATCTCCAAACACATCATCCTTCTTTCCTAGCCATAGTCGAACCTATCCTTAACCATTTTACAAAACGACACCAACACTTAACCACCTCCATTTATAACCTAATCTATTATCATCCCTTTCTGATAGCTTCCGCAACTTTAATCCTTTTTTATACATATTTTGCTAATATTTCTTGAAGGCTTGATTTACTCCTCGTAGACGATTGGGTACTCGCATACATTTCGACTCTTCCTGAGGCAGACTGTATCATCTGGTATCAGAGCTACCAAACGAGGATTTTTGACGACGTACGTGAAGCCAGATTAAGTTCGTAAGTTGAAAAAAAAGTGATGTTCTTGAAGTATATGCAAGTTTTGTTTTTCATCTTTTCTTTTTCGGGTCCCGAACAACAAAACCATTCTTCTACCCGACCCCCAAAATTTTTTTTCTTTGTTTTAGCCTACCGATACCAAAATTTTCTTTGTTCAGCCTCTCCTATACCTAACATTTATCCCTTGTTACCCACTTTGAAGCCAACCCTCAAGCCGCGATTAGTCTTTCGAAATAAAGTACGAAATTGTGAGACGAGAAAGAGTGATAAAAGGCACGAGTGTATTCATCAAAGAAAAAGCCTTATACGAGTGAAACACGAGTGTGAGCAATTTTTCTTTGTGAGTGACTTGTGTGGTTTTTGTGGTAAGGTACTTTAATTTTTGTCTGTTTAGTTCTCTTCTTTATAACAGTTTCTTTTTCAGCAACAAAAATGTCACAAGAAGGATTCACAGCCGCTGACTTCCAATATTTGTTGAGCTAAATGGAAAGCATGCTCGACCAGAAGATGTCATCAAGTCGGATGACGGAGTCAAGTTCTTCACTGCGATATACACCCAAAAACTATTCACGAAGAGACTCTTATCAAGACTCAAGTTCATCGAGGCTTTCGAGACGGAGAGAAGCAAGATATGAGTTCGAATCTTTTTGAGGCGACGAACGAGAAGAAAGCTATAAATATTCGACTATGAAAGATCGTTCTCGAAGAAATTCCCATCATGATTCGTATTCCAGGCGAAGCAAAATGAATAACGAGTTTGAAACCTTTTTACGGTGGTGGCCAAGAAAGCATGAGTTATACATCTTATGATTCAAAGAAGTCCCGTACGAAGAATCTTTCACGAGGAATTGATCAATATATCTTTGAGAACATTCTTTCGATCCTTGAAGCAAACCCTTGTATTTCTGATTCTTTTGAAACATCTTATTGTTGTAATAAAAATGAAAAAGAAAAATCAAAAGAAAAATAAAACGAGAGTGAAAAAGAAGAAAAAGAAAATAAAGAGAAAGAAATTGAAAAAGAGTTCATGAGAGAAAAAGAAATAGAAAAAGAAATCGAGAGAAAAGAAAATAAAAATGAGAAAGAAAGAAAAGAAATTGAGATTGAGATTGAGGAAAAAATTGAAAAAGATCTTGAAAAAGAAACAAGAGAACAAGATGAGCAAGAAGAAGTGAGTGTTGATTTAACTAATTCATCGAAACTTTTTTCTTCTTTTGTTTCTTCATTTCAGGTTCCCGACGTATCACACAAAGACTTCCAACTTCAATACCTTCCCGACGAGCGACATTTTTGTTTGATTGAAAGAGGCAAGCCTGAAGATGAAATTTTACCACACGAACCGGAAGGTAAGGACGGTAAAGAAAGCACATGTTTTAAAATGATTACGTCTCCCTCAAATTTTTCCAATGATTGTGATCTTGTGAAAGATATCGTCATTTTCCATCCCTCCGTCCCTTGTGATAATTTAAATGATGGTAAGACGAATATATTTCATCATTGTGGAGTAACGAATGTTCAAGACTCGATAAGGTATGATGATGACTTTTATTTTAATCCCCATTTGTTTGATTGTGGATATTACGAGATTAGTTCATTGTCCAATATGGAAACTTTGAGTTTTTGTAAATTAGTTTTGAAACATGTCAAGAGTTTTGATCGTTCGATTTTGAGTTTGCACAATTCTTATTGGTTTAACCTGTTTGATTTTTCGAAACCATTGATACATTTTGTTTTAAATAATCAAACACATGTTTTTAAACCAGGCATATGTTCTGATTTGTTTTGTGGAACATTCAAGTATCATCCGGTAAGTTTGAAAGACTTCTATCTTTTTTATACTTGATTTTTGAGTAAGGTTGCAAAATTTATCTATTTTGTCTACAATTTTTATTCGCTCCTTAAGCAAATTTTGTCGTTGTATTTGAAATTTACAATCCATTTGAAAGGTGTTGATTCAAATGCAAAGCTTCGACTACATTACCTGCCCATGGAGAGAAGGTTTGTAATGCTAAAACAAGGTAAGAATGATCTTTGTCCTTCCGCGCATAAAGGTACGTCTTCTGAACTTGTTGAGGCATTTCTGCTCCCTACAGGTGGTGAAAGGCTTTGCGTTGCTAATTTCATTGTTGATAAACATTTAGATCATGTTATGATTAATTGTTCTATTATGACTGTTTGTGATCTATCTATTTCAAAGAATGATGACATGCATTGTGTTGATGAACTACCTTTTGCAAAGCAATTAGATCATGATATGATTAGCTTTTCCAATTTGCTTCTTTATGATCTATCTATTTTGGATATTGATATAACACATGGTGCTGATTGCGTTTTTATAAATCATTTAGATCATGAAGTGCGTGAATGTGTTATTCTGCTTATTGATGGTCTACCTATTTTAATAGATGGCAAAAAGGATTTTGTGTTCGATCATTTTTATAATTCAAGTGCGAGTGAGTCCATATATCATTCAATGCAAGATTTGAATGTTCAATTTCAAGTGCCATGTGCATTTTCTTCATTACTTGCTTGTGACGATTATATCTATCACTTGATGTGTTATTCGCATGTTGGTTTTGACTTGTGGAATCCATTTGAATCGAATGCAAGCCATGAAGCTTATTCCATTAAGCTCCAAATGTTTGAAAAGGCTTTGCTCATTTTGTACGATAGTGTGATCATGGTTGTCCGAATGAGATTTATTTATTCTGTCTTGCTTACATTTGGATTGCGAACTAGTGTGAAGTTTTATTTCCTAATCCATGGTTATATCTTTCAGGTGTTGAGATTATCATCCATCCCATTTGATCGAGGTAAATCAAGCCAAAAGGAATTTTGTTTAGACAACCAACAGGTCGATTCGAGGACGAATCATCTTGAAGAGGGGAGGGATGATACGAGCACGCCCGGGGCACCATCGATCTTCAAGTCGACGAGGCTCGACACCAAAGTCCCAAGTGCCGTGGAGCTTGTGTGCATCTTGGTGCACTTCCAAATTGAGCCAGATTAGCTCAATCGAGCTTAATTTGAGCTCACTCGAGCTCACTCCAGCTCATTGAGCTTATTGCTTTTTAATTTAATGCTTTAAATAAATTGGAAAATTTATTTATTTAATTTTCTACAGCAATTTAAGTGTCTAAATATTTTATTTAGTGTCAAATATAATTTTCCTAAGTCTAATTTAATTTGTGTCATTTTATTATAGCCTTTTAAGTGTGTTTTAATTTAAGAATTAAAGTGCAGAATTTTTCTAGTCATTTAGGGGCTGCCAAATTTAGTATGTGTGCTAATTGTGTGTTTAATGTGTCCAAAGTGTCTATTGATGTGTCTTGGACGTGATTAATTGTTATTCAATTCATTTGGCTTGATTTAATATGCATTCATACCCTTTGTAGGTACAGCCGAATGTACATGAAGCAATTAAGAGATACATGCACCTAGGTGCATTGTACTTGGCCGAATACATCCATGTATTTGGTGGGTGCATAGACGGTTGGAAGCATGGTTAAATGCTGCTGATTTTTGGATTATCAAGGTGCCTATTTGGTTAAAAAAAATAATTCCATGAAGACACATGCATGGAGGAGTTAAATGCATGATGCATGAATAGCCAGTTTCAACGAATGAAGAAATACATGCATGGTTGGAGTCATGAACGTCCAAGGGAGTTTTAATGGATGAATTAAACACTTGCAAGCCATTCAAAGACATGTTTAAATGCTGGAAATTCTTCAAACAAAAGGTGCAACTCATCCCCAATGTTGGCCGAACCTAGACAAGCCTTTTCAGCTCCTTTGCTGTCCAAATTCGTTTGGCCAATTTCTTCTTCATTAAGATGTCTTCAAAATGTCCCAAATGGCTGAATTTACATATCCAAGAGGGCTACTCACGTTCTCCCTTATTGCTGGACACTTTTCAGCCAAAAGAGACCAAATTAATAGCTCAATTATTGCATGGGACGTACCTAGCTGCTGCATGCATCTTCAAGTGACTTAAAATTCATTTTCCCTTCTAGAAAGCTGCCCATTAACATTCCCAAAGGCTGCACATGGACTTGGACGAATTTTTGGGACAATTAATCTTCTAGAAACCCATCCATTGGAGTGCCATTGATGCCATATACATCCAAACGAATTTGCAAGCACATTAAGGCCACATTCAGCCGAAACTTGCCAAGACACTAAGAGACTTTATTCTAGACTTTTCTAGCTTATTTTAGTTTAATTTTTACTTATAGCCTTTAAGCTATGACCATTCGGCTAACTCCTTCAGTTGGCTATAAATATTTGTTATTTTCATTTGTAAACGAAACAACTTTTAGAACTTTAATCAAATTATATGGACTTTTGTTCATTGAGTGAGTTTATCCCCTCTTCATTTTCATACGAGTTTCGTCTTTGACTTATCAAGCTTTGCTTGTGGCGTCAACTGATTTCATCCATCAACTTATACCATAGGTTATTATCTCTATAGATAACGGGTCTTTGGTCCATATCGATTTCCATATTCCCACCTTGAGCAAATATAGAAACTGGGGTGACATTTGCTAATGTTAAATCGTTTCTTTGTTTAAGATCATCTATCCATTTCCACCAATCTATCACTTAACTTTTATTCATCTTCCATTCTTTCCTACCTACCCGAGCCATCTCCAAACACATCATCCTTCTTTCCTAGCCATAGCCGAACCTATCCTTAACCATTTTCCAAAATGACTCCAACACTTAACCACCTCCATTTATAACCTAATCTATTATCATCCCTTTCTGATAGCTTCCGCAACTTTAATCCTTTTTCATACATATTTTGCTAATATTTCCCGAAGGCTTGATTTACTCCTCGTAGACGATTGGGCACTCGCATACATTTTGACTCTTCCCGAGGTGGACTATATCACACTCTCAAAGAAAAAAAATCGCTCACACTCGTGTTTCACTCGTATTAGGCTTTTTCTTTGATGAATACACTCGTGCCTTTTACCGCTCTCTCTCGCTCTCACAATTTCGTACTTCGTTTCAAAAAAACTTATTGCAGCTTGAGGGTCGGCTTCAAAGTGGGTAACAAAGGATAAAGTTGGGTATCGAGTAGGCTAAAATAAAAGGGAAGGCAACTAGGGGAGGCTGAGCAAAGGAAAAAAAAATTTCGGTATGATCGAGTAGAAGGATGAAGGTAGGAATGAGGGTCTTGAGACCGAGAAAGAAGTAATGATAACAAAATTTGAAACTTGCAAAATTTTCACACCTTTTTTTTTAACTTCGATTTTTTTTTGAATTTTTGTTTTTTTCCTTTTTTAACACTTCAAACACACATATACTGATTACAAGAAAAAAATAAAAAAAAATAAAATACAACTTTTTTTCAATTTTTTTTACAAACACGAACTAACTTCTGGCTTCACGTATGTCGTCAAAATTCCTCATTTGGTAGCTCTAATACCAGATGATATAGTCTGCCTCGGGAAGAGTCGAAATGTATGCAAATTTCCCAATCGTCTAAGCCTTCGGAAAATAATAGGAGATATCATTAAGTTGCGGAAGATTTTTGTTTGAATATGTTTAGAAAATGGATTAAGTTAGGAATGGAGGTTATGAGAATGAGGGAAATGGTCTAGATGAAGGTAATGATAGTTTCGAAAAAGATGAAGAAAGGAAATGGTATTTGAGGGTTTGGTTTAACAATGAAAACAGAGGATAGATGATAGTTTGATATTTTGGTGGAAATGGAAGAAAGAACTTAAATAGAAACGATTCAACACTCAATGGTGTCACCCCAGTTTCTATAGTGTTTAAGGTGGGAATATGGAAATCGATATGGACCAAAGACCCGTTATCAAGATTGATAAGAACCAATGGTATAGTTAAATGGAAGAACAAGTGATAGATGCCACAAGCACAGCTCGATAAGTCTATGTACAAAATCAAAGAGGAGATAAACTCACTCAATGAACTAAAGTTCATATATATTTTTTATCAAAGATAAACCAACCTACAAAATGAAAATTAATAACTATTTATACTAAATAGCTAGGGTAACCGAATAGCCATCTTAAAGGCTAAGTAATTAACTTGAAAATTCCAAAATTTTGGAGAAGGTTTCCTTGTAGTTTCCATGCATTGAGGACGTCAAAGGCCATCATGAAGAAGAAATTCGTCCAAGTCCATGTGCAGCCTTTGGGAATGTTAATGGGCAGCTTTCTAGAAGGAAAAATGAATTTTAAGTCACTTGAAGATGCATGCAGCAGCTAGGTACATCCCATGCAATAATTGAGCTATTAATTTGGTCTCTTTTGGCTGAAAAGTGTCCAGCAATAAGGGAGAACGTGAGTAGCCCTCTTGGATATGTAAATCCAGCCATTTGGGACATTTTGAAGACATCTTAATGAAGAAGAAAGTGGCCAAACGAATTTGGACAGCAAAGGAGTTGAAAAGGCTTGTCTAGGTTCGGCCAACATTGGGGATGAGTTCCACCTTTTGTTTGAAGAATTTCCAGCATTTAAACATGTCTTTGAATGGCTTGAAAGTGTTTAATTCAGCCATTAAAACTCCCTTGGACGTTCATGACTCCAACCATGCATGTATTTCTTCATTCGTTGAAACTGGCTGTTCATGCATCATGCATTTAACTCCTCCATGCATGTGTCTTCATGGAATTATTTTTTAAACCAAATAGGCACCTTGATAACCCAAAAATCAGTAGCATTTAACCATGCTTCCAACCGTCCATGCACTGTAACACCCCAAACCAGGTCTATGCGTTAAGACGAGATTTGGTTTGTCACACCGAACGAACATCCAAAATTCTCTAATGATTTAAGTAAAACAGTAATGCAAAACCTTTAGAAATAAGGTTTAATAAAAACTAAGTACAATGATTATGAATTAAGAAAAATACTTGTTTGAAATCTTATATATATTAGTCAAAACCTTAACGTAGTTTTAGAAGAATTTGAAAGAAATTGAAAAATAATTTAGGTGTCCAAAATTGTTATAAAACACAATATTTTTAAGAAAACTTTATAGATTTAACATAAGCCCATATTAAGAGTCTTAAAATAAAATTAAATCCATCCACACATAAAAATCCATAAAAACATAATTAGAGGCCTTATTACATCATACCCAAAATAGTAATTAAAATAAGTAACTTAAATAAAGTTCATAGTTTATAAAACCCAAGCTCGTAGTATGGCCTCCACCAAGTCATCCCCTACCCAAGTCCACATCAATTTCCATTACCCGAGATGGATAATAAAACGGGTGAGTTACAAAGAACTCAGTGTGTAACTCACTTACCACCATTATTGGGCCAGACCATCAAGGCATTAATTTGGGCTTGAGCCCAATTACAAATTTTAACAATATAAAATGAAATAAAATATATAAAATGCATGTAAAATGAATTTCCCAACCAAGCCTAATTTCCATCCGCTACACACCCCCCGCACTAACCAAAGACACCTGTGGGGATCAAGTCAACCCACCCCGCCAAACACACCAATCGTAGGCATTTAGCCTTTTAAATAATATTGTAGTGCACTCACCGAACTAGATTGTGACATAGTCACCGAACTAGAGGCATTAAGCCAAATTTGTGGCGAGCCACCGAACTAGATTCATGGCCACAAGCCTTACTTCTCTTCATCATGTATCCCATCCCATGCAATTATGTATGAATAACAAACTTTAATCATAAATAATTTATCAAGTAATCCATAATACAAATGAGTTTTTAATTAAACTTTTCATTTGAGTCCATTAAACAAAATAGTATTTAGCCCATTTAGCAATCTAGCGAACTTAGGCCCAAATGTCGAACTAGAAGGTTTTTGGCCCATTTAGCGATCTAGCGCCTTTTGACCCAATTTATCGATCTAGCGCTTTTTCGCCCAATTTAACAATCTAGCGCTTTTTCGTAAATTTCTCGCTTTTAACTGTTTTCATGCATTTACACAAAAGTGTTAATTATCACATAATTTTCGATTTTTCCATTTTTACGATTTATCAAAATACTTACTGCTTAGTATCTAACCCGAAAGATAAGTGTGAAGTTACACACCGGTTATAGTGAGAACTAGACTTTCCCGCTCACAACACCTATACGTATTACGATAATTAGAACACTATAATTTATTAATGAAACCGATCTAAAAATAACGATCTAAAATTTTACCCTTGGGTTTTGAACTACTTCTACTTGCGGTTTCTCCCGATTGATGGTTCGTTAACCGAATCAAATCCACGAACAAATAATGGTTTGGGAGTACGAACGACTTCGAACAGCTTGATTCTCCTCGGATGAACGCCCACAACCCGTGGGAAATCCTGATTCTTGAAAACAGTCCTTCGCTTAAACTTAGGGGAATAACGGAACCACCCTCTTCCAACACTATTCACCGCCCTTTTCTTCCCTATTTTGATTGTCTTCAAAGACAAAAGATCGTTAATCCAATCTAATATTACATCGAAATATGACTAAGGGTTTAAGGGTGAAATTTGCTTACCACAAAGATCCTTGTTCCAAAAATGAGAGTCAACCAAAACGTTCCCTTAACACCTTAAATCGATTCCAACGTTCTATGTTACTTACGAACACTTGATTTTTGATCTTCCGTTATCGCACTAAAGTATAATAAAATAAAAACGTTAATAGAATGAACGCTTATTTCGATCTAAGAAAGCCTTTATACCACTATCAAGATTCGGCCATGACAACTATTAACTAACATGAACTAAAAAGAATTCTTACCTATTGTCCACGGTTGAAAAGAGACGATTGAGAAAGATGTTTATGAATAGAAAAAAGATTTGGCTATGATTAACCAAAGAAAAGAGAAAATGGTTTGGCTATGGCTCACTAACATTCGGCCATGAGAAAATTAATGGAGAAGGTATGAGTGAAAAGAAATAAAATATAAGAGAAGAGATGATGATGATGTTTCGATTTTCAAAGAGGAGAAAAGAGAAAGAAAAAGATGTGCTTAGGAGCAAAGTACATTCGGCAATGGAGAAAGAAAACAAAAAGAAAGGAATGGCCTTTTTGGTACTAGCAATTTCGGCACTATGAAGAGGCACAAAAGAATACTAAAGTGATGAGCAAAAATGACCAAATGGTCAAAAGAATTAGGCTTACCAAAAGATCAAATTCGGCCAAAGGAAAAGAGGTTGAAAAGAGAATTGCAAACCTTTGCACAAAATGCTAGGAATGACCAAAAACAAACTCCTAATCCTAGCCAACTACTAGCATATTCGGCCAACCCCCCTAGACCACATTGCTGTCCAAATTCATGGTCAAATGGCCATGAATTAGTTTCCAAAATCTTTTCCTTGATACATGCCTTATGTCCCCTTATCTTTCCAAATTTTCTTGATTCCATACTATAAGTTAACTATTTCCTTATTCCTTTAGTCTACTTACCAAAAATGAAAAGTCCAACCTTACCATATCTATTGCTTGGCCGACACTTGCTATACAAGTGCAAAAATAAAAGTTTTCTAAATGCTATACAAGGGATTCGAACCACTCCCCTCATGCAATATCTCATGCGCCAACACCACCTTGCCATTTACTCATCTTATGCTAATATTTAACACTTAATTTAACTTAAGTGTCAATGCCACTTGCTCCACTTCAATAAATTCTCAAACTAAAAATTATTCCATACCCGAATAATTCTATACTCTTCTTCAGGACTATAATAGGCACGAAAAGAAATAAGAAAAATTTTCCTTCATAATCTAAACACCAAAACATGCAATAAATCGATACTTGAATTTTAGGGTGTTACAACTCTACCCTCTCTTAAAGAAAATTTCGTCCTCGAAATTTACCTCGTTGAAAAAGGTGAGGGTATTGTTGCCGAATTGCATCTTCAGGCTCCCACGTAGCTTCCTCCACTCGTGATTACGCCATAAAACCTTGACCAACGGCATGGTTTTCTTTCTTAGCACCTTAGCATCTCGGTCTAAGATTTCCACCGGGTTCCTCCTCAAAAGACAAATCAATTCAACTCCACTTCTTCTACCTGGGTACTATGTGCGAAGGATCCGATCTATAGCGCCTCGGATGGAAACATGAAAAACATTATGAATCGACTCAACTCCGGAGGTAATTCGATCTGATAGGCCACTGGACCAACACGCTTCACCACACGATATGGTCCAATGTATCTAGGACTCAACTTGCCCTTCTTCCCAAACTCGAAAATCTTCTTCCAAGGTGAGACCTTCAAGAAAACTTGATCCCCACAAAGATACTCGATACTTCTACGCTTGGATCCGCATACGACTTTTGTCTATCCAAGCTTCCTTTAACCGTGCTCGAATAGCTTTTACTTTTTCTTCCGTTTTAGAGATCAGCTTAGGACCTAACATCTGTCGTTCGCCCAATTCAGTCCAACAACTAGGAGAACGACACCTACGACCATATAATGCCTCGTAGGGTGCCATCCGAATGCTAGACTGATAGCTATTGTTGTAAGCAAATTTTGCCAACGATAGAAAATCCTCCCAACTACCTTTGAAGTCGATTACACATCCCCTTAACATGTCTTCCAGAATCTGAATTACTCTTCTCGATTGACCATCCGATCGAGGATTAAAAGCCGTCATCAAGTTTAGCTTTGTTCCCAAAGCTTCATGCAAAGCTTTCCAAAACCGTGACGTAAACCTAGGATCCCTATCTGATATAATAGACACAGGTACCCCATGCAACCTCACAATTTCGGATACGTACAGCTTAGCCAACTTCTGTAACGAGTAATCCGTATTTAACCGGTAGAAAATGAGCGGTCTTCACAAACGATCAACAATTACCCAAACGGAATTTTTCTTAGTAGGTGTTAAAGGTAACCCACTAACAAAATCCATTGTTATCCGCTCCCATTTCCAAAGAGGAATCTTTACTGGTTGTAATAATCTTGACGGCAATTGATGTTCCGCCTTCACTTGCTGACAAGTTAAACATTTTCCCACAAATTCAGAAATCTCACGCTTCAACCCTGGCCACCAATATTGTTCACGAAGATCCCGATACATCTTATTTCCTCCGGGGTGCATAGCATAAGGGCTACTATGCGCCTCCCGTAGAATCATTTGTCTCGAATCCGAGTCCTTAGGCATACAAACTCTCCCACGAAAACATAACACACCTTCCGCGTTTATGCTAAAATCCTCTATTCCACCATTTTCAACTTGTTGAATTAAAAGTCCCAACTTCTTATCTGATATCTGTTTTTCCTTGATTTGCTCTAACCACGAGGCTTCACTGAAGTTCCGCTATCGGACTACCATCCTCGTACAAACTCAAATGGGCAAACATTGTTCTCAAATCGATACCACCTTACGACTTAACGCGTGCTCTCGCTACCACATTAGCTTTTCTAGGATGATACTCGATTGAGAAATCATAGTCCTTTAACACTCCACCCATCTTCGTTGTCTCAAGTTTAATTTCTTCCGAGTAAGAAGATACTTAAGACTCTTGTGATCCGTATAGATGATAGACTTTTCACCGTAGAGGTAATGCCTCCAAATCTTTAGAGCAAACACTACTGCAGCTAACTCCAAGTCATGAGTAGGGTAGTTTACTTCATGCGGTCTCAGCTGACGAGAAGCATAAGCCACCACTTTCCCACTTTGCATCAATACACATCCTAAGCCCGTGTGTGACGATCGCAATAAACTATAAACTCCTTTCCACCTCGGGTTGAATCAAGATCATCGGCGCTTAGTTAAAATCTTCTTCAATTTCTCGAAACTTTCTTGCTGCTTATCGGTCCATATATATGGTACTCCTTCCGCAATAGCTTAGTTAGGGTGCAAAGAATCAACGAAAACCCTCAACAAAGCGTCTATAGTAACCACCCAAACCCAAGAAACTCCGAATCTCACCATCGACTTTGGTGGTTTCCAATCCAATACACCTCAATCTTCCGAGGATCCACCCTTATTCCTTCTACTGATACCACATGACCCAAGAAAGTCACTTCCTTAACTGAAATTCACATTTACCGAATTTGGCATACAGCTTGATTATTTCAAGTAATCGCAATACAATTCGCAAATGCGAGTCATGCTCCTCTTCATTCCTTGAATATACCAGAATGTCATCTATGAATACCACCACAAACCGGTCTAAATATGGTTGAAAGACCGGTTCATCATATCCATAAATGCAATGGTGCATTGGTCAACCCAAACGGCATCACCAAAAACTCATAATGTCCATAACGAGTTTGGAAAGCCGTCTTGTGAATATCCGCTTCTTTCACCTTAAGTTTGGTGATAACCCGATCTCAAATCAATTTTGGAGAAAACAGAAGCTCCTTCATTTGATCAAACAGTCATCAATTCTTGGCGAGAGGATACCTATTCTTGATCATCAATTTATTTAATTGCTCGTAGTCAATACACATACGCATTGACCCATCTTTCTTCTTAACAAACAAAACCTGGTGCTCCCACTGAGACACACTCTCGGTCAAATAAAACCCCGATCCAACAATTCTTGAATTTGAGCTTTAAGTTCCGCTAACTCCTTCTGGTGCCATTCTATAAGGAGCAATGGACACCGGAGCTGCCCGAACAAGAGCTCAATACCAAATTCCACTTCCCGATCCGAGGTATGCCGGAAGTTCTTCAGAAATACATCCGAAATTCCTTCACTTTGTTCTCACATCTTCCATCGACAACTCTTTGGCATCTAAAGCACTAATAAAAGCTAGAAATGCTCCATACCCTTCCGCATCAACTTTTCTGCGCTTTAACGCAGATACCACATTTGCCAAGTAATTCCTTCGTTACGCCTATCATAACTATTTCTTTATCCTCCACCGTCCTTATTGACATCCGCTTTTCAAAGACAATCCAATTTCGCCCGGTGCTTAACCAACCAATCCATGCCCAAAATGATATCGAACTCGCCAAAAGGCAATTCCATCAAATTTGCCAAAAATATTTCTCCTTGAATTTCTAAGGGCACATCTCTAAACAGTTTATTTACAAATACCGACTGTCCTAAAGGACTAATTACCTTCATCTCACTATCAGAAATTTCAGAGTCTAAATTCAAGTTTCCAGATATAGTGCTAGCAACATACGAATGGGTAGAACCAATATATATCAAAGCAATAACAGGTACATCAAAGATGAAGAACGCATCGCTTATCACATCGTGTGCATTGTCCATCCTCACGGCGTCTAACCGCATATACCAATCTCGGTTGTCTTGCATCCGTGTTGCCTCTAGGACCATTGCCTCGACCACGCGCACCTTGACCACGTCCAAATTTCATTACCACCACGACCTCTCGGTGGTTGCTGAATTCCTCTTGCCGATGGTGCATCAAGATTACGAGCTGCCCGAGTTGTATCCATTCGACGAGGGCAATTCCTATATTGATGATCCATCGACCGCATTTATAGCAAGCACCCGCTTTCTTCCAAAGACTCTCCGAATGCCTTTTCCCACAATCAAGACAATCTCGACTCGATTCACACGCTTCACAGTGTTCTACCTTGAGTCGGTTCATCATTCCGAGGCCTCTTCGAAACCTTCTTGAAGAACCCGAATACTTCATATCTCTCTTGCCTCTAGCTCGCTCCCGATTCTCGTCGTTCGAGTTCTTAGCCTCTTCGGCTATCTTGGCCTTTTCCACAAGCGTGGCAAAAGTTCTAACTTGTTGTGGGGCTATTAAAACCCGCAATTCATCGCTCAAGCCATCCTCAAAGCGCACACAACGCTCATGATCCGTTGCCACTATTGTTCGAGCATAGCGACTCAAGCGCAAAAACTCGCCTTCATATGTCGCCACTGTCTTATTCCTTGGACCAGATTCGTGAATTCCTTCCTTCCGGCATCAACATAACTCGCTTCCTACATATTTCCCTTGGAAGGAAACTTTAAAGAATTCCCAATTAACTAATGCAGCTTCATTGCCTTCTCGACAAGATAAGCCACCATTGGTATGCTTCGTCCCTTAACAAGGACACCGCCCTTAGTTTTTGTTCCACCGTGCACTCAAGATCGCCCATAATTCGCTCCATCGCCTCAAGCCAATATTCAGCGACATTTGGAGCTACACCGAGACACCTCTCGAAAACCTCAAAGACCACTTGATTTCAATCGTTCGATATATCGACCCACGAGTCGTTGGCCCGCTTCTAGCTCCAAATGACCTTTTCAAGGACTCGCAGCATTGCTCGCGCCACCGCATTATCTTCTTCCATATGATCATGTGATCCCGCCTCACTTTCGAGTGACGCAGTGCATCCATTTCCGCATATGATCCGGCGCTTGATTGCGCCTCTAACACCTCGTCCTCTACCACGCCCACGCCTACCGCGCCACGACCACGTCCTCTAGTGCTCATAGTGACTGATTTAATCTGATTAAGAGTTTTATGAATCAGAATACTATTTCAGTGTTTATTAACGATGTTTTATGATATAAAAGAGATAGAGTTGTTTCCGCAATCATATCCTTATTGTCTCAATCTCTACAGTTTCAACACCTAAAACTAGAAGTTCTAGAGTGTTTCTTATGATCATATCACAATGATAATAAACAATCAATATACAGATACTTACTTGACTTGGCGCGGGATGCTCATGGTGCCATACTACCTTTAAATCAAAAGTCTAGAAATTTGAGTTGTTTCTCAAACAAATATCTTTGTTGAACCCAAACCACAGCCGAGTTTTAAACCTGGCTCTGATACCATTAAATGTAACACCCCAAACCAGGTCTATGCGTTAAGACGAGATTTGGTTTGTCACACCGAACGAACATCCAAAATTCTCTAATGATTTAAGTAAAATAAGAATGCAAAACCTTTAGAAATAAGGTTTAATAAAAACTAAGTACAATGATTATGAATTAAGAAAAATACTTGTTTGAAATCTTATATATATTAGTCAAAACCTTAACGTAGTTTTAGAAGAATTTGAAAGAAATTGAAAAATAATTTAGGTGTCCAAAATTGTTATAAAACACAATATTTTTAAGAAAACTTTATAGATTTAACACAAGCCCATATTAAGAGTCTTAAAATAAAATTAAATCCATCCACACATAAAAATCCATAAAAACATAATTAGAGGCCTTATTACATCATACCCAAAATAGTAATTAAAATAAGTAACTTAAATAAAGTTCATAGTTTATAAAACCCAAGCTCGTAGTATGGCCTCCACCAAGTCATCCCCTACCCAAGTCCACATCAATTTCCATTACCCGAGATGGATAATAAAACGGGGTGAGTTACAAAGAACTCAGATGTGTAACTCACTTACCACCATTATTGGGCCAGACCATCAAGGCATTAATTTGGGCTTGAGCCCAATTACAAATTTTAACAATATAAAATGAAATAAAATATATAAAATGCATGTAAAATGAATTTCCCAACCAAGCCTAATTTCCATCCGCTACACACCCCCAGTACCAACCAAAGACACCTGTGGGGATCAAGTCAACCCACCCCGCCAAACACACCAATCGTAGGCATTTAGCCTTTTAAATAATATTGTAGTGCACTACCAAACTAGATTGTGACATAGTCACCGAACTAGAGGCATTAAGCCAAATTTGTGGCAGAGCCACCGAACTAGATTCATGGCCACAGCCTTACTTCTCTTCATCATGTATCCCATCCCATGCAATTATGTATGAATAAAAAACTTTAATCATAAATAATTTATCAAGTAATCCATAATACAAATGAGTTTTTAATTAAACTTTTCATTTGGGTCCATTAAACAAAATAGTATTTAGCCCATTTAGCAATCTAGCGAACTTAGGCCCAAATGTCGAACTAGAAGGTTTTTGCCCATTTAGCGATCTAGCGCTCTTTTGACCCAATTTATCGATCTAGCGCTTTTTATTTAAATTTAACAATCTAGCAATTTTTCGTAAATTTCTCGCTTTTAACTGCTTTTCATGCATTTACACAAAAGTGTTAATTATCACATAATTTTCGATTTTGCCATTTTTACGATTTATCAAAATACTTACTTTGTTTAGTATCTAACCCGAAAGATAAGTGTGAAGTTACACACCGGTTATAGTGAGAACTAGACTTTCCCGCCACAACACCTATACGTGATTACGATAATTAGAACACTATAATTTATTAATGAAATCGATCTAAAAATAACGATCTAAAATTTTACCCTCGGGTTTTCGAACTACTTCTACTTGCGGTTTCTCCCCGATTGATGGTTCATTAACCGAATCAAATCCACGAACAAATAATGGTTTGGGAGTACGAATGACTTCGAACAGTTGATTCTCCTCGGATGAACGTCCACAACCCGTGGAAATCCCGATTGTCTTTGAAACAAATCCTTCGCTTAAACTTAGGGGAATAACGGAACCACCCTCTTCCGAACACTATTCACCGCCTTTTTTCTTCCCTATTTTGATTGTCTTCAAAGACAAAAGATCGTTAATCCAATCTAATATTACATCGAAATATGACTAAGGGTTTAAGGGTGAAATTTGCTTACCACAAAGATCCTTGTTCCAAAAATGAGAGTCAACCAAAACGTTCCCTTAACACCTTAAATCGATTCCAACGTTCTATGTTACTTACGAACACTTGATTTCTGATCTTCCGTTATCGCACTAAAGTATAACAAATAAAAACGTTAATAGAATGAACGCTTATTTCGATCTAAGAAAGCCTTTATACCACTATCAAGATTCGCCATGACAACTATTAACTAACATGAACTAAAAAGAATTCTTACCTATTGTCCACGGTTGAAAAGAGACGATTGAGAAAGATGTTTATGAATAGAAAAAGATTTGGCTATGATTAACCAAAGGAAAGAGAAAATGGTTTGGCTATGGCTCACTAACATTCGGCCATGAGAAAATTAATGGAGAAGGTATGAGTGAAAAGAAATAAAATATAAGAGAAGAGATGATGATGATGTTTCGGTTTTCAAAGAGGAGAAAAGAGAAAGAAAAAGATGTGCTTAGGAGCAAAGTACATTCGGCAATGGAGAAAGAAAACAAAAAGAAAGGAATGGCCTTTTTGGTACTAGCAATTTCGGCACTATGAAGAGGCACAAAAGAATACTAAAGTGATGAGCAAAATGACCAAATGGTCAAAAGAATTAGGCTTACCAAAAGATCAAATTCGGCCAAAGGAAAAGAGGTTGAAAAGAGAATTGCAAACCTTTGCACAAAATGCTAGGAATGACCAAAAACAAACTCCTAATCCTAGCCAACTACTAGCATATTCGGCCAACCCCTAGACCACATTGTCGTCCAAATTCATGGTCAAATGGCCATGAATTAGTTTCCAAAACCTTTTCCTTGATACATGCCTTATGTCCCCTTATCTTTCCAAATTTTCTTGATTCCATACTATAAGTTAACTATTTCCTTATTCCTTTAGTCTACTTACCAAAAATGAAAAGTCCAACCTTACCATATCTATTGCTTGGCCGACACTTGCTATACAAGTGCAAAAATAAAAGTTGTCTAAATGCTATACAAGGGATTCGAACCACTCCCCTCATGCAATATCTCATGCGCCAACACCACCTTGCCATTTACTCATCTTATGCTACTATTTAACACTTAATTTAACTTAAGTGTCAATGCCACTTGCTCCACTTCAATAAATTCTCAAACTAAAAATTATTCCATACCCGAATAATTCTATACTCTTTTTCAGGACTATAATAGGCACGAAAAGAAATAAGAAAAATTTTCCTTCATAATCTAAACACCAAAACATGCAATAAATCGATACTTGAATTTTAGGGTGTTACATGCACCCACCAAATACATGGATGTATTCGGCCAAGTACAATGCACCTAGGTGCATGTATCTCTTAATTGCTTCATGTACATTCAGCTGTACCCGGCTCAATTTGGAAGTGCACCAAGATGCACACAAGCTCCACGGCACTTGGGACTTTGGCGTCGAGCCTCATCAACTTGAAGATCGATGGTGCCCCGGGCGTGCCCGTATCAAACACCCTTGCTTATCGCACCATACCATTAAGACACCCTACAACCATCCCTAAACCAACCCCTTTTGCTTTATATTTATTTACTTTGAGTTTTTAATTTCTATAAAAAGGTGGTAAGACAAAATTTTCTCCTAAATTTTTATTTTATTTAATTATTTAATTTTCCAATTTATTGAATTATTAATATTTTATACTAATTAAATTTTTTAGAAAATATTTTTTTCCATCTTATGTTCATGTTAATCATGCCTTGCAAGAGAACTCGTGCCTCTGCCCAAATTGATGAATTACAAAATAAATTCCACTGTGAAGAAGCCAAAGCAAGATACGAAAGCTTTTTGAATAATCAACAGATGCACCCTAAAAAAGGCTTTACGCTGAAAGAAAGCAACTATATTGATTTCATGACGTGCATTTGACAAATTGCTAAAGCTCTCAATTAGGAGTTATTTTGCGAGAAAAGACCTAGTGTAGATGAGGAGTTAGTTCGTGAACTTTATGCGAATTTTGACCTCAAGCAAATTGACGGAAGTTTCTATTTGCAGAAATAAGGCAGCAATAAGCTCAAACGCTATTAATGAATTCTTTGAATTACTTGATTTCAAAGACGAAGAATATTCTTCCTTGATGAACAATATTGAGTCTGAAAATCTACAAGAAATTCTCGAGGAACTTACAGTTCCAGGTTCTAAGTGGACTGTGTCAAAGCAAGGAATTCACACTTGTCGCAGAGAATATTTGAGACCACTAGCGAAGGTATGGTTCTATTTCATTCGATTCAGCCTTATGCTCATTTCACATGGGACTATAATTTCATTAGAGCGAATGGTCTTATTATACTCGATTTTAATTGGAAAGACCATTGATGTGGGAAAAATCATCATGAGAGAAATAAGGAATTGTGCTGCTAGACGTTCTGGCCCAACTTACTTTCCCTTTATGATAACAATTTTGTGCTTGCAAGTTAAAATTCTTGCAAATGTAAAGAAGACAGGTTATAACGAGGGCACAATCACAAATTGGGACCTCTACCGAATAGCTGGAGACTCTGTTCTATAGCAACAAGTTGAAGAGAACGAGGATCCTGAAGAAGCAGAAGAAGATCCCATAGAGATCGAACCAATGCAGTTAGCTGAAATCCCTGATAAGGTAGAACCAATGGAACCAGTAACTGAACCTGACGTCGCAACTTCAATGTTTAGGACCCAATCGCCTCGCCCAGATCTTCGAGATGAGCTGTCAAAATTGATGGACATCATGCAACATATGCAGTGGCAGCAACAAGCTTACTAGAGATATTCAAAAATATGGGATGACTCAATGAGAAGCGCTCTTACGAAAATATACAATGACCCATTTATTTTTGTGCTTGAGTTTCCAGATTTCATATTTGAACCATGGAGTCAACTATCGAAGAGGGAGCGAAGCGATTCATGCAAAAACAAAGACGATGGAGCAAAAGATGAGTCGAATTCGGAGGGATCTGCAAATAAATAAAAAGGGAGGATCTTAACTTTATTTTATTTACGTTCTTAGGTTATTTAATAGGATTAGGTTTTATTAGGAATTTTTATTTTCGCATATTAAAACAAGAGGTGGAAATCATAAATAAAAATGAACAAGTTGCAAAGTACAAAGTGTGGTAATAGATATATACATGTCTAGGATTGGATCTAGAGAGAGCTTGGTACTTAAGCAGTCAAATTGACTCACCTCCTTTGATGCAAGCACGCCCCACGAACTTCTTTGGACAAGTATCCCGAGTCGAGCATTGCATTACTGGCAAGCTGATCCCAGCTCGTTTCCAGCTCCACAAGCTTCGTCTAGTTCAAATTCAGCTCATTTGAGCTTGAATCAACTCAATACTTTTAGTCTTTAATTATGTCTTGTTTAATTAAATGCATCTTTAGTTAATGTCATGCATTATTGATCTACATATTTTAATTATGACATGCATTATGTGTTCTGCATTTAATTAAGTCATGCATTAAGTAACTCATTTGTTCATTTAGTTTGCATTTTAAATAATTGCATTTAAGCATCTTAGTTAATAAATGAGTTGCTGGTCATTAATTCAACTCAACTTAGTTTAATTAATTGAGTTCTTTTAATGAATTTAATTTTATTATTGCTTCATTAATTAATCTAGTTACTAGGTTAATTTATTGATGCATGAGTTAAGTTTATTTAATAATGTTTTTCTTAATTAAACTAGTTGTTGGAATAAATGATGTTTAAGTATTAGTTCATTTAAGTCTAGTTGTTGGAATAAATGATGCTTAAGTGTTAGTTCATTTATTTAAGTCTAGTTGCTAGAATAAATGAAGCTTAAGTGTTAGTTCATTTATTTAAGTCTAGTTGATGGAATAAATGATGCTTAAGTGTTAGTTCATTTAATTAAGTTAGTTGTTAATTTGTTTTAAGTTTAATAATTGCATTAATGTGACGGTTACATGTGATAATTGCAGGTGGCTTTTCATCTTACAACCATTATTTCTAAAGGCTGTTATGTAATTTAATTGAAGAGTTAATCATATTGAAGATGGATTTATATGGCTAGAATTCCAAAGGTTGAGACTCTTCATTTGGTTGGTGACTTTTCGGTTGATCATGGAGAACTCAAAGGATTTTGACAAGTAATTTAATTGAAAAGTTAATTACATTAAAGATGGAGTTATATGGCTAGAATTCCAAAGGTTGAGACTCTTCATTTGGTTGGTGACTTTTCGGTTGATCATGGAGAACTCAAAGGACTTTGACAAGCAATTTAATTGAAGAATTAATCATATTGAAGATGGGAGTTACATGGCTAGAATTCCAAGAGTTGAGACTCTTCATTTGAAACCATTATTAGCCTCATTAAAAGTGACCATTCAACTAGCCTCATTTGATACTATATATACATGTAATCAACATATTGTGGAAAAACTTTTGATCATTTTGTGAATGTTATGCTCAATTTGTGAGGCAAACTTTTCTTTATTTTCGTTCAAAGATTCATTGGCTACCTAGTGTTCTAGTTGTGTCATCCACTTTTCTTTGTCGAAAACCGAACTTATCACTATTATATAGTGTGGCGTTCACCTTTATACCAAGGTTCCTACTTTTCTAAGTAGCGGGTCAAGGTTTCACTACTTCCATCTTCCACCTATATACATGTAATCAACATATTGTGGAAAAACTTTTGATCATTTTGTGAATGTTATGCTCAATTTGTGAGGCAAAATTTTCTTTATTTTCGTTCAAAGATTCGTTGGCTACCTAGTGTTCTAGTTGTGTCATCCGCTTTTCTTTGTCGAAAATCGAACTTATCACTATTATATAGTGTGGCGTTCACCTTTATACCAAGGTTCCTACTTTTCTAAGTAGCGGGTCAAGGTTTCACTACTTCCATCTTTCACCTTGAAAGCCTATAAGTATTCGGGTCAATACTTTTTAGTATTGGTTCTTACTTGTTTTTGAGTTCATTTTATTCCATATCCATCATCTACCAAACTTTCTTTCTTTCCTTCCTTTCCCTTCATCATAGCCGAATCCTCCTTTTACTTATCATCCATTGTTGTTAATTCCCTTCCATACCAATCTCCATCTTCATTTACTTTAATCGAACCTTTATAAAATTCATATCCTTCGACCTATCTTTGAAACCCCTTTTCAATAGCTTCCGCACCATTTTACCCAAAAGTATCATCTTCAAACTTGCCGAACGAAACCTTCTCGTAGACGATTGGGCAATTTATATACGACTCGACTCACCTCGAGGTGGATCGTATCATCCTTTTTTCTAGAATCCTACCTGGTGTATAGTATCTATTCACTTTTAACAATGAGGACATTGTTCATCTTAAGTAGGGGGACGAAAAAATTGAAATTATTTCCTCTCAGAATAAATTTTTCTTTCAGTTATGATTAGGTTATATTTTGTTCAAAAATTTGAAATTTTGTTAAGTATGCTAAACTTTAGTATAAATAAAGTTCGATTATTTCAATAATTGTTATGTTAGCTGAAATATGACATAACTGTATTTTTAATAAAGCATGCAAATCATACCATAAAATTTTTAGTTCCTTAGGAAAGTTAGGCATGCATGAAAGTTTAAGTCTCTATAATTGACTTAGTAGTTTCTTGAGGCGAAATCCTAGGAAGCATGGAATGTTAAAAATGATTTAGGAAAATTTTGTTTGGACCGTTTGAGCCTTTCAAGCCAACCTTGATGAATTTTTATCCTTTGAAACCCAACTTTGAGACTATATGGCCTAATTTTATTTGAACCCTTGCAATATTTAGTCATCACTTTTCTCTTAATTATCTTTAAATTGTCCCAAACACTAGATTCAATACTATTCAGAATGTTCTTTGAAAATAAGTTTGGGGGAGTTGAAAAGAAGTATCAAATGCTCAAAAAAATTGTAGTACATACAACAAAATGCTCGTGAAAAAAAAAAGAGAGCATATGTACTCGAAAGAAATAGATGTATAAAAGAGCATGTGAAAGCAAAATAAGTTGGTGTATTGAAGGTAGTTATTTTGAAGGTCCGATTCAAGCTGGGTTTAGAGTTTTTAGCCTAACTTTATCTATCTTTTACCTACACCTAGCCTAGCCACATTACAACCTATTTAAAAGACCTATTGATTCAAGTTTCTGTGCTACCTACATTAGTGGAGAGAAATTGCTATGTTCAACATATGAAGGCATAAATTAAACTTAATGAATGCAGCTTAATCTTAAATAAGGGAATAAAATCAAATTGGTAGGGATTTACATGTTTTTATTGAGAAAGCATTTACTCTATTTTTGCTATCATAATAGTTTTATGAGATTAATTTGAATGATATGTATACTTAAGTAGCATAATTATCAAATTTCTTATTTTTGAGCATAAGTATACTAAATTCATAATTTTGGGAAGAATGTTGTTCTGAAGGAATTTTTCAACGGTGTTTCCAAGAAATTCTTTTCAATTTGTGCATTACTCAGGACGAGCAATGAATTAAGTTTGGAGGTGTGGAAACACGAAAATACACACACTTTTTCATGCTCTTTTTAACTTAAATTCATGTAGTTTCGGTAAAATTCATGTCGAAAAATAAATAATAATTATAAAATAATTAATTTGCATTCAAATTATAAACATGTTGATTTTTAATTAATTTTATATCAAATTTTAATTAATTTTGATTATTTTTGACATATTTGCACAAATGACAAAAATGGCTCGGTAGACACTACTAGAAGCGCAAAACCGAGAAGCAATTTTGAAACATCAAGGCGAATTAATTTTTTAGCCTAATACGGTCCAAATTATGTTTATTAATTCATAATATAATTAATTTTAATTTTAATCCAATTTAATTTGGGTTAAATAAATTATTGTTAATTAATTATGAAAAGGGGCCCAGTTACGCTGAACCGAGAAAACCGATCCAACCGAGCACTGGGCAGCCCAAAACCATCCCACATGCTGACCCAATCAGCTTTCTTGGCTGATTATTTGGCTTGCAAAATGGCCCTTGAAGACTCCTTCAAATTGCATTCGAACCCCTCCACTATTTATGCCTTTCTCGATTTGCCCCTACCTTAAAATAGCATGTTTGAAATCTTCAAACATGCCACATGTGTGGCCGGCCATGGGGGGAGTCTTTGGCTGCTGATTTTGGCTATTTTTAGCAGCTTTCTCAACCTATACATACCTCCTTGGCTGCTCACTTCAAACACATCTCAACTCTTCTCATCTCTTCACTTCTCTCTCATTTCTCTCTCTTCATTCCCTTCCATTGTTCTTCATTTTCTTCCCCTATTCCCTTGCTGATTTCACCTCTTGAAAAAGAGTCATTCAACCACCATTTGGAGCAGCATTCGAGTATTTGTGGAAGCCTCGGTTCAACAAGAACAAGAGGAGAAGGAGGAGCAGAGCAAACTAGTCAAGCCTCAGAGAAACACTGGATTTTATTCTTGTTCCTTATCCTTTTAATTTTATTGTTGTTGTTATGAACATGTCTATGAATATTTGTGATGTTGATATTTTTAATTTAATTAATATGGCTTAAATTTAAATCGTGTTAGGTTGATTGCATTTCGTCTGCTTGAGTTATTAAAATTGTCTTTGTGTTGTTATAGGCATCGGTAAGATGTTTGATTAAGTAAAACCATGACTAAGTTATTCTTGCATTACAATTGTAAGGTAACTAATGAATTAATGATTTAAACGGATTGAAATTGTAATTAATTGACACGATACTTAATCAGTACATGTTTAATCATCTAAGGTAGCTGAGGTTTAAATTAGCAACGGTATCTAATGATACATTAGCCTTGCATAGCTTGCAAGATTATTGTGATTAAACTGTTTCAAGGTAGAAATACATTGTTACCTAATCTTTTATGTGCTTATGTGATTGAATTAATTGTTTGAATTGGAATAGAAGAGATTATTTTAATTTCATAAGTATGTATGTGCATTAACACATTTGCTTATTGAAATTTGTTTAATTGGTTGAATTGACATAGAGATATAGTCAAGGGATAAATGGATTTTGGTAGGTAAGTATGTTCATAAGTTAGCAAATTATCGAGTTGCCGTGAATTTATTCGTAACAAGTTAAGAAATGTAATTCTAGCACAATTATGTCATCTTGATTAAAATCATCTTTTGAAATCGTGCATTGGAACTTTTATTTTATTTTTATTTATTTTACTTATTTAAAAATCTTAGTTTTTAATCACCTCCTCAAATTAAAATATTTTTCTTCACCAATGTGTTTTAAATTGCTTTCATAAATAATTATTTTCACAGTCCCTGTGGGTACGATAACTCGACATTTACTTGTCACTTTATTACTTGTTGTGATTGTGTACACTTGCACATTTTTGTCGTTCCAGAAGTCACTTGCGTCACACATCAATTCAAATGGCAAATCCCAGTCTTATGTGACGATTATGGGTGTCAAAACTAACTGACTTTTCAAATCTTTGAAAGCCCTAAGCACTCCTCATCAAATTTCAACGTCTTGTCCTTCTCCAATAATTTGCATAAGGGTTTAGCAATTTTGGAGAAGTCCTTGATAAATCTTCAATAGAAACTGGCGTGGCCCAAAAAGCTCCTAACACTCTTTACAGATGTTGGAGGTGGGAGTTTCTCAATAATGTTTACCTTTGCTTTATCTACCTCAATTTCATGTCTCGTTATTCGATGCCCTAGAACAATACCTTCTCGTACCATGAAATGGCACTTTTCCCAGTTGAGTATGAGGTTTGTTTCTTTGCATCGCCTTAGTACCTTGGCTAGATTGGAAAGGCAATCATCATATTTATCTCTGAATACTGAAAAATCATCCATAAAGACTTCCAAGTATTTTTCAACCATGTCAATAAAAATAAACATCATACATCTTTGAAATGTAGCAGGTGCATTACATAAACCAAATGGCATGCGTCTAAATGCAAATGTACCATACGGGCAGGTGAATGTTGTCTTATGTTGATCTTCCAGTGCTACTGTAATCTAATTATACCCTGAGTATCTGTAACACCCTAAAATTCAAGTATCAATTTATTGCATGTTTTGGTGTTTAGATTATGAAGGAAAAATTTTCTTATTTCTTTTCGTGCCTATTATAGTCCTGAAGAAGAGTATAGAATTATTCGGGTATGGAATAATTTTTAGTTTGAGAATTTATTGAAGTGGAGCAAGTGGCATTGACACTTAAGTTAAATTAAGTGTTAAAAAGTAGCATAAGATGAGTAAATGGCAAGGTGGTGTTGGCGCATGAGATATTGCATGAGGGGAGTGGTTCAAATCCCTTGTATAACATTTGGACAACTTTTATTTTGCTCTTCTATGGTAAGTGTCATTAAGCTTATTTATGGTAAGTGTTGACCTTGTTATTTTTGTTAGTATATCAAAGGAATAAGGTAAGAGTGAATTTATGGTAGGGAATCAAGAAAATATGGAAAGATATGGAGACATAGGGCAAGTATCAAGGAAAGTGTTTTGGAAACAAATTCATGGTCATTTGACCAATGAATTTGGACGGCATTATGGCTAGGGGAAGGTTGGCGAATTTTGCTAGTAGCTTGGTAAGGTTTAGGAGTTTGCTTTTGGTCATTTTAGTTTTTGTGCAAAATTTTGCATTCCTCTTCTCAACTTTTCCCTTTGGTCGAAATTGATCTTTTGGTAAGCCTTGATTATTTTGACCATTTGGTCATTTTTGCTTTTCACTTTAGTGTTCAATTTTGTGTCTTTCTCATAGTGCCGATTCTACCAACACCAAAAAGCCATTCTTTACTTTTCTTCTCCCCATTGCCGAATATACATTGCTCCCAAAACTCATCTCTTTCTTTCTTTCTCTTTTATTCTCTTTGAAAATTGAAACAACATCATCATCATTCTTCTCTCATCTTTTATTCTTGATACTCATACTTTCTCTATTATTTTCTCTCGTGGCCAAATGTTGATGTACCCATAGCCGAATCATTTTTCTATTTTCTTTGGTCATATAGCCGAATCCTCCATCTTGCACAAACATCTTTCTCAATCGTCTCTTTCCAATCGTGGATAAGAGGTAAGAGTTCTTTTTATTTTACAATTAGTTAATAAATATGTTGGCCGAATTTTGATGATGGTAAAAAGGATTTCTTGGATAGAAATTTTACCATTCCATCTCTTAAATGTTTCCAATGGTTATATTTTAGTGCGATAGCGAAAGATCGGAAATCAAGTGTTCGTGGGTATCTTAGAACGTTGGAATCGATTTAAGGTGATAAAGGAACGTTTGATCGATTCTCATATTTTGGAACAAGGATCTTTGTGGTAAGCGAATTTCACCCTTAAACGTTTAGTCATATTTCGATGTAATAATAGATTGGATTAACGATCTTTTGTCTTTGAAGACAATCAAGATAGGGAAGAAAAGGGCGGTGTTTAGTGTTCGGAAGAAGGAGGTTCCATTAATCCCCTAAGTATAAGCAAAGGACTGTTTCAGCAATCCGGGATTTCCCACCGGGTTGTGGACGTTCATCCGAGGAGAATCAATTGTTTGAAGTAGTTCGTACTCCCAAACCATTATTTGTTCATGGATTTGATTCGGTTAACGAACCATCAATCGGGGAGAAACCGCAAGTAGAAGTAGTTTAAAAATCCGAGGTAAAAGTTAGATCGTTAATTCCTAAGATTGATTTCGTTATTAAAATATAGTGATTCTAATTTATCGTGATACGTATAGGTGTTGACGAGCGGGAAAGTCTAGTTCTCACTATAACCATGTGTGTAACTTCACACTTATCTTTCGGGTTAGATACTAAACAGTAAGTATTATGATAAACCGTAAAAATGGCAAAATCGAAAATTATGTGATAATTAACACTTTTGTGTAAATGCATGAAAACGGTTAAAGTCGGAAAAATTACTAGATCGATAAATTGAGCCGAAATATTGCTAGATCGATAAATTGAGCTGAAATATTGCTAGATCGATAAATTGAGCCGAAATATTGCTAGATCGATAAATTTGGCCGAAAAACTGCTAGTTCGACAAATTGGGCCTAAAAACTGCTAGATCGATATAATGGGCCAAAAACCTTCTAGTTCGAAATATGGGCCAAAGTTCGCTAGATTGCTAAATGGGCTAAATACTATTTTGTTTAATGGACCCAAATGAAAAGTTTAATTAAAAACTCATTTGTATTATGGATTACTTGATAAATTATTTATGATTAAAGTTTGTTATTCATACATAATTGCATGGGATGGGATACATGATGAAGAGAAGTAAGGCCTGTGGCCATGAATCTAGTTCGGTGGCTCTGCCACAAATTTGGCTTAATGCCTCTAGTTCGGTGACTATGTCACAATCTAGTTCGGTAGTGCACTACAATATTATTTAAAAGGCTAAATGCCTACGATTGGTGTGTTTGGCGGGGTGGGTTGACTTGATCCCCACAGGTGTGCTGGTTGGTACGGGGGTGTGTAGCGGATGGAAATTAGGCTTGGTTGGAAAATTCATTTTACATGCATTTTATATATTTTATTTCATTTTTATATTGTTAAAATTTGTAATTGGGCTCAAGCCCAAATTAATGCCTTGATGGTCCGCCCAATAATGGTGGTAAGTGAGTTACACACTGAGTTCTTTGTAACTCACCCCGTTTTATTATCCATCTCAGGTAATGGAAATTGATGTGGACTTGGGCCGGAGATGACATGGTGGAGGCCATACTACAAGCTTGGGTTTCATAAACTATGAACTTATTTAAGTTACTTATTTTAATTACTATTTTGGGTATGATGTAATAAGGCCTCTAATTATGTTTTTATGGATTTTTATGTGTGGATGGATTTAATTTTATTTTAAGACTCTTAATATGGGCTTATGTTAAAATCTATAAAGTTTTCTTAAAAATATTGTGTTTTATAACAATTTTGGACACCTAAATTACTTTTCAATTTCTTTCAAATTCTTTTAAAACTACGTTAAGGTTTTGACTAATATATATAAGATTTCAAACAAGTATTTTTCTTAATTCATAAATTTTAATCATTGTACTTAGTTTTTATTAAACCTTATTTCTAAAGGTTTTGCATTACTGTTTTACTTAAATCATTAGAGAATATTGGATGTTCGTTCGGTGTGACAAACCAAATCTCGTCTTAACGCATAGACCTGGTTTGGGGTGTTACAGGTCGAATCCCTTTATAGTTCAAGTAAGGGTGAATCAATCTCTGTGTTACGGGTAAGGATTATCTATCAATCATTTTTCTTTCTTTTCTTTTGGATTAGCCGAATCTAGGAATCTAATCCCTTTTTATTATCTTTGGCCGAAATTGAAGGAAAGTTCGGGGTTTCTTTGTAGCCAACATTTAGGGGGAATCATTCGGGATTTGAATAATCCAAGGTAAGGAGATGATGATATTCGGCCAAAGGCCATATCTTTTTAGTGATAATCGATTTCTCACATAGTGTTATGTAGGTGTTATCGACGTTGTAGGCAAGGGTCAGAAATCTTAAGTATTATATCGCTTTCCGTGTTTGCAAGGTGTGTAGCCTACACTAAACTTCTAATAGATTAATAGCATTATTGATAAAAGTTGTTAATAAAGAAATATGAATGATTATGGCTTGGGTATCATTCAATGGTACGATGAATTGAGGTACGTTATCCCTTAGTATTATGTATAATTTTAATATGAGACATATCCGATTTTGTTATGATTTTGGGGTAATGTACATGGCATGATATCTGCATCGTTAATAATGCTATAAGCATGAATATGAAATGTGTATGATTCCGTTATGAATTTGGGGTTATATGGCATGATATTGAAATAATGTGTTTAATGCATGGGCATATGGGTGATTTTGATAAAGGGGAAGTGTTTCGGTGGTTTTACCACATTATGAATCCGGTGACTTCGGTCACGACATTATGAATCCGGTGACTCTGTCACAATTATCTGGTGGCCATGCCACAATTTATAAGGGCGATGTGCATGTTGACTGCAGCAACTGCCTTCGATGGTGTGTAGCGGATGGAGGGTTGATTTAGTAATCCCCACGGTGTGATTGGTAGGTACGGGTGGTGTGTAGCGGATGGATATCTAAGTTGGGTTCGGGATTGCATTTCATTTTATATGTACATGTGATTTAATCAGTTATTATTTAATTTGCTATATTATGGGCTTATTGCTATGATCGATTGGACTTTTAGTGTATTGTTACACATTGAGTCTGTTGACTCACCCTTCCGTGGGATATCTTTTCAGGTGATACTCAATGATTTGGACCGGGTCAGCAAGGACTACGAGGTGGCCATTGCTCAACTCAGTATTTTGGTTTTCCTTATATTAAACTTATTACGTTTTCTTATATAATTCGGGATTTAATTTGGGATATATTTTTGTAATAAGGCCGCCATTAGCTATGTTACTTTTACGTTTTTAATTTATATTCTGCTATGATCAATTTCAACTAAATAATTAAATATTTTCGATAATCGTATGAAAATGTTTTGACATCTAAATACTTATGGTTTTCAAAATAATAATAAATAGTTCTAAATTTGGATTTTCTTTTGATAAATAATTTATTTTTAAATGAATTTATAAATACAAACTTAAATTACAAAAAAAAATAGATTTTAACAAGTTCGTACTTCAAATATATTCTTTTACCACAAGATCACATCTTTTTACAAAACGACAAAACGAATTTTTCTTAAGAAGCATACCAGATCCGGTCGGGATTTGTGGGCCGGGTTTGGGGTGTTTCATAACATTTAATGTTTTTAAGTTTATGTGATTCCTTGACACAATTGATGGTCATTTTGCAGTGTCCAATTTAGAGGAATTAATCATGGAAAAGGAACTCAACTATGTTGAAGATCCATTGGAACAAATTTAGACATCAGACCCTCCAAGTGATAAAGAGGAGGATGACTAGAAGCTAATCAAAGGGGATTTAATCTGCAACACCGCTTTGAATCTTTGAAGTTAGAGAACAAGGATTATGCCCAACCAAAAGCGTCAATCGAGGAGCCACCTAAATTAGAACTAAAGGTACTTCCCTCGCATTTAAAATATGTTTATTTAGGTAACGCTTCTACTTTTCCTATGATTGTTTCAGCAGAATTAACCGTTGAGCAAGAAGGAAACTCATCCTAGTATTGAAACAATTTAAGAAAGCTATCGGATAGACCATAGCCAATATTCGTGGCATTAGTCCGTCTGTATGCATTCACAAGATCATCCTGGAATATGGAAAGAAAGGGATGATTGATGGACAATGAAGACTGAACCCCATCATGAAAGACGTGGTAAAGAAAGAAATCATCAAGTGGTTAGATGCGGGTATAATTTACCCCATCTCAGATAGTTCGTGGGTAAGTCCATTCTAGTGCGTGCCAAAGAAAGGAGGTATTACGGCCTTAGAAAATGAAAATAACGAGTTGATACTGACTAGAATGGTTACAGGATGGAGATTTGTATCGATTACTAGAAGCTGAACAAGGCGACTAGGAAAGATCACTTTCCTTTTCCATTTTTGGACCAGATGTTGGATAGACTAGCGGGGTGAGACTATTACTGTTTTCTCGATGGATACTGTAACACCCCAAACCAGGTCTATGCGTTAAGATGAGATTTGGTTTGTCACACCGAACGAACATCTAATATTCTCTAATGATTTAAGTAAAACAGTAATGCAAAACCTTTAGAAATAAGGTTTAATAAAAACTAAGTACAATGATTAAAATTTATGAATTAAGAAAAATACTTGTTTGAAATCTTATATATATTAGTCAAAACCTTAACGTAGTTTTAAAAGAATTTGAAAGAAATTGAAAAGTAATTTAGGTGTCCAAAATTGTTATAAAACACAATATTTTTAAGAAAACTTTATAGATTTTAACATAAGCCCATATTAAGAGTCTTAAAATAAAATTAAATCCATCCACACATAAAAATCCATAAAAACATAATTAGAGGCCTTATTACATCATACCCAAAATAGTAATTAAAATAAGTAACTTAAATAAGTTCATAGTTTATGAAACCCAAGCTCGTAGTATGGCCTCCACCATGTCATCTCCGGCCCAAGTCCGCATCAATTTCCATTACCTGAGATGGATAATAAAACGGGGTGAGTTACAAAGAACTCAGTGTGTAACTCACTTACCACCATTATTGGGCCAGACCATCAAGGCATTAATTTGGGCTTGAGCCCAATTACAAATTTTAACAATATAAAATGAAATAAAATATATAAAATGCATGTAAAATGAATTTCCCAACCAAGCCTAATTTCCATCCGCTACACACCCCGTACCAACCAAAGACACACTGTGTGGGATCAAGTCAACCCACCCCGCCAAACACACCAATCGTAGGCATTTAGCCTTTTAAATAATATTGTAGTGCACTACCGAAACTAGATTGTGAAATAGTCACCGAACTAGAGCCATTAAGCCAAAATTTTGTGCCGAGCCACCGAACTAGATACGTGGCCACAGGTCTTTCTTCTCTTCATCAAATCCCATCCCATGCATTTATGTATGAATAACAAACTTTAATCATAAATAATTTATCAAGTAACCCATAATACAAATGAGTTTTTAATAAAACCTTTCATTTGGGCCTATTAACAATATAGTATTAAACTTTGGCCCATATCTCGAACTAGAGGGTTTCCGGCCCATTAGCGATCGAGCAAACTTTTATGGCCCAATTTATCGATCTAGCAGTTTTATGGCCCGATTTATCGACCTAGCGCTTTATGGCCCAATTTATCGATCTAGCGCTTTATGGCCCAATTTATCGATCTAGCGCTTTATGGCCCAATTTATCGATCTAGCGCTTTATGGCCCAATTTATTGATCTAGCGCTTTTATGGCCCAATTTATCGATCTAGCAATTTTATGGCCCAATTTATCGATCTAGCAGTTTTATGGATTTACACAAAAGTACTTATTACTACAACATTTTTGATTTGGTCATTTTTACGATTTATCATAATACTTACTGTTTAGTATCTAACCCAAAAGATAAGTGTGAAGTTACACACCTGGTTATAGTGAGAACTAGACTTTCCCGCTCGTCAACACCTATACATATCACGATAATTAGAATCACTATATTTTATTAACGAAATCAATCTTAGAAATTAATGATCTAACTTTTACCCTCGGATTTTCGAACTACTTCTACTTGCGGTTTCTCCCGATTGATGGTTCGTCAACCGAATCAAATCCACGAACAAATAATGGTTCGAGTACGCGAACTACTTCAAACAATTGATTCTCCTCGGATGAACGTCCACAACCGGTGGGAAATCCTTCTTGCTGAAACAGTCCTTTGTTTATACTTAGGGGGAATAACGGAACCACCCCTCTTCCGAACACTATTCACCGCCCTTTTCTTCCCTATTTTGATTGTCTTCAAAGACAAAAGATCGTTAATCCAATCTAATATTACATCGAAATATGACTAAGGGTTAAAGGGTGAAATTTGCTTACCACAAAGATCCTTGTTCCAAAATGAGAATCGAACAAATCGTTTTATGATACTCACAAACACTTGAGTTCCGGTCTTCCACTATTGCACTAAAGTATAACGAATAAAAACGTTAATACAACGAACGTTTATTTCGATCTAAGAAGCCTTTATACCCCTTATCAAGATTCGCCATGACAACTATAACTAACAAGAACTAAAAAGAATCCTTACCTATTGTCCACGGTTGAGAAGAGATGATTGAGAAAGATGTTTGTGCAAGATGGAGGATTCGGCTATAAGACCAAAGAAAATAGAAAAATGATTCGGCTATGGGTACATCAACATTCGGCCATGAGAGAATTAATGGAGAAAATTTTGATTGAAAAGAAATAAAAGATGGAAGAAAAGATGATGATGAGGATTCGGTTTTCAAAGAGAAGGAAAAGAGAAAGAAAAAGATGTGATAAGAAGCAAGGTACATTCGGCAATGGGAAAAAGAGAAGGAAAAAGAATGGTCTTTTTGGTGTTAGCAATTTTGGCACTATGACAAAGCAAACAAAAGAGTACTAGTGTGATATGCAAAAATGACCAAATGGTCAAAAGATTAAGGTTTACCAAAAGCTCAATTTCGGCCAAGGGAGAAAGGTTGAAAAGAGAATTGCAAACCTTTGCATAAAATGCTAGGAATGACCAAAACAAACTCCTAATCCTAGCCAACTACTAGCAAAATTCGGCCAACCTTCCCCCTAGCCATATTGCCGTCCAAATTCATTGGTCAAATGACCATAAATTTGTTTCCAAAACACTTTCCTTGATACTTGCCCTATGTCTCCATATCTTTCCATTTTTTCTTGATTCCCTACCAAAAATTCACTCTTACCTTATTCCTATGATATACTAACCAAAATAACAAGGTCAACACTTACCATAAATAAGCTTGGCCGACACTTACCATAGAAGAGCAAAATAAAAGTTGTCAAAATGCCATCCAAGGGATTCGAACCACTCTCCTCAAGCTATAACCCATGCGCCAACACCACCTTGCCATTTACTTATCTTATGCTACTATTTAACACTTAATTTAACTTAAGTGTCAATGCCACTTGCTCCACTTCAATAACTTCTCAAACTATAAAAAATTATTCCATACCCGAATAATTCTATACTCTTCTTCAGGACTATAATAGGCACAAAAAGAAATAAGAAAATTTTTCCTTCATAAACTAAACACCAAAACATGCAATAAATCGATACTTGAATTTTAGGGTGTTACAACTCTACCCTCCTTAAAGAAAATTTCGTCCTCGAAATTTACCTGGTTGAAAGAGATGAGGGTATTGTTGACGAATTGTATCCTCAGGCTCCCACGTAGCTTCCTCCACTCCGTGATTTCGCCATAAAACCTTGACCAATGGCACGGTTTTCTTTCTTAGCACCTTAGCATCTCGGTCTAAGATTTCCACTGGTTCCTCCTCAAAAGACAAGTCTGAATTCAACTCCACTTCTTCTACCGGTACTATGTGCGAAGGATCCGATCTATAGCGCCTCAGCATGGAAACATGAAAAACATTATGAATCTGACTCAACTCCGGAGGTAATTCGATCGAGATAGGCCACTGGACCAACACGCTTCACCACACGATATGGTCCAATGTATCTAGGACTCAACTTGCCCTTCTTCCCAAACTCGAAAATCTTCTTCCAAGGTGAGACCTTCAAGAAAACTTGATCCCCACAAAGCATACTCGATACTTCTACGCTTGGATCTGCATCGACTTTTGTCTATCCGAAGCTTCCTTTAACCGTGCTCGTATAGCTTTTACTTTTCTTCCATTTTGAGAGATCATTTCGGGACCTAACATCCATGCGTTCGCCCAATTCAGTCCAACAACTAGGAGAACGACACCTACGACCGTATAATGCCTCGTAGGGGTGCCATCCAATGCTAGATCGATAGCTATTGTTGTAAGCAAATTACGCCAATGGCGTAAAATCCTCCCAACTACCTTTGAAGTCGATTATACATCCCCTTAACATGTCTTCCAGAATCTGAATTACTCTTTCTGATTGACCATCTGACTGAGGATGAAAAGCCGTACTGAAGTTTAGCTTTGTTCCCAAAGCTTCATGCAAAGCTTTCCAAAACCGTGACGTAAACCTAGGATCCCTATCTGGATATAATAGACACAGTACCCCATGCAACCTCACGATTTCGGATACGTACAGATTAGCCAACTTCTGGCAAGGAGTAATCCGTCCGAACGGGTAGAAAATGAGCGTCTTCGTCAAACGATCAACAATTACCCAAACGGAGTTTTTCTTAGTAGGTGTTAAAGGTAACCCACTAACAAAATCCATTGTTATCCGCTCCCATTTCCAAAGAGGAATCTTTACCGGTTGTAATAATCCTGACGGCAATTGATGCTCCGCCTTCACTTGCTGACAAGTTAAACATTTTCCCACAAATTCAGAAATCTCACGCTTCAACCCTGGCCACCAATATTGTTCACGAAGATCCCGATATATCTTATTTCCTCCGGGGTGCATAGCATAAGGGCTACTATGCACCTCCCGTAGAATCATTTGTCTCAGATCTGAGTCCTTAGGCATACAAATTCTCCCACGAAAACATAACACACCTTCCGCGTTTATGCTAAAATCCTCTATTCCACCATTTTCAACTTGTTGAATTAACAGTCCCAATTTCTTATCGATATCTGTTTTCCTTGATTTGCTCTAACTACGCAGGCTTCACCAAGTTCCGCTATCGGACTACCATCCTCGTACAAACTTAATTGGGCAAACATTGCTCTTAAATCGAGATACCACCTTACGACTTAACGCTGCCTACTACCACATTAGCTTTTCCAGATGATACTCGATTGAGAAATCATAATCCTTTAACAGCTCCACCCATCTTCGTTGTCTCAAGTTTAATTCCTTCGAGTAAGAAGATACTTAAGACTCTTGTGATCCGTATAGATGATAGACTTTTCACCGTAGAGGTAATGCCTCCAAATCTTTAGAGCAAACACTCTGCAGCTAACTCCAAGTCATGAGTAGGATAGTTTACTTCGTGCGGTCTCAAATGACGAGAAGCATAAGCCACCACTTTCCCACTTTGCATCAATACACATCCTAAGCCCATGTGTGACGCATCGCGATAAACTATAAACTCCTTTCCGGCTTCAGTTGAATCGATCTTTGGCGCTTAGTTAAAATCTTCTTCAATTTCTCGAAACTTTCTTGCTTATCGGTTTATATATGGTACTCCCTTCCGCAATAGCTTAGTTAGGGGTGCAGCAATCAACGAAAACCCCTCAACAAAGCGTCTATAGTAACCAGCCAAACCCAAGAAACTCCGAATCTCAGCTACTGACTTTGGTAGTTTCCAATCCAATACAGCCCTCAATCTTCCGAGGATCCACCCTTATTCCTTCTCCTGATACCACATGACCCAAGAAAGTCACTTCCCTTAACCAGAATTCACATTTACTGAATTTGGCATACAGTTGATTATCTCGAAGTAACTGCAATACAATTCGCAAATGCGAGTCATGCTCCTCTTCATTCCTTGAATATACCAGAATGTCATCTATGAATACCACCACAAACCGGTCTAAATATGGTTGAAAGACCCGGTTCATCATATCCATAAATGCAGCTGGTGCATTGGTCAACCCAAACGGCATCACCAAAAACTCATAATGTCCATAACGAGTTCGGAAAGCCGTCTTGTGAATATCCGCTTCTTTCACCTTAAGCTGATGATAACCCGATCTCAAATCAATTTTGGAGAAAACTGAAGCTCCCTTCAATTGATCAAACAGGTCGTCAATTCTTGGCAGAGGGTACCTATTCTTGATCGTCAATTTATTTAGTTGCCTGTAGTCAATACACATACGCATCGACCCATCTTTCTTCTTAACAAACAAAACCGGTGCTCCCCACGGAGACACACTCGGTCGAATAAAGCCTCGATCTAGCAATTCTTGAATTTGAACTTTAAGCTCCGTCAACTCCTTCGGTGCCATTCTATAAGGAGCAATGGACACTGGAGCCGTTCCGGGCAAAAGCTCAATACCAAATTCCACTTCCCGATCTGGAGGTATGCCAGGAAGTTCTTCAGGAAATACATCTGGAAATTCCTTCACTGTTCTCACATCTTCCACTGACAACTCTTTGGCATCTAAAGCACTAATAAATGCTAAAAATGCTCCATACCCTTTTCGCACCAACTTTTCTGCCTTAAGTGCAGATACCACATTTGCCAAGTAATTCCTTCGCTCGCCTATCATAATTATTTCTTTATCCTCTACCGTCCTTATTGACATCCGCTTTTCAGCACAATCCAATTTTGCCCGGGTGTTAACCAACCAATCCATGCCCAAAATGATATCGAACTCGCCAAAAGGCAATTCCATCAAATTCGCCAAAAATATTTCTCCTTGAATTTCTAAGGGCACATCTCTAAATAGTTTATTTACCAATCACCGATCATCCTAAAGGACTAATTACCTTCATCTCACTATCGGAAATTTCAGAGTCTAAATTCAAGTTTCCAGATATGGTGCTAGCAACATACGAATGGGTAGAACCAATATCTATCAAAGCAATAACAGGTACATCAAAAATGAAGAACGTACCAGTTATCACATCAGGTGCATTGCCATCCTCACGGCGTCTAACTGCATATACCAATCCTGGCTGTCTTGCATCTGTGTTGCCTCTAGGACCATTGCCTCGACCCGCTACACCTTGACCACGTCCAGCCCCATTACCACCACGACCTGGTCCACGACCTCTCGGTGGTTGCTGAATTCCTCTTGCCGGTGGTGCATCAGTATTACGAGCTTCCTGAGTTGTATCCATTCGACGAGGGCAATTCTTATATTGATGATCCATCGACCCGCATTTATAGCAAGCACCCGTTTTCTTCCAGCACTCTCCAGAATGCCTTTTCCCACAATCAGCACAATCTCGACTCTGATTCACAGTTACAGGTGTTCTACCTTGAGCTGGTTCATCATTCCGAGGCCTCTTCAGAAACCTTCTTGAAGAACCTGAATACTTCATATCTCTCTTGCCTCTAGCTCGTTCCCGATTCTGACGTTCCGAGTTCTTAGCCTCTTCGGCTATCTTGGCCTTTTCCACAAGCGTGGCAAAAGTTCTAACTTGTTGTGGGGCTATTAAAACCCGCAATTCATCATTCAAGCCATCCTAAAAGCGTACACAATGCTCATGATCCGTTGCCACTATTGTTCGAGCATAGCAACTCAAGCGCAAAAACTCAGCTTCATATGCTGCCACTGTCTTATTCCCTTGTACCAGATTCAGGAATTCCTTCCTTCTGGCATCAACATAACTCGTTCCTACATATTTCCCTTGGAAGGAAACTTTAAAGAATTCCCAATTAACTAATGCAGCTTCAGTGCCTTCTCGGACAATAAGCCACCATTGGTATGCTTCGTCCCTTAACAAGGACACCGCTCCCCTTAGTTTTTGTTCCACCGTGCACTCAAGATCGTCCATAATTCGCTCCACTACCTCAAGCCAATATTCAGCGACATTTGGAGCTACACCTGAGACACCTCACGAAAACCTCAAAGACCACTTGATTTCAATTGTTCCGATATCGACCCACGAGCCGTTGGCCCGGTTCTAGCTCCAAACCCTTTCAAGGACTCGCGGCATTGCTGCTCGCGTCACGCATTATCTTCTTCCATATGATCATGTGATCCCGTCTCACTTTCGAGTGACGCAGGTGCATCCATTTCTGGCATATGATCCGGCGCTTCAGTTGCGCCTCTAACACCTTGTCCTCTACCACGGCCACTTCTACCGCGTCCACGACCACGTCCTCTAGTGCTCATAGTGACTGATTTATTCTGATTATGAGTTTTATGAATCAGAATACTATTTCAGTGTTTATTAACGATATTTTATGATATGAAAGAGATAGAGTTGTTTTCGCAACCATATCCTATTGTCTCAATCTCTACGATTTTCAACACCTAAAACTAGAAGTTCTAGAGTGTTTCTTATGATCATATCACAATGATAATAAACGATCAATATACAAATACTTACTTGACTTGGCGCGTAATGCTCATGGTGCCATACTACCTTTAAATCAAAAAGTCTAGAAATTTGAGTTGTTTCTCAAACAAATATCTTTGTTGAACCCAAACCACAGCAGAGTTTTGAAACTAGCTCGATACCATTAAATGTAACACCCCAAACCAGGTCTATGCGTTAAGGCGAGATTTGGTTTGTCACACCGAAACGAACATCTAATATTCTCTAATGATTTAAGTAAAACAGTAATGCAAAACCTTTAGAAATAAGGTTTAATAAAAACTAAGTACAATGATTAAAATTTATGAATTAAGAAAAATACTTGTTTGAAATCTTATATATATTAGTCAAAACCTTAACGTAGTTTTAAAAGAATTTGAAAGAAATTGAAAAGTAATTTAGGTGTCCAAAATTGTTATAAAACACAATATTTTTAAGAAAACTTTATAGATTTTAACATAAGCCCATATTAAGAGTCTTAAAATAAAATTAAATCCATCCACACATAAAAATCCATAAAAACATAATTAGAGGCCTTATTACATCATACCCAAAATAGTAATTAAAATAAGTAACTTAAATAAGTTCATAGTTTATGAAACCCAAGCTCGTAGTATGGCCTCCACCATGTCATCTCTGGCCCAAGTCCACATCAATTTCCATTACCTGAGATGGATAATAAAACGGGGTGAGTTACAAAGAACTCAATGTGTAACTCACTTACCACCATTATTGGGCCAGACCATCAAGGCATTAATTTGGGCTTGAGCCCAATTACAAATTTTAACAATATAAAATGAAATAAAATATATAAAATGCATGTAAAATGAATTTCCCAACCAAGCCTAATTTCCATCCGCTACACACCCCGTACCAACCAAGGACACCTGTGGGGATCAAGTCAACCCACCCCACCAAACACACCAATCGTAGGCATTTAGCCTTTTAAATAATATTGTAGTGCACTACCGAACTAGATTGTGACATAGTCACCGAACTAGAGGCATTAAGCCAAAATTTTGTGGCAGAGCCACCGAACTAGATACGTGGCCACAGGCCTTTCTTCTCTTCATCAAATCCCATCCCATGCATTTATGTATGAATAACAAACTTTAATCATAAATAATTTATCAAGTAACCCATAATACAAATGAGTTTTTAATAAAACCTTTCATTTGGGCCTATTAACAATATAGTATTAAACTTTGGCCCATATCTCGAACTAGAGGGTTTCCGGCCCATTAGCGATCTAGCAAACTTTTATGGCCCAATTTATCGATCTAGCAGTTTTATGGCCCGATTTATCGACCTAGCAGTTTTATGGCCCAATTTATCGATCTAGCAGTTTTATGGCCCAATTTATCGATCTAGCAGTTTTATGGCCCAATTTATCGATCTAGCAGTTTTATGGCCCAATTTATCGATCTAGCAGTTTTATGGCCCAATTTATCGATCTAGCAGTTTTATGGATTTACACAAAAGTACTTATTACTACAACATTTTTGATTTGGCCATTTTTACGATTTATCATAATACTTACTGTTTAGTATCTAACCCGAAAGATAAGTGTGAAGTTACACACCTGGTTATAGTGAGAACTAGACTTTCCCGCTCGTCAACACCTATACATATCACGATAATTAGAATCACTATATTTTATTAATGAAATCAATCTTAGAAATTAACGATCTAACTTTTACCCTCGGATTTTCGAACTACTTCTACTTGCGGTTTCTCCCCGATTGATGGTTCGACAACCGAATCAAATCCACGAACAAATAATGGTTCGAGAGTACGAACTACTTCAAACAATTGATTCTCCTCGGATGAACGTCCACAACCCGGTGGGAAATCTCGGATTGCTGAAACAGTCCTTTGTTTATACTTAGGGGGAATAACGGAATCACCCCTCTTCCGAACACTATTCACCGCCCTTTTCTTCCCTATTTTGATTGTCTTCAAAGACAAAAGATCGTTAATCCAATCTAATATTACATCGAAATATGACTAAGGGTTAAAGGGTGAAATTTACTTACCACAAAGATCCTTGTTCCAAAAATGAGAATCGAACAAATCGTTTTATGATACTCACAAACACTTGAGTTCCGGTCTTCCACTATTGCACTAAAGTATAACGAATAAAAACGTTAATAGAACGAACGTTTATTTCGATCTAAGAAGCCTTTATACCCCTTATCAAGATTCGGCCATGACAACTATAACTAACAAGAACTAAAAAGAATCCTTACCTATTGTCCACGGTTGAGAAGAGATGATTGAGAAAGATGTTTGTGCAAGATGGAGGATTCGGCTATAAGACCAAAGAAAATAGAAAAATGATTCGGCTATGGGTACATCAACATTCGGCCATGAGAGAATTAATGGAGAAAATTTTGATTGAAAAGAAATAAAAGATGGAAGAAAAAGATGATGATGAGGATTCGGTTTTCAAAGAGAAGGAAAAGAGAAAGAAAAAGATGTGATAAGAAGCAAGGTACATTCGGCAATGGGAAAAAGAGAAGGAAAAAGAATGGTCTTTTTGGTGTTAGCAATTTCGGCACTATGACAGAGCAAACAAAAGAGTACTAGTGTGATATGCAAAAATGACCAAATGGTCAAAAGATTAAGGTTTACCAAAAGCTCAATTTCGGCCAAGGGAGAAAGGTTGAAAAGAGAATTGCAAACCTTTGCATAAAATGCTAGGAATGACCAAAACAAACTCCTAATCCTAGCCAACTACTAGCAAAATTCGGCCAACCTTCCCCCTAGCCATATTGTCGTCCAAATTCATTGGTCAAATGACCATGAATTTGTTTCCAAAACACTTTCCTTGATACTTGCCCTATGTCTCCATATCTTTCCATTTTTCTTGATTCCCTACCAAAATTCACTCTTACCTTATTCCTATGATATACTAACCAAAATAACAAGGTCAACACTTACCATAAATAAGCTTGGCCGACACTTACCATAGAAGAGCAAAATAAAAGTTGTCAAAATGCCATCCAAGGGATTCGAACCACTCTCCTCAAGCTATAACCCATGCGCCAACACCACCTTGCCATTTACTCATCTTATGCTACTATTTAACACTTAATTTAACTTAAGTGTCAATGCCACTTGCTCCACTTCAATAAATTCTCAAACTATAAAAAATTATTCCATACCCGAATAATTCTATACTCTTCTTCAGGACTATAATAGGCACAAAAAGAAATAAGAAAATTTTTCCTTCATAAACTAAACACCAAAACATGCAATAAATCGATACTTGAATTTTAGGGTGTTACACGACCTTAACAATTAAAAAGAAAAGAAATGGTGATTTCGGCTTTAACAAAAGAGAAGAGAAAAGATGGTGGAAATAGAGAATGGTTTCGGCTAAGAGAAAGAAGGAGAAAAGAGAAAGAGAAAGAAAAAGAAAAAGAGAATATGAGATATGCCCTTGGTGCTAGGATGATTTCGGCACTAGAGAGGAAGAAAAGAAATGTGAAATGTCTTCTAAACTTTTTGGTAATGGTCAAGTAAGAAAGGATGAAAGAAAAATGCCTTCAAAAGTGGTAATATTTTGGTACCAAAAAGAGAGAAAAGCTTGAAAGAAAAATAAAGAAAAAGAGTACCAATTTGGTCAAAATATGATAGCCAAAACAAAACAAAGTTTTCACCTAATGCAATTGACCATTTCGGCTAGGAAGAAAAATTTGGAGAAAAGGGAAAAGATGCACAAATTGTTAAGATTTTGGTCAACTAACACCCCCTAATCCCATACAACATTCGGCCAACTCACAAGCCAACACAATCCCCCTTTTTCCTCCTCATTTCTTCCCTATCATCCCCTTAATCACTATCACCATTAAACCAACCCCCCTTAGCCCTTATGCCGTCTAGGTTCATGGTCAAATGACCATGGAAAAGCTTCCAAAACATCACCCACTCTTCAAGCCTTTTGTCCCCTAAACATTCCATAACAACTTGATTCCTCACCTTAACTACTAACTTTCCTTTTTCCTTTGGTCTACTATCCAAAAAAATAAAAGAAGAATCCATCCATACTAGATAAGGCTTGACCGACACTATAGGAAAGAGAACAAAAATTAAAATTCCTTCCATTTGCTAGCTAAGGGATTCGAACCTCTACCCTCATGCATTCACCCATGCGCCAACACCACTTTACTAATTGACTTGTCTTGTGATTAAACCTCAAATTAATTCTCTTAAGGCCAAACTTGCTTAGCTCCCTTTCTAAAACTAAAAATCTAATATTTTTCGAAAGCATTCTCCTATATTCTAAAATTCTCGAAGTCTCTAAAACTCATACAAAGAGCACACAAAAAAAAAACAATGCACACATTCAAGCGAAAAATTTCATAACCCCTAAATTCTGGATATTACAATTCTACCCTCCTAAAAAAATTTTGACCTCGAAATTACCTGACAAGAATAAGTGAGGGTATTGCTATCGCATAGCTTCCTCCGGCTCCCACGAAGCTTCTTCCGATCCATGGTTACGCCATAACACTTTGACGAGAGGAACTGATTTCCTCCGTAACACCTTCACATCCCGATCTAGAATTTGAATCGGCTCCTCCTCATAGGACAAATCTGATCGTAGTTCTACCTCCTCAACTGGCACTACATGAGATGGATCCGACCGGTAACGACGTAACATCGAAACATGAAATACATCATGCATTTGCTTCAACTCCGAAGGTAACTCTAACTGATATGCCACTGGTCCAACCCACTTCAAAATTCGATAAGGTCCTATAAACCTGGGGCTTAACTTTCCTTTGCGACCAAATCTCATCACCTTTTTCCAAGGCGAAACCTTTAGGAACACTTGGTCTCCCACAACAAACTCTATTTCCTTTCGCTTCAAATCTGCGTACGACTTTTGCCTATCAGATGCCTCCTTCAACCGTGCCCGAATTACCTTAACCTTTTCTTCGGATTCAGCCACAATCTCTGGACCCAAAACCTGACGTTCCCCTAATTCTGTCCAACACGTAGGAGTACGACACTTCCGTCCATATAGCACTTCATACGGTGCCATCCGAATACTGGCTTGGTAACTGTTGTTGTATGCAAACTCTGCTAAAGGCAAAAACTCTTCCCAGCTTCCTCTGAAATCTATCACACATCCCCTTAACATATCCTCTAATACTTGGATTACTCGCTCGATCGACCGGTCGATCGTGGATGAAATGCCGCATCTTGAAGTCTAATCGGTGCCCAAAGCTTTGATGTAATGCTTTCCAAAACCGAGACGTAAACCTCGGATCTCTATCCGAAATAATCGACACCGGCACTCCATGCAATCTTACAATCTCTGCCACATACAACTTTGCCAATTTACGCAAAGAGTAATCAACTCATACATGGTATGAAATGTGCGGACTTTGTCAATCGATCCACTATCACCCATACCGAGTCTTTCTTAGTAGGCGTAAGGAAGCCCCCACTAACAAAATCCATGGTGATACGCTCCCACTTCCATTGCGGAATCTTTATCGGTGAAGCAATCCCGAAGGAACTTGGTGTTCAGCCTTAACTTGCTGACACGTTAAGCACTTCCCAACAAATTCTGTAACTTCCCGCTTAAGACCAGGCCACCAAAATTGATCCCGAAGGTCCTTGTACAACTTACTACCTCCCGGATGCATCGCATAAGGACTACCATGCGATTCCTGAAGAATTCTTCGCCTAAGCTCCTCATCCTTCGCATACGGACCTTACCCTTGAAACACAAAACTCCATCATTTATTAACACCATAATCTTCCAGCTCCCCATTCTGCACTTGCTGTAGTTTAACACTTAAATCATCATCTAACAACTGTCTTTCTTTCACCTGACTCAACCACATCGGCTTTACTTGTAGTTCCGCCAACAAACTTTCGTCGTCATAAAGACTAAGATGTGCGAACATCGCCCTTAAATTCGACACCACTTTCCTACTTAGGGCATCTGCTACTACATTTGCCTTGCCTGGATGATACTCTATAGAACAATCGTAGTCTTTCAACAACTCCACCCATCTTCGTTGTCTCAGATTTAGCTCCTTCTGAGTCAGAAGATACTTAAGACTCTTGTGGTCCGTATAGATTACTGACTTTTCTCCATACAAATAATGCCTCCACACTTTAAGAGTGTAACACCCCAAACCAGGTCTATGCGTTAAGACGAGATTTGGTTTGTCACACCGAACGAACATCCAAAATTCTCTAATGACTTAAGTAAAACAGAAATGCAAAACCTTTAGAAATAAGGTTTGATAAAAACTAAGTACAAGGATTATGAATTAAGAAAAATACTTGTTTGAAATCTCATATATATATTAGTCAAAACCTTAACGTAGTTTTAAAAGAATTTGAAAGAAATTGAAAAGTAATTTAGGTGTCCAAAATTTTTATAAAACACAATATTTTTAAGAAAACTTTATAGATTTAACATAAGCCCATATTAAGAGTCTTAAAATAAAATTAAATCCATCCACACATAAAAATCCATAAAAACATAATTAGAGGCCTTATTACATCATACCCAAAATAGTAATTAAAATAAGTAACTTAAATAAGTTCATAGTTTATGAAACCCAAGCTTGTAGTATGGCCTCCACCATGTCATCTCCTACCCAAGTCCACATCAATTTCCATTACCGAGATGGATAATAAAACGGGTGAGTTACAAAGAACTCGGTGTGTAACTCACTTACCACCATTATTGGGCCAGACCATCAAGGCATTAATTTGGGCTTGAGCCCAATTACAAATTTTAACAATATAAAATGAAATAAAATATATAAAATGTATGTAAAATGAATTTCCCAACCAAGCCTAATTTCCATCCATACACACCCCCGTACTAACCAAAGACACTGTGGGGATCAAGTCAACCCACCCCGCAAACACACCAATCGTAGGCATTTAGCCTTTTAAATAATATTGTAGTGCACTCACCGAACTAGATTGTGACATAGTCACCGAACTAGGGGCATTAAGCCAAAATTTTGTGGCAGAGCCACCGAACTAGATACGTGGCCACGTGCCTTTCTTCTCTTCATCAAATCCCATCCCATGCATTTATGTATGAATAACAAACTTTAATCATAAATAATTTATCAAGTAACCCATAATACAAATGAGTTTTTAATAAAACCTTTCATTTGGGCCTATTAACAATTTAGTATTAAACTTTGGCCCATATCTCGAACTAGAGGGTTTCCTACCCATTAGCGATCTAGCAAACTTTTATGGCCCAATTTATCGATCTAGCGCTTTTATGGCCCGATTTATCGACCTAGCGCTTTATGGCCCAATTTATCGATCTAGCGCTTTATGGCCCAATTTATCGATCTAGCGCTTTATGGCCCAATTTATCGATCTAGCGGTTTTATGGATTTACACAAAAGTACTTATTACTACAACATTTTTGATTTGGCCATTTTTACGATTTATCATAATACTTACTTTGTTTAGTATCTAACCCGAAAGATAAGTGTGAAGTTACACACCGGTTATAGTGAGAACTAGACTTTCCGCTCACAACACCTATACATATCACGATAATTAGAATCACTATATTTTATTAATGAAATCAATCTTAGAAATTAACGATCTAACTTTTACCCTCGGATTTTTGAACTATTTCTACTTGCGGTTTCTCCCCGATTGATGGTTCGTCAACCGAATCAAATCCACGAACAAATAATGGTTCGGGAGTACGAACTACTTCAAACAATTGATTCTCCTCGGATGAACGTCCACAACCCGGTGGGAAATCCCGGATTGCTGAAACAGTCCTTTGTTTATACTTAGGGGGAATAACAGAACCACCCCTCTTCTGAACACTATTCACCGCCCTTTTCTTCCCTATTTTGATTGTCTTCAAAGACAAAAGATCGTTAATCCAATCTAATATTACATCGAAATATGACTAAGGGTTAAAGGGTGAAATTTGCTTACCACAAAGATCCTTGTTCCAAAAATGAGAATCGAACAAATCGTTTTATGATACTCACGAACACTTGAGTTCCGTCATTCCACTATTGCACTAAAGTATAACGAATAAAAACGTTAATAGAACGAACGTTTATTTCGATCTAAGAAGCCTTTATACCCCTTATCAAGATTCGGCCATGACAACTATAACTAACAAGAACTAAAAAGAATCCTTACCTATTGTCCACGGTTGAGAAGAGATGATTGAGAAAGATGTTTGTGCAAGATGGAGGATTCGGCTATAAGACCAAAGAAAATAGAAAAATGATTCGGCTATGGGTACATCAACATTCGGCCATGAGAGAATTAATGGAGAAAATTTTGATTGAAAAGAAATAAAAGATGGAAGAAAAAGATGATGATGAGGATTCGGTTTTCAAAGAGAAGGAAAAGAGAAAGAAAAAGATGTGATAAGAAGCAAGGTACATTCGGCAATGGGAAAAGAGAAGGAAAAGAATGGTCTTTTTGGTGTTAGCAATTTCGGCACTATGACAAAGCAAACAAAAGAGTACTAGTGTGATATGCAAAAATGACCAAATGGTCAAAAGATTAAGGTTTACCAAAAGCTCAATTTCGGCCAAGGGAGAAAGGTTGAAAAGAGAATTGCAAACCTTTGCATAAAATGCTAGGAATGACCAAAACAAACTCCTAATCCTAGCCAACTACTAGCAAAATTCGGCCAACCTTCCCCCTAGCCATATTGCCGTCCAAATTCATTGATCAAATGACCATGAATTTGTTTCCAAAACACTTTCCTTGATACTTGCCCTATGTCTCCATATCTTTCCATATTTTCTTGATTCCCTACCAAAAATTCACTCTTACCTTATTCCTATGATATACTAACCAAAATAACAAGGTCAACACATACCATAAATAAGCTTGGCCGACACTTACCATAGAAGAGCAAAATAAAAGTTGTCAAAATGCCATCCAAGGGATTCGAACCACTCTCCTCAAGCTATAACCCATGCGCCAACACCACCTTGCCATTTACTCATCTTATGCTACTATTTAACACTTAATTTAACTTAAGTGTCAATGCCACTGCTCCACTTCAATAAATTCTCAAACTATAAAAAAAATTATTCCATACCCGAATAATTCTATACTCTTCTTCAGGACTATAATAGGCACAAAAAGAAATAAGAAAATTTTTCCTTCATAAACTAAACACCAAAACATGCAATAAATCGATACTTGAATTTTAGGGTGTTACAACTCTACCCTCCTTAAAGAAAATTTCGTCCTCAAAATTTACAGTTGAAAAAGGTGAGGTATTGTTGCCGAATTGCATCTTCAGGCTCCCACGTAGCTTCCTCCACTCCATGATTTCGCCATAAAACCTGGACCAACGGCACGGTTTTCTTTCTTAGCACCTTAGCATCTCGGTCTAAGATTTCCACTGGTTCCTCCTCAAAAGACAAGTCTGAATTCAACTCCACTTCTTCTACCGGTACTATGTGCGAAGGATCTGATCTATAGCGCCTCAGCATGGAAACATGAAAAACATTATGAATCTGACTCAACTCCGGAGGTAATTCGATCTGATAGGCCACTGGACCAACACGCTTCACCACACGATATGATCCAATGTATCTAGGACTCAATTTGCCCTTCTTCCCAAACCTGAAAATCTTCTTCCAAGGTGAGACCTTCAAGAAAACTTGATCCCCACAAAGATACTCGATACTTCTACGCTTGGATCGCATACGACTTTTGTCTATCCGAAGCTTCCTTTAACCGTGCTCGTATAGCTTTTACTTTTTCTTCCGTTTCAGAGATCAGCTCAGGACCTAACATCTGTCGTTCGCCCAATTCAGTCCAACAACTAGGAGAACGACACCTACGACCGTATAATGCCTCGTAGGGTGCCATCTGAATGCTAGACTGATAGCTATTGTTGTAAGCAAATTCTGCCAATGGCAGAAAATCCTCCCAACTACCTTTGAAGTCGATTATACATCCCCTTAACATGTCTTCCGAATCTGAATTACTCTTTCGATTGACCATCCGATCGAGGATGAAAAGCCGTGCGAAGTTTAGCTTTGTTCCCAAAGCTTCATGCAAAGCTTTCCAAAACCGTGACGTAAACCTAGGATCCCTATCTCGATATAATAGACACAAACCCCATGCAACCTCACGATTTCGGATACGTACAGATTAGCCAACTTCGCAATGAGTAATCCGTCTTAACCGGTAGAAAATGAGCGGTCTTCGTCAAGCGATCAACAATTACCCAAACGGAGTTTTTCTTAGTAGGTGTTAAAGGTAACCCACTAACAAAATCCATTGTTATCCGCTCCCATTTCCAAAGAGGAATCTTTACCGGTTGTAATAATCCCGACGGCAATTGATGCTCTGCCTTCACTTGCGACAAGTTAAACATTTTCCCACAAATTCGTAAATCTCACGCTTCAACCCCGCCACCAATATTGTTCACGAAGATCCCGATACATCTTATTTCCTCCGGTGCATAGCATAAGGGCTACTATGCGCCTCCCGTAGAATCATTTGTCTCGAATCTCGAGTCCTTAGGCATACAAATTCTCCCACGAAAAACATAACACACCTTCCGCGTTTATGCTAAAATCCTCTATTCCACCATTTTCAACTTGTTGAATTAACAGTCCCAATTTCTTATCTGATATCTGTTTTTCCTTTATTTGCTCTAACCACAGAGGCTTCACCTGAAGTTCCGCTATCAGACTACCATCCTCGTACAAACTTAATTGGGCAAACATTGCTCTTAAATCAGATACCACCTTACGACTTAACGCGTCTGCTACCACATTAGCTTTTCCAGGATGATACTCGATTGAGAAATCATAATCCTTTAACAGCTCCACCCATCTTCGTTGTCTCAAGTTTAATTCCTTCTGAGTAAGAAGATACTTAAGACTCTTGTGATCCGTATAGATGATAGACTTTTCACCGTAGAGGTAATGCCTCCAAATCTTTAGAGCAAACACTACTACAGCTAACTCCAAGTCATGAGTAGGATAGTTTACTTCGTGCGGTCTCAGCTGACGAGAAGCATAAGCCACCACTTTCCCACTTTGCATAAATACACATCCTAAGCCCGTGTGTGACGTGATCGCGATAAACTATAAACTCCTTTCCACTTCAGTTGAATCGATCGCGCTTGCTTAAAATCTTCTTCAATTTCTCGAAACTTTCTTGCTGTTTATCGGTCCATATATATGGTACTCCTTCCGCAATAGCTTAGTTAGGGTGCAGCAATCAACTAAAACCCTCAACAAAGCGTCTATAGTAACCACCAAACCCAAGAAACTCAGAATCTCAACTCATCGACTTTGGTGGTTTCCAATCCAATACAACCTCAATCTTTCGAGGATCCACCCTTATTCCTTCCGGTGATACCACATGACCCAAGAAAGTCACTTCCTTAACGTAATTCACATTTACGAATTTGGCATACGGTTGATTATCTCAAGTAATTGCAATACAATTCGCAAATGCGAGTCATGCTCCTCTTCATTCCTTGAATATACCGAATGTCATCTATGAATACCACCACAAACCGGTCTAAATATGGTTGAAAGACCCGGTTCATCATATCCATAAATGCAAACGGTGCATTGGTCAACCCAAACGGCATCACCAAAAACTCATAATGTCCATAACGAGTTCGAAAAGCCGTCTTGTGAATATCCGCTTCTTTCACCTTAAGTCGATGATAACCCGATCTCAAATCAATTTTGGAGAAAATCAAGCTCCTTCAATTGATCAAACAGTCGTCAATTCTTGGCAGAGGGTACCTATTCTAGATCGTCAATTTATTTAGTTGCCTGTAGTCAATACACATAAGCATCGACCCATCTTTCTTCTTAACAAACAAAACCGGTGCTCCCCACGGAGACACACTCGGTCGAATAAAGCCTCGATCTAGCAATTCTTGAATTTGAACTTTAAGCTCCGTCAACTCCTTCGGTGCCATTCTATAAGGAGCAATGGACACTGGAGCCGTTCCGGGCAAAAGCTCAATACCAAATTCCACTTCCCGATCTGGAGGTATGCCAGGAAGTTCTTCAGAAATACATCCGAAATTCCTTCACTGCTCTCACATCTTCCATCGACAACTCTTTGGCATCTAAAGCACTAATAAATGCTAAAAATGCTCCATACCCTTTTCGCACCAACTTTTCTGCCTTAAGTGCAGATACCACATTTGCCAAGTAATTCCTTCGCTCGCCTATCATAATTATTTCTTTATCCTCTACCGTCCTTATTGACATCCGCTTTTCAGCACAATCCAATTTCGCCCGGTGCTTAACCAACCAATCCATGCCCAAAATGATATCGAACTCGCCAAAAGGCAATTCCATCAAATTCGCCAAAAATATTTCTCCTTGAATTTCTAAGGGCACATCTCTAAACAGTTTATTTACCAATACCGACTGTCCTAAAGGACTAATTACCTTCATCTCACTATCGGAAATTTCAGAGTCTAAATTCAAGTTTCGGATATGGTGCTAGCAACATACGAATGGGTAGAACCAATATCTATCAAAGCAATAATGTACATCAAAAATGAAGAACGTACGTCAGCTTATCACATCAGTGCATTGCCATCCTCACGGCGCCTAATCGCATATACCAATCCTGGTGTCTTGCATCTGTGTTGCCTCTAGGACCATTGCCTCGACCCGCTACACCTTGACCACGTCCAGCCCCATTACCACCACGACCTGGTCCACGACCTCTCGGTGGTTGCTGAATTCCTCTTGCCGGTGGTGCATCGATTCACGAGCTTCCCGAGTTGTATCCATTCGACGAGGGCAATTCTTATATTGATGATCCATCGACCGCATTTATAGCAAGCACCCGCTTTCTTCCAAAGACTCTCCGTAATGCCTTTTCCCACAATCAAGACAATCTCGACTGATTCACGCGATTCACGGTGTTCTACCTTGAGTGGTTCATCATTTCGAGGCCTCTTGAAACCTTCTTGAAGAACCCGAATACTTCATATCTCTCTTGCCTCTAGCTCGTTCCCGATTCTCGACGTTCGATTTCTTAGCCTCTTCGGCTATCTTGGCCTTTTCCACAAGCGTGGCAAAAGTTCTAACTTGTTGTGGGGCTATTAAAACCCGCAATTCATCGTTCAAGCCATCCTCAAAGCGTACACAACGCTCATGATCCGTTGCCACTATTGTTCGAGCATAGCGACTCAAGCGCAAAAACTCGACTTCATATCTTGCCACCGCCTTATTCCCTTGGACCCATTCGTGAATTCCTTCCTTCCGCATCAACATAACTCGTTCCTACATATTTACCTTGGAAGGAAACTTTAAAGAATTCCCAATTAGCTAATGCAAAAAGATTCAGTGCCTTCTCGGACAGTAAGCCACCATTGGTATGCTTCGTCCCTTAACAAGGACACCGCTCCCCTTAGTTTTTGTTCCACCGTGCACTCAAGATCGTCCATAATTCGCTCCACTGCCTCAAGCCAATATTCAGCGACATTTGGAGCTACACCGAGACACCTCTGAAAACCTCAAAGACCACTTGATTTCAATCGTTCGATATCGACCCACGAGCCGTTGGCCCAGCTTCTAGCTCCAGTGACCCTTTCAAGGACTCGCGGCATTGCTCGCGTCGCGTCACCGCATTATCTTCTTCCATATGATCATGTGATCCCATCTCACTTTCGAGTGACGCAGTGCATCCATTTCCAGCATATGATCCGGCGCTTGATTGCGCCTCTAACACCTTGTCCTCTACCACGGCCACGTCGACCGCGCCCACGACCACGTCCTCTAGTGCTCATAGTGACCGATTTAATCTGATTATGAGTTTTATGAATCGAAATACTATTTCAAAGTTGTTTATTAACGATATTTTATGATATGAAAGAGATAGAGTTGTTTTCGCAACCATATCCTATTGTCTCAATCTCTACGATTTTCAACACCTAAAACTAGAAGTTCTAGAGTGTTTCTTATGATCATATCACAATGATAATAAACGATCAATATACAAATACTTACTTGACTTGGCGGAATGCTCATGGTGCCATACTACCTTTAAATCAAAAAGTCTAGAAATTTGAGTTGTTTCTCAAACAAATATCTTTGTTGAACCCAAACCACAGCCGAGTTTTGAAACTAGCTCTGATACCATTAAATGTAACACCCCAAACCAGGTCTATGCGTTAAGACGAGATTTGGTTTGTCACACCGAACGAACATCCAAAATTCTCTAATGACTTAAGTAAAATGCAAATGCAAAACCTTTAGAAATAAGGTTTGATAAAAACTAAGTATAAGGATTATGAATTAAGAAAAATACTTGTTTGAAATCTCATATATATATTAGTCAAAACCTTAACGTAGTTTTAAAAGAATTTGAAAGAAATTGAAAAGTAATTTAGGTGTCCAAAATTTTTATAAAACACAATATTTTTAAGAAAACTTTATAGATTTAACATAAGCCCATATTAAGAGTCTTAAAATAAAATTAAATCCATCCACACATAAATATCCATAAAAACATAATTAGAGGCCTTATTACATCATACCCAAAATAGTAATTAAAATAAGTAACTTAAATAAGTTCATAGTTTATGAAACCCAAGCTTGTAGTATGGCCTCCACCATGTCATCTCCTACCCAAGTCCACATCAATTTCCATTACCCGAGATGGATAATAAAACGGGGTGAGTTACAAAGAACTCAGTGTGTAACTCACTTACCACCATTATTGGGCCACCATCAAGGCATTAATTTGGGCTTGAGCCCAATTACAAATTTTAACAATATAAAATGAAATAAAATATATAAAATGCATGTAAAATGAATTTCCCAACCAAGCCTAATTTCCATCCGCTACACACCCCGTACTCAACCAAAGACACCTGTGGGGATCAAGTCAACCCACCCCGCCAAACACACCAATCGTAGGCATTTAGCCTTTTAAATAATATTGTAGTGCACTCATCAAACTAGATTGTGACATAGTCACCGAACTAGAGGCATTAAGCCAAAATTTTGTGGCGAGCCACCGAACTAGATACGTGGTCACAGGCCTTTCTTCTCTTCATCAAATCCCATCCCATGCATTTATGTATGAATAACAAACTTTAATCATAAATAATTTATCAAGTAACACATAATACAAATGAGTTTTTAATAAAACCTTTCATTTGGGCCTATTAACAATATAGTATTAAACTTTGGCCCATATCTCAAACTAGAGGGTTTCCTACCCATTAGCGATCTAGCAAACTTTTATGGCCCAATTTATCGATCTAGCGCTTTATGGCCCGATTTATCGACCTAGCGCGCTTTATGGCCCAATTTATCGATCTAGCGCTTTTATGGCCCAATTTATCGATCTAGCGCTTTTTATGGCCCAATTTATCGATCTAGCGCTTTTATGGATTTACACAAAAGTACTTATTACTACAACATTTTTGATTTGGCCATTTTTACGATTTATCATAATACTTACTGTTTAGTATCTAACCCGAAAGATAAGTGTGAAGTTACACACCTGGTTATAGTGAGAACTAGACTTTCCCACTCGTCAACACCTATACATATCATGATAATTAGAATCACTATATTTTATTAACGAAATCAATCTTAGAAATTAACGATCTAACTTTTACCCTCGGATTTTCGAACTACTTCTACTTGCGGTTTCTCCCCGATTGATGGTTCGTCAACCGAATCAAATCCACGAACAAATAATGGTTCGGGAGTACGAACTACTTCAAACAATTGATTCTCCTCGGATGAACGTCCACAACCCGATGGGAAATCCCGGATTGCTGAAACAGTCCTTTGTTTATACTTAGGGGGAATAACGGAACCACCCCTCTTCCAAACACTATTCACCGCCCTTTTCTTCCCTATTTTGATTGTCTTCAAAGACAAAAGATCGTTAATCCAATCTAATATTACATCGAAATATGACTAAGGGTTAAAGGGTGAAATTTTCTTACCACAAAGATCCTTGTTCCAAAAATGAGAATCGAACAAATCATTTTATGATACTCACGAACACTTGAGTTCCGGTCTTCCACTATTGCACTAAAGTATAACGAATAAAAATGTTAATAGAACGAACGTTTATTTCGATCTAAGAAGCCTTTATACCCCTTATCAAGATTCGGCCATGACAACTATAACTAACAAGAACTAAAAAGAATCCTTACCTATTGTCCACGGTTGAGAAGAGATGATTGAGAAAGATGTTTGTGCAAGATGGAGGATTCGGCTATAAGACCAAAGAAAATAGAAAAATGATTCGGCTATGGGTACATCAACATTCGGCCATGAGAGAATTAATGGAGAAAATTTTGATTGAAAAGAAATAAAAGAAAGAAATAAAAGATGGAAGAAAAAGATGATGATGAGGATTCGGTTTTCAAAGAGAAGGAAAAGAGAAAGAAAAAGATGTGATAAGAAGCAAGGTACATTCGGCAATGGGAAAAAGAGAAGGAAAAAGAATGGTCTTTTTGGTGTTAGCAATTTCGGCACTATGACAAAGCAAACAAAAGAGTACTAGTGTGATATGCAAAAATGACCAAATGGTCAAAAGATTAAGGTTTACCAAAAGCTCAATTTCGGCCAAGGGAGAAAGGTTGAAAAGAGAATTGCAAACCTTTGCATAAAATGCTAGGAATGACCAAAACAAACTCCGAATCCTAGCCAACTACTAGCAAAATTCGGCCAACCTTCCCCCTAGCCATATTGCCGTCCAAATTCATTGGTCAAATGACCATGAATTTGTTTCCAAAACACTTTCCTTGATACTTGCCCTATGTCTCCATATCTTTCCATATTTTCTTGATTCCCTACCAAAAATTCACTCTTACCTTATTCCTATGATATACTAACCAAAATAACAAGGTCAACACTTACCATAAATAAGCTTGGCCGACACTTACCATAGAAGAGCAAAATAAAAGTTGTCAAAATGCCATCCAAGGGATTCGAACCACTCTCCTCAAGCTATAACCCATGCACCAACACCACCTTGCCATTTACTCATCTTATGCTACTATTTAACACTTAATTTAACTTAAGTGTCAATGCCACTTGCTCCACTTCAATAAATTCTCAAACTATAAAAAAAATTATTCCATACCCGAATAATTCTATACTCTTCTTCAGGACTATAATAGGCACAAAAAGAAATAAGAAAATTTTTCCTTCATAAACTAAACACCAAAACATGCAATAAATCGATACTTGAATTTTAAGGTGTTATAAAGAGCAAAGACTACCGCTGCTAACTCCAAGTCATGCGTCGGGTAGTTAACCTCGTGAGGCCTCAATTGCCGAGACGCATACGCAACCACCTTCCCGTCTTGCATCAAAACACATCCCAATCCAATGTGAGACACATCACAATACACCACAAAGTCCTTCCCTGCCTCAGGCTGAATCAAAACCGGAGCTTCAGTCAAAACCCTTTTAAGCTTCTCAAAGCTCTCTTGCTGCTTATCCGTCCACACGAAAGGTATCTCTTTTCTCAACAACTTCGTCAAAGGTGCCGCTATCGAGGAGAATCCTTCGACGAACCTTCTGTAGTAACCCGCTAAACCCAAGAAACTGCGAACCTCAGCTACAGACTTAGGTGGTTTCCAATCTAACACTGCCTCAATCTTCCGAGGATCCACCCTTATCCCTTCCGCAGACACAACATGCCCTAAGAACGCAACTTCTTTCAGCCAAAATTCGCACTTGCTGAATTTGGCATAAAGCTTCTTCTCCCTCAACACTTGCAACACTATCCGAAGATGCTCATCATGCTGTAACTCAGACTTGGAATACACAAGAATGTCGTCTATGAACACAACAACAAACTGATCCAAGTAGGGTTGAAAAACCCGGTTCATCATATCCATGAACGCAAATGGGGGGCATTAGTCAATCCAAACGGCATTACCAAAAATTCATAATGCCCATATCTTGTTCGGAAAGCTGTCTTATGGATATCCGCTTCCTTCACCTTAAGCTGATGATACCCCGACCTTAGATCTATCTTTGAGAATACCGCAGCTCCCTAAGTCGATCGAATAAGTCATCTATCCTTGGCAAAGGATACTTGTTCTTGATGGTCGACTTATTCAATCGCCGGTAATCTATGCACATACGCATAGTCCCGTCCTTCTTCTTCACGAACAAAACTGGTGCTCCCCATGGTGACACACTAGGTCGGATAAACCCACGATCAAGCAACTCTTGAATTTGAGCCTTAAGCTCAACCAACTCCTTTGGTGCCATTCTATACGGAGCAATAGATCTGGCGCCATTCCGTGCAACAAGTCAATCCCAAATTCCACCTCCCGATCCGAGGCAATCCCGAAAGTTCTTCCGAAAGACATCCACGAATTCCCTTACGAGTCCCGACTCCTTCACAATTTCCCTCTTTAGCCTCTAAGGCACGACCAACATAAGAAAAGCCAAACAACCCTTCCTAACCATCTTTTCTGCCTTAAGGGCAGATACTACATTTGATAAGTAGTTCCGTCTCTCACCCAACACCACAACTTCCTTATCGTCCATAGATCTTAGTGACATCCGCTTAGCAGCACAATCCACATTCGCACGATACTTCACTAGCCAATCCATGCCTAGGATCAAGTCAAATTCCCCGAATGACAACTCCATTAAATTAGCCGAAAACTGCGTCCCTTGAACTTCTAAAGGCACTTCCTTAAAGAGCTTATCTACTACTACAGTCTATCCTAAAGGACTAAGTACAGTCATCTCCCTGGGTACAGTCTCAGAGTTCACATGCAGAGTTCCAGATACTTCACTAGCGATGTATGAATGAGTTGACCCTATATCTATCAAAGCAATAAAGGGCAACCTGAGAATAAGAAACGTGCAGTGATAACATCGGTGCATCACTATCTTCCCTCCGACAAACCGCATACACCAAACACGGGCTGTCTAGCCTCGCGACTACCACGCCCTGCCGAGTCCCGCGACCTCTACCAGAACCATTACCTCTGCCACTCGAACCACGACCCCTCATCGGCTGTTGTCCACCTCTGCCAGCCTGATTAAAACCCTGACCTACTGGACGGTTTCTCTCTGTATCCATCGGACAATCCTTAATCATATGATCCTTGGATCCACACTTGAAACATCCTCCTGTCTTCTTCCAACATTCTCCTGGGTGAATTTACATGTGTGAAAGTTTCGTGAATTAATTTTATTGTTTGTGTGCTTAAATTGAGAAAAGGGCTTAATCGCATAAAATGAAAATTTGATGGTTAAATAAGAAAGTGCCTATTTGTTGTTGTCTTTATAATTTGGAGGCTTTATGTTGTAATTTAGCCATAAGTGAAGGTAGTGGGCGGCATTATGTTAAATTATATAGCTTATTTTATTAAGTATAATGGTTTAATAAATAATAATATAATATAATGTTAATATAATATGTAACGACCCGAAATTGGGCCTAGTAGGATTGGGCCCAATGGGCCTTGGGTGTAGGAGTGTTTAAAATTTTTGAGAACAAAAGAACGGCATTATTTCAAGTTGGACTTATTAGGAAGGTGATTTTGGAAAGTTACAAGGTTTCTAGGAAGTTACGGGTTCAAGTTAGGCTATATGTAAATTTTTGTATTTGGGCACTTAAGGGGAAAAGGCAAGTGGCATCAAGGCTTAAGGTAATAAGTGTGTATTTTGCTAGCATAAGAGAGCATATGGCAAGGAGGTTAAGGCATCAAGTGGATAGCATGGAGGGAAGGGGATCAAATCCCATCTTTTACAAATTTTGGATTTATTTTTGTGCTATTCATCCAAAGTGTCGGTCAAGGCTTTAATAAGGTAAGAAAGACTTTTTAATTTGGGAAAGATGGCTAAGGAATATGGTAAGGAGGAAGACTAGGGAAAAAGAGGGAAAGAAATGAAGGAAAAAGGTAAGAGAAGGGAACATGTTGTTGGCCTTTTATGTGGAGGATGTTTTGGAAAGATTATTTTGGGTCAACATTCATTTTTTGGTAAAGATGATACATGGTTTGGGAGGTGTGTTTAGGGAGCATATTCGACCATTAGTATGTGAGTGTGCCGAAAGTTGTTGGCATTTTTTTGCATTTTGAAGACTTTTACTTCAAGCTTTTGGGTTATTTTCTCTCAACTTGTGTTGTCAAATTTCTTTGTGATATTTATTTCTATTCTCAACCCTTTCTTCAGTCTTCTTTTTCCTTCAACCCATAATCGAAACATCAACTTCATCTCATAGCCGAAACTTGGTTTTTGTGGTTACCGAAGCTTCTTTGCCTTCTTGGGTTTTCGGTGGTTGCAAGGTAGTGTTCTTCCTCTTCTTTTATTTTCTTCTTGTTTCTCTTTTACTCCCTCTTCTAAAACCAATTATACACCCTGTTCTTTTGACCAAGGCCGAATCTATTCCTTGCTACTTCCATCTTCTTGGTTCTCTTGGTGTGGGCTGAATCGGTAGAGTGTTAGCTTACACTCTTGTCATCTTTCTAGCCTTTGACTTTTGGAAGAGGGTTGGTAAGTAGGTAGGGCCGAATATAGATGATGGGGGTGTATTGTTTGGGTGATTCTTACTCAAGCCGAATAAGATGTGGCTAAGATCTGTTCTTGTGTTAATCACTTCTAGGGTCTCGAAGTACTTTATCGGAGGGCCAATCAAACACCTACCCTCGTAATAAGAGACTCAGATTGTTGGTGCCACGGAGAGTATCGTGTTACGGATTCCGAATAAGGTGTGTAATCTCGTACCCTTCCGAATACATGTTTGAAATGGTGTGTAATCTCATACCTCTCTGAATGTTTGTATGATATGTTCTATGATTCGGTTGAAATATTGAAGAAAACCAAAAACCGGCATCCGTGACCACTCGAGCGTGCGTATGTTCGTAGTAGTAACCATATTTTGCAATGAAGCAGTTTGGTCAGCAGCAGTGACGTGATTTTTAAAAATCACGAAAAATAGGAGAAAGGGAATTAGAAAGCAAATAAGATATCAAATTAAAGCTTACCGTGTCTATTTTCATATGAAAGAAATAGAGTAGAAAGAGGAATTGTATATTCTATGATATCTTAATTTTAGTGAGACTGGTTCTGATTGACTTCGTGGTTCCCTGTTCTGTCTTGGAAAAATTGTTTAAAATTGTACAAAGTGAATTATGAGTTATAATTTATATGTATAGATTCCTTAGTGAGCGTATTTTCAATATAAACAAGTGGGAGCAACATATGAAAATTGTACAGTTAGATATTTGAATTTCGGGTAAGAGAGGTCAGAACCGTTGGTTAGTGAAACAAGGAAAACTTTAAGGAATAAACTATACTAAATGGTTAAGCCAAAAATTCTAGAAAAATTTTAGTAAGAAGATATATGAGTCTAGTTTCAAGGAAAATTTACGGATTTAAATTTCGAGTTTCCTAACTCGAGTTATAGTTAATTTAGTCAGTATGACGCAGATGGACAGTTTCAATTTTTATGCCCCAAATTAGTAGTTAAGTCTGGGTTGCGAAATTACCATAATACCCTTAGAGGGTAAATTACCGAAATACCCCTGGGTTGCGAGATTACCAAATTACCCTTAGTGGGTAAGATTACCGAATTATGAAAATGCCCTTATGAGCCAAATTACGAAAATGCCCTTATGGATCGAATTACGAAAATGCCCCTATGGGTCAAAATTACGAAAATGCCCCTATGGGTCGAAATTACGAAAATGCCCCTATGGGCCGATTTGATAGAATGCCTTAATGGGCCGAATTGCAAAGTGTTATAATGGGCCAATTTACCGTAATAAATCTCTAAATCAATGATTGTTGTTTATATTTGTGGATATTATGCTTTATTATGTATGCTTTATTATATGTATGTTGCATTTACATAATTTGCATGGGATGGGAAAAATGTTGAAGAGAAGTGTAGCCCGATGGCATTGCCACAAAAATGTTTGTGCCACAATAATATATTTATTATTATATTTCATTCTGATTCTTGTGGCTCTGCCACAAATTCTGATAATGGCTATGTGCCAACCTAAATATGGCTTTGTGCCATCGTGATTATGGCTTTGTGCTAAACGTATTTACCCGGGGCTATGTGCCTAACATATGAATTAATGACTCTGTGTCGATCATTTTTACCAAGGCTGTGTGCCAGTTATATTATCGTATATGATATTCTGGTAGCTCTGCCACAATCTGTATAGTGGCTATGCCACGCATAATTATGACTCTGGTGGCTTTGCCACAAAAAAAAATTATGAAAAGCAGTTTGACTGCAGCGGTGGCTTGGCCACAATATATATATTAAATGACATCTTGCCTGTGATTGGTGTGTTTGGCGGGGTGGGTTGACTTGATCCCCACAGGTGTGATGGGATGGTACGGGTGGTGTGTAGCGGATGGATTACTAGGATGGGTTGGGTTGCATACATTGCACATATATAAATATATTCTGTTTTGTAAATGGGCTTCGGTCCAAGTGTATGTTAAATGGGCTTAAGCCCAAGAAAATACTAAATGGATTCAGGCCCAGTGGATAGCGGTAAGGGGATTATACACTGAGTTCTTGTAACTCACTCCCCCTTTTCCTTAACCCTTGTAGGTAATGCTCCGTGATGAGGACTTGGGGCCATGGATGACTCGATGGAGGCCATACTTCAGAAATGGTGTTCTTGAACTTTAGAATTTCTATTTACGTTACTTTATTTCTTTTACTATTTTGGGTTTTTAAGTTGTAATAAGGCCTCTGGAATATTTTATTTTTGCATTATGTTTGACGTATTTATTATTTTGTTTGAATTATTTTAAATGGGGATTTTCTAAAAGCATAACCAACGGTTTTCCAAAATTGATTAATAAATGAATTTTATAACAAACTTTTACAAATATTTTAACTCGAAAATTTTCTCTCGAATTATCAACAATATTTTCAAAAGCCACGGTTTTAAAGTTCACTACCTTGATTTTTGATTCATCAAAACAACCTCTCAAATGTAGTTGTATTTTATCAAATATTTACATCCAACCTTGTTTTCTTAACCATAACCAAATAACATTCAATTTAGTACAAATCACAAGGACTTTATACGTTTTCCTCATGTGACATGTTAGATCTGGTTGTAACGTATGGGTCGGGTTTGGGGTGTTACATTTTATGGTATCAGAGCCCGGTTGCAAAACTCGACTGTGGTTTAGGTTCAAAAGTATTTTCAAAGCCATTTAAAATTTTAATTTATAAATACATGTTCTAAAGGAAGTATGACACCACGGGTATTCGGCACCAAGTCAAGTAAGTATGTGTTTTTATTTTATGATTATTGTGTTAGTACTGTGGTAAGAAAATTCCACAAAATAGAATACTCTAGAACTTTTAGTTTTAGGAGCTGAAACTATAGAGATTGAGACTTTAGGATGCGTATTGCGAAAACAACTTTACTTTCTATACTCCATAAAACATTGTTTAATAAACATTGAATAATTATACTAATTCATAAGACTCGTAATCAGATTAAATCGATTTAGCAAATATGAGCGTTAAAGGACGTAGACGCGATAGATGTGGACGTGGTAAAGGCCGAGGTGCTAAGGCTAGATCTTCAGCATCGGGGCATGTTTTTGAAAGGGGAGGCGCTGCATCGCCAATGGTTGAGACGGGATCTCATGATCGAGCTGGGGTTGATGAGCTAACTCAGATAGTTAAGGAAGTATTGGAGGAGGTTAAAGGAATCAGTGAAGCATTTCGAGTTGAGTGTGTGGACTGTAAGAAGAAAAGAGATTGCGGTTCTTTTGGGTAGCAGTCTCATTCCGTAAAGCGTGTTAAGGCACGTCCAAACTTTCCGGCTTGCGATTATTGCGTATAGCGCCATCCGTGAGAATGCCGGAGGAGGTCGAGAGCATGCTTGAGATGCGGGTCTAAGGAGCATAAGGCTCGGGATTGTTTCATCACCATCAAGTCAGGTATGTTTTGGTTGGACGTGATGATTGAATGTAGAAAATTTTAGGTATAAGTGGTAGATAACTGCTTGATTCTGTGGTTAGGTGATACGGGCACGCCCGGGGCACCAGCGTTTTGCAAAGTGACGAAGCTCGGATCAAATGCCCCAAGTGCCGTGAAGTTGATATGCACTTTGGTGCATTTCCAAATCGAGCCGATTAGTCCATTTGGGCTTGATTTGAGCTCACTCAAGCTCGTTCCAGCTTATTGAGCTGATTACTTTTTAATTTAATGCTTTAAATAAATTGGACAATTTATTTATTTAATTTTCTATAGTAAGTTAAGTGTCTAAATATTTTATTTAGTGTCAAATTTAATTTTCCTAAGTCTAATTTAATTTGTGTCATTTTATTACAGCCTTTTAAGTGTGTTTTCATTTAAGAATTAAAGTGCAGAATTTTTCTAGTCATTTAGGGGCCACCGAATTTTCAATGTAGCATATTGGTGTCTTTAAGTTGTCCAAACGTCCCTTGAAGTGTCCATAGCATGTATTTAATGTTATTCATCTAATTTGGAGGGAATTAATGTGAGTTCATTCACTTTGTAGGTACAGCCGAATGTACCAATGCATTAAAGGGAGGTGCATGCACTTAGGTGCATTGTACTTGGCCGAATACATCCATGTATTTGGTGGGTGCATGGACGGCTGGAAGCATGGTTAAATGCTGCTGATTTTTGGATTATCAATGTGCCTATTTGGTTGAAAAAATAATTCCATGAAGACACATGCATGGAGGAGTTAAATGCATGATGCATGAACAGCCAGTTTCAACGAATGAAGAAATACATGCATGGTTGGAGTCATGAGCGTCCAAGGGAGTTTTAATGGCTGAATTAAACACTTGCAAGCCATTCAAAGACATGTTTAAATGCTGGAAATTCTTCAAACAAAAGGTGCAACTCATCCCCAATGTTGGCCGAACCTAGACAAGCCTTTTCAGCTCCTTTGCTGTCCAAATTCATTTGGCCACTTTCTTCTTCATTAAGATGTCTTCAAAATGTTCCAAATGGCTGAATTTACATATCCAAGAGGGCTACTCACGTTCTCCCTTATTGCTGGACACTTTTCAGCCAAAAGAGACCAAATTAATAGCTCAATTATTGCATGGGACGTACCTAGCTGCTGCATGCATCTTCAAGTGACTTAAAATTCATTTTCCCTTCTAGAAAGCTGCCCATTAACATTCCCAAAGGCTACACATGGACTTGGACGAATTTTTGGGACAATTAATCTTCTAGAAACCCATCCATTGGAGTGCCATTGATGCCATATACATCCAAACGAATTTGCATGCACATCAAGGCCACTTTCAGCCGAAATTTGCCAAGACACTAAGAGACTTTATTCTAGATTTTTTTAGCTTATTTTAGTTTAGTTTTTACTTAGCCTTTAAGCTATGACCATTCGGCTAACTCCTTCAGTTGGCTATAAATATTTGTTATTTTCATTTGTAAAGGTAACAACTTTTAGAACTTTAATCAAATTATATGGACTTTTTTTTGTTCATTGAGTGAGTTTATCTCCTCTTCATTTTCATACGAGTTTCGTCTTTGACTTATCAAGTTTTTCTTGTGGCGTCAATCGTTTCTCATCCATCAAATTATACCAACGGTTCTTGTCTTTTTAGATAACGGGTCTTGGTCCATAATCGATTTCCATATTTCCACCTTGAACCATATAGAAATTGAGGTGACACTAACTTGTGTTGAATCATTTCTTTGTTCAAGTTCATTTTGCCATTTCCACCAACTATCCTATTTTACCATCTTCTTCACTTCCATCCTAAACCGAACTTACCCATTTATCAACTAGCCATTTTCATTATAAATCCATTTCCATAACTTTCTCAATTATCATTCCTTTGATAGCTTCCGCAACTTTAATCTATTTACATCCATATTTTACTATTAATTCTCGAAGACTTGATTTACTCCTCGTAGATGATTGGGCAACTTGCATACAATTCGACTCTTCTCGAGGCGGACTGTATCATCTGGTATCAGAGCTACCAAACGAGGAGCACAACGACGTTCGTGAAGCCGGAAGTTAGTTGGTAAGTTAAAAAAGTCAAAAATAAAAATTGAAATTAAAAAAAAATTGTAATTTTCGTTCTTGTTTACATTATAGTGTATTTGATGTAAAAAAATACGAAAAAAATTTGAAAAAAAATACGAGTATAAAAAAAAGAAGTTAAAAAAAGTGTGGAAATTTTTTGAAAGTTTGTTGTTCATTCTCCTCCACTACCCCGATCTTCTACCATCCTTGTGGCTTCATCCTCCCTACCCAACGCCACCCCTAACCTATTTGCTTTTTTTCTTTTGTTTCAGCCTACCCGATACCCTAACGTTTACCCTTGAAACCAATTTTGAAGCCGACCCTCAAGCCGCGATGAGTCTATCGAAATGAAATATGAAATTGTAAGAGCGAGAGAGAGCGGTAAAAGGCACGAGTATATTCATCAAACAAAAAGCCTTATACGAGTGAAAACACGAGTGTGAGTGATTTTTCTTTGTGAGTGACTTGTGAGGTTTTTGTGGTAAGGTACTTTAATTTTTGTCTGTTTATTTCTCTTCTTAATAATTGTTTCTTTTTCAGCAACAAAATGTCACAAGAAGGGGTTCTCAGCTGCCGACTTCCAATATTTGTTGAGCAAAATGGAAAGCATGTTCGACCGAAAGATGTTATCAAGTCGGAGAACGGAGTCAAGTTCTTCACCGTGATATACATCCAAAAACTATTCGCGAAGAGACTCTTATCAAGACTCATGTTCGTCGAGGTTTCCGAGACGGAGAGAAGCAAGATATGAGTTCAAATCTTTTTGAGGCGACGAACGAGAAGAAAGCCATAAATACTCGTCTACAAAAGATTGTTCTCGAAATAATTCCCATCATGACTCGTATTCAAGGCGAATCAAAACAAATAACGAGTTTGAAGTCTTTTACGATGACGACCAAGAAAGCATGAGTTATACATCTTATGATTCAAAGAAGTCCCGTATGAAGAAATTTTCACGAGGAATTGATCAAGATATCTATGAGATCATCGCCTCAATCTTAGAGTCAAATCCTTCTATTTTCAATTCCTTTGAAACATCTCTTTGCTGTAATCCAAGTGAAAAATAATGTACAAAAGAAAATCAAGAAAAAGAAATTGAAAGGGAAGAAAAAGAATTTGAAAGAGAAAAAGAAGAAAAAGAATTCGAATTCATGAGAGAAAAAGAAATAGAAAAAGAAATCGAGGGAAAAGAAAACAAAAATGAGAGAAAAGAAAAGGAGCTTGAAAAAGAAGTACAAGAAAAAGAGAGCGTTGAAAATATTGAAAAAAATAAAAGAACGAGATGAGCGAGAAAAAGTGAGCGTTGATTTAGCTAACTCATCGGAACTATGTTCTTCTTCTGTTTCTTCATTTTAGGTTCCCGACGTATCGCACAAAGACCTTCAACTTCAATACCTTCTCGACGAGCGACGTTTTTCTTTGATCAAAAATGGTAAGATTTCACCCCACGAGAATGAAGGTAAGGAAGATAAGTGTTTTGAAACGACTTCGTATCCACCAAATTTTCATAATGATTGTGATTATATGAATAATACCGTTGATTGCCATCCTCCGACCATTTTTGATGTTTTAAATGATGGTAAGACGGGTTTACCCCATAATAACCATTGTGAAGCAAAGTGTGAAGGTGGAGTAACGTCTATTCGACCAGTGCAAGACTCGAGTAAGTATGACAATGAATTTTCTTTTAATCCCAATTTGTTTGATTGTGGATTTTACGAGATTTGTTCATTATCTAATACGAAATCGTTGAGTCTTTGTAAATCTGTTCTGAAACATGTTAAGAGTTTTTCGATCTTGAACATACATTATTTGATACAGGCACGCTCCATCATGAGTCGAGTTTGAGTCGAGACCCGATGGTGTTACCTTGAGGACCGATTACGAGAGCTCGTGCGAGGCAATTCAAGGAGGCAATTGGATCTTTAGTACAGCAAGCTTGGGACGACACTAAAGTTAGCTCAAATGCAACTTCCAGCTCATGTCGCATACTCCTACAAGCTGACGCCCAAGGACCCGAGCTCAACTTTAGCTCCGTGACATTTTTTGAGCTCCAATACAACAACCAACCAGCTCACGAGTTTTTCTTAGCTCGGCCCTAGCTCATGCGTGCATGATGAGCTCAAATATGGCCATTCGGCCTTAGCTCATTATTTAGCTAAATAAATTAAATAAAATTTGGACAAATTAATTATTTGTTTTGTTTTTGTTAATTGCTGCATTTAAATAAGCATAAATATGTCTTAGATATTGCATATTTAATAGGTAATATTAATGTGTCTAGCTTAAAGACAAATTAATGAGCTACTGCCCATTTAATTTGTCTAGCTGAATCTAGCTAATTAATTTATCCTAAGCTACAGCCGAATTTTAATATGTCTTAATGAGCTTCCATTTAATTTAATTCCAGCTCAAAACATGAATTAAATGTGTTCTAAGCTGCTGGAAATTAAGTAGCTAAGCTAGCTTTAATGAATTGATTAATTTCTTTGTGTAGGTGCATGTAGGGACGACAAAAGAGGTGCATGAGCAGCTGAAAATTAAATGTCTTCAAAGTGATGTTTCGGTCATTGCAAGGGCCTTCTTAGCTGCTGATTTAGCTCCCCAAAGTGACCATTTAGCTCACCCAAGCTCACCCAAAGATGCCATTCACACCAGCAGCATATGGCGTTCACATTAGAGGCTGTTTAGCTCCTCCGTTTCACACTTGTGGCTGTTGGAATCAGGTGCATTCATCAGCTGAATAGTTAGCTATTCAAAGCTGAAATTAATGAAGTTAATCAAGGCATTCAAGCCCCCTTGGCCGAACTTTGAAGTGCCATTCAGCTCCTTACTTCTCCTTGAAGATTCGGCTGCACCTAGACCATCTAGAAGCTGTCCATACACCTTCCATTCAGCCAAATATGAACATGGAATACAAGGGGATTTGTTCTAGATTTTTCAAGGACATTCTAGTTTAATTTAACTTAACTACTGTAACACCCCGAATTTGGGCCTAGAAGAATTTGGCCCAATGGGCCTTGGGAATGGGAGCGTTTAAAATTTTTGAGATATAAGTATCACTTAGAATATTATTAAGATAGTATCGGGATTAATTGAAGCCTTAGAGTTAGGGGTGACCTTAGGGAAAAATTTATTTTTCTCACTTAGTGGACCCTAGTCTCAAGCATGAGGCCTCATAAGCAGATTAAGAGAAGAGAGGACACAAATGGGCTTGTAGTCCAGTGGAAAGTAGCGTCATATAAGGACTATGAGGTGGCGTGTTAGGCAGTCAAGAGGTTCGAGGTTCGAGGCCTATGAAGGGAAAATTAAGGAGTTTTATTTTTGTGCCTGGACAGAAGGAGTTGGCGTTGGAAGGGACTCTGAAAGGGAGTGTTCAGGAGAGAAATTTAAGGTGCAGATAAGGGAGAAAATATAGGGATTGGGAGGTGGATATAGTGGTGCCAAATTGGACTCTGAGGGAAGGGAAGTTCGGCTAGGGGCTATATATATATGAGTGCCGAATTAAGTTCCTAGGTTAATGCTGAATTTTTACTTCTCTGCTAGCCGAATTTCATCACTTGTGAGAGGCAGACGTTTTTTCTAAGCGTGCCAAAGCCGAATCCTTCATATCCTCCCTTCTCAAATTCCCTTTTGGTTCACCACTCGGTTCTAGCCAAATCACTTTTATTTCTTATTCCCTCAAGTGTTGCCGAATTGCCTCTGTCACCTTTCTAGTCTCAAAAGCCGGACTTAAGTCACAGGATCAAAGGAAGATTTCGGGTGAGGCTCAGTAATCGCAAGCGCGGTAGGTAAGGATTGTTATCAAGGTAGTAAGTATTCTCGATTCAGTTAGAGTCTTAATAAGTGACCGAATCTATTATGGCTCATAGGGGTGATTTATGATCTATATGGATCAATTGGTTTTGACGATATAGGTGTTGGATGCAGATCTAGAGGATAATCGCCAATAGTAGCAAAGGAAGGGCTACTAGAAAGTGAGGCACACGGTAAGGGTACGGTGAGGTTTTGATTTTTGGTTAGTGTGTGTTAACGCTTTGATTAATCGCTAGTAATGTCAATTGTAGGTTTGTGACTAAGGATTTCGCATCACGCAAGGTTACCAGGTGTGTACAAACACTACACACACGATATCGGCAATGCCAAAAAGCCGAAAAGCCAAAAGTGGCTAAATGGGCTCGGTGGGCCCTGAGGCTAAGTTTGATTAAATGGTTTGGCTTGTTAAACATATTGAGTTAGTCACGCATGATACACGATTTGGACTTGTTTTGGGCCTAATAGGCCATATGATAAGCTTTGGGCCTAATGGGCCATAAGGTTGGAATTTGGGTTTGATGGGCTTTATGGGAACGTAGACAAATATGCTAGGGTTTATGGACTTAGGCCTAGTTTGAACAACTCTTCAATTTCATAAGACTTAATCTAATTAAACATGCCTGTGAACAAGTCGATTAGTTAGAGTGTGGTAACCGACATATGCATGTCTAGGATTGGATCTAGTGAGAGCTTGGTATTTAAGTGGTCTGAGTGACCCACCTCCTCTTTTCTGAGATCCTACCTGGTGCATAGGGTTTGTTCACTTTAACCGCGATGACTTGTTTATGGGCCAAAGTTTATAACTAAAACCCGAGAGGGACTAAAATACCCTTATATTGGAAAATTACTAAAATACCCTTATATTGGAAAATTACTAAAATACCCTTATGTTGGAAAATTACTAAAATACCCCTGTTTGTAAAATTACCAAGATACCCCTAATTTGCCAAATTACCAAAATACCCCTGTAGGGTAGAATTACGAAAATACCCCTGGGTAGTGAAATGACGAAAATACCCCTATGTGATGAATATGGATTTGTGGATGTTACTTTTGTGTTTGATGCATTCATATGATATTCTGCTTAGGATGCATATGGGTGGGAATTATGGTACAGAGGAAGATTTGAGGATCGCATGGCCGTATGGTATGGATCCGGGATTGCATGGCCGTCCACAGAAGGCTTTAAGCCCAACATATGATTAGCAGCTATGCTGCAACGTTCGGTAGTACCACAACCGGGCTACCCTTAGTGTGTAGCGGAGGGGTGGGTCGAGCTAGAATTCCCCACAGGAGTCATAAGGTTGGAAGGGAAATGGTGTGTTTAGCGGATGGATTTTTGGGGTGGTTTTTGCATTATCTGTTTATAAATGATATGATATGATATGATATGAGGTCATTGTGGGCTAAGGCCCAAGACCACCGATTTTGTTAGGGCTTAGGCCCAATGTGAATATTTGTATGTGATTTGATTGCCAAGTGTTGTACACACTGAGTTTCGAAACTCACACCCTTAATTTTAAATGTTTTAGGTAATCCTGAATAGGTGGCTCGACGAGGGAGAGGTCTCGGAGATGGCCACACTACAAGCTGTTCAAATGTTTTAATTTATTCAAATGATTCAGTTTTAAATACTTTGTTTTTCCATTGGATTGTAATAAGGCCATGTAACTCCTATTTGACTTTGAATTTTGGGTTTATTATTATTATTGTTTCAACTGCCCACTTAAGAAATTTCATAAAATTATAAAAGTGTTAATATGGTTTTCGAAATAATCTTTTGTTTTGGGATTTTGGGCCTTAAATGGTTAACTAGTAAATTGTTTTGAAGTGCGCCTTTAATGTGACATTCCAGATTCAGGCCTAACTTCTAGGCCGGGTTTGGGGTGTTACAACTACTAAGGCATGATTAGATGACCATTCGGCTAGCACATTAGCCTATAAATAGATGGGCATTTTCATTGTAAAAGGACTTTTGATGAATTTTATACCGTTATTCTGTCGAATTTGTGAGAGCACTACCCCACTTTTGTTTTAGGATTCGTTGGCTTATCTAGCGAGCTAGTGGCGTCAACCCTTCCTTTTTCTTATCCCGATACCGAGGTTCCTATCGTACTTCGATAGTGGGTCGAGGTCCGTTTTTAAAACAAAAAACCGAACCTTAAGAAACTTATAAGTAAACCGGGTCGATACCTATTTCAGTATTGGTTCTTACTTGTTTTCTTAAGCCTTAATCCGAGTCCAACATCTTACGAACTATTTTTCCAAACCCGTTTTCGTAACCTCTCTAAACCCGAACACCTTCTTTTCTTCTCCATTTCACCTACACCCTTTCTAAACTTTTACTCGACTTATTATCCCGACCTATCTCGACATCAACTATCCCATACCAAATCTGAGTCCTCTCTAAACCGAGACATCTTCCTAGTACCTTTCTTAAACCCGAGCTAATCTCGCACTTCTTATACTTTATTTATCCAAAAATCCATACCCTCCTTCTCTAAGATTAAACTTCTCTATTCCTCGACTCTTATTCTTCCTCTTTCTTCAATTTTTGTATTTCTTGATTACGATTGGGCAACTAAGCATACATCTCGATTTCATCTCGAGACCGGGACTATATCATCTGGTATCAGAGCTAGTTAAAATCGAGAATTACGAAGCTCCGACGACTATTCCGAATCTGCTAATCGAATATCCGAAGTAAGTTCAAAAAAAGAAAAAAATCGTATATATAAAAAAATTTGAATTAAAAAAATTGTTAAAAAAAGAGGTGTCCGATTTAATTCGATAGTTCTTTCTTCTTCTGAAAAGTTCTTCTTCTCTCTCTCGACCCACTCTGTTCACCCTGTTCCAACCCGCCTGAATTTTTTTTTTCTTTTAGCCTACCTAATACCCAAATACGTTACAACCCTTGATACCCATTTGTGACCGACCCCTAAGCCCTAACTAATAGGCCTTGGCAAATCCGATCAATGAAATCACGAGAAGTGTAAGAGGTAAAAGGCACGAGAGTGTGAGACTATTCGAGGGGAGGTAAAAGCTGATCCGAGAGTGTTAAACACGAGCGGGAGTGTCGTTAACTTCTTTCTTTTTGAGTGAACTGTGAGGTTTTGTTTGTGAGGGTTTAATTTCTACTACAATGTCTCAAGATGCCAGGCGAAACGTGGAGGAACAACAAGGAAGACAACCGGTCCGGAATGTTCCCGACTTACAGATGCAAGCCTTATTACGAGAAATGGAAAGATTACTCGAACGGAGGCTCAACCCTCTTGAAGATCACCTTTATCAGGTGGAAGCCCAAAGACCACGAGAGGTGACCCCCAAAGTGGCCAGGCAAAGGCGTGGATGACCTAATCAACGACGTGAGCAACAACGAGAAATTGACGAAGAAGTTAATGAATTTAGTGAGGGTGAAAGTGATCATGAATCCAACATCAGTGTTGGAAGGAGAGAACCCCGAAACCGCAGCCAAAGAGATTGAAGGCGGGAAGATGACGATCTTAAAAATATTAAGTTGACCATCCCTTCCTTCCAAGGTAAGTCAGATCCCGAAGCCTATCTGGAATGGGAAAAGAAGATCGAACTTGTGTTCAATTGCCACAATTACTCTGAAAATAAGAAAGTCAAGTTAGCCGCTATAGAGTTTTTGACTACGCCATGATCTGGTGGGATCAGTTGACGACGAGTCGAAGGCGCAACGGTGAACGGCCAATCACTACATGGGCTAAGATGAAAGCAGCCATGAGACACCGATTTATCCCTTCCTACTATCACAGGGAGTTACATCATAAACTCAACACCTCTCACAAGGGACGAGAAGCGTCGAAGACTACTATAAAGAAATGGAGGTCGCTATGATCCGAGCTGACATTCAAGAAGAACGAGAAGCTACCATGGCTCGATTCTTAGCCGACTCAACCGAGAGATAGCAAATGTTGTAGAACTACAACATTATGTCGAGATGGAGGAAATGGTCCACATGGCCATCAAAGTAGAAAAACAATTGAAGCAAAAAGGAGCATCCCGCAATTATTCCAATCCAAAACCTTCGAAGTGGGGCCAAAACACAAGCAAGGGGTTTCCCCTAAACAAACCAAAAGATTCCACTTTCACCCCGAAGACGAACAAGCCTTTGGCCGAAACGAGCAAAGGCAAGGCTCCTGAAAGTTCTAACACTAGATCGAGGGACATCAAGTGCTTCAAGTGCCTTGGCCGAGGACACGTCACAAGCCAATGCTTGAATAGATGAACCATGGTGATACGGGCTGACGTTGAGATTGAAACAGAAGACGAGGAAGAGTGTGAGTCTGAATCCCACTCTGAAGCTGATGAGGACATAGAACAACCTGTTGAAGGTGAATTGCTCGTCGTGAAGCGAAGCCTCAGTCTTCAAAGTGTGGGAAACGAGGAGCAACATGAAAATATCTTTCATTCAAGATGCCAGGTGCAAGGCAAAGTCTGTAGCCTTATCATTGACGGAGGGAGTTGCACGAACGTAGCAAGTACCCTCATGGTGGAAAAGTTAGGTTTGACAACGACGAAGCATCCAACTCAGTATAAACTTCAGTGGCTTAACGACGGCGGTGAACTCAGAGTTACTAAGCAAGTCTTAGTATCCTTCAGCATCGAAAAATATTCTGATGAAGTGCCACGCAGGACACTTACTCTTGGGACGTCCATGGCAATATGACCGCCGAGTGGTGCACGATGGCTACACTAATCGGTATTCTTTCAAGCATCTCGGAAGGAATGTGACACTTGCCCCCTTAACTCCTAAACAAGTCTTTGATGATCAACAAAAGCTTCGAATTTACATTGACCAATCAAAAGAAAAAGAAAAGAATACAAAAGAGAAAGTTAAGAAAAATGAATGAGAGAAAAATACGAGTGCAAAAACAAACGAGAAAAAACAAAAGAAAGAAAAAGATGAAAATGAAAAAGAAAGCGGAAAAATTAATGTGCTAGCAAAAGCGAGTGATATAGGAAAAGCTTTGAGTTTGAGGCATCCTATGTATTTGCTTCTGTACAACGAAGCATTTTTTAACACTAACGATTTACCCGATAATCTTCCTTCTTCTGTGCTGTCTTTGATTCAGGAATTCGAAGACATCTTTCTAGAGGAGATCCCAAGTTGTTTGCCGCCCATTCGAGGCATTGAGCACCGGATCGACTTGGTGCCTGGAGCTGCTCTACCCAATCGACCTGTGTACCGGAGCAATCCCGAGGAAACAAAAGAACTCCAAAAGCAAATCATTGAGTTACTCAAAAAAGGTTACATTCGAGAGAGCCTTAGTCCGTGCGCGATACCGGTGTTACTTGTGCCGAAGAAAGATGGCTCGTGGCGCATGTGTGTCGATTATCGTGCCATCAACAAGTAACTATTAAGTATCGACACCCGATACCCCGGCTCGACGATATGCTTGATGAGTTAAGTGGAGCAAAAATTTTCAAGAAGATCGACCTCAAAAGTGGATATCACCAAATACGATGCGTGAGGGCGACGAGTGGAAAACAACTTTCAAGACGAAGCTAGGTTTGTACGAATGGATGGTAATGCCATTCTTGCTTACAAACACTCCAAGTACTTTTATGCGTCTTATGAATCATGTTTTACGAGCTTTCATTGGAAAATCATGTGTTGTTTATTTTGATGATATATTAGTATACAGTAAATCTTTGGAGGATCACGTCCAACATCTACGTGCGATCTTAGAAACATTGCGGAAAGAGGTATTGTATGCTAATCTCAAGAAATGCTCTTTTTGCACTGATAAGGTTATTTTCTTAGGATACGTCGTAAGTGCAAATGGTTTAGAAGTAGACCAAGAGAAGGTTCGAGTAATACAAGAATGGCCCCGTCTTACGATGATTAGCCAAGTACGAAGCTTCCATGGGTTGGCTAGTTTCTATCGCCGATTCGTGCCTAATTTCAGCATGATAGCCGCTCCTTTAACGAGCATGATCAAGAAGAATTTGGCATTCCATTGGTCTGATGAGCAAGAACGGTCTTTTAATGCAATTAAAGATTATCTCGTTAAAGCCCCCTTGTTATCCCTTCCTGACTTTACTAAAACTTTTAAAATTTAGTGTGATGCATCCGGTGTAGGGATCAGAGCCATGCTAACTCAAAATGGAAGACCGGTGGCGTACTTCAGCGAGAAATTGAGCGGAGCTGCGCTTAATTACCCCGTGTATGACAAGGAGATGTACGCTCTCATAAGATCACTTGAGACGTGGCAGCACTACTTGAGGCCGAAAGAGTTTGTAATCCATTCGGATCACGAGGCACTCAAGTACATCAAAGGTCAACATAAGCTCAACAAATGGCATGCGAAATGGATCGAGTATTTAGAATCATTTTCGTACGTAATTAAGTATAAGAAAGGTAAGGAAAATGTAGTAGCGGATGTGTTATCACGAAGGTACACTCTATTAACCTTTCTAGATTCTAAATTACTTGGTTTCCATCATATAAAAGATTTGTATGTTGATGATGTTGACTTTGTGATACAGGCACGCTCCACCATGAGCCAAGTTCAAGACGAGACCCGATGGTGTTACCTCGAGGACTGATTACGAGAGCTCGTGCGAGGCAATTCAAGGAGGCAATTGGATCTTTAGTACAGCAAGCTTGGGACGACACTAAAGTTAGCTCAAATGAAACTTCCAGCTCATGTCGCATACTCCTACAAGCTGACGCCCAAGGACCCGAGCTCAACTTTAGCTCCGTGACATTTTTCGAGCTCCAATACAGCAACCAACCAGCTCACGAGTTTTTCTTAGCTCGGCCCTAGCTCATGCGTGCATGATGAGCTCAAATATGACCATTCGGCCTTAGCTCATTATTTAGTTAAATAAATTAAATAAAATTTGGACAAATTAATTATTTGTTTTGTTTTTGTTAATTGCTGCATTTAAATAAGCATAAATATGTCTTAGATATTGCATATTTAATAGGTAATATTAATGTGTCTAGCTTAAAGACAAATTAATGAGCTACTGCCCATTTAATTTGTCTAGCCGAATCTAGCTAATTAATTTATCCTAAGCTACAGCCGAATTTTTAATATGTCTTAATGAGCTTCCATTTAATTTAATTCCAACTCAAAACATGAATTAAATGTGTTCTAAGCTGCTGGAAATTAAGTAGCTAAGCTAGCTTTAATGAATTGATTAATTTCTTTGTGTAGGTGCATGTAGGGACGGCAAAAGAGGTGCATAAGCAGCTAAAAATTAAATGTCTTCAAAGTGATGTTTCGGTTATTGCAAGGGCCTTCTTAGCTGCTGATTTAGCTCCCCAAAGTGACCATTTAGCTCACCCAAGCTCACCCAAAGATGTCGTTCACACCAGCAAAGATATGGCGCTCACATTAGGGGCTATTTAGCTCCTCCATTTCACACTTGTGGTGTTGGAATCAGGTGCATTCATCAGCTGAATAGTTAGCTATTCAAAGCTGAAATTAATGAAGTTAATCAAGGCATTCAAGCCCCCTTGGCCGAACTTTGAAGTGCCATTCAGCTCCTTACTTCTCCTTGAAGATTCGGCTGCACCTAGACCATCTAGAAGCTGTCCATACACCTTCCATTCAGCCAAATATGGACATGGTATACAAGGGGATTTGTTCTAGATTTTTCAAGGACATTCTAGTTTAATTTAACTTAACTACTAAGGCATGATTAGATGACCATTCGGCTACCACATTAGCCTATAAATAGATGGGCATTTTCATTGTAAAAGGACTTTTGAAGAATTTTATACCGTTATTCTGTCGAATTTGTGAGAGCACTACTCCACTTTCGTTTTAGGATTTGTTGGCTTATCTAGCGAGCTAGTGGCGTCAACCCTTCCTTTTTCTTATCCCGATACCGAGGTTCCTATCGTACTTCGATAGTGGGTCGAGGTCTGTTTTTAAAATAAAAAAAACTGAACCTTAAGAAACTTATAAGTAAACCGGGTCAATACCTATTTCAGTATTGGTTCTTACTTGTTTTCTTAAGCCTTAGTCTGAGTCCAACATCTTACGAACTATTTTTCTGAACCCATTTTCGTAACCTCTCTAAACCCGAACACCATCTTTTCCTCTCCGTTTCACCTACACCTTTTCCGAACTTTTACTCGACTTATTATCCCGACCTATCTCGACATCAACTATCCCATACCAAATTTGAGCCTCCTTAAACCGAGACATCTTCCGATTACCTTTCTTAAACCGGAGCTAATCTCGCACTTCTTATACTTTATTTATCCGAAACTCCATACCCTCCTTCTCTAAGATTAAACTTCTCTATTTCTCGACTCTTATTCTTCCTCTTTCTTCGATTTCTGTATTTCTCGATTACGATTGGGCAACTAAGCATACATCTCAATTTCATCTCGAGACCGGGACTGTATCATCTGGTATCAGAGCTAGTTAAAATCGAGAAATACGAAGCTTCGATGACTATTCCAAATTTGCTAATCGAATATCCGAAGTAAGTTCAAAAAAAAAAAAAAAAATTGTATATATAAAAAAAAATTGAATTAAAAAAATCATTAAAAAAAAGAGGTGTCCGATTTAATTCGATAGTTCTTTCTTCTTCTGAAAAGTTCTTCTTCTCTCTCTCGACCCACTCTGTTCACCCTGTTCCAACCCGCCCGAATTTTTTTTTCTTTTAGCCTACCTAATACCCAAATATGTTACAACCCTTGATACCCATTTGTGACTGACCCCTAAGCCCTAACAGGCCTTGGCGAATTCGATCAACAAAATCACGAGAAGTGTAAGAGGTAAAAGGCACGAGAGTGTGAGACTATTCGAGGGGAGGTAAAAGCCGAACCGAAAGTGTTAAACACGAGCGGGAGTGTCATTAACTTCTTTCTTTTTGAGTGAACTGTGAGGTTTTGTTTGTGAGGGTTTAATTTCTACTACAATGTCTCAAGATGCCGGGAGAAACATGGAGGAACAACAAGGAAGACAACCGGTCCAGAATGTTCCCGACTTACAGATGCAAGCCTTATTATGAGAAATGGAAAGATTACTCAAACGGAGGCTCAACTCTCTTGAAGATCACCTTTATCAGGTGGAAGCCCAAAAACCACGAGAGGTGACCCCAAAGTGGCCAGGCAAAGGCGTGGACGACCTAATCAATGACGTGAGCAACAACGAGAAATTGACAAAGAAGTTAATGAATTTAGTGAGGGTGAAAGTGATCATGAATCCAACATCAGTGTTGGAAGGAGAGAACCCCGAAACCGCGGCCAAAGAGATCGAAGGCGTGAAGATGACGATATTAAAAATATTAAGTTGACCATCCCTTCCTTCCAAGGTAAGTCAGATCCCGAAGCCTACCTGGAATGGGAAAAGAAGATCGAACTTGTGTTCGATTACCGTAATTACTCCGAAAATAAGAAAGTCAAGTTAGCCGCTATAGAGTTTTCCGACTATGCCATGATTTGGTGGGATCAGTTGAGGATGAGTCGAAGGCGCAACGGTGAACGACCAACACTACATGGGCTGAGATGAAAGCAGCCATGAGACGCCGATTTATCCCTTCCTACTATCATAGGGAGTTACATCAGAAACTCCAAAACCTCTCACAAGGGACGAGAAGCGTCGAAGACTACTATAAAGAAATGGAGGTTGCTATGATCCGAGCCGACATTCAAGAAGAACGGGAAGCTACCATGGCTCGATTCTTAGCCGAACTCAACCGAGAGATAGCCAATGTTGTAGAACTACAACATTATGTCGAGATGGAGGAAATGGTCCACATGGCCATCAAAGTAGAAAAACAATTGAAGCAAAAAGGAGCATCCCGCAGTTATTCCAATCTAAAACCTTTGAAGTGGGGCCAAAACACAAGCAAGGGGTTTCCCCTAAACAAACCAAAAAATTCCACTTTCACCCCAAAGATGAACAAGCCTTTGGCCAAAACGAGCAAAGGCAAGGCTCCTGAAAGTTCTAACGATAGATCGAGGGACATCAAGTGCTTCAAGTGCCTTGGCCGAGGACACATCGCAAGCCAATGCCCGAATAGACGAACCATGGTGATGCGGGTTGACGGTGAGATTGAAATAGAAGACGAGGAAGAGTGTGAGTCCAATCCCACTGCAAGCGATGAGGACATAGAACAACCTGTTGAAGGTGAATTGCTCGTCGTGAAGCGAAGCCTCGGTCTTCAAAGCATGGGAAACGAGGAGCAACGTGAAAATATCTTTCATTCAAGATGTCAGGTGCAAGGCAAAGTCTGTAGCCTTATCATTGACGGAGGGAGTTGCATGAACGTGGCAAGTACCCTCATGGTGGAAAAGTTAGGTTTGACAATGATGAAGCATCTGACTCCATATAAGCTTCAGTGGCTTAACGACGGCGGAGAACTCAGAGTTACTAAGCAAGTCTTAGTATCCTTCAGCCTCGGAAAATACTCCGATGAAGTGCTATGCGATGTAGTGCCAATGCACGTGGGACACTTACTCTTGGGACGTCCATGGCAATATGACTGCGAGTGGTGCACGATGGCTACACTAATCGGTATTCTTTCAAGCATCTCGGAAGGAATGTGACACTTGCCCCCTTAACTCCTAAACAAGTCTTTGATGATCAACAAAAGCTTCGAATTTCCATTGATCCATCAAAAGAAAAAGAAAAGAATACAAAAGAGAAAGTTAAGAAAAATGAACGAGAGAAAAATATGAGTGCAAAAACAAACGAGAAAAAACAAAAGAAAGAAAAAGATGAAAATGAAAAAGAAAGCGGAAAAATGAATGTGCTAGCAAAAGCGAGTGATATACAAAAAGCTTTGAGTTTGAGGCATCCTATGTATTTGCTTTTGTACAACGAAGCGTTTTTGAACACTAACGATTTACCCGATAGTCTTCCTTCTTCTGTGCTGTCTTTGATTCAGGAATTCAAAGACATCTTCCCGGAGGAGATCCTAAGTGGTTTGCCGCCCATTCGAGGCATTGAGCACCAGATCGACTTGGTGTCTGGAGCTGCTCTACCCAATCAACCTGCGTACTGGAGCAATCCTGAGGAAACAAAAGAACTCCAAAAGCAAATCACTGAGTTGCTCGAAAAAGGTTACATTCGAGAGAGCCTTAGTCCGTGCGCGGTACCAGTGTTACTTGTGCCGAAGAAAGATGGCTCGTGGCGCATGTGTGTCGATTGTCGTGCCATCAACAAGATAACTATTAAGTATCGACACCCGATACCCCGACTCGACGATATGCTTGATGAGTTAAGTGGAGCAAAAATTTTCACGAAGATCGACCTCAAAAGTGGATATCACCAAATACGGATGCGTGAGGGCAATGAGTGGAAAATAGCTTTCAAGACGAAGCTAGGTTTGTACGAATGGATGGTAATGCCATTCGGGCTTACAAATGCTCCAAGTACTTTTATGTGTCTTATGAATCATGTTTTACGAGCTTTCATTGGAAAATCATGTATTATTTATTTTGATGATATATTAGTGTACAGTAAATCTTTGGAGGATCACGTCCAACATCTACGTGCGATCTTAGAAACGTTGTGGAAAGAGGTATTGTATGCTAATCTCAAGAAATGCTCTTTTTGCACTGATAAGGTTATTTTCTTAGGATACGTCGTAAGTGCAAATGGTTTGGAAGTAGACCAAGAGAAGGTTCGAGCAATACAAGAATGGCCTCGTCCTACGATGATTAGCCAAGTACGAAGCTTCCATGGGTTGGCTGGTTTCTACTGCCGATTCGTGCCCAATTTCAGCATGATAGCCGCTCCTTTAACGAGCGTGATCAAGAAGAATTCGGCATTCCATTGGTCTGATGAGCAAGAACGGTCTTTTAATGCATATAAGGATTGTCTCATTAAAGCCCCCTTATTATCCCTTCCTGACTTTACTAAAACTTTTAAAATTTAGTGTGATGCATCAGGTGTAGGGATCGGAGCCGTGCTAACTCAGAATGGAAGACCGGTGGCGTACTTCAGCGAGAAATTGAACGGAGCTGCGCTTAATTACCCCGTGTATGATAAGGAGATGTACGCTCTCATAAGATCACTTGAGACATGGCAGCACTACTTGAGGCCGAAAGAGTTTGTAATCCATTCGGATCACGAGGCACTCAAGTACATCAAAGGTCAACATAAGCTCAACAAACGGCATGCGAAATGGCTCGAGTATTTAGAATCATTTCCATACGTAATTAAGTATAAGAAAGGTAAGGAAAATGTAGTAGCGGATGCGTTATCACGAAGGTACACTCTATTAACCTTTCTAGATTCTAAATTACTTGGTTTCCATCATATAAAAGATTTGTATGTTGATGATGTTGACTTTGGGAACATATATAATGCTTGCGAGAATGGTGCCTTTGATAAGTTCTACAGGTACGAAGGATTTCTTTTCAAGGAGAAAAAACTTTGTATTCCGCAAGGTTCTATTCGAGGGCTGCTCGGGTTAGAAGCCCATAGTGGAGGTCTCATGGGTCACTTCGGTCGTGATAAAATGATGTCGACCCTACAAGAGCACTTCTTTTGGCCGGGGATGCGAAAGGATGTTGAACAACTATGCAAGCGATGTATAGCCTGCAAACAAGCAAAGTCGCGAGTTCAACCTCATGGGTTATATACGCCCCTTCCTATTCCAGACACTCCGTGGACCGACGTCTCTATGGACTTTATCCTCGGTTTACCGAGATCCAAAATAGGGAAGGACTCGATCTTTGTTGTAGTTGATCGATTTTCTAAAATGTCCCATTTTATTCCTTGTTCTAAGACTGATGATGCTGTGTACATTGCAAATTTGTTTTTCAGGGAAGTTGTGCGTCTCCATGGAATTTCGAAGACGATCGTATCTGATCGAGACGTAAAATTTTTAAGTCATTTTTGGCAGACTCTGTGGGGGAAGCTAGGGACGAAACTAATGTTCTCGACCACCTATCATCCTCAGAAGGATGGACAAACCGAAGTAGTGAATCGAGTCTTATCGACTCTGCTTCGAGCGTTGGTGCGGAAAAATCTCAAAATATGGGAGGAATGCCTACCTCACATCGAGTTTGCCTACAACCGAGCTATCCACTCCGTGACTAAATTTTCCCCCTTTGAGACTGTCTACGGGTTTAATCCTCTTACTCCTCTTGATTTGTTACCATTGCCTTCTGACAAATTTATCCATTATGATGCTAGGAAAAAGGCGGACTATATCAAAGAGCTGCATCGGAAGGTGCACAAGAATATCGAGGCGAGAACCAAACAATACACCCGGCAAGCGAATAAAGGATGGAAGCAAGTCATGTTTGAACCCGAAGATTGGGTATGGGTGCATATGAGAAAGGAGCGGTTCCCAGCTCGTTGACGAAACAAATTATCACCGAGAGGAGATGGACCTTTCCAAGTCCTCGAGCGAATTAATGAGAATTCATACAAACTTGATTTGCCCGGTGAGTATAACATCAATGATAGTTTTAATGTGGCTGATTTAACTCCATTTGATGCAGATCCTGACTTGAGGACAAGTCATTTTCAAGAGGGGGAGGATGATACAGGCACGCTCCATCATGAGCCGAGTTCGAGCCGAGAGCCGATGGTGTTACCTCGAGGACCGATTACGAGAGCTCATGTGAGGCAATTCAAGGAGGCAATTGGATCTTTAGTACAGCAAGCTTGGGACGACACTAAAGTTAGCTCAAATGCAACTTCTAGCTCATGTCACATACTCCTACAAGCTCACGCCCAAGGACCCGAGCTCAACTTTAGCTCCGTGACATTTTTGAGCTCCAATACAGTAACCAACTAGCTCACGAGTTTTTCTTAGCTCGGCCCTAGCTCATGCATGCATGATGAGCTCAAATATAGCCATTCGGCCTTAGCTCATTATTTAGCTAAATAAATTAAATAAAATTTGGAAAAATTAATTATTTGTTTTGTTTTTGTTAATTGCTGCATTTAAATAAGCATAAATATGTCTTAGATATTGCATATTTAATAGGTAATATTAATGTGTCTAGCTTAAAGACAAATTAATGAGCTGTTGCCCATTTAATATGTCTAGCCGAATCTAGCTAATTAATTTATCCTAAGCTACAGCCAAATTTTAATATGTCTTAATGAGCTTCCATTTAATTTAATTCCAGCTCAAAACATGAATTAAATGTGTTCTAAGCTGCTGGAAATTAAGTAGCTAAGCTAGCTTTAATGAATTGATTAATTTCTTTGTGTAGGTGCATGTAGGGACGGCAAAAGAGGTGCATGAGCAGCTGAAAATTAAATGTCTTCAAAGTGATGTTTCGGTCATTGCAAGGGCCTTCTTAGCTGCTGATTTAGCTCCCCAAAGTGACCATTTAGCTCACCCAAGCTCACCCAAAGATGCCGTCCACACCAGCAGCATATGGCGTTCACATTAGGGGTTGTTTAGCTCCTCCGTTTCACACTTGTGGCTATTGGAATCAGGTGCATTCATTAGCTGAATAGTTAGCTATTCAAAGCTAAAATTAATGAAGTTAATCAAGGCATTCAAGCCCCTTGGCCGAACTTTGAAGTGCCATTCAGCTCCTTACTTCTCCTTGAAGATTCAAACACCTAGACCATCTAGAAGCTGTCCATACACCTTCCATTCAGCCGAATATGTACATGGAATACAAGGGGATTTGTTCTAGATTTTTCAAGGACATTCTAGTTTAATTTAACTTAACTACTAAGGCATGATTAGATGACCATTCGGCTAGCACATTAGCCTATAAATAGATGGGCATTTTCATTGTAAAAGGACTTTGATGAATTTTATACCGTTATTCTGTCGAATTTGTGAGAGCACTACTCCACTTTCGTTTTAGGATTTGTTGGCTTATCTAGCGAGCTAGTGGTGTCAACCCTTCCTTTTTCTTATCCCGATACCAAGGTTCCTATCGTACTTCGATAGTGGGTCGAGGTCTATTTTTAAAACCAAAAAAAAACTAAACCTTAAGAAACTTATAAGTAAACCGGTTCGATACCTATTTTGGTATTGGTTCTTACTTGTTTTCTTAAGCCTTAATCCGAGTCCAACATCTTACGAACTATTTTTTCGAACCCATTTTCATAACCTCTCTAAACCTGAACACCTTCTTTTCCTCTCCATTTCACCTACACCCTTTCCGAACTTTTACTCGACTTATTATCCCGACCTATCTCGACATCAACTATCCCATACCAAATTTGAGTCCTCCCTAAACCGAGACATCTTTCGAGTACCTTTCTTAAACCTGAGCTAATCTTGCACTTCTTATACTTTATTTATTTGAAACTCCATACCCTCATTCTCTAAGATTAAACTTCTCTATTTCTCGACTCTTATTCTTCCTCTTTCTTCGATTTCTATATTTCTCGATTATGATTAGGCAACTAAGCATACATCTCGATTTCATCTCGAGACCGGGACTGTATCACTTTGGGAACATATATAATGCTTGCGAGAATGGTGCCTTTGATAAGTTCTACAGGTACGAAGGATTTCTTTTCAAGGAGAACAAACTTTGTATTCCGCAAGGTTCTATTCGAGGGCTGCTCATGTTAGAAGCCCATAGTGGAGGTCTCATGGGTCACTTCAGTCGTGATAAAATGATGTCGACCCTACAAGAGCACTTCTTTTGGCCAGGGATGCGAAAGGATGTTGAACAACTATGCAAGCGATGTATAGCCTACAAACAAGCAAAGTTGCGAGTTCAACCTCATGGGTTATATACGCCCCTTCCTATTCCAGACACTCCGTGGACCGACGTCTCTATGAACTTTATCCTCGGTTTACCGAGATCCAAAACAGGGAAGGACTCGATCTTTGTTGTAGTTGATCGATTTTCTAAAATGTCCCATTTTATTCCTTATTCTAAGACTGATGATGCTGTGTACATTGCAAATTTGTTTTTCAGGGAAGTTGTACGTCTCCATGGAATTTTGAAGACGATCGTATCTGATCGAGACGTAAAATTTTTAAGTCATTTTTGGCGGACTCTGTGCGGGAAGCTAGGTACAAAACTAATGTTCTCGACCACTTGTCATCCTCAGACGGATGGACAAACTGAAGTAGTGAATCGAGTCTTATCGACTCTGCTTCGAGCGTTGGTGCAGAAAAATCTCAAAACATGGGAGGAATGCCTGCCTCACGTCGAGTTTGCCTACAATCGAGCTGTCCACTCCGTGACTAAATTTTCCCCCTTTGAGACTATCTACGGGTTTAATCCTCTTACTCCTCTTGATTTGTTACTATTGCCTTCTGACAAATTTATCCATTATGATGCTAGGAAAAAGGCAGACTATATCAAAGAGCTGCATCGGAAGGTGCACGAGAATATCGAGGCGAGAACTGAAAAATACACTCGGCAAGCCAACAAAGGATGGAAGCAAGTCGTGTTTGAACCCAGAGATTAGGTATGGGTGCATATGAGAAAGGAGCGATTCCCAGCTCGTCGACGAAACAAATTATCACCGAGAGGAGACGGACCTTTCCAAGTCCTCGAGCGAATTAATGAGAATTCATACAAACTTGATTTGCCCGGTGAGTATAACATCACTGCTAGTTTTAATGTGGCTGATTTAACTCCATTTGATGCAGATCCTGACTTGAGGACAAGTCATTTTCAAGAGGGGGAGGATGATACAGGCACGCTCCATCATGAGCCAAGTTTGAGCCGAGACCCGATGGTGTTACCTCGAGGACCGATTACGAGAGCTCGTGCTAGGCAATTCAAGGAGACAATTGGATCTTTAGTACAGCAAGCTTGGGATGACACTAAAGTTAGCTCAAATGCAACTTCCAGCTCATGTCGCATACTCCTACAAGCTCACGCCCAAGGACCCGAGCTCAACTTTAGCTTCGTGACATTTTTTGAGCTCCAATACAGCAACCAACCAGCTCACGAGTTTTTCTTAGCTCGACCCTAGCTCATGCGTGCATGATGAGCTCAAATATGGCCATTCAGCCTTAGCTCATTATTTAGCTAAATAAATTAAATAAAATTTGGACAAATTAATTATTTGTTTTGTTTTTGTTAATTGCTGCATTTAAATAAGCATAAATATGTCTTAGATATTGCATATTTAATAGGTAATATTAATGTGTCTAGCCTAAAATCAAATTAATGAGCTGCTGCCCATTTAATTTGTCTAGCCGAATATAGCTAATTAATTTATCCTAAGCTACAAATTTAATTTTAATATGTCTTAATGAGCTTCCATTTAATTTAATTCCAACTCAAAACATGAATTAAATGTGTTCTAAGTCTGCTGAAATTAAGTAGCTAAGCTAGCTTTAATGAATTGATTAATTTCTTTGTGTAGGTGCATGTAGGGACGGCAAAAGAGGTGCATGAGCAAATGAAAATTAAATGTCTTCAAAGTGATGTTTCGCCATTGCAAGGGCCTTCTTAGCTGCTGATTTAGCTCCCCAAAGTGACCATTTAGCTCACCCAAGCTCACCCAAAGATGCCGTTCACACCAAAGAAGATATGGCGTTCACATTAGGGGTCATTTTAGCTCCTCCGTTTCACACTTGTGGCTGTTGGAATCAGGTGCATTCATTAGCTGAATAGTTAGCTATTCAAAGCTAAAATTAATGAAGTTAATCAAGGCATTCAAGCCCCCTTGGCCGAACTTTGAAGTGCCATTCAGCTCCTTACTTCTCCTTGAAGATCCGCTTTGCACCTAGACCATCTAGAAGTCGTCCATACACCTTCCATTCAAATAATATGGACATGGAATACAAGGATTTGTTCTAGATTTTTCAAGGACATTCTAGTTTAATTTAACTTAACTACTAAGGCATGATTAGATGACCATTCGGCTAGCACATTAGCCTATAAATAGATGGGCATTTTCATTGTAAAAGGACTTTTGATGAATTTTATACCGTTATTCTGTTGAATTTGTGAGAGCACTACTCCACTTTCGTTTTAGGATTCGTTGGCTTATCTAGCGAGCTAGTGGCATCAACCCTTCCTTTTTCTTATCCCAATACCGAGGTTCCTATCGTACTTCGATAGTGGGTCGAGGTCCATTTTTACAACCAAAAACCGAACCTTAAGAAACTTATAAGTAAATTGGGTCGATACCTATTTCGGTATTGGTTCTTACTTGTTTTCTTAAGCCTTAATCCGAGTCCAACATCTTACGAACTATTTTTTCGAACCCATTTTCGTAACCTCTCTAAACCCGAACACCTTCTTTTCTTCTCCATTTCACCTACACCCTTTTCGAACTTTTACTCGACTTATTATCCCGACCTATCTCGACATCAACTATCCCATACCAAATTTGAGTCCTCCCTAAATCGAGACATCTTTCGAGTACTTTTTTTAAACCCGAGCTAATCTCGCACTTCTTATACTTTATTTATTCGAAACTCCATACCCTCCTTCTCTAAGATTAAACTTCTCTATTCCTCGACTCTTATTCTTCCTCTTTCTTCGATTTCTGTATTTCTCGATTACGATTGGGAAACTAAGCATACATCTCAATTTCATCTCGAGACCGGGACTGTATCATTATTCATATTGGTTTAACATGTTTGATTCATCGAAACCATTGTCCCATCTTGACTTAAATAGTCAAACCTATGTTTTTAAACCGGGAATTCATTCTGATTTGCGTTGTGGGAAATTCAAGTATCACCTGGTAAGTTTGAAAGACTACTATCTTTTTGATACTTGGTTTTTGAGTAATGTGGCGAGATTTGTTTATTTTGTTTTCAATTTTTATTTGCTCTTTAAACAATTTTTGTGGTTGTACATAGAATTCGTGTACATGGAATTCCCATTTTGTTTGGAAAAGATTGATGCGCGAGCAAAGCCACGACTACAATACGATTCTGAGGAGCGAAGGTTTGTGCTAACGGAGAAAGGTAAAGTTGATAATTTTCTTTCTACTCCTGAAGGTAAGTGTAACACCCTAAAATTCAAGTATCGATTTATTGCATGTTTTGGTGTTTAGATTATGAAGGAAAATTTTTCTTATTTCTTTTCATGCCTATTATAGTCCTGAAGGAGAGTATAGAATTATTCGGGTATGGAATAATTTTTAGTTTGAGAATTTATTGAAGTGGAGCAAGTGGCATTGACACTTAAGTTAAATTAAGTGTTAAATAGTAGCATAAGATGAGTAAATGGCAAGGTGGTGTTGGCGCATGAGATATTGCATGAGGGGAGTGGTTCGAATCCCTTGTATAGCATTTAGACAACTTTTATTTTTGCACTTGTATAGCAAGTGTCGGCCAAGCAATAGATATGGTAAGGTTGGACTTTTCATTTTTGGTAAGTAGACTAAAGGAATAAGGAAATAGTTAACTTATAGTATGGAATCAAGAAAATTTGGAAAGATAAGGGGACATAAGGCATGTATCAAGGAAAAGGTTTTGGAAACTAATTCATGGCCATTTGACCATGAATTTGGGCTGACAATGTGGTCTAGGGGGTTGGCGAATATGCTAGTAGTTGGCTAGGATTAGGAGTTTGTTTTTGGTCATTCCTAGCATTTTGTGCAAAGGTTTGTAATTCTCTTTTCAACCTCTTTTCCTTTGGCCGAATTTGATCTTTTGGTAAGCCTAATTCTTTTGACCATTTGGTCATTTTGCTCATCACTTTAGTATTCTTTTGTGCCTCTTCATAGTGCCGAAATTGCTAGTACCAAAAAGGCCATTCCTTTCTTTTTGTTTTCTTTCTCCATTGCCGAATGTACTTTGCTCCTAAGCACATCTTTTTCTTTCTCTTTTCTCCTCTTTGAAAATCAAACATCATCATCATCTCTTCTCTTATATTTTATTTCTTTTCACTCATACCTTCTCCATTAATTTTCTCATGGCCGAATGTTAGTGAGCCATAGCCGAACCATTTTCTCTTTTCTTTGGTTAATCATAGCCGAATCTTTTTCTATTCATAAACATCTTTCTCAATCGTCTCTTTTCAACCGTGGACAATAGGTAAGAATTCTTTTTAGTTCATGTTAGTTAATAGTTGTCATGGCGAATCTTGATAGTGGTATAAAGGCTTTCTTAGATCGAAATAAACGTTCATTCTATTAACGTTTTTATTTGTTATACTTTAGTGTGATAACGAAAGATCAGAAATCAAGTGTTCGTAAGTAACATAGAACGTTGGAATCGATTTAAGGTGTTAAGGGAACGTTTTGGTTGACTCTCATTTTTGGAACAAGGATCTTTGTGGTAAGCAAATTTCACCCTTAAACCCTTAGTCATATTTCGATGTAATATTAGATTGGATTAACGATCTTTTGTCTTTGAAGACAATCAAAATAGGGAAGAAAAGGGCTGTGAATTGTGTTCGGAAGAGGGTGGTTCCGTTATTCCCCTAAGTTTAAGCGAAGGATCTGTTTTCAAACAATCCGGGATTTCCCACGGGTTGTGGGCGTTCATCCGAGGAGAATCAACTGCTCAAGTCGTTCGTACTCCCAACCATTATTTGTTCGTGGATTTGATTCGGTTAACGAACCATCAATCGGGGAGAAACCGCAAGTAGAAGTAGTTCAAAAACCCGAGGTTAAAATTTTAGATCGTTATTTTTAGATCGGTTTCATTAATAAATTATAGTGTTCTAATTATCGTAATCATGTATAGGTGTTGACGGCGGAAAGTCTAGTTCTCACTATAACCAGGTGTGTAACTTCACACTTATCTTTCGGGTTAGATACTAAACAGTAAGTATTTTGATAAATCGTAAAAATGGCAAAATCAAAAATTATGTGATAATTAACACTTTTGTGTAAATGCATGAAAACGGTTAAAACCGAGAAATTTACGAAAAACTGCTAGATTGTTAAATTGGGCCGAAAAACTGCTAGATCGATAAATTGGGTCAAAAGACTGCTAGATCGCTAAATGGGCCAAAAACCTTCTAGTTCGACATTTGGGCCTAAGTTCGCTAGATTGCTAAATGGGCTAAATACTATTTTGTTTAATGGACCCAAATGAAAAGTTTAATTAAAAACTCATTTGTATTATGGATTACTTGATAAATTATTTATGATTAAAGTTTGTTATTCATACATAATTGCATGGGATGGGATACATGATGAAGAGAAGTAAGGCCTGTGGCCATGAATCTAGTTCGTGGCTCACCACAAATTTGGCTTAATGGCTCTAGTTCGGTGACTATGTCACAATCTAGTTGATGAGTGCACTACAATATTATTTAAAAGGCTAAATGCCTACGATTGGTGTGTTTAAGGGGTGGGTTGACTTGATCCCACAGGTGTCTTTGGTTGAGTACGGGGTGTGTAGCGGATGGAAATTAGGCTTAGTTGGGAAATTCATTTTACATGCATTTTATATATTTTATTTGATTTTATATTGTTAAAATTTGTAATTGGGCTCAAGCCCAAATTAATGCCTTGATGGTCCAGCCCAATAATGGTGGTAAGTGAGTTACACACTTTGAGTTCTTTGTAACTCACCCCGTTTTATTATCCATCTCGGTAATGGAAATTGATGTGGACTTGGGCTGGGATGACTTGGTGGAGGCCATACTACGAGCTTGGGTTTTATAAACTATGAACTTTATTTAAGTTACTTATTTTAATTACTATTTTGGGTATGATGTAATAAGGCCTCTAATTATGTTTTTATGGATTTTTATGTGTGGATGGATTTAATTTTATTTTAAGACTCTTAATATGGGCTTATGTTAAATCTATAAAGTTTTCTTAAAAATATTGTGTTTTATAACAATTTTGGACACCTAAATTATTTTTCAATTTCTTTCAAATTCTTCTAAAACTACGTTAAGGTTTTGAATAATATATATAAGATTTCAAACAAGTATTTTTCTTAATTCATAATCATTGTACTTAGTTTTATTAAACCTTATTTCTAAAGGTTTTGCATTACTTATTTTACTTAAATCATTAGAGAATTTTGGATGTTCGTTTCGGTGTGACAAACCAAATCTCGTCTTAACGCATAGACCTGGTTTGGGGTGTTACATTTAATGGTATCGAGCCAGGTTCAAAACTACATTGTGGTTTGGGTTCAACAAAGATATTTGTTTGAGAAACAACTCAAATTTCTAGACTTTTGATTTAAAGGTAGTATGGCACCATGAGCATCCCGCGCCAAGTCAAGTAAGTATCTCAGTATATTGATTGTTTATTATCATTGTGATATGATCATAAGAAACACTCTAGAACTTCTAGTTTTAGGTGTTGAAAGCTGTAGAGATTGAGACAATAAGGATATGATTGCGGAAACAACTCTATCTCTTTTATATCATAAAACATCGTTAATAAACACTTGAAATAGTATTCGATTCATAAAACTCTTAATCGGATTAAATCGGTCACTATGAGCACTAGAGGGGCGTGGTCGTGGATGCGGTGAGACGTGGCCGTGGTAGAGGACGAGGTGTTAGAGGCGCAATGAAGCGCCGGATCATATCTTAGGAAATGGATGCACTGCATCACTCAAAAGTGAGACGGGATCACATGATCATATGGAAGAAGATAATGCGGTGGCGCGAGCAATGCTGCAAGTCCTTGAAAGTCATTTGGAGCTAGAATCCCGGGCCAACAGCTCGTGGGTCGATATCGAGCGATTGAAATCAAGTGGTGCTTTGAGGTTTTGAGAGGTGTCTCGGTGTAGCTCCAAATGTCGTTTGAATATTGGCTTGAGGCGATGGAGCGAATTATGGGCGATCTTGAGTGCACGGTGGAACAAAAACTAAGGAGCGGTGTCCTTGTTAAGGGGCGAAGCATACCAATGGTGGCTTCTTGTCAGAAGACAATTGGAAGTTTGCATTAGTTAATTGGGAATTCTTTAAAGTTTCCTTCCAAGGGAAATATGTAGGAATGAGTTATGTTGATGCGAAGGAAGGAATTCTGAATGCAGTCGGGAATAAGGCAGTGGCGACATATGAAGAAGTGAGTTTTTGCTTGAGTCGCTATGCTCGAACAATAGTGGCAGCGGATCATGAGCGTTGTGTGCGCTTTGAGGATGGCTTGAACGATGAATTGCGGGTTTTAATAGCCCCACAACAAGTTAGAACTTTTGCCACACTTGTAGAAAAGGCCAAGATAGCCGAAGAGGCTAAGAACTCGAACGAGCGAGAATCGGGAGCAGAGCTAGAGGCAAGAGAGATATGAAGTATTCGGGTTCTTCAAGAAGGTTTCTGAAGAGGCCTCGGAATGATGAACCACTCAAGGTAGAACACTGTGGCTTCGTGAATCGAGTCGAGATTGTGCTGATTGTGGGAAAAGGCATTACGGAGAGTCTTGGAAGAAAGCAGGTGCTTGCTATAAATGTGGGTCGATGGATCATCAATATAGGAATTGCCCTCGTCGAATGGATACAACTCGGGAAGCTCGTAATCTTGATGCACCACCGTGAGAGGAATTCAAAGCAACCAGAGAGGTCGTGGACCAGTCGTGGTGGTAATGGGGTGGGCGTGGTCAAGGTGCGGTGGTCGAGGCAATGGTCCTAGAGGCAACACGGATGCAAGGCGACCCGGTTGGTATATGCGGTTAGGCAGTGAGGATGGCAATGCACTGATGTGATAAGCGAGTGCGTTCTTCATCTTAGATGTACCATTATTGCTTTGATAGATATTGGTTCTACCCATTCGTATGTTGCTAGCACTATATTTGGAAACTTGAATTTAGACTCAAATTTTTCGATAGTGAGATGAAGGTAATTAGTCCTTTAGGACGAATCGGTGATGGTAAACTACCCTACTCATGACTTGGAGTTAGGCTGCATATAGTGTTTGCTCTAAAGATTTGGAGGCATTACCTCTACGGTGAAAAGTCTATCATCTATACGGATCACAAGAGTCTTAAGTATCTTCTTACTCGGAAGGAATTAAACTTGAGACAACGAAGATGGGTGGAGGCATTTAAAGGACTATGATTTCTCAATCGAGTATCATCTGGAAAAGCTAATGTAGTAGCGAGGCAGCGTTAAGTCGTGAGGTGGTATCGATTTGAGAACAATGTTTGCCCATTTGAGTTTGTGCGAGGATGGTAGTCTAATAGCGGAACTTGAGTGAAGCCTGCGTAGTTAGAGCAAATCAAGGAAAAAGCAGATATCGGATAAGAAGTTGGGACTTTTAATTCAACAAGTTGAAAATGGTGGAATAGAGGATTTTAGCATAAATGCGGAAGGTGTGTTATGTTTTCATGGGAGAGTTTGTATGCCTAAGGACTCAGATCTGAGACAAATGATTCTACGGGAGGCGCATAGTAGCCCTTATGCTATGCACCCCGGAGGAAATAAGATGTATCGGGATCTTCGTGAACAATATTGGTGGCCAGGGTTGAAGCGTGAGATTTCTAAATTTGGGAAAATGTTTAACTTGTCGACAAGTGAAGGCGAACATCAATTACCGCCGGGATTATTACAACCTAAAAGATTCCTCTTTGGAAATGGGAGCGGATAACAATGGATTTTGTTAGTGGGTTACCTTTAACACCTACTAAGAAAAATTCCGTTTGGGTAATTGTTGATCGTTTGACGAAGACCGCTCATTTTCTACCGGTTAAATGCGGATTACTTCGTTCTGAAGTTGGCTAAGGCGCACGATATCTGAAATCGTGAGGTTGCATGGGGTACCGTGTCTATTATATCAGATAGGGATCCTAGGTTTACGCCACGGTTTTGGAAAGCTTTGCATGAAGCTTTGGGAACAAAGCTAAACTTGATCATGACTTTTTTCATCCTCGGTCGGATGGTCAATCGAAAGAGTAATTCGGTCTACGGAAGACATGTTAACGGATGTGTAATCGACTTCAAAGGTAGTTGGGAGGATTTTCTACCGTTGGCGGAATTTGCTTACAATAATAGCTATCGGTCTAGCATTCGGATGGCACCCTACGAGGCATTATATGGTCGTAGGTGTCGTTCTCCTAGTTGTTGGACCGAATTGGGCGAACGAGGATGTTAGGTCTGGTGATCTAAAAGCGGAAGAAAAAGTAAAAGCTATTCGAGCACGCGGTTAAAGGAAGCTTCCTGATAGACAAAAGTCGTATCAGATCAGGTCTGAGCGTAGAAGCATCGAGTATCTTTGTGGGGATCAAGTTTTCTTGAAGGTCTCACCTTGGACCATATCGTGTGGTGAAGCGTGTTGGTCCAGTGGCCTCATCGATCGAATTACCTCCGAGTTGAGTCAGATTCATAATGTTTTCATGTTTCCATCTTTGGCGCTATAGATCGGATCCTTAACGCACATAGTACCCAGGTAGAAGAAGTGGAGTTGAATTCGATTTGTCTTTTGAGGAGGAACCGGTGGAAATCTTAGACCAGAGATGCTAAGGTGCTAAGAAAGAAAACCGTGCCATTGGTCAAGGTTTTATGGCGTAATCACGGAGTGGAGGAAGCTACGTGGGAGCCCTCTAAGATGCAATTGGCAACAATACCTCACCTTTTTTTCAACCAGGTAAATTTCGAGGACGAAATTTTTCTTTAAGGAGGAGTAGAGTTGTAACACCCTAAAATTCAAGTATCGATTTATTGCATGTTTTGGTGTTTAGATTATGAAGGAAAATTTTTCTTATTTCTTTTCGTTGCCTATTATAGTCCTGAAGAAGAGTATAGAATTTTTCTAATTATGGAATAATTTTAGTTTGAGAATTTATTGAAGTGGAGCAAGTGGCATTGACACTTAAGTTAAATTAAGTGTTAAATAGTAGCATAAGATGAGTAAATGGCAAGGTGGTGTTGGGCGCATGAGATATTGCATGAGGGGAGTGGTTCGAATCCCTTGTATAGCATTTAGACAACTTTTATTTTTGCACTTGTATAGCAAGTGTCGGCCAAGCAATAGATATGGTAAGGTTGGACTTTTCATTTTTGGTAAGTAGACTAAAGGAATAAGGAAATAGCTAACTTATAGTATGGAATCAAGAAAATTTGGAAAGATAAGGGACATAAGGCATGTATCAAGGAAAAGGTTTGGAAACTAATTCATGGCCATTTGACCATGAATTTGGACAGCAATGTGGTCTAGGGGGGGTTGGCCGAATATGCTAGTAGTTGGCTAGGATTAGGAGTTTGTTTTTGGTCATTCCTAGCATTTTGTGCAAAGGTTTGCAATTCTCTTTTCAACCTCTTTTTCTTTGGCCAAATTTGATCTTTTGGTAAGCCTAATTCTTTTGACCATTTGGTCATTTTTGCTCATCACTTTAGTATTCTTTTGTGCCTCTTCATAGTCTTAGAAATTGCTAGTACCAAAAAGGCCATTCCTTTCTTTTTTTGTTTTCTTTCTCCATTCATAGAATGTACTTTGCTCCTAAGCACATCTTTTCTTTCTCTTTTCTCCTCTTTGAAAACCAGAAACATCATCATCATCTCTTCTCTTATATTTTATTTCTTTTCACTCATACCTTCTCCATTAATTTTCTCATGGCCGAATGTTAGAGCCATGTTAGTGAGCCATTGGCATAGAATCTTTTCTATTCATAAACATCTTTCTCAATCATCTCTTTTCAACCGTGGACAATAGGTAAGAATTCTTTTTAGTTCATGTTAGTTAATAGTTGTCATGGCCGAATCTTGATAGTGGTATAAAGGCTTTCTTAGATCGAAATAAACGTTCATTCTATTAACGCTTTTATTTGTTATACTTTAGTGCGATAACGAAGATCGGGAAATCAAGTGTTCGTAAAGTAACATAGAAACGTTGGAATCGATTTAAGGTGTTAAGGAACGTTTTGGTTGACTCTCATTTTTGGAACATGTGGTAAGCAAATTTCACCCTTAAACCCTTAGTCATATTTCCGATGTAATATTAGATTGGATTAACGATCTTTTGTCTTTGAAGACAATCAAAATAGGGAAGAAAAGGGCTGTGAATGAGTGTTCGGAAGAGAGGTGAATTTCCGTTATTCCCCCTAAGTTTAAGCGAAGAACTGTTTGACAATCAAGGATTTCCAAGGGTTGTGGGCGTT